>OY728131.1:146058107-147258107 GCA_963277665.1 Viscum album
CAAGTATGAAGAACCTCTCTCCCTCCCCTAGGAAAACCACTCACCACCCACATTACGATGCCCATAGTATACCAGAATTCTATATCTTAAAACCCTAATAATAATTTGGTATTTCTTTGAGTATTATACCTCCATTCCTTGACGGATTTATAGTGTGAAACAAAATAAGCTACACCAATGATTAAGTATGTTTTGAACAACTATTTTTTTATTTCTTCTTCTTATTCATTATTTATTTCACCACAAATTTGGAATCCAATAAATATTAGATTGATATGATGTATGTAAAAATTATATTAATTATATTAGCATATAATATTTATCATATTTATGATATATTAAAATTTCAAACTTTCCTTTCTCACTCCACCAACAATGTCCCTTCCAATGTCAATTAACCACATATGAAGACATTACCATGTCAAAACATATAACTCTAATCATGGATGAATATTATTAATTACATAAAATATATAAACATGTAATTAAATGAATAATAATATTTTTGTAATTAGTTATACTAATTTATATATTATATCTAACAAAATAATTGAATCGGGGATAAACATGAAATTTTTAATAAAAGAACCACATAAATATGACTATCCTATGAAAAATGAAATTAATAAATATAATAAAATTCAATTAATTGATAGATTTTGTAAAAAAAGTACAATAATTTACTTCTAGATGAATTTTTTATTACTTCTATATTTATTATCTATGTGGGGAAAATGTGATGAAATAAAGGAAGAATTAATGTAAGGGGATTCTCAACCCCAAATCTTATTTCCTTTGGTATTCCCCTTTTACATCAATTTTAGTATAGATATCGATTTAATGATATTTAAATAAAATGTCATTATTCTTTACATTTTTTAGGGATATGCACGTTTCATCCTTGATTTAAAGCCAAATGTAATTATTTTCCAAAAATGACATTTCTTTCCAAAGAAAATCTTCAACTCCTCATGTGTTGTTTATTATCCAATGATAAATGACCAATAATTTTAATATGTGATATAAATTTTTATATTGGGAACCCAAAATTTTATTCATGATTGTATTATTTATGAATTATTTATGAAATTCATTCATTTCCATGGGTTACTTCATGACTATGAATGTTAAACGTTCTATGTGGCATTAATTATTTTTTTAATATCATGATGTTATAGGTGGTACCAAAATTATATATCCCTCCAATACATTAGGTAATGTGATATATCTCATGAAATAAAGTGTATTATTCATGTACGTGAGGATATATTTGTTCACACTAGTGATGTTATGATTATACCCACATAGTATGTGTTTACATGATTATTGCTTTCTTCACAACAATGTGTGGTATTTGATGACTAAGACACAATGTTTCATTTTTATAAATTTATAAATTCAATTACATTATCATATATTTCCCTCGTGGTTTTTTATGTAGATCCTACTCTTATTATATGATGATAAATATTGGGATCACCAATTTTATATTTATTCATGTTCCCAATTCATCCTCTTGTAGGAATCTTATCTCACCACTTTCATTGATGTATATCCTCAGGAGACTACTTTTACTATAGAGAGCATGAGGGCCACATTTAAAATAAATAATATAGAATATAATAACATTTAAATTTTATAATGTAAATGATATGTATGATCCTACTTTTAATAGGGCACTAAAACATATGATCCTATATTTGTATCAGTATTATCTAGATTACATTAAAATTATGTAATAGCCTTGTTAGAAAAAGTAGGATCATTTTAGATGGTATCATAAAATGGTTTAGTTAATTTTAGGATTATGATTAAAAAAATATTGAAATCCAAAAGTATTAGCCCATGTATAGGTAAAACATGTTAAAAGAATAGTTTTTGAAATGGATAGACATTGGGATTTCATATGATTTTTCTTTTGAGTTAATAATGTAAAGGAACAAATTTTTCATTCCTAATTACTTACATTATGTTCAATCCATTTATATATTAGAAAATAGTGGGAAACTAGAGAATCCATGCCAACAACCTATGTAAGAGACAATGCAATGACTTTATGAATGACGTCCCCTATTCCCTAGGAGTTGGAGTTTATAACATCACGGAAATGCTTACCCAACTATCTTAGGCGATGAAAAATAACCTGAACCACATATAACGTCTATCCTTTTCCTATAAGGGGAAACTAGACATTGAGTTCATTATACGACAACAACCCATGACATTTAGTGTAACATAAATTCCTATTTTTTTGGAATAGTAGGTTAAATCAATGGAGAAGTTATTTTCTAAGATCCATTGTTTTGAGAAGGAGAATGTTACTTTAGTTCTTTATATTTTATATAGAGATTCCATTCAATGGTATGTGTGGATTAAAAAAAATACAAAGGATTAAAGAGAAGATATGGAGTGGGAATAAATTAATAAAATATTTATTAATAGGTATTTCAATCTAACTATTCCAAAAAATATGGAAAAAGGATTTCGAGCTAAAGAAAAAGTAAGGAGAATCTATCCTGGCATAAGAGGAAAATATTACAAGGCTTGCAAGATACACCTAAAGATTTATTATCAGCAACGATAAACAAATATATATATTCTTTAGTGGTTTAAAACCACTCTATTTAAAGGCTCTAACTATATGAGACATTGGATATTATAAAGAAGTGGTATGATATGATCTGAATGTAGAGATGGCATTCAGAGAATGGTCTAATGGATATAATGATAAGAATAAAAGAATGGAGTTTAAATATGGAGGTTCAAAAGAAAAAGGATTTAATATAATCCAACTACCCACATGTAAAAATATGGGAAGAACTATAATGTGAATTTCTTTAAAGGGAAAAAAATGCTTCAAATATGGAAAATAATTCCACCAAGGTAATGAGTGTGGAAGAGTCGTGAAGAGGATGACTGACATAATGAAGGATATTAAAAAATACCTAATGAACCACCCAAGGTTTAGTACTTTTATATTAGGAAGAAAGGTCAAAATTAAATATATTTCACCAAACCATGAGTCATTAAGGGTAATCTATATCAGAAAATACGAAATCTAATATAGCAAGTGAATGATTATCGATCACTACAACAAAACTAGAAAATGAAAATGAATTCATATAAGGTAAAATGCATATTCACTCAAAAAACAGAGAAATAACTTTTTGATTATGGTTCTATTAAATAATTTATATAATGTAAGTTTCTATAACCATTTAATAAAATCATTAATACCTTGAAGTAGATATATCTAAAAAAACATCTAGTAGTGAGATAATTGGAACCTATTTGTTGGAATCTTATACCGTAAGTGTCTGTGGGAGAATTCGTACATCTAATTTGTAATGCATTATAAGGTGTAATTATAAGATATACTGAGAATGGATTGAATATCACTATATATAGCACACATAAATAATATGGAAAAGGAAATATGTTTTTCATATTCCAAACCATCCCACGATCCTCCAAAATTTCAAGGAAGATCATGAATATCCTTTAGAAAATCCATTAATGGTGTTACTATTGATACCCTATGAAGAAGAATAACTTTCACAAATGGTTGTGTCAAATAAGGTACCAAACTTGACGAAATTTTCATTTTTAGTGAATACACTGATTTATTTCTCATATAGTTTCCCAAACATCCTGAGATTTTGAGGTAGAGTTCTCAATAGATCTCATACACTGTGGAAATCTTATCACCAAATTACCCTATAATAAGTCCCCGATTGACATGGAGGAGTTAAAGAAAAATCTATAAGAGAATTTTGACCATGTGTTCATACTCCCAATTGAATAGCCTTTGGGTTGGCTAGTTCACATTGTAATGAAAAAGGATTGATAAATATTTTTTTTATCGATTATACAGAGCTCAAAAAGATCACCATAAAGAACAAGTATCATATTCAATGGATTGGTGACTTGTTCAATTAACTATGAATAGATTTTTACATCTCAAATATGTATGTTCATTTTGGATATCATCTACTAAAGTTGAATAAAGAATAAATTCATATGACTTCTTTACGTACAATGTATGAGCACTATGAGTTCATAGGGATGACCTTCAGTCTTTCTAATTCCAATGTAATCATTATGTATTTTATTAATAAATTATTTATAGAGTATATAGAAAAACTTGTGGTAGTATTCATCAATATAATTTTAATTTACTACATAATAAATAAGAAACATGAATAAAATAAAAGGATTATGTTGGTCAAATTATGTAATGAACAATTTTATGCTATGTTTAGAAATTGTATCTTCTGGTTGAATGAAGTCATATTATTCTAGCATGTGATCACATGTGATGGAATTTATGTCTCCCCTTAAAAGTAAAATGAAATTTTGGATTTGTATAGACCCACTATTGTCACATAAATTCCTATTTTTTGGGTAATTTGGGTACTACTGATGTTATTGTATAAATATCTCATGATTTTCAAGATAACAGACTAATTTAACATGGAATGTGGTAAAGTTTGTATGGAATGTGATAAAATAATTAAGGACCTCAGGATGATGCTAACCAATACACCTATAATCATAATACAAACAAGTGGAGAAGGTTTTGATATATACAACATTACTTCAAAGAAAGTCTAGAGTTTTTTACTCGTGTAGAATAATCAAGTGATATCTTATACCTCATTTGAATTTTTTATCCATGATTTGATCTACCAAACATATGATTTGGATTTAGAATATGTGATCTTTTACTTAATTTTTTGGAAACATTATCTATATTATGAATTTGGGATATATATATATATACTAATTCCAAGAGTTTAATGAATATATTCACATAGGAGTAGATCAAACCATGTCAATGTAAATGGTTAGAGGAAACCAAGGACTATGATTTCTCTATTCACTCCCCTCTTGGAAAGTCCAACAAGGTATATGTTGCATTCAGTATAAAAAACCTCCTACTATATCCATTAGGTGGATTGATAAATACCATATCTTCATGGATATTCAAATGATCAATTTTGAAATAAGAATGGTAGGGAAAAAATCCCAACCTTAAAAATGAATTCCAAACCATCTATCTAAGAAAAGATGAAATATAAACAATGGGTTGTTCTCTAAATAAAAGATAAGGTGATGGAAACAAAATAAGGGATGGTACATAAGTTTCATATCGATGATGATGGTGTGATTCGGTTTGGAATGATTATGTTTATGCATGTATCACCTGGGATAATGAGGGAGATATTGGATAACACACATATCTCACTTTTATTTGACCATCTTGAATGTACCAAGATGTTCCATGATCATTAAGAACACCTCTTATTGGACAAAATGAATAAGGATATTGTAAAGTATATCTTATGGTTTTTGGTATATTTTAATTTCAATGTAGAAGGATATAAGTCCAAATGAATGGTAAAACCATTACTTATACCCATGCAGAATTTTTAAATTTTCATTCTAGACATTGTTGCTTCTATCCTGCAAACAACCGAAGGAAATAATACAATAATTATTGTGTTAGATAGACACAAAAGGTCTGACAACTTTATCACTATTCAAAAATATTTCTCACCTGAAAAACATCCCATGATATTTGTCAAAAAGGCAGTGAGGCTGCATGGAGTTATAATTTGGATTGTTTTTTATCATGACCCATGGTTTACATCTAAATTCGGGAGAAATCTTCAACAAAATTTGAGTACTAAATTGAAATTTATCTTGACCTATCACCATCAAACTGATAGACAATATGAATGGACTATTGAAAATCATAAGGACATGATAATATAATTTTCAATGTAATTTAATGGAGGATGGGATGTACAACCCCCATTGGTTGAGTAATTATATAAAAACAACTTTCATTCAAGTATTCAAATGGCCCCATAGATGTTTTGGATGGGAAACGATGTAGACTTCAACATTTTGGGTTGATGTGGGGGGGAAATATCTTTATGGGACTTATATTTTTCTATAGATTACAGAGTATGTACCATCCATCTAACAATATATATAGGATTCTCAGATTCGGAAAAAGATCTTTGTTGAAAACCATCAATGAGAATTTGAGTTTGAAGATAGAGTCATGATTTTCCATTTGAAATAACTGTTGAATAGATTCATGTGGTTTGGAATGAAATAGAATCTTATCCCGTGGTATATTGGTCCCCTTGAAATCAGTAATTTTATAGCATTAGTGGACTGCATGCATACACTTCCACTAAGTATACATCATGTTCATGATGTGTTTCACATATCCCTCCTAAAGAAGTACATATCAGATCCCTCCCATGCACTAAATCCAGATGTGGTAAAATTTTAGAATGACCTCTCATATGAATATCATTTGATGAGGATTTTCACTATGGAGAGAATGTTCTATGTAAAAATAACTCACCTTGTCAATGTGTTGTGGAGAAAACATAAGTATATAGAGTTTGTATGAGGACTAGAGGAAACAATGAAAAAATTACCCACATATATTCTCAACTAAGATTAAATATTGAAATTTTAGGGATAAAATTTATTTAGGGGGAATAATGTTACAACTGATAGTTTATGAATGGTATTTTCCTCTTAAAATAAATGAGTGTAATAATATACTATATATTATAATAATGAAGATGGAAAAAAATTATTTCATTAATATATACAATTAAATAAATTTGTGATGAAACCAATTAAAAGTACAAACATTATAATTAAAAAATATATATAAAATAGAAATGATAAAATGGGAAAATATGGATCGGTCCAATATAGTTGAGTCATCAAACCTACTGCCAACACAATAGAAAAGGAACAACATATTAGTATGTCAATAAAAATTAGAGAAAATGGAAATATAGAACCTATAGAGGAGTTTCGTTAAATAATGAATAAAAGAAATTTTGGGTGTTTATATGAAGTAATTTGGCCAATGTAATAGATTTTTGACTTGTTGGAATAGTTACCTGACTGTTTGGAATAGTAACCTGACAATTGTGAATAGTAACCTTGTTTTTCAAATATTAGTTTTTTAAAAAATAATAATAAATTTTGACTTAAATAACATTTATCATGATAAATTTAAATAAATATAAATTTTATAATTCTAAAAAAATATCATGATGAAAAAAATAATGAAAATATAAGCATATTTTTTTATAAATTATATTTTAAAGTATTTAGTAAAACTAATTATTTTTATACTAAAAATTAAAACATCATAAAATATTGAATGATTTTTAATAAAATTTATATCAAATTTTATATCAATAAATATAAAATTTTCAAGGGTTATTTTTTGTTAATTTTCTAAAACACTTTAAATTTCATGTGAATAGTAAAAAACTCATTTTTTTCACATAATTAGTATATCATAAATTAAATAATTTATGATAAAATAATGATCTAATACTTTTTAGAATTTGAGGTTTGGCCATAATTTGTTTAATTTAATAAATAATTCATTAAAATATTGTATACTAGATTTCCCATCCTAAAAATAACTTTCCAAAACATAAAGTCAAATGTGATTCCATAAAATAACCAATTCTATTTTTTCCACTTTCCATTTTTTATTTAACTAATGATTTGAATTATAAATGGGATTTAATGACCCAATAAAATTATGTATATAGGCTTTATAATTTAAAAAAAATCAGTATTACAAGTTTTATCTTTGATATATTATCTTTTATAGTATTTTATAGTAAAAAATGTTTATCCTCATGTATAAATAACCCCTCTCACTCCACTAGAAAAAACACTCATCTCCCACATCACAAAGCATATAATCTAACAAAATATTTAATCATAATTCCCTTATAGTTCTTTGGGATGTTCATGAGTAATATAACTCAGGACATGAGGGGAGTTATAGTGTATTACAAGAGAAGCTACACCAAGGATTAAGTAAGATTCAAACAACTCTTTTGTTATTTCTTATTCTTCATATTTTTCTTTTTCTCTCCACACATTTTTAAAAACCTTGTAAAATTAATTAGGAAACAATTTAACATTATCTCACTTATTTCAATATACTATAACTATCAAATTTAGGATATATATATATAAATTTCAATCTCCCCTTACCCACTCTCCCAATAATGTCCCGTCAATGGTTGGTTAACCAACTACAAAGACAGTACCATGTAAATACATATAAATATATTCATGTAATTATATTTAATATATAAAAAATTTATTATATTTATTATAAGTATCTAATATTATTTATACTAATGTACAAAATATATTTAACATAATAGTGAAATCAAGGAAAATGCGAGAAATTTTTATGTGAACCAAGATAAAAAAATAACTACCCTATAAAAAGAATATTAAAAAATATAATGAAATTAATAAAATTAATAAAATTAATAAACACTCTTAAAAAATAAACTAAATAACTTATGGATAATTTTTTTAATAAATATATTTTTTTATTTATAAGGATAAATGGTGGTGACATAAAGAAAAAATTAAGGAATGAGGATTATTATTCATAATAGTATTTCCTTGTGTTTTTCTAATTCATATCAATTTACGAATGTCTTTTCAAAAATTTTATTTAAATATAATTTCATTTTACCACCCAATTCTTTCTAGGATATAAAATTATCAACCTTGATTTTGAATTCAAAAAAAATGGTTTTCCAAAGAGGAAATTTCATTCCAAATAAAATCTTTAACTATTTATGTGTTGTTTCTTATCCAAATAAAGAATATCCCTTATTTCAATGTATGTTCTATGTTATTCATTTGGGAACCCCAGTGTTTATTCATGAATATATTCTGTATGAAAACATTATTAAACCCATTCTTTTCCATGGACTACTTTTTGAAAATTATTTTTAAACGTTCTATATGGCATGCAGGATTATATGAATTTTATGATGTGAAGGATGGAACTATATTTATATATACCTCCAATTAATTGGTTAATATGTTGTATCTCATTATATAATGTGTATTTTGTGTGAACATGATTTTTTCTTCATTTAAAATGATTATTTTGTGATTATGAACATATGTTATGTGTGACCAAGATGATTGCTTAGTTCACAACTATGTATGTTGTTTGACAACAATGAAATGATGTTTTTTTTATAAATTTCCACATTCCATGAATTTATCATAGGTATCCCTCATGATTTTTATGATTATCCAATTCTTATTATAAGTTGATAATGATTATTCTCACCAATGTTATATTTATTCATGTCTCTTATTCACCCTCTTACTAGGATTTTAGATCACCCGTTTATTGATGTATGTACTTAGTATATTACTTATACTACAGTGAACATAAGGGCCACTAAGAAGATTCTAAAGAATAAATTAAATATTTTTTACGTTTTATTATATAAAAGTTATCTATGTGCCTAATTATCCAAAGAATCTAAACCATATGATTTCAGATTTGTATATGTATTATGTTGATCATTTAAAAAAAATATTTAATAGTAATGTATAGAAAAATAGGGTCTAAATACCTTTTTTATAGGGACTCACTATACTGTGATTATTTTTCTATAACTTCTCCATTTGATACCTCACTTATATTCATGGTACAATGTGTCTAGTATACCTTCATTTAGAACCGTATGTCTGAGACTTCTAACTAAACAAAATTTTTGGAAGCTTCATGTTCAGCCCCTTACCTCTTCACAAAAAAATCACAACACCAAAAAAAACATTCATAACACAGCTTATCTCTTTTATAAACTCATATATTCTCTTAAAAATGGTGTATAATAATCTTCAAATATTAATTTCCCATTTTACATTATAATTTCACAGTTGATTATTAATTCAGTTGACCACCATCAAACATTAGAATAAATTAGACTCAACAAAACATTGTATGTTATTTTTTCAAATATTGGTGTCAAAGTTGTTCAAAGTTTCATAACATATCATCTAGATTATTGATCATTCAATCACAAATATTAATTTATTTAACCTCCATCTCTACATCATCAAAACGAATTATTGAAAAAAACATTATAAAAATACCAAAAATCATTATAAAAATGAATATTTCCTATTATTCATTGTAAAAAAATATTTATATTCTAAAACTTGTTATTTTATACATGTTTCATTAATCATGACCTCTTTGAATTTCCCTTTCTAAAGGAGTTGTCTAAATAATTCACTCTGAAACATATGTCTAATGAGATTTCTTAGAAGCCTCTTTCTATGGACCTCTGATCAAAGACTTTACCAGATGTATGTTTCTAGATATCTCAATCTGATGAGTTCTTCCATTAAATTATCTTTATATAAGGAACCCACAACTATTATTTTTCAGATAGACACTATCCAAAAACACATATTACATTTTTTTACTAAACTCTATATGGAAACCTATATATGTAAATTTAAAACCCCATCACCCAATGTAAATCTACTAGAATCATGAATATTTTTTTAGTAATGATTATATTTGAGACTTTTAAGAAAAATAATAAATCACCTAAATTTACTTGTCTAAAACATCTTGATCAAATTAAAAGAAAATCATATTTCTAGAACACTCTGGATAAAAATATCATACCATTGATTCAACCTCATTTTGTTGTGAAAAAATGTTTTTCTCTAAACATAAATATACATGTTTGAGATGTTAAAATATTATTAAAAATCATCATTTGTAATTAAAAATCTTTATCTAATATTTAACCATAATTTAATGAATATATTCCGAATCATCCAAAGTAATGAACTCCATTTGAATTCTTAAAATATAATAGGACGTGGGAATTTCATATATTAATCATGGGTATGTAGATTCATTATCATTCATAATTAGAACATTATCATCAGCATAACCATACAACAATCTAGATATATATTCTTTATTAAAAACTTGGATACTTTAAGAAAATATACAAGAATTATATTCTTTTTTATTTCTCGAAAATATAAGAAATATTATAAAAAAATAAAAAACATGGATACATCAACAAAAAATTCTAAAAAAATAATTCATATTACCTACCAAATAAATTATAATATAATTAAAATTCATTTAATTCATTGAAAATAACTAAAAAAATATAGTACCCTAAAAGTTATCTCAATCCCCAAATATTGTCCAAAGGTAAAATGTTCTAATCCATAAGCCATAGGAAACCTCAACAAGTCAATGTTGCACACAATGGATAAAGTCATTATTTTCAGGATATGTCTAGTTCTTTGGAATACTTGGATAGAGTAATATTGATTTTTCAAAAAAATAGTTAGTTTACAAAATATATTGAAAGAATAATTTATGGTGGATAAAGATATATGAATGATGAAATCAAGATAAGTTAATACAAATTTGATAAAATATTGAAATGTATTGATATTAAACAGGGTTAAATATCATGAAATGTACTGTGGAAATTATGGAAGTAGTGTCCAAGGTTATGATTAATGTCATTTTACATCCACCAAGTAGAATTTAGTAACATATAATAGATTTATTCCAAAAAAACTAAAGAAAAAATACTATAAGAATAATTATAATTCCACAATTAGTTAATGAAAATTTAAATGAACAAGTAAATATAACAAAATAATAATGAAAGGGGTGATATGAGATAAAAAAAGAGATATATATCATGTACGTGAGGGAATATTCATGTACATGAGCAATAAATCCATGAATATTAATCTTAATGGAAGAAATCTCCTAAAAAAAGTGAATCAATCTATAAAATACACAAGTGGATTGGTATTGTTGAATATTTATATAATTAAGAGTTCAAGGTTCACTAGAGGATAACATAAAACAATAACCTATCGAAATATTTGAAGTGGAGTTTATGGTGTAATATGGTTGGATAAACCCATAATAATGCAATGACAGTACTAAATTGATAATTAAACATTAGGGAAAAAAGAGGGATTTTGAATATATATGTGACTAAAAAGTTTCATTGATGAAATCAACCCAACATAAAGAGAAAATAATATGTGTTCAATTTTTTATGATTGTACCCAAAGAATAAAAAAATAATCCGAAAATTTGAATAAAATAATTGTACATGTTATAGTTCTTTAATATTAGTTTTGAAAAATAAATCAAAACTCAACGTTGAAGGTAAATAAAATATTTCAATGAAACCCAATATAATATGTTATTCTAAATCCAAGTGAAATTTCATCATTTAAATTTCTGTAAAATTGATGTAATTTTCCATGTTGAGGAAGACTTCTCATCCATATTTCTCTAATTAATGATAACTGAAGAACTAACTTGTGTCTTCTTGGTATAGATTATTTCTTTTATAAGTAGATTAAATGCTATAAAATTCTAGGGGAATACTAAGTAAATTAATGATAGGGATCACCCCTATAGGGGTAGTGAATATAGATCATATATATTTTAATATTTAATAAGATAAATATTAAAGATCTAAATCCATTAAAAAATATCAATGTCACTATATTTTGAAAGTATGAAGAATTTTTGAATGAAAGAACCCAGAGGCAGAACATCCAGATGTTGATGTTGATCCAGATGATAAAAATCCAAGGACCATAGTTGATTCTATAATTGAATTATATTTATATTATCTCAGATCCTTTGGTAAACATATATTAAATTGTTGAGGTGTAAGACTATATCATTCAATAATAATGTGAAAAGAGTTTAATAAATAGTATAATATTAATTTTTATATAGAATATTTTTGATCCATTTACCAATATATTTGTATTAAATAAGTTATACAAAAATAAAATTTTTACCCCTAAATGAAGATATCTGATTGGGTATCACTAGTTGAGTACATTTTGGAAATCTTTAATGTCAGAGTTATTTAATCATGTTTTCTATGACAAGAATTCAACAAATAAAAATTGATTTTTTTATTAATGGATTATTTTATTTCAGAAAATGATCCCATCCAAATTTCAATGAAATAAAATATTTTTTTTTCAGTTCAATTTAAGTTAAATAGAGAATTAGTGTGACTAATGTCCCATACTCAATGATCTCTAAAGAACGAAAACAATAAGACATAAAATGTTTTTCCAATAAATGGGTGGTGAAATTATTTTCTTAAATTAAAAATTCATATTGACAACAATTATAATTGTGGAGATTGAGGAGGAGATCAAAAAATGATGATGATGTATTATATTAATTATCAATCACTATTTCTAATTGAAATGGGTGCTGAGTTAATATTTAAAACGAATGTTGAAGATTTTATAGGGTCATCATAATTTATAAAAGAATCCATATACATCATATTATGGGTTTTGATAAGAATCTATGTATTCAAGAATAGTGATCTTGTATGAAGAAGCACTATCACTTATATATTGTCTAAATTTAGTAATTAAGCTTCATTAATGTAGTGATTCTTCATATAGAATATATAAAAATATTGGTAAACTGTTCTCTATTTCCAATCTAAGAACTAAAAAGTTTCAATGTACAATTTAAAATGGTTTAAATGTAAATTATATATTAAATAGATCTAACTAGATAGTGAAACTAGTATAAAAGTAGATTAAATACCACATCTAAGAGATTAAATATTTTAGATAAAACTTCCTACAATAAAATGATAGAATTTTACAAAATCTATTCTTATAGAATGATGATCATTCTAGATGTTTTGAATATGGAAGATAGAAATATAATATAACTATAAGTCATTCATTGGAAAAAGAAGAATTCATAATTATTGGAAGGATCAACCACATTGAATAATTGGAAATGGCTTTATGACTGATTGTTTATGAATGTTACGTGAATTAAAATATATAATTACTATTGATGTTAGGGAATTTGGAAATGTAACGAAGTGTAGTGTAGACCATTCTATAACTTTGGAAAGAGCATTATCCAAATATATTATAGAAAAAATAATCTAGATGGTCTCTAAAATATGAATCATCAATTTAGATAAGCACGACGTAACTTATATTCTTAGTATACTACCTTACCGATGCATGCAATGTGACATATAAGGAAGAAAAATAACACATACCCAAAGATGTTCTGAATCCTGATAAGGAAATAAAAGTTATAGTAGATCAGATTATAGAATAAGGATAATAACACCATATTATTTATAAGAAGGGAACATAAATACTTATGAAATACTAAGAAGTAGGATCACTTGAAAATGATATAAAATTAAAGATATTTTATTATATGGGGATGATTATATTGAGGTTGATTTTGGGAGACTAGAATATCAATAATGAGATAAAGGTATAAATGTTTAAGGAGTCAGTTATGTTAATGAGAATTATTCACAATAAGATTAATCATTATGTGATGAAATAAAAAATGTATTTTTTCAGGAAAAAAAATTATTAAGAATAAATTAATGGAATATGGAAATAATTAAGCAAAAAGATGAGTTGAGAAAATGATATGGTGATAATTAGTTGAGATGATTAAAATATATAGTAACAAGATTAAATTTGGACACAATATATGTTAAATGTTTTCTAACCATTTGACGAAAAAAATAATTCACTAATTTTTTGAAGTATTTATTACTATAGAAGTTTGAGTTGATTAGAAAAAGTTTAAGAACCAAATAAATCTAAAATTTCTATTCATGTAATAATTTTTGATGTCTATACAATAGAGTTGTCCAAAAGTTACCATGTCACTTTACATATACATTTTAATGTGTCAGTCATTGTGATAACGTTGAGATAGACTATCAATGATGAAGAATTAGTAAATGGATGTTTGTGATTCAAGATAAAATTTTAGGAAGATTTGGATAAATATTTAGCCTCTGATTTGATAGAGATTTTATTTGAATCAATTATTTTAAAATAGTTTTGGTTAAGGTGTTCAATATATTAATATGATGATAATAAGATTTTAAAATTTTCATATCACTGAACTTATTATAAAATTATGAGTCAAATAAAATAATATCCAAAATATTAATTGTTTGTTATCTATCATTATGGAAAGAAACTATATAGAGAATTTTGATGGATATACATATAAGAAGAGAAGAAAACAGAGGGAGTTGCTAATAGGTTCTCACTAAAAGATATTTTGGTTTAAATTGGTGAGATAACAATTAATAAAAGTTATAAATAGTTTAGTTTGTTATTTAGAAGTCATTTACTCACAGATGTGTTCTAGACCAATCTGATGAACAATACTACATATGATTTGAATATCAATAATTTATTTAGTTGGAGAGATCATGAAATTAAAGTTACAGGAAGTAGAGGAAATGTATTACTTCATATTGTTTCATTATAAGTTCAATAAGAAGTCAATGTTTTATCCATGAGAATGATTGTGAAGTGATTTTAAATATTGGTGGAATAGGTACAATAAACACCACCATTCACACATGGAGGCAGACATAGTTTTTTTCAGAGATAGATCAACCTCATATGTAAAATTTTGGTTTTTAGGTTCACTATAATAACCTTACTCATAGGTTATAGATAATTACTTAACCCATATAAAAAAAGATGAGAATAATTAAAATATGTACACTAGGAGGTTAAAAATACAAATCAAGGTGTTGGCTTCCCACACTGGGGAAAAACCTTATAAAAAATACTAGTATGAAATTTTATTTCAATTAACTACATTATTAGACAGAATTAGTGTTGAGGGAACACAATACAGATCCATATATCCTAACAAATGATAGTTGGTTGATCAAAATTTATTCTCTTCCATTAAATTCTCACCTATTATATAATGAGATATAAATTTCGTTACAACCTTCTTCATTATAGAGAACCATATATTTTGGATATCATGATCAATATTAGTAGCTTCATGATATACTAAGAAACTCATATAATTAAAACATTTAACAAGATAAATTATTTTATCTATAAAAATAATTGTTTTCATTTTTAAATAAATCAATAATAAATAATATTCAACCATCATTTGATGGTATTACCACCAATTAAGGTCTGTTGTATTGACTCACACTCATCATCAGACAATGTCCTCTATTTCTCTTATTTTATCAACATGGATTTTATTTATCAGGTTTATAAAACCACAATATACATTATATCCTCCACTATCATGCGATCATTTTATAGTAAACTCACCAATAACCATTATTACTCAACTTTATTAATTTCGTCGGTTGGAGTTTTCCTTCCCAAATTATCCACCAATACATTTATATTAATAAAAGGTATAAAAATACTCAAAATCAAAGAAATAAATATTTTTTTTACTATCTTTAATATATTAGGTTAAAACCCATCTTTTTGAGATTGTACTTAAATCTCCCTGGCTATGTATCCCACAATAATTTTTCAATGTAAAGGAATTGTATCACTATAAAATAAATTAACACCAATAGCTAATTCAATTTCATAAATAGTGTATTTTTTCTATTTAGGTCACAAATTCAAAAAAATTATGTTTGAATTAAAAAAATTGAGTATAAAGATTATATAAGAGATATATATTATATAATGCGGGAGAATTAGTTGATGGTGAAGAAAAGTGATTTCACAATGTATATTAATGTTATCTTTTGTTTTCGATATATTTATTAAAAAAATTTAAAACTTTAATTTCATTAAAAAACTAAATAATTCATCTTTTTTAACAAAATAATATGGTCATCTAGAATTTTAGAAGTGATTTTCGGAATGTTGTTTGTAAAGTGGTAATTATAAAAAAGTTTACTGAATATTGAAAAAATTACTCATTGGGTAAAGTTTCAATTCAAGATGTAGATACTTGATGTAATGATTCTTATATTGGAATTTCATTATATATTGGTGAAACCAAAACATTAAGTCTATAATTATATGATTTTATAGTAATTTTTGTTCGAAAATGATTGAACTATTAGGTAGGAAGTTTCACCATGAAGTAACTAATGATGTCGTAATGATAATGGATGTGATAAAATTGACTTGATCTAGAAATTGAGATCATGAATCAATTAATAGTTTCGTTCCCTGATTATATGAGAGAAAATTTTAATCAATGAATAGTTGGAGGAAACTATTTAGTAATCAAACATATTGCACTTTAAATTACATCATCACACTATGACTAATAAAATGGTCCAATTTTGAGATTTATTGATGATGTGGATTTATAAATAACTCATATAGCACTGAAATATGATCTTCCATAGCACATAAATATAATAATGTTGAAAATTTGAGATAGATTGATCTAATGGGTATATTAGTGAATAATATGTTTAAATGTGAAGTGGTAATTATATTTTTTATTTCAATTAATAAATGTAATAGAAAATAATGTTGAATTGTTTTTATAGTGTAACAAACAACAGTCTTACAAAAAAAGTAGAATACGTAGGGTGATATGAATTGGATATACCCAATGAAATTGGAATATTATTTATTATTATATTCTCTTGAATAGGAATATTAATTTAGATAATATTAAAATAATACATTAATGATGACTGACTATAGTGGTTATGTTGTGCGTTGATGTACATTTTCTTCTTGTTAGATGATTGTTTTTGATGGTTCCATTAGGTCATACCACATGAGTTCATTTTCTGTCACTCGTTGAAGGATGCATTGTACCCTGCATTCCCTCTATATAGAGGTCAGATATATCAATCAATTCTTCAGTAATGTTTTTCCATGATCGAAACTATATAATGGGATATATGTTCCTCCTTATGTGGATTCCTCCTTATAATTCATCACCTAATACGGGTATCCCTTTAATATTAAGATTTTTTGTGAAACTCATTCCCATTTTCATCTCATTTTGTATGACAGTTAATTACGCTTCTTCTATCAGGACATTCCAAGGGGTCTGGTTTGGGCAGTAGGCCTTGGTCGGGAGAGTTGTCACAGTGAGGCATCTGTGGCTTGTATTGATTCTGGTACACTAAAAAACTTGAATTATTCCATGTTATAGGTCTTCTCATGGTTGTGGTAAACTAAGTCTTCTAAAATCAATTGTGGTGAATCTTATGCCAAAGGCATATTTCTATGAATTCCCTGTACTTCCCATTTTTAATGTGGGGCATTCCAGAGAGTTTTACATCATCCAGAGATAGATTAGACTAATCAAAACACTAAAGAGAGTGGATCAGATGGTTACATCCCTAGTAGGAAGTACCTGAAGAGTTTACCTGATGGATTTATTAGAATACCCAATGAGAACATACATAGTTTGGTATGTCCCAAAGAGGTAATATGTCACACTATGAAGGTGGATCTGGAAAACACAAATGGAATATAAGAATGGATGGGTTAGGAAAACAGGGGGACCCCAATGCTTACCATTGGCTAGGATTGAACCGCATAAATGATTCCTATATACAAATTTTAGATTATAAGTATAAAAACCAATATATTTCGAAGGGATGAGGCATAGGATTGAGGTGTACACAAAGGAAAGAAACCCAAAAACATGTTTAGGCTTACACATGGTTAGCATCCCATAGCAAGAGGGAAATTTTTTTGTTGGAGTTTATAGATTATGTGTATGAGGATTGCACATGGTCATCTTAGCATGAATAGAATGAGTTCAATAATATTTGGTTGCCTTGATGAAATCTAGATGGATGTGGAGGAAATTTCATAGGATGGAATGAATGGATATGGAACCATCGTGAAAATGATGACATTAGGATTGATCCTCAGGGGGGTTTCTTAGGTATCCTCTTGGTCGGTAGTCAAGGTAAAAGTAGATTAGGATCAGGTAATGAGACACCCGAGGAGGTGAATTTTTAGAATGGATGTATGGTTAGAAGATGAGGTAAATGGAATCTCTGGGTTGCGATATGACATTCTCTAAAAACAAGATCTCATGGGAGAGACTAGGATATAACATGGGTGATGGGATTGAACATTAAGGAGGCTTCATAATTATATTTGTGTAAGGTAATAAATTTCCACATAGTTTAGGATGGGTAGATGAATTTGGGTGTACACAATTGACAGAGACCTAGAGACATGATGTGTATTTCACATGGTTAGGAGCCCATAGGGATTAGAATACCTCAGGTAGGTGGATCAATGAGATGTTTTCTAAAGATGGAATATGTCACATCAGTAGGGTATATCCACATAAGGGTACCTTCCATGGAGGGAGAACCAAATTTTACATTTGGTTGGGTTAGTACTGTAGAAAGGATTCCTATGTACCCTGCGTTGAATGTAGGGATCAAAACCTACCTAGTTTGAAAATGGTATATAGTATGACGTCATGTGGGGTAAAAGGAGCATATAGTTTAAGGTCATGTGGGATGAAAATGAACCAGCATGAAATTCATGGTACATATGGATTGTTGTGAGTGAGTGGATTGAAATAGAGAGGTGCTTCTTAAATACCTTGTTTAGCTGATAGGGCTCAAATTCCACATAGTCCAAGAATGAGGGGGGCATGGGGGCGTATGCATGGATAGAGGCCAATAGAGGATGTCATGGTTAGTGAATACTCTAATACCACATGATTCATGATCAGTGTGGGAAATAAGAGGTATATATAGACCCGATGACTATTTCATGAGAGCTGCGTCCATGAGGGGTGTTACGGGGCATACACATGGCTAGTGGCCAATAGAGTTGGATATTGGGACATACTATAGGAGGGAAGCATGATGAGGATTTCCTAATGTATGAGGATGATAAGGCTCCATATATAGGGAACATACTATCTACGTTTGTCATGGATTATGTGAGGACTACCTGAGACACACATGAAAAAAATTGCAGAGGGAGAGTAAATGTGGATTGAAAAGGAAGGAGGTAAGAAGCTCCCAATACCATCACCTCTTCAATCATCTCAAGTCTACCACACATGTGGTGATTAGTGTTTAAAATCATGTGTTGAGGACGTGGGGTGCTTAGCAACTTAACGTTATGTATCTTAGATGATGAGAACTCACTCTGCACCACTATGACATACATAACTTGTACAAGCCTGTAATTGGGGAAGGGAAGGCATAATAAATGACCAATGAGAGTTTTTTGGAGGATTGGTCACTTTATGGGATCATGTTGGTGTGGAAACACAACATGATGCATCACTAGGGGAACCATGAAATAACTTCGTACGAGCCTATATGGCAATACAAGAAAGGGGTTTTAAAAAATTGTGTCGACACAATAAAGGGAATTGAAAATATTTTTATATTTTTCAAGAGGAGGGGATTCTCAATGGAAGGTGATTCAAAAATAATGGAAAATAAGGAATCAATGAATGGAATATCCTCATGAGGCATAAAGACCTTGTTGAGGAATGATGTATACATGTTCTTGGAGGGTTCTTTGTGAAGGGAGAATGCTCCATGAAGTCCAATGTTACCAAAAGGAACTCATAACATTTTGATGGCTTTAGGGATTTGTAAAGATAACCCCTAATGGAATCAGAGTAAAATTAGAGAAAAGGTAAAGTGGGTTCGCATTTCTCAGGTACATTGGGTGATGCATTTATTAGATGGTTCATAGAGAATATGAATCATCACAAATCGAGATCTTGGGAGGAGAATGGTTATTGTATCGATCCTTTGAGGGGGGTGAGATGCATATTTATAAGAACGTATTATCTTGTTTTTATAAGGATGTATAACAACCTGTCTTTTTATTACACACTTAGACATGATTTATTACATAAAACCTTCCCTAGATACAACATAGAAGATCGAAAGGTCTAGTGGATTTGGGGATTAGGAACATTACATAACGATGAAAAATATGAAATAAAACATCTTTAATGAAAGCATCCTATACATAACCACAACATTCCATTGTAATTATCATAACATGAGATAACTTGAGGACATACATAAGAAAGGGGTGAGATATAAAGCCTAGTAAGAGAATAAACATGTAATAACATGAGGAATGAAATATATGTTAGAAAATAGGAATATAAATTGAGCACGAGATAAAAATGAACAGTATGTCATGATAAAGCATGATAATCATAACCTGGAGATGTGGCAACAACACTTAACATGGAATTAGCATGATCCGATACTCATTGAACATGAAGAATGAGTAAACCCTCATATAATTTGAATAATAATGATTATATACTCATTGCACATGATGTATCATGATACTATACTTTTCCCAGTGCATTGGAGTGTTATTAGGGTGTACCCTTCATAAACAATTTACTTCATGCTTAAGTGTGCTACATGGATCATACAACCTGGAATCAATCATCATAATTTATTACACAATAAAGGTATGTGTATTAAATACATGAATATTAATGATAATTAAGTAATTGTTCATAAAGTTTAATACCATTAATAGATAAATGGGCATGGTATTCACTACACAATGACATTGGCTGGGAAAACCGGTGCAATTTCGGCAGTGTAACGGTGTGACGTATGTATTCATAAAAATGGTTGATTAGAGAGAAAGGGGTGTCTCATCATATTTACACAAAATGTAAAGTAATGGGGTCATATATATATACATGTTCCAACATATGTAATGGAATTTAGATTCATAATACAAAATAATTGTTTGTTTGTAAATGAAAAGAGGGAAATTCCATATGGAATTTCGGAATATTAACGGGTGTACATGGAAGGAATTAATGAAATAAAAAGGGGTCTCCCAACATTAAAACATAAAGAGATATTTATGGGGGAGGTTCCTAAACAAACCCCAACATTTGTAATTAAAAATAAAATGTAATGACAATATTAATAAACATGTATTAAATGAGTTTGGAAGGAATCCCTTATGGAAATCTGGCATGGTAATGAGTGTAAATGGGAAGGTTTAATGGCAGAGAAATAGATGCCTGGTCATTAAAACATAAGAATGGATGTATGGGGGAGGATTGAATCCATACCATAACATTTATAATTGAAAATAAAAGGGCATAACAATACAAAGAAACTTGGATAAAATGAGAAAGGAAGATATCCCTTACATGGAAGTGTGATCACAAAGGCATGTGAGGGGCTTGAGAGAGGCTTCATGAAATCATAGGGCAACTTTGGAAGATTCTAGAGAGAGGAGGGTATGGTTTGGTCAAACTAAAAAAACTTTGAGTGAAGAGGAAGTGGGAGTATGGGTGGATTTATATATCAAACACAAAGGAATTCTTAATTATTTAGGTTTGGTACACCACACATTAAACTAATCAAAACCACAAACCATCCCATGGTTTTTTCCCATATTTTTTTACAAAGGGGGTGAAATATAAATTTATAAGACCAATGTCAGAACTTCTTAAAATAATAGGGTTTCTTATGAGGAGGTGAGTCACACTCTCAATGAAATCAATTTAAAAATATAAAATGTTTTATAAGTCATGGAGGGTCCACTAAGGCTTTTTTAAAATAAATCAAACAAACATAAAATAACATTATCTTAATGGTAAAACAAATATTGGATGAATATAAAGTTTATTTTAATTTATTACATCACTATAGGGTCATTATGATGTCATAAAACACATTTTATATTTAAACGATATTTAATTTTTACCCAAGAATTCGATTGTCTCAGAAAATTATGAAAAATTCACCAATGTATAATTTAGATGTATTGATTCCAAAAATAATATTAATTTTATCCAAATAAATTCCAAAATATGTGAATTTTTACTTTTACTATAAAAACCGACATTTATCAAGAATTCATTCATTTTGACAAAAACAAATTTCTAACTTTAATAAAAATTACAATTGTATTCATAAAAATTATATGATAAATTATAATAAATAAAAATTAAATTAATAATAATTTTATTTTCTAAAAATATTATTTAATTATAAAATCCATTATTTTACCAAAACAGATTCCTTAGTTGAATATTAAAAAAATTATTATTTTTTCTTTTAAAAACTATTTACAAAGTAACAGTAATAAAATGAATGTATATTTTTTTTATGTAAAAAAATAATTCACATAATCATAGTGATAAGGTCTTGTTACATAACACCCTATAACACCTGCATAAGACCAAAGGGTAAGGTGTGTGATGTTGAATGACTATTGGGGTGCCTCGGATAACATCACTTAGATGGTAATCTCTATCAACTTCCACTTCTCCCATATGTGGTTTTGTTTGAGCGTAACTTGTTGAAGCTCGGATTGGGATGGGTCAAGAGTGAATCCCAATGACGCCACCTCCTTTTCGAGCTTCGACAAATGGGATTCGTACGGGGCAGGTCGACTTGATGGGGTCATCACTTCCTTTGTCTCAGTAAATTGGATTTTTTAATGCCCTATCATTATACAAATCTTGTGATCACTATTTAATGGCTATATTATCAATGGTAACAATACATAACAATATTTAGAAATCCAAAAATATAAAACCATAGATGTTCATACGTTATATAACCATCTTTCATAAAAAAAAATTTAATTAGATCTAGAGGAATTTTCATTAATAGAAGTTTGTGTCCATACAATATTCCCCATTGAAGAAATATCCCCCTCTAAATTTCCTTTTCCCACACTAAAATAGATGTGGGTAACTCTACGTTATCACTTCCTCTGATTCCCACATTTCCTCTTTATACTTGTGCTTGTTCCACAATACCTTGATGAAGGCCATTGTCTTATTTTGTTTAAATTTTTCTGTGTGATCTAAGATCTTCACTATTTTCTACTCATAAGAATGGTCATCCTCAAACTATACTATCTCTGATGAGAGTACATGTGAAGGATCTGGTATGTACTTTTTTAAGAGGGATACATGAAATACATCATGTAATTTGGCCATGGTAGGTGGATGTGCTAATCGATAGGCCAAAACTCTGACATGATCATGAATCTCGAAGGGGCTGATGAACCTGGGACATAACTTCCCTTTCTTTCCAGACCTCCGGATATTCTTCCATGGAGATTTTGGTAGAAATACCATGTCTCCAACTTTGAAATCAAGGTCTTTCTGCTGGTTGTCTACATAAATATTCTATCAACTTTGGGATGCCATGATAATTTTCTGAATGATTTTCACCTTCTCAACTATTTCTTTGACCATTTTAGGTCTTAGTAGCTTACGCTCACTAACTTCATCACAACATTTTGGTGTTCTACAACTTTTCCCATAAAGGGATTCATATGGTGCCTTCTAGATGCTCGAGTGGAAGTTGTTATTATAGAATAATTCAAACCGTGGAAGATGTTGGTCCCTTCCACTTTTTAATTCCATATAACATGATCTTAGCATATATTCTAGTGTCTAAATAGTTCGCTCAGATTGGCCATCAAAATGATGATGATAGGTTGTTTTGAAGTTCATTCCAATTCTTAGAGCATGTTGGAGACTTTTCCAGAACATAGAGGTTAATCTAGGATCACGATAAAATACAATAGAAAGTGGTAATCCATAAATCCTTGACACTTCTTTGATGTAATGTAACAACCTGAGATTTTTTTTAAAAAAATATTCTTTTTAATTTCATTAATGTCTTGTGTTGTACGCTACACAAAAAGGAGCTTTCTCAACACGCATCATTGACTTGCCTTGCATTACACGCAATCACGACCTTCCTCGATAGCGTGTGTAGTACACAATACCGAGTTTCACTAAACAACGATATGCTATTAAAATATTATTAAAACTAACCGTTATGAATAGTAATAACCACTTTTTGAAATTTTGTAAATTTTATTTTTCAAAATGGTCTTCATTTTTTGATTCGGAGTATCGAATTTAGCCTAAGGTGAAATTTTGGTACTTTTCGGATAACTTTCATATTCTAATGAATAGTGAAAATTACTAAATTATAATTAAAAGAAACCTTTTTAATCGAAATAATTAATAGTGATAAATTATTAATTTGAGTGGTTTTAAAGTATATTTAGAATATATTTTTACAATTTAATACAATTTTGGTCATTGGATGTAATTTCACATTTAAACCAGTTATAAACAAGTGTCAGTCTTTTGATAGTTATTATCTCTTAAAAACACGCTTTTTGTTTTGACGACGGGAATTAATTTTTAAATTAGTTAATGTATCTGATACGTTTTGAATTTGATAATATATAAATCATTTTTGAATTCATAATATCAAATACAGCTTAGGTCTAATTTTTGGTATTTTCTGGAAACTTCCATTTTTTGATGAATAGTGAAACCACTAAGTGGTAGTTAAAAAAACTGAACTTTTCATAAAACTTAATTTTACTGCTTCTGTGAGTGGAATTTCAAAAATCCGAGAGACATGGTTGATGTCAGTAATTAAAATTTTGTTCAATGAGACGAAATTAATTTTTGGTGAATAGTAACTTTTTACTTTTTTGACCACGGTTAAAAGTAAATATGGTAATTAAGGGTAAAAATGATATTATTATTACCCTAACACATGTCCTAATTCTATTGTACAAGTGTAATTCGACCAAAAACAAAAATAGGAATAAAATATGACCATTTAGGCCCACTTGTATTAGATTAGGACATTTATTATTAATTTATTTAAAGAAGGGCTAAAATAGTTAAAATCAAAGTTTAATAACTAAATCATTTTTAATATGGGGTTATATATAAGATAAATTCGACTATAAATATTACTTATAAATATAAAAATATTTCCTACATAATGGTATTTTATTTGTAATTTTTTGAAATTAAATAATTTAATTTATTTATGACACAATGATGATGCAGTAAGTATCTTATTAATGAAATATTGACATAATTGATGTTATAAATACCCAAATAAGTATAATTTGACACTTTTTATGAATTCCACTAATTTTCAAGGTTAATATGACATGTTAGTATTTATTTAATTAACTTTCTTCGAACCTATCACTCTGTTTTGATTTTCACAAAAATCAATTACTAAATAGTGTCAAAATTGACATAAAATAGTTTTTAAAACAAATATTATATTATTAATTGTTATTTTATTCCTAAAAATCTAAGGTTCGGAAAAATGACTTAGATAAGGTTATATATATTAATAAAACACAACTTTGGGGTCGCTTGGATGTATATGGTATGTTTATTAACTATATAATATAAAAATACAAAGTGACATGGAAAATGTCAATCTAATTAACTAAGAGTTAAAACTAAAATATAAGGTTAATATAGGAACCTAAACTTGTATAAATTCTATTTTATGAGCGTATTTCGACCCATACCCACCTTATATTTGAAATAAGTCAATTTGGAGCTATTTAAAACCGAATTTGACTTTATAATAAAATAATAGTTTTAGTTATTCCAAAGGTACACCTCTCCTCCCTTATAAAAGGGCACCTCATCCCTCTCTTACTCACACAACTTTGAGCCTTCAAGCTCGGCCAACCCCTGCCAAATTCTCTTCTCCACTTCCCTAGAAACATCTTAGAGGTTCTGTGCTTCCTCAAAGACCAATTTTAGTTCCCTAAAAGGAAATCTCAAAGAAGCACTTCAAAGAAGAGGTAATGTCCATTACCGATTCTTTCATCTTTATTTCTTCTTCCACTTCTTCTTCATTAGTTGTTTAATTATGAAGTAATAACATAAGTATCACTAATATACTGATATTATATTATAAAGATGAAACAACCCTATTTCACCATCTATCCATCCTACGGAAAAAGAAATCACCACGCGTGCGTACGTACGGAATACCGTCTCCACACCGTGGTGTAATCCATTTTCCACCACCACCTTACTTGGATGGGTATAATGGTGTACATAATAACTATATATGATTATTGTAAATTTATATTGATTATGAAATAGTATACATACACTCCAATACAATTCCACGATCATGAGAACGATATCATCGCTCGTGCGTACGTACGGACTACCCTCTCCACGACGCGATGAGATTCATTCTCCACGTTAACCATTCATGAATTATTATAAAGTATATATAATAATTAATAATGAAACATATGACATAATAATGATTTTGTATTTATGTGTATATATATTTATATCATCTACTTAATTCCATTCAACTCAATAAGGAAAAGAAAACAGTGTTCATGCATAGGTACGGTCTACCGTCTCCATGAACGGTGTATTTCTTTCCATTTACTGATCTATTATATATAAATATATATTATGAATATATATTATATATAAATCATGTTTTATATTCTGTAATTAAGTAATAATGATCTAAGTAATCATATGAATAATTACAAGTCAAAACACGGACGATAAATGAAACGATTTTACCCAAAACGCTCTTTAACATGGAATTTACAAAATAACGGGTAATATAAAGCCATAAGTGAAACATATATGATATCATAACAATGATTATGATTCTGGAATAAGTCAATGACATTATTTAAATCATTATACAGGAGGTTCGGACACATACGAAGCAAATCGGACCTAAGGTAAGGGAAAATATCACAATCTCATTTTTATTCGAGATTGTTTATACTTTGAAATTTACTGGGGAGTATTTTATCATCCACATCCATGTTTCCTAAATATTTAATATTAATTACATCCACCTACAATTTTTTAAAACCAATTTTACCCTTCGGTGAGTTTTTAGTAAAAGATATGAAAGGAATCTTTTGTCGTTTTTCGTATGAGGTACTTTTTGACTTTTCCGACAAAAGTACGAAGAATGTTTTTTTAACTTATACGGCATGAATGGATTTTTAAAAAATTATTTCCAAGAACATTACTTTACAATTTTTCAAGTTTACTTTTAATCATCTTCTTTTAGTTTATAATTGTACGACATGTTCTGAAAGGAAAAGTGTTTTTGAAGGAGAAAGGATATTTTCCTCAAAAATGGAGTTCAAGTGTTTTATCAAAATTATTTTCCATCTAAGATAATAAAGGGTTGTGTTTTTATCCCTATTTTTACATTGATTTGATTATGTTGTGATGGAATTATATTTTTATGAATTCCTTTGTCTTATATGAATTGTTTTCTGATGTCACGATGTTTAAGATTCCCATTTTTATTACATGGGTTATGCTATGATGTATGGTTTTCTGATTTTGTGGCACACATAAGAATGGTATCATTATGAGATGGGTGGGACCTATATATCCCTCCAATGCATTGGGTAAAGATTTTATATCTCATGAGATAGACATGGCCGGAACGGTAGGTTATACCGGTTCAGTGAAACAGGACTGAAACGAGGGTGACTCGGTTCAGAAATGGACTTTGTCCACTAAGATAGTCTTGGCAATGAGTATTGACTAATAAGAAATGATTCTATATGATTATGTGTATATGCCACAAAGTTTCATGTTTACAGTTATGATTATTGGGATTACATTTCACTACTATGATTTATCCCATGTTATGAAATCATGATCTCTTTTGCAGGTTAAGATTTCCAAAAGATATGTTCTTATGAATATGATGTGATTGATATTTCTTTTGTTTACCCTTAATGAGCATTTGAGCTCACCCTTTTATGTTTTCCTTTCCCCAGGATATAAAGAAAGGTTTTAGGTAAGAAAAAAAGGGAAGATCTTTATTGGGAGATGTTGAATATCTTTCACCACAATTAGAAGATTTTATTCCGAGTTTCCAAAGAAACTAAACTATTATGATCCTTGTGTGTGTGTTTTTGTTATGTACTAAGTATTCCGAAAAAGTAATGTAATGTCCATGTTGGCCAAGATTCGGGTATCTACAGTTGGTATCAGAGGAAATTTTTAGTCAACCTTTGGAAACTAGGATGCGAAAACGTTAGTGAGATCCCTAGAGATATTTCTATGGTATGTCTAGGGATGTCCCTAAGGATAAGTATACATATAGGATATAGTCCTAGAACTATGGTAACAATATTAGATTAAACCAAAGATGTTAGATATTGAAGTTACTTCCCCTTTATTATGATTTTTTCCTCTCACACTATTCTTTTTGGGTTTTATAAAATGACTGGAAACAAGATGATTCATGATAATGGAGGATATGATGGACAATGGAATGATATTCTTCATGAGCAACCAAATGAAATGGGATTTGGAAGTCCAAACATCATTATTATGCCGAATCAGAAATGACATAATATGATCAATAAAGTAAAATTTGGTAAGATTCCTGACTCGGCTAATAAGAGAAAGATGGAGTTTCATGATGATTATAGAGGAAAGAAAGAGTTCAATTTCCCCTATGTAAATCATGTGGGAAGAGGCATCAAGGAGAATGTTTCGAAGGAACTGGAAGATGATTTGGGTGTGGAAAAGAGGGACACAAAGCCATTAAGTGCAAAGGAAAAGGTTCAGTTAACACCAGGGATGAGGATACTGGTATTGCTACGACATCAACAATGGTTAAATGTTTTAAATGTGGAATGTACGGGAATTATGCAAACCAATTCCCTAAGGGAAAGTCTCATGAAGAGAATCAGTATGGTCGTATGGGTAGTATTTATGTGGATGATGATGAAGAGACTACAAATGATATGTAAGATGAAAGAATTGTTGAATCTTGGTCAATGGTTTAAGAATGTAGTGGAATGATAACATGTTTATCATGTGTAATGTTGTATAAGTAATCTCATAGTACTATGGAATAAAGAGACATCTAAGGATTGTTACACTGTTGTCTTTCCTTGAGTTTTTAAAGTGTATGATTAATGTTACCAGTATCCATGAAAGGTTATTCACACATTTTTAGAATGTAGATGATATGCGCATAATGAAGGGATACAGAGAAAATTAAATGTTTGATAGTATTTATGAGCTCATGACATATATAAGGAGAAGGTTAAATCATGGTTTGAGTATATAGAATTTTTGGATTTTTGTATGTGGAAAGAGTTAACTTTTGACAGCATTCATGTTTTCAATAAGGTTTAATGGGTATTAATTTTTCAAGATAATACATCATTAAGGTATTCACATGATTGGAATGTGACCAAAAAGATATATGGGGGATAAATGATGGTATTCACATGCTTGGTTGATAACATTTCAACTTATCATTTTCTTTATACTATGATCTTGGACCGAAGTATTTTAGATAAGCCTAAAGATTGGAATGGATTATGTTAACCATAAGTTAGTATTGTTTAAGGATAGAACTTTTTTTGATAATATTTATGTGATGTTATAGTAATGTAGTTTTAGAAAAAGGACAACCTGCAGGACGGGCGACAACCCACCGCGTCAGACAAGGCTGTGGGAATCGAACCCACAACCGAAGTGTGACTGGCCTTTATCGCCTACCACTGGCCTATAGAAAGTCCCTGTTTAGTGAAAACTAGTTTTATTATATTAAGCAGTATGATATATGAAGTATAAGTCCATTTTAGGAACTATATATGATTAATCTCACTATAGATGGACTTATGTATTTTTTGATAACTTTTCTAACCTTTTGTTTGAGACAGATGGAATGACCCATCATTCTATCACATGATCTGCTAACACATCATGAATGACAAATTCAACTTCATTTATTTAAGAGATGAAGTGGAAATTGTCCAAAGAACGACAAACGGTGAGACTATACCAAAATCACGAAAATATTTCTTCTAATTTCATTAACTTTGGGGAAATGATCTTGAAAACAAAAAATGTTGTCCTAGTGCTCTTATATCTGATGAATCAGATGGTACCTTAGATCGTCACAAATTTATGGCTTTGTGATTTCTGGCTTTTCCATAGCCATGTTCTCTACCACTCCCCATTAGAACATGATGGTTAGATTTCTCTTCCATATCCATATTTTCACCTATGTGGAAACCCAGTGATTAGTTTATTTGGGTAATCGTTACATTTCGTACTTTAGTTTTTAAAGCCATGTTTTGGCATTCCTTCTTACGATGTGGGTTTCTATTAAAGAAACTTTTGAGTATTAAACCATTTATAACCCCGACGAATTTTGAGGGCGAAATTCATTTTAAGGGGGGTAGAATGTAACAGCCCGAGATTTTTTTTAAAAAAAATATTCTTTTTAATTACATTAATGTCTTGTGTTGTACGCTGCACCAAAAGGAGCTTGCTAAACATGCATCCTTTACTTTCCTTTCATTACACGCAATCACGACCTTCCTCGATAGCGTGTGTAGTACGCAATACCGAGTTTCACTAAACAACGATATGCTATTAAAATATTATTAAAACTAGCCGTCATGAATAGTAATAACCACTTTTTGAAATTTTGTAAATTTTATTTTTCAAAATGGTCTTCATTTTTGGATTCAGAGTACCGAATTTAGCCTAAGGTGAAATTTTGATACTTTTCGGATAACTTTCATATTCTGATGAACAGTGAAAATTACAAAATTATAATTAAAAACAACCTTTTTAATCGAAATAATTAATAGTGATAAATTATTAATTTGAGTGGTTTTAAAGTATATTTAGAATATATTTTTACAATTTAATACAATTTTGGTCATTGGATGTAATTTCACATTTAAACCAGTTATAAACAAGTGTCAATCTTTTGATATTTATTATCTCTTAAAAACACGCTATTTGTTTTGACGACGGGATTTAATTTTTAAATTAGTTAATGTAGCTGATATGTTTTGAATTTGATAAAATAGACATCATTTTTTAATTCATAATATTAAATATAGCTTAGGTCTAATTTTTGGTATTTTTCTGGAAACTTCCATTTTTTGATGAATAGTGAAACCACTAAGTGGTAGTTAAAAAAACTGAATTTTTCATAAAACATAATTTTACCGTTTCTGTGAGTGGAATTTCAAAAATCTGAGAGACACGGTTGATGTCAGTAAGTAAAATGTGCTTCAATGAGATGAAAATAATTTTTGGTGAATAGTAACTTTTTACTTTTTTTGACCACGGTTAAAAGTAGATAATGTAATTAAGGGTAAAAATGATATTATTATTACCCTAACACATGTACTAATTCTATTGGACAAGTGTAATTCGTCCAAAAAAAACTTTGGAATAAAATATGACCATTTAGGCCCACGTGGATTAGATTAGGACATTTATTATTAATTTATTTAAAGAAGGGTTAAAATAGTTAAAATCAAAGTTTAATAACTAAATCTTTTTTAATATGGGGTTATACATAATATAAATTTGAGTATAAATATTAATTGGAAAGCTAAAAATATTTCCTACATAATGGTATTTTATTTGTAATTTTTAGACATTAAATAAGTTAATTTATTTATGACACAACAATGATGCAATAATTATTTTATTAATGAAATATTGACATAATTGATGTTATAAATACCCAAATAAGTATAATTTGAGACTTTTTATGAATTAAACTAATTTTCTAGGTTAATGTGACATGTATTTATTGATTTAATTAACTTTGTTTGAACTTATCATTCTTTTATGATTTTCACAAAAATCCATTACTAAACAGTGTTAAAATTGACATAAAATAGTTTTTAAAACAAATATTATATTATTAATTGTTATTTTATTCCTAAAAATCTATGTTTCATCCAAATGACTTAGATAAGGTTATATATATTAATAAAACACAACTTGGGGGTCTATTGGATGTATATGGTAAGTTTATTAACTATATAATATAAAAATACAATGTGACATGGTAAATGTCAATCTAATTAACTAAGAGTTAAAACTAAAAGATAAGGTTAATATAGGATCCTAAACTTCTCTAAATTATATTGGATGAGAGGATTTCGACCCATACCCACTTTAGCTTCTAAATAAATCAATTTGGATCTATTTAAAACCGAATTTGACTTTATAATAAAATAATAGTTTTCGTTATTCCAAAGATACCCCTCTCCTCCCTTATAAAAGGGCACATCCTCCCTCTCTTCCTCACACAACTTTGAGCCTTCATGCTCGGCCAACCCCTGACAAATTATCTTCTCCAGTTCCCTAGAAACATCGTAGAGGTTCTAGTCTTCCTCAAAAACCAATTCTAGTGCCCTAAAAGGAGATCTCAAAGAAGCACTTCAAAAAAGAGGTAATGTCTGTTACCGATTCTTTCATCTTTATTTCTTCTTCCAATTCTTCTTCATTAGTTGTTTCATTATGAAATAATAACATCAGTATCACTCATATACTGATATGTTATTATAAAGATGAAACAACCCTATTTCACCATCTATCCATCCAACGGAAAACAAAATCATCGTGCGTGCGTACGTACGGAATACTATCTCCACGCAGTGGTGTAATCCATTTTCCACCAACACCTTACTTGGATGGGTATAATGGTTTACATAATAACTATATATGATTATTGTAAAGTTATATTGATTCTGAAATAAGATACATACACTCCAATACAATTCCATGATCATGAGAACGATATCATCGCTCGTGCGTACGTATGGACTACCGTATCTACGACGCAATGAGATTCATTCTCCACGTTAACCATTGATGAATGATTATAAAGTATATATAATAATTAATAATTAAATATATGATATAATAATGATTCTGGATTTATGTGTATATATATTTATATCATCTACTTAATTCCATTCAACTCAAAAAGCAAAAGAAAACAGCGTTCATGCGTACGTACGGTCTACCATCTCCATGAACGGTGTATTTCTTTCCATTTAATGATATATTATATATATATATATTATGAATATAAATTATATATAAATCATGTTTTATATTCTGGAATTAAGTAATCATGATCTAAGTAATCATATGAATAATTACAAGTCAAAACACGGACGACAAATGAAACGATTTTACCCAAAACGCTCCTTAACATGGAATTCACAAAAGAACGGGTAATATAAAGCCATAAGTGAACCATATATGATATCATAAGAATGATTATGATTCTGGAATAAGTCAATGACATTATTTAAATCATTATACAAGAGATTCGGACACATACGAAGAAAATCGGACCTAAGGTAAGGGAAAATATCACAATGTCATTTTTATCCGAGATTGTTTATACTTTGAAATTTAATGGGGTGTATTTTATCATCCACATCCATGTTTCCCCAATATGTAATATTATTTCCATCCACCTACAATTTTTTAAATCCAATTTTACCCTTCGGTGAGTTTTTAGTAAAAGATATGAAAGGAATCTTTTGTCGTTTTTCGTACGAGGTACTTTTTGACTTTTCTGTCAAAAGAACGAAGAATGTTTTTTTAACTTATATTGCATGAATGTATTTTTAAAACATTATTTCCAAGAAGCTTACTTTACATGTTTTCAAGTTTAATTTTAATCAACTTCTATTAGTTTATAATTGTACGACATGTTTTTAATGCAAAAGTGTTTTTGAAGGAGAAAGGATATTTTCATCAAGAATGGAGTTCAAGTGTTTTATCAAAATTATTTTCCATATAAGAAAATAAAGGGTTCTGTTTTTATCACTATTATTACATTTATTTGATTATGTTTTGATGAAATTATATTTTTATGAATTCCTTTATCTTATATGAATTGTTTTATGATGTCACGATGTTTAAGATTCCCATTTTTATTACATGGGTTATGCTATGATGTATGGTTTTCTGATTTTGTGGAACACATAAGAATGGTATCATTATGAGATGGGTGGGACCTATATATCCCTCCAATTCATTGGGTAAAGATTTTATATCTCATGAGATAGACATGGCTGGAACGGTAGGTTATACCGGTTCAGTGAAACAGGACTGAAACGAGGGTGACTCGGTTCAGAAATGGACTTTGTCCACTAAGATAGTCTTGGAAATGAGTCTTGACTAATAAGAAATGATTCTCTATTATTATCTGTGTATGCCACAAAGTTTCATGTTTTAAGTTATGATTATTGGGATTACATTTCACTACTATGATTTATCCCATGTTATGAAATCATGATCTCTATTGCGGGTTAAGATTTCCAAAAGATATGTTCTTATGAATATGATGTGATTGATATTTCTTTTGTTTACCCTTACTGAGAATTTGAGCTCACCCTTTTATGTTTTCTTTTCCCTAGGATATAAAGAAAGGTTTTAGGTAAGAAAAAAAATGGAAGATCTTTATTGGGAGATGTTGAAGATCTTTCACCACGATTAGAAGATTTTATTCTGAGTTTCCAAAGACACTAAACTTTTATGATCCTTGTGTGTGTGTTTTTTTTATGTACTAAGTATTCCGCAAAAGTAATGTAACGTACATGTACGTCAAGATTCGGGTCTCTATAGTTGGTATCAGAGGAAAAGTTTAGTCAACCTTTGGAAACTAGGATGCGAAAACGTTAGTGAGATCCCTAGAGATATTTCTAAGGTATGTCTAGGGATGTCCCTAAGGATAAGTATACGTATAGGATATAGTCCTAGAACTATGGTAACAATATTAGATTAAACCAAAGATGTTAGATATTGAATTTACTCCCCCTTTATTATGATTTTTTCCTCTCACACTATTCTTTTTGGGTTTTAGAAAATGGCTGGAAACAAGATGATTCACGATAATGAAGGATATGATGGACAATGGAATGATATTCTTCATGAGAAACCAAATGAAATGGGATTTGGAAGTCCAAACATCATTATTATGCCGAATCAGAAATCTCATAATATGATCAATAAAGTAAAATTTGGTAAGTTTCCTGACTCGGCTAATAAGAGAAAGATGGAGTTTCATGATGATCATAGAGGAAAGAAAGAGTTCAATTTCCCCTATGTAAATCATGTGGGAAGAGGCATCAAGGAGAGTGTTTCAAAGGAACTGGAAGATGCTTTGGGTGTGGAAAAGAAGGACACAAAGCCAGTAAGTGCAAAGGAAAAGGTTCAGTTAACACCAGGGGTGAGGATAATGGTATTTCTACGACATCAACAATGGTTAAATGTTTTAAATGTGGAATGTAAGGGAATTATGCAAACCAATACCCTAAGGGAAAGTCTCATGAATAGAATCAGTATGGTCGTATGGGTAGTATTTATGTGGATGATGATGAAGAGACTACAAATGATATGTGAGATGAAATAATTGTTGAAGCTCGGTCAATGGTTTAAGAATGTAGTGGAATGATAACATGTTTATCATGTGTAATGTTGTATAAGTAATCTCATGGTACTATGGAATAAAGAGACATCTAAGGATTGTTTCAATGTCGTCTTTCCTGGAGTTTTGAAAGTGTATGATTAATGTTAGCAGTATCCATGAAAGGTTATTCAGACATTTTTGGAATGTAGATGATATGCGCATAATGAAGGGATACGGAGAAAATTAAATGTTTGATAGTATTTATGAGCTCATGACTGATATAAGGAGAAGGTTAAATCATGGTTTGAGTATATAGAATTTTTGGATTTTGGTATGTGGAAAGAGTTAACTTTTGACAACATTCATGTTTTCAATAAGGTTTAATGGGTATTCATTTTTCAAGAGAATACATCATTAAGGTATTCACATGATTGGAATGTGACCAACAAGATATATGGGGGATAAATGATGGTATTCACATTCTTGGTTGATGACATTTCAAGTTATCGTTTTCTTTATACTATGAGCTTGGACCGAAGTATTTTAGATAAGCCTAAAGATTGCAATGGATTATGTTAACCATAAGTTAGTATTGTTTAAGGATAGAAATTTTTTTTGATAATATTTATGTGATGTTATAGTAATGTAGTTTTAGAAAAAGGACAACTTGCGGGACGGGCGATAACCCACCGCGTCGGACAAGGCTGTGGGAATTGAACCCACAACCGAAGTGTGACTGGCCTTTATCGCCTACCACTGGCCTACAGGAAGTCCCTGTTTAGTAGAAACTAGTTTTATTATATTAGGCAGTATGATATATGAAGTATAAGTCCATTTTAGGAACAATATATGATTAATATCACTATAGATGGACTTATGTATTTTTTGATAACTTTTCTAACCTTCTGTTTGAGATAGATGGAATGACCCATCATTCTATCACATGATCTGCTAACACATCACGAATGACAAATTCAACTTCATTTCTTTAAGAGATGAAGTGGAAATTGTCCAAAGAATGACAAACGGTGAGACTATACCAAAATCACGAAAGTATTTCTTCTAATTTCTTTAACTTTAGAAAAATGATCTTGAAAACCAAAAATGTTGTCCTAGTGCTCTTATATCTGATGAATCAGATGATACCTTAGATCGTCACAAATTTATGGCTTTGTGATTGCTGGCTTTTCCATAGCCATGTTCTCTACCACTCCCCATCAGAACATAATGGTTAGATTTCTTTTCCATATCCACATTTTCTCCTATGTGGAAACCCAGTGATTAGTTTATTTGGGTAATCGTTACATTTCGTACTTTAGTTTTTAAAGCCAAGTATTGTTATTCCTTTTTACGATGTGGATTTCTATTAAAGAAGCTTTCGAGTAGTAAACCATTTATATCCCCGACGAATTTTGAGGGCGAAATTCATTTTAAGGGGGGTAGAATGTAACAACCAGATATTTTTTTTAAAAAATATATTCTTTTTAATTTCATTAATGTCTTGTTTTGTACGCTACACCAAAAGAAGCTTGCTCAACTTGCATCCTTGACTTGCCTTGCATTATACGCAATCGCGACCTTCCTCGATAGCGTGTGTAGTACGCAATACCGAGTTTCACTAAACAACGACATGCTATTAAAATATTATTAAAACTAGCCGTTATGAATAGTAATAACCACTTTTTGAAATTTTGAAAATTTTATTTTTCAAAATGGTCTTCATTTTTGGATTTGGAGTATCGAATTTAGCCTAAGGTGAAATTTTGGTACTTTTCGGATAACTTTCATATTCTGATGAACAGTGAAAATTACTAAATTATAATTAAAAACAACCTTTTTAATCGAAATAATTAATAGTGATAAATTATTAATTTGAGTGGTTTTAAAGTATATTTAGAATATATTTTTACAATTTAAAACAATTTTGGTCATTGGATGTAATTTCATATTTAAACCAGTTATAAACAAGTGTCAATCTTTTGATAGTTATTATCTTTTAAAAACACGCTATTTTTTTGACGACGGGAATTAATTTTTAAATTAGTTAATGTAGCTGATATGTTTTGAATTTGATAAAATAGACATCATTTTGGAATTCATAATATCAAATATAGCTTAGGTCTAATTTTTGGTATTTTTCTGGAAACTTCCATTTTTTGATGAATAGTGAAACCACTAAGTGGTAGTTAAAAAAACTGAATTATTCATAAAACTTAATTTTACCGCTTCTGTGAGTGAAATTTCAAAAATCCGAGAGACATGGTTGATGTCAGTAAGTAAAATGTGGTTCAATGAGATGAAAATAATTTTTGGTGAATAGTAACTTTTTACTTTTTTTGACCACGGTTAAAAGTAAATAGGGTAATTAAGGGTAAAAATGATGTTATTATTACCCTAAAACATGTCCTAATTCTATTGGACAAGTGTAATTCGACTAAAAACAAACTTAGGAATAAAATATAACCATTTAGGCCCACTTGGATTAGATTAGGACATTTATTATTAATTTATTTAAAGAAGGGTTAAAATAGTTAAAATCAAAGTTTAATAACTAAATCATTTTTAATATGGGGTTATAAAAAATATAAATTCGACTAAAAATATTCATTAGAAAGCTAAAAATATTTCCTACCTAATGGTAATTTATTTGTAATTTTTAGACATTAAATAATTTAATTTATTTATGACACAACAATGATGCAGTAATTATTTTATTAATGAAATATTGACATAATTGATGTTATAAATACCCAAATAAGTATAATTTGAGACTTTTTAGGAATTAAACTAATTTTCTAGGTTAATTTGACATGTTATTATTGATTTAATTAACTTTTTTCAAACTTATAATTCTGTTATGATTTTCACAAAAATCAATTACTAAATAGTTTCAAAATTGACATAAAATAGTTTTTAAAACAAATATTATATTATTAATTGTTATTTTATTCCTAAAAATCAATGTTTCGTCCAAATGACTTATATAAGGTTATATATATTAATAAAACACAACTTGGGGGTCTATTGGATGTATATGGTAAGTTTATTAACTATATAATATAAAAATACAAAGTGACATGGTAAATGTCAATCTAATAAACTAAGAGTTAAAACTAAAAGATAAGGTTAATATAGGAACCTAAACTTGTATAAATTCTATTGGATGAGAGGATTTAGACCCATCCCAACCTTAGCTTCTAAATAAATCAATTTGGAGCTATTTAAAACCGAATTTGACTTTATAATAAAATAATAGTTTTAATTATTCCAAAGGTACCCCTCTCCTCCCTAATAAAAGGGCACCTCCCCCCTCTCTTCCTCACACAACATTGAGCCTTCAAGATCGGCCAACACCTGCCAAATTCTCTTCTCCAGTTCCCTAGCAACATCCTAGAGGTTCTGGTCTTCCTCAAAGACAAATTTTAGTACCCTAAAAGGAGATCTCAAAGAAGCACTTCAAAAAAGAGGTAATGTCCGTTACCGATTCTTTCATCTTTATTTCTTCTTCCACTTTTTCTTATTTAGTTGTTTCATTATGAAGTAATAACATCAGTATCAATCATGTACTGATATTTTATTATAAAGATGAAACAACCCTATTTCACCATCTATCCATCCTATGGAAAAAGAAATCACCAAGCGTGCGTACGTACGGAATACTGTCTCCACGCCGTGGTGTAATCCATTTTCCACCAACACCTTACTTGGATGGGAATAATGGTGTACATAATAACTATATATTATTATTGTAAAGTGATATGGATTCTGAAATAGTATACATACACTCTAATACAATTCCACGATCATGATAACGATATCATCGCTCGTGCGTACTTACGGACTACCGTCTCCACGACGCAATGAGATTCATTCTCCACGTTAACCATTCAAGAATGATTATAAAGTATATATAATAATTAATAATGAAATATATGAAATAATAATGATTCTGTATTTATGTGTATATATATTTATATCATCTACTTAATTCCATTCAACTCAATAAGGAAAAGAAAACAGCGTTCATGCGTACGTACGGTCTACCGTCTCCATGAACGGTGTATTTCTTTCCATTTACTGATCTATTATATATATATATATTATGAATATATATTATATATAAATGATGTTTTATATTCTGGAATTAAGTAATCATGATCTAAGCAATCATATGAATAATTACAAGTCAAAACACGGACGACAAATGAAACGATTTTACCCAAAACGCTCTTTAACATGGAATTTACAAAAGAATGGGTAATATAAAGCCATAAGTGAACCATATATGATATCATAAGAATGAGTATGATTCTGGAATAAGTCAATAACATTATTTAAATCATTATACAGGAGGTTCAGACACATACGAAGCAAATCGGACCTAAGGTAAGGGAAAATATCACAATCTCATTTTTATCCGAGATTGTTTATACTTTGAAATTTAATGGGGTGTATTTTATCATCCACATCCATGTTTCCCCAATAAGTAATATTATTTCCATCCACCTACAATTTTTTAAATCCAATTTTACCCTTCGGTGAGTTTTTAGTAAAAGATATGAAAGGAATCTTTTGTGGGTTTTCATACGAGGTACTTTTTGACTTTTCTGACAAAAGTACGAAGAATGTTTTTTTAACTTATATGGAATGAATGGATTTTTAAAACATTATTTCCAAGAATCTTACTTTAAATGTTTTCAAGTTTACTTTTACTTAACTTCTATTAGTTTATAATTGTATGACATGTTCTGAAAGGAAAAGTGTTGTTGAAGCAGAAAGGATATTTTCCTCAAGAATGGAGTTTAAGTGTTTTATCAAAATTATTTTCCATCTAAGATAATAAAGGGTTATGTTTTTATCCCTATTATTACATTGATTTGATTATTTTGTGATGGAATTATATTTTTATGAATTCCTTTATCTTATATGAATTGTTTTATGATGTCATGGTGTTTAAGATTCCCATTTTTATTACATGGGTTATGCTATGATGTATGGTTTTCTGATTTTGTGGCACACATAAGAATGGTATCATTATGATATGGGTGGGACCTATATATCCCTCCAATGAATTGGGTAAAGATTTTATATCTCATGACATAGACATGGCTGGAACGGTAGGTTATACCGGTTTAGTGAAACAGGACTGAAACGACGGTGACTCGGTTCAGAAATGGACTTTGTCCACTAAGATAGTCTTGGAAATGAGTCTTGACTAATAAGAAATGATTCTCTAGGATTATCTGTGTATACCACAAAGTTTCATGTTTTATGTTATGATTATTGGGATTACATTTCACTACTATGATTTATCCCATGTTATGAAATCATGATCTCTTTTCCAGGTTAAGATTTCCAAAAGATATGTTCTTATGAATATGATGTGATTGATATTTCTTTTTTTTACCCTTACTGAGAATTTGAGATCACCCTTTTATTTTTTCTTTTCCCCAAGATATAAAGAAAGGATTTACGTAAGAAAAAAAAGGGAAGATCTTTATTGGGAGATGTTGAAGATCTTTCAACACGATTAGAAGATTTTATTCTGAGTTTCAAAAGACACTAAACTATTACGATCCTTGTGTGTGTGTTTTTGTTATGTACTAAGTATTCCGCAAAATTAATGTAATTTCCATGTACGTCAATCTTAGAGTCTCTATATGTAAATATGTGGAAGTTGATTTAATGAGAGGTTCTCTCGAATCGCGATAGAGTGAGATATCTTCATAAGATGGTCCCCAATGAACCATATAGCATTGTTTCCTCTGGATGTACTTGGAAGTCCAGTGACAAGGTCCATAGTAATGTTTTCCCGCTTATATGTCTGTATTGGTAGTAGTTGCATCATTCCCTTAAACATTTGCCTCTCAGCCTTCACTTGCTGACATACTAGGCACATAGATATATATTTAGCAATCTCCCTATTCATATTGTCCCACCAAAGTTTTCTTGGAGATCTTGGAACATCATTGTGCTCCCCGGGTGAATAGAGATGGTTGATCCATGTGTGTCATTCAGAAGCTCCTAATTTATCTCTAAATCAGATGGTACCCATAATCATGACCCAAATCTCTGAATTCCATCCTTTTCAACCATGAACTCTACGGATTTCCCATTTCTGATAGATTCTATCTTTTTCATAATTTCCACATCCTTTCTTTGAGCATCCTTTATTTTCTCCATGAGGGGTAGTTGAGAAATAATTTGAGAAAGGATTGATGATGTTCCTCCATTATTGATTCCCATGTGATACTCTACAAATCAATGAATATTGGATCCTTTTCAATTCTCATCCTTGATAAGGATATAGGATCCTTTATACATAGAGAATCTACCACCTTGTTTGCCTTATCGAGATTGTAGTGGATTGAGCATTCATAATACTTGATGAGTTCTATCCATATTTGTGGGTGCATATTGTAAGAACCCTATTTTTGGCTACAATGAACTTTGGAATATTCTTGATATTATTCCAGAGCAGCGCCCTCAGACGACGTGCGATTCCGAGCCCCGGAGTGGCTGGACTTAAATTTTCAGTGCGTTCACACTGGACACACCAAATAAATGGGATAACTCCTAAATGGTGATCCGGATCAGAGATCAGAGTGTATGGATAGGACTGGAATGGGGTGTTTACCCTAGGAACGACATAAAACTTGTCAGTGGGGGACGTTTGGACCCCTCGCTCGCTATTGGAGCATGGAATGGATAAATTAAATAATTAATTTATTCGTTTAATGCTTCAACCCAAGTATATCTTAAACGGTGGATTAGATGGGAAAACCGAGGGAACTGTTAAGTTCAGAATGTTTCGTTTACCCTAGGAGGGGTGTAACTATCGCAGGCGCGGCCCGTCTGTGAAAAATGGCCCTAGGGGTGTTTTCATAATTTAGTGGCTTAGGGCGTTCAGTTTTATAACTTTTTAACGGGGACTTGGATTAAAATTCCAAGGCCGAAATTGTGGTCGAGAGGTGGTGTTTACCCTAGGGGTAGCATAATCTTGACTGTGTCGGAGGTTTTGGACACTGGTGTTTTCGGGGGTGAGTCTTTTAATTAAAGAGTTTATTTATTTAAACTCCCCTTCTCCACCCACACTCACTCCTTTCCCCTGGTGAAATACCTCACCCTCAGCCTCCTTTCATCCTCTAATCCTCCACTTCCTCCGATCAAGGTGGTGCGTTGTGGCATCGGCGAATTGCACAGGAAGCGTCGGGCGAAGCCCAACGTGGTAGGTTCTTGTCTTCTCGTTTTAAATTCCCACAAGTGTTCGATTCAATTTTTTGTCTCTGAAACTCTATCTAAATATCTAGAAAATACCATATCCGAATAATTCGTATATTGATCTTTCCAACGCAATTTATGGTTTCAAAATCTGAGTTTGGAGTTGTCTGTAATCGATCGCCGAAGTTAGGAAGTTTTTGCGGGAATTTCCGGTGGTTTTGGGGCGTTACGACAAGGTAGCACGGCGGTCCGACGAACCAGCGCAGTGGCGTGACAGGCGGCCGGCTGAGGTGAAGCAGCCGAGTGCTGAGGGCATCGGCGCGAGGGCTTCAGCACATTGGCCGGGCGAGCGGAAAGGTCGGCGGGGTCGTCGGCGACGCTAGCTGGGGCGACGACGAGCGGCACTCCGCGGTGGACCGGGGTCGCGTTGCGCGACCCCGCGGGGGAACACGACCCGCGTCACGAGGGTCGTCACGCGGCGACCGGCCTTAGCCGATAGGCTAAGCGGGAGACTGGGTCCACCACCGGCCCACACGTTTAGGCCGCGGGCCAGGCGTTGCGAGCTGGGCCGGCCGGCGTGGGCCGGCCCAGACCGGGCGGACCGGCCGGCCCAGGCCGGTCCCGTCCAAGGGGCCTTGCCCCCTCAGTTTTTGGATGCCCGTATTTTTTGCTAAGAGCGTCCTTTTTGCGGGCCGTCTATGGCGACGCGTTCCTTGGATCAAGGGAAACATTTTGAGATGGTTTCAAGAATTTTTAATTCCATAAATGAGGGGCCTCGGAGGAGCGACGCGTCCTTAATTGAATTGACGATTTTCTAGGGGATCTTGTTTTGGATGGAGCGGACGCGTCTAACATCCGTTTTGAGCATCATTAGCGGCATTGGGACCCTGGAATCGGGGAGTAGTTTTCCATTATGGTTTCGGCCACTGAAACCGGATATGAGGCGTGGGCCCCACGGCCCATCTTTTGAGATGCGATCAACGTTTAACGACTTTCTCGTCGGGCGTCCATTCGGGGCGTGCGAGCAGTCAATTCGGGATGTTTTTCTGAGGGGATTGCAATGGTGCAATCCACCCGCTTTAATTAGGAACGATGGTGTGGGCCCCATGAGGGCCATTTGGGCGTTGATGGTGATTTTCCATCTCTATCACCGAATGAACGTTTTGGACAAGTGAATAGTCTACCTTGTGTACTATTTCGAGAGGATCGCAACAGTGTGATCCATTGGCAGCACTCGAGGACCGGGGTGCAGGTTCCGCGTGGTACATCTCGTGGGCGCTAAGCCGGAATGTATCTTTTTCTCCAGATATCTGTTCCACTCAAGTGAGTAGTGCTTTTGACGTGTTTTTTCAAGAGCATTGCGATGGCGCAGATCGCCTGACCTTTTTCAGGGACGTGGTGTGGGTCCCACCCGACCTAGCTACGGTGAATAGTACCATTTTCACCAAGTGTCCATTTTGGGTGATTGAGTAGTGAATCCCATGTGTTTTTCCGAGGGGATCGTATTAGTGTGACCCGTTTGTTCAGTTTTGGGATCTAAGGGCAGACCCCACATAGGTCGGTTACGGTGAATAATACCTTTTTCCCCGGTTGACCGTTTCGGGTGAGTAATAAGTCTACCTCGTGTGATTTTCCATGGGGAGTAAAATGGTGTAATTTTTTCAGGAGAGTGGAGCCTCATACACGATCTTATTAAATATGGAAATATGAAAGGTTCCCTGGTGGTGGTTCTTCTACCGTTTTTGTAGCGGACCCTTGGCATGTGAGCGCTTGCACTCCTGGGAGAGTGATGTTGGTGGTTAAAGAGATGTGGTTGGACGTGCCTCAGCTGTTGAGGTGGCAAGTTGGATTTGTTACGATTACGCCTTCGTGTTGACGTTGGGGGTCGTGTTCATGTTAGCCTTTGGGCTAGAGACATGGCATACTCTGGGAGTATGTCAGAACGCTGGGAGGTACATATGGATGGTTGTACCCGAAAACGTTTGTGCGCTTGGTTGGGGTTAAAATGGGGCCACATTTCGTGTGGTCCCGAGGTGCATGTCGTGTTCTGATTTCCGTACTTTTGACCTCTCACGACGTAGAGGGTCCCCCGATTCTCGATTGTGGACCAGCGGGGTTGAGTTTTTCCCCTGACTCTGTGCTCGATGGTTTAGATCAGTAGGGTTGAGTTGTTTCCTCTGGTTTTGTTCCAGAGTTGGGTGGTTTCCCGATACCCACTCTGTGATTGGTTGGACAGGGTTGTACCCTCCAGTATAGATTTCCAGAGAAGTTCTGGGTTTACCATCTAGTAGAGATTGGTTAGTGGGTCGCTTATCGACTTCTTTGGGTTTACCCTCCAGTAGATACTGGGCAGTGGGTTGCCCACTGACTTCTAGGGTTTACCCTCCATCAGAGACTGGGTAGTGGGTCACCCGATACTCTTAGGGTTTACCCTCCAGTAGTGACTTGGCAGTGGGTCACCCGATGACTCTCCAGGGTCTACCATCCAGCAGGGCTGGGCAGTGGGTCGCTCGTCGTCTTGATTCAGGTCTACCCTCCAGCAGGGTTGGGCAGTGGGTCACCTGTAAACTTGTTCTGGGTTTACCCTCTAACAGGGCTGGGCAGTGGGTCACCCATCGACTTATTCCAGGTCTACCTGCCAGCTGGGATGGGTAGTGGGTCACCAGATGATGTATTAGGGTTTACCCTCTAGTAGGGTTTTGCAGTGGGTCACCCGATATCTTATTAGGGTTTACCCTCCAGCAGGGCTGGGCAGTGGGTCACCTGATATCATATTATGAATTACCCTCTAGTAGGGCTGGGCAGTGGGACACCCGTTGACATTCCAGACTCAGTCCTCTCTACTAGGCTAGTTTTGGCTTTCCTCCATGATTATCGGAGTGGGACCCTTGGTTGTACGGGTCAGTGATGGAAGGACCTTGACTTTGAGGATACCTCTCGACTGCGGGACAGTGACGAGGGGTGGTTTGACTTAACCTGGAACTCTCAAGTATGAGGGGCACTTTCCCCACCAAGATGCATCATTGTGACGCAACCTAAAACCGCATAGGCAAGTCAGTGCCGCCCAAAGCGGATAGTGTCAAGGTGTGGTGATTTGAGCCCCTTGACTTGTAGTTCAGGGCAGACGTGCGGGATACTGATCATTGATGGCGTTTACTTCTGGGACTGTGGGCTACTCACCTTCTCAGGTGGAGCTACAGGATGGATATCCCCTTACGACCTTTTTTGGGGCTTCTTGTTGAGCATATGTATATATATATACCTTGTCCTAGTACCCACTTCTTGAGCTTGGTTACTCTCCCTCCAAGAGAGGCGAAGATATGGGGGGTATGCAACGTGCTTTCCGTGTCTAGATTCTCGTGGTTGGATGAGTCTAATCTCTTGTTATAGGTAGCGAAGACTTGACAGAAAGTTAATCTTCTCATCGTTTCCAGCTCCTTGTGTTAGGACGAGTCTACCTTCTTTCCTCTTGTTGGGTTGAGATGGTCTCTCTACTATACTTTTTACTGCACTCCTTGTTGTATTCCTTTACTTCTCTTGTTTGATCTACTACTCACCCTTCGGAACCTCCATTTTTCTCCCTCGATCCTTTGGGGTATCCTTCTGAGTATTTTTATACTCACCCCTGCTTGGGATTTTCCCACACTAGGTGTGCCCTTGAAGACGATGAACAGGTTGGTTGTGACTTTAGTGGTGCTTAGGAGTTCAGGATCTTGGACCGCATGTTGTGGTCTTAGTCAGGTTTCAGGTGGGGGACCCTTCCAGCTGTTTACTTTTTGTTCACCGGTTTCCAGGTTGTGGCACTTTTCTGGTTGTGCGTGTGTTTTGGCCCTTTTCTTTTCAGTTTACTTCCAGCACTTTCTTTGTACTGTTTAGAGGTCGATACACATATATGGTTTATCTATAGTAGTTTCCCTTTTACTCTAATTGTCTTTTCTTTACTATGCACTTTTTCATTGAGTGTGTTGCATGTGTGTGTACAGGTAATTAGGAAAAGGCCTCCCCGAGTTGTTGTGCCTTCGGCGCTGGTCGCCAGCCCCTGGCCTATTGAGGCGGGCTTGGAGAAGTTACGGCTCGAGCCTGGGTTGGGTTGGGTCATGACAAAGTGGTATCAGAGGAGGTTCATTCTTTGGGCTGTTGTTCAGACGTCCCTAAAATAAAAGGAATTGGTTGGGATTTAGGGAAAAACTGTTAACATGTCTCGAGAGCGGCTCTCAGGCCAGAGAGTCCTGTGATGGTGCGGCGGTCGACGTATCCATTCACCAGGACCCTGATAACCCACTTGTCGACTCGGTATGCTGAGACACTTGTTTCAGGGAAAATTGGTTTTTTCATCACATAGGATTGAGTCTTTTACTATCCTTCTTGAGTTAGCTCCCCATCATTGTTATTGGTATATACATATATGATCATGTGATCACAAAACTCCATGATAATATTCAGGATGTCTTCGCAAAGACAGACAGCCAAGATACAAGCTTTGGTGTGTGACGACAACTCTGTGAGCTACGAGGCCTCAGTCCAGGACCCATCATGTGAGCCCCTTTATCCGGGTGGGCCGGTAGCAGCACCCCCATCTATTCAGAAGCAAACTGAGCTTGAGCGTGCTCCGCGAGTTCCAGCGGCAGAGACTTCTATGGATCAGTGGTGAGATAGACCCTCAGGTAGCAGAGGTTTGTCTTGAGACAGTGGTTTACCTTTTCAGGCTTGTGCAGACGCTGACAGATCAGAGAGTGGATTTGGAATCCAACCTTTTTTCATGGAGCATCTTGGCGTTGGTGGAGTCTGGTGACTCAGTTTCTTGACGAGTCATCGCTTTCGTGGGGAGACATTCAGTTGTTGTTCCGTGTGGATTCATTCCCCTCCTTCTTGCGCTCCATTCGGATTCAGGAGCTCCTGCAGTTTCATCAAGGAGGGATGACGGTAGCCGAGTACGCGGCTAGTTTCGCAGATCGTGCACGCTTTTACCTGAACATGGTCCATGATGACAAAATCTAAGCACAAAAGTTTGATAAAGGTCTCTTCTGAGAGATCTGTACTGTCATAGTACCCTTAGTCATTTCCACATATGTTGGGGGGGCTAGATCAGGCGCTAGTGACAGAGATCTTCCTGTCACGTTCTAGAGTTGGTGGTGGCAGCAGGCACGTTGGAGCCGAGACGTCTACCGCAACTAGAGGGAATTGGCATTCAGAACCCCGACGTAGGTAGATTTCTGACAACAGAACTCAGTGGCGTGGTCATACACCACAGTGGCGCCAGAGGGCACCAGTGCAGCCCAAAGAGAGTCAGTGCTATGCTTGCGAAGGGAAAGGTCACCCGGCATGGGACTGCCCAGCCAAGCATGCAGAGAGCATCAGGCAGGCTGTAGGTGCACCACCACGGCAGAGGCAGCACTGTTATCGGAGTAGTGCCTAGAGAGGTGGTGCTAGCAGAGGAGCTGGAGGAGCTGGTAGTGGGGGATGACTTTATGGGGACTTTCCATCACCACTAGGTGGTCCACGTTAGGCTCCAGGAGCTGACAGTTGGGACCACGAACGACCGCGAGATTTGGATGTCTACGATCCTATAGAGCATGAGGTGGTAAGAGGTACACTCTATAGATATTCTTCTTTTTTTAGTAGAATTGTTAGACACTATGTGTGGAATGCCTTTTCTCCCTGATCCTTGTTTGAGCTGTTACCAGGGTGGTGCAGGGCATCAGTGTAACCTTGTGTTGGTAAGGTAAAAAGGCATGGGACCTTTTTCTTTAATCGATGGTGATGACACCTTCGCTCTTTGAGTGAGTAATAGATTCTTGGTCATGAGACATCGACCGTGGAGCCTTGCGTGATTAGATATTCTTGGGTGTTTCACTACATGCATATTCTGAAGGAGGGAATCACCAGGCCATGTTCCAGGTGCGGGCGGTAATTCTAGTCGCGGCGTGTGACGTAGAGGTACGGTTGGGGAGGTGAGTTACCCCTGAGGTCCTTCAGGCCATTTGAGACCGTGCGAAGGGATGGAGAGGTTCTCTACTGCCTTGACCTAACCCTAATGTCTGGAGTGGGTGAATGACGTCTCCCGTGTGGTTTACCTGAAGAGATGTGTGCGTGCTCTTATGCACGTCATCAGAAATGGAGGACCTCATGTGAATAGATCAAATCCTTTGGGCTATGTGCGGTGACGTGGAGTTGTGCAAGAGTTCTTCTGTGTACGGGAGAGCCAGGTGCGGGCTTAGTACCCTGATTTTTTCCCTATTTTTTTTTTTAGGGTATGAAAATATTTAAGGAGAGAATGATTTAAGAACCATGTTTTTGGCTAAAAAGGACTTTTGAATATTCTTGATATTATTCCAGAGCATCACCATCAGACGGCGAGCGATTCTGATCCCTGGAGTGGCCGGAATTAAATTTTCAGTGCGTTCACACTACACACACCAAATAAATGGGTTAACTCCTAAACAGTGATCCAGATTAGAGATCTGAGTGTACAGATAGGTCTGTAATGGGGTGTTTACCCTAGGAATGACATAAAACCTTTTGGCGCGGGACGTTTGGACCCCTCGCTCGCTGTTGAAGCGTGGAACACATAAATTAAATAATTAATTTATTTGTTTAACGATTCAACTCAAGTATCTCTTAAATGGTGGATCATATGGGAAAACCTAGGGCACAATTGAGTTTAGAACATGCCGTATACCTTAGGAGGGGTGTAACTTTCACGGGCGCCACTCGTCTATGAAAAATGGCCCCAGAGGTCTTTTCGTAATTTGGAGGCTTTGGGCGTTCAGGTTTATAACTTTTGAACGATGTCTCAGATTAAAATTTTGAGACCTCCGTTATGCTCTAGAGGTGGTATATACCCTAGGGGGAGCTTAATCATGACCATGCCAGAGGTTTTGGAAACTGGTGTTTTCGGGGGCTGAGTCTTTCAATTAAAGAGTTTATTTATTTAAACTCCCCTTCTCCACCCCATCCTCACTCCTTTCCCCTGGAGAAACCCCTAAACCTCAACCTCCTCTCATCCTTTCCTCCTCCTCTGCCTCCGATCAAGGTGGTGTGTTGCGGCGGCGTCGGATCGTGCGGGAAGCGTTGGGCAAACCCCAACAAGTTTGGTTCTTGTCTTCTCGTTTTAAATTCCCAGACATGTTCGATTCAATTTTATGGCTTTGAAACTCTATCTAAATCCCTAGAAAATACCATATCTGAATAACTCGTATCTTGATCTTCCCAACTCAATTTACGGTTTCAAAATCCGAGTTTGGAGTTGTCTGCAATCGATCACCGAAGTTGGGATGTTTTGCGGGAATTTCCGGTGGTTTTGGGGCGTTCCGGCGAGGTAGCGCGGCGGTCCGGTGAACCAGTGCGGCGGCGCGGCAGGCGGCCGGCTGAGGCGAAGTGGCCGGGTGATGAGGGCGTCGGTGTGAGGGCTATAGCGTGGTGGACGAGCGAGTGCGGAGGTCGACAGGGCCGTCGGCGGCGCTAGTTGGGGCGACGGCGAGCAGCGCTCCACGGCGCTCTGCGGTAGACCGGGGTCGCATCGCACGACCCCGCGGGGGAACACGACCTGCGTCGCGCGGGTCGTCACGTGGCGACCGGCCTCAGCCAGTCGGCCAAGTGATGGACTGGGTCCACCACCGGCCCACGCGGCCAGGCTGTGGGCCAGGCGTTGCGAGCCGGGCCAGCCCAGACCGGGCGGACCGGCCGGCCCAGGCCGGTCCAGCCCAAGGGACCTTGCCCCCTCCGTTTTCGGACGCCCGTATTTTCCGCTACGAGCGTCCGTTTTGTGGGCCATCTATGGTGAAACATTACTTGGATCGAGGGGAACGTTTTGAGATGGTTTTGTGAATTTTTAATTCCAGAAACGAGGGGCCTCGGAGGCACGACACGTCTTTAATTGAATTGACGATTTTCCAGGGGATCTTGTTTTGGACGGCACGGACGCGTCTGAACTCTGTTTTGAGCGCCGTCAGTGGCATTGGAACCCTGGCGCTGGGTCAGAGTTTTATGGTATGGTTTCGGGTGCCAAAACCGGAGATGAGGTGTGGGCCCCACGACCCGCCTTTTGAGCTACGAGCAGCATTTAGCGACTTTCTCGTCGGGCGTCCGTTTGGGGCGTGCGAGCAGTCGATTCTTGATGTTTTTTCAAGGGGATTGCAATGGTGCAATCCACCTACTCTAATTCGGCACGATGGTGCGGGACCCACTAGGGTCGTTTGGGTGTTGACGGTGATTTTTCATCTCTATCACCGGGCAACCATTTTGGACAACTGAATAGTCCACCTTGTGTACATTTTTGAGAGGATCACAACAATGCGATCCATTTGTAGCACTTTGGGGCCGGGGTGCAGGTTCCACGTGGTACCGCTCGTGCGCTGTAAGCTGGAATGTATCTTTTTCTCTAGATATATGTTTATAAGGCCCCAACCTTAAACCTTACTTAATCTTGAGTTATTACAAGATTACACATTGTGAATCTTTTCAGGTTTAGAGTTTTAGAGAATTAGATATTGAAACTTGCATTACATTCCACATTTAAACAAAGTGGTTACATAAAAGACTGTATTCATTCTTCCCATCAACGGAAACATATTTAAAATAAAACATGGATTCTTTCTTGACACATCCTTTACACTATCATCACAACATGTACCCTTCCCTTGACCTGTGAAAACATTTCAAAAACTTGAGATGAGCATAAAAAGCTCAGTAAGGGTTATAAAAATATGGAAAGGAAACATGAGTTCATATATACATAAGAATGAAATCATACATTACCCATAAAACATAGGCACTTTAACATACCTCACAAAATCATGAATAAATCATAGAAATCATAAGACATAAAAGGTAACTTGAGGTATTCATAACATTCTTACGTAGGGAGTAACCCTCTTGGCTACATTTGGAATACCCATCACAGTATATTCCCTAAATCTCTTTGGAGAAACCTTAACGTTTCACTCATTAGAGTTATCCAATGCATTGGAGAGCTATATCGGGCTCACCCATCCTTAGTATATCACGGAACCACCCGTCTTCATAATAATTCCCAAGATCCTCCACATAATCGTATCACATAAAACATGCATAAAGGAAACATAACATTTCCACCTTTCAATCACATGATATCAATACAACACATTGATATAAAAACATTATGAAAACCATTTTCAATACCAAAATAAAAGAAAAGTAAAACATGGTATTTATTTTTCTTTTAAAAAGAAGGTATGGCTTGTAGAGGAAGCCGAAACTCAAATAATGGTCACGACAGCGGAGAAGTCGTTGTCGCCGCATACGTACAACAAAAACATTCCCTTTTGTCATTTAATAAACCCTTTGTATAAAAAAGATTACTTTTGAAAAAATGTAAAAGTCAAAGGGGTTTATACACCATAAAAATAAGGTTGTGTATAAAACAAAATATGCCTCAATGAAAGGAGATTGAGATGAAGTCCCTTACAAAGATGGTATCCTTGGTTTAAGGATAAATCAATTACAAAATTATGTGTGACAAAGAAATACACCAAATATAAGTGGATATTAACTGTCAAATAATCAAAGGTCATTCAAACATATTCAAAGGATGACATATTCAATAACTACATGTTGAACCCAAATAAATCAGAATTGGGTTAAGAAGTTCCCTTTACAGCCTAACGGCGTCACATCAAAATGAGTTGATGAGAGATAAAAAAAAGGTATCTCATCACTTGGAAATAAACTTTACATCAATAGGGATATATGAGAACATATCCCAACATAACAATATGTAAATTAGAAGACCCAACAAAAGAAGTCTTTTAAAAAGAGGAGGGTGAAAGGTTCCCTTACCGACATGGGTATCTTTCGAAACATACACCTCGTGAAAGAAGGACAATACAACATTGATGTAAATTCTCATAAAAGAAAGTATATTACACAATGAGTAAAATAATGGGTATTAAATACACCACTTAAAGGAAATTATGGAAAATTTAGCATAAATCTCACGGGAATAAAAGTGAGATGAAAAATCCCTTACGAAAACTCGGCAGCCTAACGACGCCACATAAAACTTACAAAAATGGATTGATGAGATCAAATAGGGTATCTCATCATATTAACTTAAATTTTATAGAAATAGGAATATAAAAGAACATCCCCCAACATAAAAAAAGAGGATCTTAAAAGAAGTGACATAAAGGAGAGTACTTAAAAAGAAAGAGAGAGGTTATATCTCTTACGAAAATTTGGCAGCCTAACGACGCCACTCAAAACTTCGAAAAATGGATTGATGAGAGAGAATAGGGTCTCTCATCACATGAACATAAAAATTACAGTATTATTAATATAAAATAACATCCCAATAACAATAAATATGAGCTTTAAAAGGAATGACATAAAAGAGTGTACATAAAAAGAAAGAGTGGGGTAGGATCCCTGACCTCAAGTCCAACTTGTCTTGTTCGTTTCTTTATATTCCTGAATAATAAACTTTGTTCAATTAATAATTTCCTAAGTAACTCTTTTAGATATTATTATTCATTTAATATCACATATTATAATTTTATAATAATTGTTTAATAATGTTAGTTCATATCAGACGTTTTTGTCGATGTTTGGTACATGAGTCAAAAATGAACTTGTTTGAAAAAGGATTTCCCATGTAGTTGTATGTAAATAATTTCCAGAATAGTATTAATGATTAAAATATCATATATATCCAGTAAATATTAATTTTATACTATTCCATATCATTTAGAGATAAAAAATGAAAAGCGTCGTTCATGGAGACGGTAGGCCGTACGTACGCATGAACGCTACTCTCATTTTTTTTGTCATATTAATGGAATTAAAACAAAATGAGAGAGATATATATATGTTATAATTACAGAATTATATCCATAATTTAGATGTAATATATTACATATATATCCATTATATATATGTACTTATAATATTACATAACATTATGAGATAAGAAATGAAATGTACGGTTCATGGAGACGGTAAGCCATACGTACGCATGAACGCTACTTCCATTTCTATTTCATATTTAATGGAATTAAAACATAATGATACATAATAGTATTTTAATTCAAGTATGGTATCATATATAATATCATTTAATATATCCTTTATACGTACCACATATGGTATTAACGAATCAAATCACTTTGAGGGGGCAGTAGTCCGCACTTCCTTAAATGATGATATCACGTTTACCCATAATGGAAACCATAAAGGTACACCATAAATGAAAAATACAGAAGCTTAAGTAAAACATAAAAATATTAGATATCATATATAAATATAGTATCATCTTAATTGCCACCTTTGAATGTGTTAGAAGAATGTTGAACAATCATCGTTTTGTGAGGCAGAAATTCGCCATCCACGGAAACAGTATGTTCTTTAACCATTAGATGTAGGTGTGTGTAATTATAGATCGAATCCTTCTTATATCAACATCCTAGTATATTTAAGATACTGTTTTTGTTAAAAAATAAATTAATAAAAAGAGTTTAGGGGGTTGGAGAAGCAAAATAAAACAAAAGGACACAAGTGAAGACATTACCTTAAAATCGGGTAACTCCCTTTGGTTTTAGCTCAAAGGATTCCTTGGGAAGACTTCTGCCCAAAGTGAGGCTTCAAAGAGTAAGAGAGGGAAGTGTAGAGACAAAATGGGAAGGGGTTGGCCGAGCCAAAGGCTTTGGGAGTGTGGGTAAGGAGGTATATGTGGGGGCCTTTTATAAGAGGAGAGGAGGGGCACTCTTGTAAAGTTACAAAATGTTATTTTATTTTCAAAAGAGTTTCGGATTTTAAAGGTCCCACATTGATGTATTTCAAGGATAAGGTGATAAGGGTTAAAAATACACTCATCCAATAGGTTTTGGACATGTGTACGTCTTAGATATTACATTATCTTTCCATTTTATTTAAATCGTTAAATAATGAGGTCATTGCTGCATCATCATGATGTCATAAATAATTTAATTTATTTAATGTCTAAAAATTATAAAAAAAATACTATGATGTAGTAAATCTTTTTATATTTTCAATGACTATTTTTAGTCAAAAATATGACTTGTATAACCCCATGTAAAAATTGTTTTAGTAAAACATTTCATGTTTGTGTCATTTTTTACTTTAACATTAAATAAAAAGATATTTATGTCATTTTCCAACCAAAGTGGCTCCATGGGGTCCCCAATTTGACCCATGGATTTTATTGGTCGGCCATGTCACATCCAATGAGGGTAGGACATGTTTCTAGGTCATTTCATTTTATTAAAACATTATTCTTACCATAAACTACACTAATTACCTCTAATCGCTATTAAAAACTTAATAAGTTACTATTCACCAAAAAAATTATTTTTATCCCATTGAACCACATTTTACTTCTTAATGACAACCATGTATGTCGGATTTTTGAAATTCAAAACACAAAGATGACAAATTTTCACTTAAATGGAAAAATAAGTTTTTATAAGTATCACTTAGTGGTGTCACTATTCATCAAAAATTGATGTTTTTCAGAAAAATCCTAAAAATTCACTCTAAGATAAATTTGATATTCCAAATTCAAAAATGAAGTCTATTTTAAAAAATTAAAAACATATGAGTCACATTAATTAATTTAATAATTAATTCCCGCTGTCAAAGCAAATAGCGTGTTTTTATGAAACAATAAGTATCAAAAGATTGACACCAGTTTAAGTCTGATTTCAAAGTGAAATTAATTCCAACGACCACTATTGGATTTAATGGTAAAAATATATTCTAATTTCTCTTTAAAACCAATTCAAGAGATAATGTAATCATATAAATAAATTAAATTAAAAAGAGTTTTTGAATTAAAATACAACATTTTACACTATTCATTAAAAAAATGAACTTTATCGGAAAGATACAAAAAATTTACACAAAGTAAAATTTGAAGTCCCGATTCTTAAGAAGAGTTTTATTTGGTCAAATAGAATGTATAAGAGTGAAAAAAACTATATTTAATGACGGTTCTCCATCAAAAGGCGATAAGTGAACCTTTAGTGAAAACTAAGGAATGTACACCGAAAATTGAATTCTTTCCGTATTTTAAGCCTTTATCTTTTATTGGATAAATGTAAAAACATTTAAAAACATATATAATCATATTTTAGTTATTTCTATACATTCCTGCCAATACATCAACTACATGTTAACTACCATTTAAAATAATATTATTTTATTATTAGAGTGCAACGTAAGATTCCCAAGAAACTCGTTATTGCGTGTTGGGTACGCCATCGAGCATAGCGTCCCCTTTAAAGTCATATTAATATTTTATTCACAAATATGGATAAATTTGAAAATGTCATATTCTTTATTTACCCGGGGTGTTACAATGTTCCACTCAAGTGAGTAGTGCTTTTGACGTGTTTTTTCAAGAGCATTGCGATGGCACAGATCGCCCGACCTTTTACATGTGGTGTGAGTCCCACCCGACCTAGCTACAGTGAATAGTACCTTTTTTACCGGGTGTCCATTTTGGGAGATTGAGTAGTGAATCCCATGTGTTTGTTTGAGGGGATCGCAGTGGTGTGACCCATTTGTTTAGTTTCAGGATCTAGGGGCGGGCCCCATACGGGTTGGTTACGGTGAATAGAACCCTTTTCACCGGTTGACCATTTCGGGCGAGTAAGTAGTCTACCTCATGTGATTTTCCATAGGGAGTACAATGGTGTAATCTGTTCAGGCGAGAAGAGTCTCATACACGATGTTATTAAATGTGGAAATATGAATGGTTCCATGGTGGCGGTTCTTCTACCGTGTTTGTAGCATACCCTTGGAATGTGATCGCGTGCACTCCTGGGAGAGTGATGTTGGTGGTTAAAGTGATGTGGGTGGCCGTGCCTCAGCCTTTGACATGGCAAGTGGGAGTTTTTATGATTACACATTCGCGTTGACGTTGGGGGTCGTGTGAAAGTTAGCCTTTGGGCTGGACACGTGTCATACTCTAGGAGTATGCGAGAACATTGGGAGTTACGTGTGGATGGTTGTAACTGAGAATGTTTGTAGGCTTGGTTGAGGTTCACATGGGGCCACACGTCGTGTGGGCCCCAAGTGCGTGTCGTGTTCTCCTTTGCATACTTTTGACCTCTCTCAACGTATAGGGTCCCTCAGTTCTTGATTTTTGACCAGCGGGGTTGAGTTTTTCCCCTGACACTGTGCTCGATGGTTTAGATCAGTAGGGTTGAGTGGTTTCCCATGGTTTTGTTCCAGATTCAGGTGGTTGCACAATACCCACTCCGTGTTTGGTTGGACAGTGTTGTGCCCTCCAGTAGAGATGGCCAGAGAAGTTCTGGGTTTACCCTCCAATAGAGACTGGGCAGTATGTTGCTCATCAACTTCTTCGGGTTTACCCTCCAGTAGAGACTGGGCAGTGGGTTTCCCACTGACTTCTAGGGTTTACCCTCTAGCAGAGACTGGGCAGTGGGTCACCCGACACTCTTAGGGTTGACCCTCCAGCAGAGACTGGGCAGTGGGTTACCCGACGACTCTCGAGGGTCAACCCTCCAGTAGGGCTGGGCAGTGGGTCACTTGTCATCTTGATTCAGGTCTACCCTCCAGCAGGGCTGGTGTGGCATCCTCCCTTTTTATCACATAAACATTCATTACATTTTACAAAACCGAGGATCTTTAAGGTTTAGTGCCTTGGAAACCAGCAACTTAAAACATGAAAACATAAAACATTTTTCTTAAACACTTGAAAGGTGTATCCTTATGTTCATCCTAGGTTCATTACTACATTTCATAACCTTGGGACATACATCAAAAGAGAGGGTTAGCAGAAGGCCCAGTAAGGGAAACAAGGGGAAACATTTAACATGCGAACTTGAGATACATCAATAATGCCATGAAAAAGAACTTTAAGGAATGAGAAAGAAATAACGAGGCATATCATAATAAAAATAACGTATTTCATAAATTTAAGATGTGGCTACAAAATTCAATATTGACAATAATTTCTATTTCACCAAGGTCCATCCCCAAGGTGTCATTAAAAATTACCAAGGTAATTCACCAAGGCGTCGTTAAAAAAATAGTCATCTCTAGATATTAAGTCTTTACCCAATGAATTAGAGCGCTATCAGGGATCACCCTTGACATGACTTTATTATCATGTGAGCCACATATATCATCATCAATCATTTCATAAACAAACTATATAGCAAAAAAAGGAATGGGTTTCATTTCATAATCATAACGTTTTAAAAACTGCTTTAAAGACATGATCTTTGTGTCACTTTAAAACCCAAATAAAAGGAATGTGGGTCTCATGTATGTATATCCCAGAATTTAAAATAGAATATCTTGGTATATATGTGAATACCCATATATAATAAATAGCTTTGAGTATTAACATAAAAAAATAAAAGAACATTAGAAAAAGAGAGAGACATTTTGAGACGGAAATTCTGCAGCATAACGGCTGTGTTTTAGGGGTTTATAAAACATTGAAAAGAGAGGGGAGATGGGTAACCTATTCATAAATGATCCATACAACAGTAGGGGGGATAGAATATAAAGGACTTAAGAACATGGTAAGGAAATTTTAAGGATATACCATATGAAATGAAGACCATGAAAGGAAGACAAAAATAAGATTTCTCTTATTAAAATTTGGCAGCCTAACAGCATCACTTAAACATCAAAAAAATGAATTGACAAGATAAAATAGGGTCTCTAATAATATGAACATAAAATATCAGTATGATTGATATAGAGATCATACCCCAAAATAAAGTAACTTGAAATACTTGACAAGAAAATAGAACTTGAAAATGAGAAAGGTGAACGAATCCCTTAAACATTCGGCAGCATAACAACGTCACTTATACTTCAAAAAAATGAATTAATGAGATCAATTAGTGTCTCTCATCATATGAACATAAGAAATCAGTATGATAGATATAGAGATCATACCCCAACATAATAAAAAGTACTTGAAAGACTTGACATGAAAGTAGAACTTTGAAAAATGAGAAAGGTGAACGAATCCCTTAAAAATTCGGCAGCCTAACGGCGCTACTTAAAACTTTAAAATACTTAATTGAAGAGATAAAATAGAGTCTCTCATCATATGAACATAAAAGATCATTAAGATAGATTTAGATATCATAACCCAACAAAATAAAAAGGAACTTGAAATACTTGACATAGACCTTTGAAAAATAAAAAAGGTGAATGAATCCCTTAAAAATTCGGCAACCTAACGGCGCCACTTAAAACATAAAAATACTGAATTGAAGAGATAAAATAGGGTCTCTCATCATATGAAAATAAGAGTTCTGTAGTATAGATATAGAGATCATACCCCAACAAAATAAAAAGGAACTTAAAATACTTGACATGAAAATAGAACTTGAGGAGGGTGAAATAATCCCTTATATATTAGGCTGCCTAACGGCGCCACTTAACATTCTAAAAATGAAATGATGAGAGCAAGAGGGGGTCTCTCATCATATGAACATTAAAAATACAATAGTATTAATATAAAATAACATCCTCTAACATAAGATCATGGAGCATAAAAGAAATGACAAAAAAGAGATTACTTGAAAAGAAAGAGGGAGGTAGGATCCCTTACCTTAAAACGTAACTCTTAAAACTCAATGGTTGGGACCTTGAGGGCTTGTGGGCACCATGGGAGGACTCCTTGGGAGATAATGAGACCAGAGCTTCGTTGGGTGAGATTTGGGAGTCGAATGGATGAGAGGATGGTTTGGTATCTATAGGGAAAGTGAGGGGACAAGGCATTAATGGCCAAGGGACACCTCCTTGGTGGTTTTCGCAAAACCATGGGCTTGCCCTTGGTATTTACCCTTGGTATTTGTCACTTGGGACACCTCATACCATATATTACTATTAATAAGTCGACCATATTGATTACATACTTAATACATCATTTACTAATGTCATTTAACACCCGTAACTTAAAAAACATCTTTTCACTATTGATCGAAAATTCAACTTTCTCAGAAAAAACCTAAAATTTCACCTTAACCAAATATCGATGCTCTGATTTCAAAAATGAAATCTGTTTTATAAAAATAATTTTCTAAATATTTTTAATTTAATTTTTAAATAAATACACTATTCACTGAAAATTCATTTTTTTCAGAAAAATCTCAAAAAATTACTTTAACATAATATCGATGCTATGAGTTAAAAAATGAAATCCATTTTATAAAAATAATTTTCTAAATATTTTTAATTTAATTTTTAATTAAGAAACACTATTCACCCAAAAAAACTAATACTTGACTAATAATTTATGAAACTATTACTTAACCATTTTATTCAACCACATTACTTAATCAACGTGCCTATATTATATTAATACTTTCTTTATGTGAGTTTACTAATCCATTCGGTCACATTACTAATCCTAAACATAAAATCACTATTCATAATTTACTATTCATCAAAAATTATGTTGATCTTATTAGACTCTAAATTTTGTACTGAACATAATTCTAGAAGACCATTTTTTGAAAATCATTACACATTTTTAATTATTTAATGTTTACAGAAACATTTTTAAAATTTCCTTTCTCTAAAATTTATAAAAAATATGCATAATATCTTTATCCAGACTTTGAAAATTCATAATCTTCAACATAAGAAGAAATAAATTTTTTCATTTAAAACAAAGGATTACACAAGGCAGTTATGGTCTCCTTACATATCCACTTATCACACCAGAATAGGACCTAAGTTTATGGTGTGCTAAGGTGAGAGAATCCAAGGGAGGCTCGACCAACATCGCACAAGTAGTAATTTCTATCAGTTTGAACTTCTTGTGAAGGTGATTCCATACTAGATTCACATGATGAAGTTCAGCTTGAGTTTTGTCCAGAGCACAGCCCAGTGGTGCTACCTCCTTTCCATGTTCTGTTAAATGGGCTTCGATCGGTCCAACACTACTAGGTGAGACCATCGAATCTTCTTTCTATATTAATTAACCAAGATCAATTGTATTTTGAGACAATAATCGAAACATTTAGTTTCTAGTGGTCATATTGACCAATGGTCATATGACAGTCAAAATCCAATGGTCTCATTTTAATTATACTCATGTTATAAAATGAAACAGTTTTGTTGAGTATAAAAATAAAATAACACACAAAATTAGGAAACAAGATTTATTCAAAATTTCGGGTCATTACAATCTTCCCCCCTTAAGAAATTGCATCCTCGCAATTTTTAAAAATGGGTTTTGAATTTTCATTGAATGTCCCACGCCAGAAACGGAGTCAGTAAAACTATTACTTTAAAAGAAATAAAGGGAAGTAAAAAGGTCACCTGAGTTAACCCATACTGGGATCCCATGTAGGAAAACATGGACATGGAGGAAAAAACAAAGGGTCACGTTCTATGGGAGAGTGATAGAAAACATGATTAAGAGAAAGTTAACAATAAGAAAATCAAAAACTTATAATGGTTTGAACAGTATTTGATTTCCTAGTAAGGAACGTTAACAGACAATGTTTTTTGTTTTATGTTCCTTTTCATAGTTTTGAGGAATTCATTTACTACATAGAATAAAAACATAAGGAAATATACCTACCTTCAAGTAGAGTTTAATACTTTAATAAGTTTCTACAAAAACTAATCTTTTCTCCAAATGATGAACATTTAAAAACACATGGTCTCATCAAAAGCACAAGAAAAATCTTCTAGAGAATCATGTATTTCACAAAAGAAAGACTATCTATCTTTAAAAATTTATCCCAAAAACAGAATGGGGAAGATAAAACAACTCTTCAAAAAGAAAGAATCCCATAGAAGGTAAACTACTTTTAAATCATCAAAGTTCCATGGCAATACCCAATGTTCATCATGGACCATTCCATAAATAACTGTCCTAAAAAATCCTCAAAATAAACCAAACTAAGATTGAAACCCAATTATAAGAACGGTCTCATAACATTGTCTTCCAAGATAGACTTTATCATTCATCTCCAAACAACATCAACCACTCTTATCATCTTATAACAAAAGCAACTAACCTAATCACATTTTCCCCAAGATAGGTTAATCATTTCTATATGTAACCTAAATTACTATAAGTTCACCTTAAATTATTCGATTCTTAAAGATATAAGTCAACCTTTACTCCTCAAAGAAAATACTGTAGTAATCTATTTACCTCAATCAAATAGGGTTCCCAAAATAGTGAATGTCTTCCAAAATAATCATCATCTTTTAATCCCCTATTCATCTCTATCATATTAATATGGAAATTGTCACATTTCCTATCACATTATTTGTTGGGACATGTTCTTCCATTTCCCTCCATTAACAAAGGAAAGAAAGTAGAATTATGGGCTTAAATACTTAGCCAATAATCATTAAAAGGAAACTTAAAGCATAGAAGGATAAACTTGTAGAATAAAAGTATACCCTAACTTATGATCCCCTAGGTCCCAATCTATGTTATCCATGATAATATATTCTTATGTGAATATTTATTTTATTTTATCTTTCTTCCTTTAATAATGGTTCATTCTAAGCTTATGAGTTTACCAAAGCATATCCCCCGGAAGTGTCGTAACCAAGAGTGCAGCAAGGCCCATTGTCATGTACCGGTTCCCATTTGAGTCTATATCATAGCATTGTTTTTGGGTTTTACCCCTATGTACATCTGTGCCAGAGCCACCTCCACCTGCTCGTATCCAGACAAAGATGTATTTGCTTAGGAACCCCTTACTCAATACTCACCAAAATACCAGGAAGGTTTCCTATATTTAAACTTTTCTATAGGGTTATTCATAAAGTTTTAATATTCTCATTTCAACAAATAACTAAACCATCCTTTGATACCAACTGTGGCATCCCTCCTTTTTATCACATAAACATTCATTAAATTTTACAAAACCGAGGATCTTTTAGGTTTAGTGTCTTGGAAACCAGCAACATAAAAAATGAAAACATAAAACATTCTACTTAAAAACATTAAAGGATTATACTTATGTTAATCCTAGGTTCATTACAACATCTCATAACTTGGGGACATACATAAAAATAAATGGTGAGCAGAAGGCCCAGTAATGGAAATGAGGGGAAACATTTAACATGTGAACTTGAGATACATCAACAATGTCATGAAAATAACTTTAAGGCATAAGAAAGAAATCATGAGGCATATCATAATAAAAATAATGTATTTTATAACTTGAAGATGTGGCTACAAAATTTAATATTGACAATCATTTTTGATTCACCAAGGTCCATCCCCAAGGTGTCATTAAAAATTACCAAAGTTATTCACCAATGCGTCGTTAAAAAAATAGTCATCTCTAGAGATTAAGTCTTTACCCAATGCATTGGAGCGCTATCAAGGCGCACCCTTGACAGGTATTTATAATCATGTGAGCGACATATATCATCATCAATCATTTCATAAACAAACCATATAGCAAAAAAGGAATGGTTTTCATTTTATAATCATAATGTTTTAAAAAATGCTTTAAAGACATGATCTTTGTGTCACTTTAAAACCCACAGAAAAGGAAGGTGGGTCTCATGTATGTAAATCCCAGAATTTAAAGTAGAACATATTGGTATATATGTGAATACCCATATATAAGAGAGAGATTTGAGTATTCACTTAATAAAATAAAAGAACATTGGAATAAGAGAGAGACATTTTGAGACGGAAATTCTATAGCATAACGACTATGTTGTAGGGGTTTAAAAAACATTGAAAAGAGAGGGGACATGGGTAACCTATTCATAAATGATCCATAATACAGTAGGGGAACAGAATATAAAGTATTTAAGAACAAGGTAAGGAAATTTGAAGGATATAACATATGAAATGAAGAACATGAAAGGAAGACAAATATAAGATTTCTCTTATGAAAATTCGGCAGCCTAACAGCGTCACTTAATCTTCAAGAAAAAAGAATTGACAAGATAAAATAGGGTCTCTAATCATATGAACATAAAATATCAGTATGATAGATATATAGATCATACCCCAACAAAAAGGAACTTGAAAAACTAGACAAGAAAATATAACATGAAAATGAGAAAGGTAAACGAATCCCTTAAAAATTCAGCAGCCTAACAGCGTCACTTATACATAAAAAAAATGAATTTATGAGATCAATTAGGGTCTCTCATCATATGAACATAAATAATCAGTATGATAGATATTGAAATCATACCCCAAAATAATAAAATGAACTTTAAATACTTGACATGAAAGTAGAACTTTGAAAAATGAGAAAGGTGAATGAATCCATTAAAAATTCGGCTGCCTAACGGCGCTACATAAAACATCAAAATACTGAATTGAAGAGATCAAATAGGGTCTCTCATAATATGAACATAAAAGGTCAGTATGAAAGATTTATAGATCACACCCCAACAAAATAAAAAGGAATTTGAAATACTTGACATAGAACTTTGAAAAATAAGAAAGGTGAATGAATACCTTAAAAATTCGGCAGCCTAAGGGCACCACTTAAAATTTCAAAATACTGAATTGAAGATATCAAATAGGGTCTCTCATAATATGAACATAAGAGTTTAGTATGATAGATATAGAGATCATACCCCAACAAAATAAAAAGGAACTTGAAATACTTGACATGAAAATAGAACTTGAGAAGGGTGAAAGAATCCCTGAAAAATTCGGCAGCCTAACGACGACACTTAACATTCTAGAAATGAAGTGATGGGAGAAAGATGGGGTCTCTCATCATATGAACATGAAAAAGACAGTAGTATGAATATAAAAGAACATCCTCTAACATAAGAGCATTGAGCATAAAAGAAATGACATAAAAGAGATTACTTGAAAAGAAAGAGGGAGGTAGGGTCCCTTACCTTAAAACATAACTCTTAAAACTAAAAGGATGGGACCATGATGGCTTGGGGGCACCTTGGGAGGACTCCTTGGGAGGTAATGAGACCAGAGCTTAGTTGGGGGCGTGTTGGGAGTCGAATGGATGAGAGGATGGCTTGGTATCTATAGGGAAAGTGAGGGGACAAGGCATTAATGGTCAAGGGACACCTCATTGGTGGTTTTGGAAAAACCATGAGCTTGCCCATGGTATTTTCCCATGGTATTGGCCACTTGGGACACCTCATACCTTATATTACTATTCATAAGTAGACCATATTGATTACATACTTAATACACCACTTAATGATGTCATTAAACACCCTTAACTTAAAAAATATATTTTCACCTTTACCAAATATCGATGCTCTGATTTCAAAAATGATTCCATTTTATAAAAATAATTTTATAAATATTATTAATTCAATTTTTAAATAAATACACTATTCACCGAAAATTCATTTTTTTAAAAAACCCAAAAAATTACCTTAACACAATATTGATGATCTGAGTTCAAAAATGAAATCCATTTTATAAAAATAATTTTCTAAATAAATTTAATTTAATTTTTAATTAAAAAATACTATTCACCTAAAAAAACTAATACTTGACTTATAATTAATGAAACCGTAACTTAACCATTTTATTGAATCACATTACTTAATCAAGGTGCCTAGATTATATTAATACTTTCATTAAGTGATATTACTAATACATTTGGTCAAATTACTAATTCTAAGCATAAAATCACTATTCATAATTTACTATTCATCAAAAATTAAGTTGATCTTATTAGACTCTAAATTTCGTACTGAATATAATTTTAGAAGACCATTTTTGGAAAATAATTACACATTTTTAATTATTTAAGGTTTACATAAACATTTTTAAAATATTCTTTCTTTAAAATTTATAAAAAATATGCAAACTATATTTATCTGGACTTTGCAAATTCATAAACTTCAACATAAGAAGAAATAAAAATCATTATTTAAAACAAAGGATTACATAAGGCAGTTATGGTCTCCTTACATAGCCCCTAATCACACCAGCGTAGGACCTAAGTCTAAGGTGTGATAAGGTGAGAGAATCTAAAGGATGCTCATCCAACATCGCACGAGTAGTAATTTCTATCAGTTTGAACTTCTTGTGAAGGCGATTCCGTTATAGCTTCACATGATGAAGTTCAGCTTGGGTTTGGTCCAAAGAAAAGTCCAGTGGTGCTACCTCCTTCCCAAGTTCTGTTATATGGGCTTTGATTGGTACAAGACTACTGGGTGAGGCCATCAAATCTTCTTTCTATATTAATTAACCAAGATCACTTGTATTTAGAGATAATAATGGAAACGTTTAGTTTCCAGTGGTCATATTGACCAATGGTCATATGATAGTCAAAACCCAACGGTCTCATTTTAATGATACTCATGTTATCAAATGGACTAGTTTTGTTGAGTATAAAAATAAAATAAAACACAAAATTAGGAAACAAGATTTATTCAAAATTTCAGGTCGTTACAGTTAGGCAGTGGGTCGTCTGTCGGCTTGTTCCGGGTTTACCCTCCAGCAGGGCTATGCAGTGGGTCACCCTTCGACTTATTCCAGTTCTACCCTCCAGCAGGGCTGGGCAGTGGGTCACCTGATGATTTATTAGGGTTTCTCCTCTAGTAGGGCTGGGCAGTGGGTGTCTGGATATCTTATTAGGGTTTACCCTCCAGCAGGGCTAGGCAGTGGGTCACCCGATATCATATTATGAATTACCCTCCAGTAGGGATGGGCAGTGGGACACCTTTTGACATTCCAGACTCAGTCCTTCCTACTAGGCTAGTCTGTGGCTTTCCTCCATGATTACCAGAGTGGGACCCTTGGTTGTACGGTTCAGTGATGGAAAGACCTTGACTTTGAGGAGACCTCTCGACTACGGGGTAGTGACGAGGTGTGGTTTGGCTTAACCCGGAACTCTCAAGTACGAGGGTAACTTTCCCCACTGAGATAATGCCGCCAATTTTTCAATGCAAAGATCACTTATGCCAACTCCAAATCAAGTGTCAGATAGTTTTTATCATGGATTATCCTGTTCTTTGAGGCATAGGCTATCACTTTATCATTATGCATAAACACACAACCCATGCCCTTCTTCGAACAATCACAAATTACTAGAAAGAGTTCTCCAATTGTGGGTAAAGTGAGCACGAGCATAGTGGTATGGCTCCTTTTTAACTCCTTGAGTTTTTCTTCATATTCATAACTCCATGAAAACTGGACTCCCTTCTTAGTTAGCTTAGTAAGATGTTTTTAAAATAGTGAAAATTTCCCACAAATAAGCGATAAGATCCATCTAACCCCAAGAAACTACAGATATTCATTACCAATGTTGGCCTCATCCATCCCTCAATTGCAGTTTTCTTGAAGGGATCCATAGATATCACATCGCTTGTGATGATATGACCCAATAATTAGACCTCCTTCAAACAGAACTCATACATAAAGTACTTTTCATAGAGATTCTCCTTCATAAAGGTATCTAGTACAATTCTTAGATGCTCTTCACAATCCTCCTTGGTTTTGGAGTATATTAGAATATAATCTATAGATACTAATGCAACTTTTACAAGGTAATCTCAAAAGACTTGATTCATCAGGCCTATAAAAATTTCTAGTACATTTGTGAGTCTGAAAGATATTACTATGAATTCATAGTGTCCGTATATTGTACGAAAAGCAGTCTTGGGGATATCTTCCTTGTTCACCCTTACTTGATAATATCCTAACTGGAAGTACAGCATGGAGATGTATTGTTCTCCACGTAGCTGAATGAAGAAGTCATCAATTCGTGGCAGAAAATACTTGTTCTTTATCATGATTTTGTTGAGATCACAATAATCAATGTAACAGTGCGTTGACCCATCCTTCTTCTTGAATAAGTGGATTGGTGCACCCCATGGTGAAGCACTTGGGCATATAAACCCTTTATCCAGATTCTCATGTAGTTGTGTCTTTATATCCTTGAGCACTACAACATCCATTTAATACGGAGTGTTGGATATTTGTAATGCCCCCGGTATAAGGTCAATTGAGAATTCAACTTCTAGGAGGAAGACAAGGCAATTCCTCTAGAAACACTTCATTGAATTACCTCACAATAGGAATGACATCAAGGAAGGTTTCTTCTTTAGAATCAAGCAACTCATCCAGATACACGTGATAATAGTGCAATAATATCCACGTTTGAGATGATGGTGTTAAAGATCGTTAATATTCCCCCTTTCACTTGTATAGAACTGGGGGCCGATTCCCCATAGAGAGAGTGATTTCCCTCTCATGGAAATTTATGTTGGCTATACATAGGGAATGCCAATCCATGCCACGAATTGCATAAAATTCCACAATAGGGAGTATAATGTGGTTCGACGGGAAGTTTAATCCACAAATTATGATAGAAGAGGAGTTATATTCATGGGATGTAATGATTTACCCATTTTCCATACTCACTAACATCAATACTTCCATGAATTTTAGTGGTGTTGGGATTTTTCTACAAAACATTCAAGATAAAAAAGAATGCATAGTACTAGAATTAAAAATTATGTTCACTATTATTGAATTAATAACTAGCATACCTATAACCACTTAGTTGTCGAGGTTCACTTCAGCAGTAGTGATGGAAAAATCTTACCCTTGATACCTTGGAGGTTGTAGGTTGCCTCCGAAAAATCGTGGCTTAGGGAACTGATTTTCAAGGTGCCATGGTTCTTTGAAATTTAAGCAATGATCAATGTGTTGAGAGTTGAACAAAGCATTACTCTCTTCTGTCGTAGCCGCATGTTTTTCTGTTCGACAGTTAATGGCTAGGTTCCCTTCTCTTCCACACCTAAATCAATTCCTCACCCCTTCAGGAAATTTCTGGGGTGCTTCATTCCACACCTTGGGCAAGTGGGGTGCATGATTATTTTAGCACCATTTTATTTTTTTCATCTGACTTCCAGAATTGATGTCCACCTTAATCTTCTTATCCCCATGATACCCCTGAGATTATCTGATCTCTATTTCGACCTTGAAGGAATAACAGACAATTTCTTCATAGCTGTTGATGTCATGGATCGACAGGGATTTCCACATGCTAGGATTCAACACACCAAAAAACTGGTCAATCTTACATTCGGGGGTAACTACAAAGCCAGAGGCATATCATGCAAGCCTTTTGATTCTTTCCTCATTCACTCTGATGGATTAATTTTCTTTTTTATTGAGGGCAGAAAAGTCCCTTTCCATCATGAGCCAGAGGGTGCGAGGAAAATATTCATCGAAAAACATTTTCCATAAATCCTTCCATTCAAACACCTTGATATCCTCCTCTGGCTTCATATTTTTGATCAATGTACACCATTTATCATCTTCACCCTCCATATGATAATCAGCTAGAATAACCTTCTCTTCTTTAGAATAACGAAGGATAAAGAATATCTTTTCAATGGAGTTGAACCATTATTTGGTGATTGAGAGATCAGATGATCCATTAAAAGTAGGATTCCTTTTCCTTATGAATCTCTTGATAGTGAATTTTTTATTTCTTAGGGGGGGTTGAATGTTCCTCTTGTCCCATGTTTCTATTAAAATCATGAGTTTACTAAGAGAGTATCGTGATAAAGTGTGTGATTACAGCTACTATTATATTAGGCATCTCATTAGAATAGTCATCACATTGGTCTTCACATAAGTTGTTAGCCTGAGTCCTCCTGTTACAAGCCATTGGCTGGAATAAAGGATAGTTAGGGGTAACACATAAATTGTAATCCAAGGAAAAAATGGATGAATTATAAATAACTTTTATTTTCATAACTTATGAATCTATAAGATTTAATATATTTTATCCATGATCTAATATCTATCATATATTCTTAGGATAATTTTATTAATTCCCATAATAATGGTTCATACTAAGCTTGTGAATTTACCAAAGAATATCCCCTGGGAGTGTCATAACCAAGAGTGCAGCATGACCTATTGCTATGTACTAGGATACCTCAGGCCATGCTCGAAACTCCTTGTGGTAGTTTTCACTCCTAGGTACACCTGTTCCAGAGCCACCTCTACATGCTCGTATCTAGAAAGGGATGTATTTTATTTGATAAACCACTCACTCAATACTCAAATAAATTTAGGGGTGTTCTTATTATACATAGTCTTATCTCTAAGGCATCACTAGGGTTTTATAATCCAAATCTAAAAATTACTAAACCAATCCTATGAAACCGACCATTACAACCCAGTTTTTATTACACACTTAGACATGATTTATTACGTAAAACCTTCACTAGATAAAAAATATAATATAAAGAGGACTAGTGTCTTTGGGTATTATAAACATTACATAATGACATACAACATGAAATACAACTTCTTTATTGATAACTTCCTTTACATGACATCAACATTCCTTCATAGTTAACATTGCATGGGACAACCTGAGGACATCCATAAGAAAAAGGTGAGATATAATGTCTAGTAAGGGAATAAACATGGAATAACATGAGGAATACAATACATGTTAGACAATAGGCATATAAATGGATAACAAGAGAACCATGAACATAAAGGCATGATAAAGAATGATAATCATAACATGGAGATGTGGCAATAACACTAAACATGGAATTAGCATGAGGCAAGGATCATTGCACATGGAGCATGAGTAAAACCTCATTTCACCTAAAGCACATGTAAACCATCATTTAACTTGAATTATATTGATTCAATACTCATTACACATTATGTATCATGATGCAATACTTTACCCAATTCATTGGAGCGCTGTTTGGCACACCCTTCATAAACATTTCATTTCATACATAAGTGTGCCAATGGATTATACAACAAGTATTCAATCATCATAATTTATTCCAAGATAAAGGGATATTGAATAAATACATGAATATTTCTAATCAATAAGTAAATGTGCATAAATTTTAATACAATCGATAGATAAATGGGCATGGTATTCACTACACAATGACATTGGCTTGGAAAATCGGTGTAATTTCAGCAACATAATAGCGTGACATAATAATTCATGAAAATGGTTGATGATGGATAAAGGGTCATCTTATCATATTTACGTGAAATGGATAGTAATATGGGTCATATAGATACATGTATGAACATATTTAATGTAATTTAGATTCATAATACAAAAGAATTTCTTGAATGTAAATGATGAGAGGGAAATTCCTTACAGAATTTTGGCATAGTAACTGGTGTAGATGGAAAGAATAAATGAGAGATAAAGGGGTCTCACATCATTCAAACATAAATAGGGATGTCTTCGGGAGGTGATAAACCATACCCAAAAATCAATAATTGAAAATAAAATGGCATAACAATATTATGAAACATGGAAAAAATGAAAATGGAATGAATTCCTTTTGGAAATTCGGCATTGTAATGGGTTTACATGGGAGGGATTAATGAGAGAGAAACATGTCAATCATTTTTAAAACATGAAGATGGAAGTATGGGGGAGGTGAAAACCCATACCCTAAAATTTAAAATTTAAAATAAAATGGCATAACAATATTAAGAATCTTGGATAAAATGATAATGGAAGTATTCCATTAAATGGAAGTGTGATAGCAAAGTCTTGGGAGGGGCTTGAGAGAGGCTTCTTGAGAGCATGGCACACCATGGGTGGATTATATACATAGTAGGTAATGGGTTGGTTGAACTAGAAAGTCTTGGGGTGAAGTGTAAGTGGGATCTTGGTTGTGTTTATATAGGAAAGGAGAGGGAATTCTTTATTATTTAGGTTTGGGACAACCCAAATTAAACTAATCAAAACCACAAACCAGCCCATGGGTTTTTAACATTTCTTTTCCAAAGGGGTCTAGAAAACAATATTTTAAGAATAAAATGGCCTAAAATCTTAAAATAATTTTGTTGCTTATGTGGAGGTGAGTAACACTTTCAAGGAAATCATTTAATAAAGAAAAATAGTTTCATAAGTCTTGGAGGGTCCACTAAGTCTTTATAAAATAAATTAAACAAACATAAAATCACATTATTTTAATTTCAAAACATATATTGTCCGAAAATAAATTTTATAGTATTCTATTACATCACTATTGGGTCATCATGATGTCATAAAACACATTGCAAATTTAACCAGTATTTAATTTTTAACCAAAAAAAACTATCTCTGAAAATTAAGAAAAATTTACCATTTGATACTTTTGAAATCCTGATTCCAAAAATACAGTTAATTTTAACCAAATAAATTTCTAAATATGTTAATTTTCTCTTTTTAAAAAAACCTACATTTATAAAAAATTCACGGGTTTTGACAAAAATATCTTTCAAACCTTAATAAAAATTACTAATATATTCATAAAAATTATACGTTAATTTACACTTAATAAAAAGTAATTTAATTATAATAATATTTTATTAAAATATTATTTAATTAAAAAATCCATAAATTTACAAAAAAAAGATTCTTTAGTTTAATATTTACAAAAAATACTATTTGTTCTCTTAAAAACAATTTACAATGTAAAAATAATATAATGAATATATATAGTTTATTATGTAGAAAAATAATGGACTTAATCATAGTGCTAAGGTCTTATTACATAACCCTTTATAACACTCGTATAAGACCAAATGGTATGGTGTGTGATGGTGAATGACTATTGGGGTGGCTTAGATAACATCCCTCTGGTTGTAATCTCTATCAACTTCCACTTCTCTCATAGGCAGTTTCATCTGAGCATAACATGTTGAAACTCGGCTTGGGATTGGTCAAGAGTGAATCCAAATTATGCAACATAATTTCCTAGCTCAGACAAAAGGGATTTGTACTGGGCTAGTCTACTGGACGAGGTCATCACTTACTTTCTCTGAGTAAACTGGATTTGTTAAAGCCCAATATTTATACTAATCATGTGATCATTATTCAACAGTTTTATTAGCAACGGTAAAAATTCATCACAGTATTTTGAAATAAAAAAACATAAAAACAAGGAAGTGCGTAAGTTATTTTACCATATTACATAATATGACATTTAATTAGATCAGATGGAATTTTTATTAATAAATGTTTGGGTCATTAAAGGATGCACCACAAAGTAAATGATACTTCACAATAATGGGTCAATTAGTCGGACTCATAGTGGCTTCTGTCATTACTCCATGGTGGTCACATAGTTTTTCAGAATCAAAAAGGATTCCATCATTACTCTACAATAGTTTTAGAGTTCTTTGGACTATCAGAGGCTTCCATCATCACTCTGCTAAGGTTTTAGAAGAGGTCGTCTTCCGTCTTTGAATCGTTCTTGGTTATGAAGGGATTTGTGAAAGAGAATCATGAGGAAGGCCCCTTTGGTGTTCTTTTGAATTTATTATTGATCCATTTTATGCATGGATTTTGGTTCCAAAAAATGACCCCCTTATTAATGGGATCAGAGGATAACATGAGGTTCTAATTTTGAGGGTTGATCGTCAAGAACATGTGTATCATAAAGCTATTTTACGATGAGGATACATGGTGAACGGAGGGAGATCATCATGGTTCATAGGGATACTAAATATTCTATAAATCTTGCAAGGACAACACCAATAAATGTAGTTATAAGACCCATTTTTCAGCATCTATCTTTGTGAACTTGTTCTCACGATATTTAATCATGAATCTCCATCACACCCTAAGAACACCCTTTGTGAATCGGGTTCCTTAGTTCGGTACTCCATGAATGATTTTTGGTGAATTGATGAATCATAGTACATTGTTTAAGTGCTTGGAATGTTGAGTCCATTGAGGCTCCATGATCATGTGTTACATGATTTTTTGTTTACAAACATACTTTGTGAACATGAAAAAAATTATAGATGAAAAACAAAAATTTAATGCGACAAATTGGCCAACCAAGAAGATCCTCGGGAAGTCATTGCAGTTGTCACTCAAATGGAAGATATAGAAAAAAATACCAAACATGGGGAATGCATGTAGAGTCAAACGACTAATACATGAGGACAAAATGTATGTTCATCACTATGTATCCCATAAAAACTAGAATCAAGCCACTTGTATTGTATTTGGATGTTTTACAGTTTAACATCATATGGTATGGATGAATGTCGCAACACAGTTTATTGTCTTGCGACTTGGACATGGGAATCTCAAAGGAGATATATGTGGTGTGGAACATAACCCAAATTGATTGAGGATAATGGAATCCCACACTAAAACACATATCTCATAGGGAAATCAGTCTAAAAAAGGGAAAAAGTGGGGAGTATATAACATTGCGGTTGGACCCTGGAATAAAACATTTGGTTTTCAATACATATTCTAGTATGGAAATAATCAAGACATATGTAGTTATTTTATTTCCACGATGTTGAAGTTCATGTCGTAGGGATGTGGAGAAAAAGGGAAAGGGTGTTGTAACTCGATCGAAAATTGATGATATGGGTGTAACTACATATCCCTTAAGGGAATCAAGGCACAAAACGTTCAGGGAATGCCATGTAGTTTAAAAACATATGGTAAGGATGTAATTTAATTATAACATCATGCAAATAAGAAAAGAATAATTTATTATCATATGGTTTGGATGAATTAGGTATTAGTTTTTGGTCATATATCATGGTCTAAGGGTTTTCATAATTTGATATGTGGGTATCACCCTACCAAAACTCTTTAGACCATATGATTCATAACAGATGTGGGAAACAAGGGGTGGTATTAGTATTTCCCCATAATTTGAGATTGAACAATAGTGAAAGAGGAATTTTAGGTGGGAGAATCTCATCCCAAGTGAAATTCATACACGACATGCATGGATGTACGAACGAATCACACCAAGTGTGTTGAATTCCCATTAGAATAGAAGGGTAGGAAAACTAAATCACTTCACCTGATAGTTGGGATAAAATGAGATTTTCAGAAAGATGGAGGAAAATTTTAGACCTATGTTTGAATAAAAGTATCCAAATCACATTACCTAGGATGGGGACAAACAACTAATGGTTTACCACTAACCATATTCACAATGTGGTATATGTATATGGTTATCAATAGAGATCCTCTGAGATGTTGGACCAGAACGAAAGGTGAGCCTTGAGGCTGAGAATCCATTTTATTATGGGATATTTTCGGATGTAAATGATAATGGAGACCCAAATAATGGGGACACATGAAGATGTGATGTTCCCATTCACTTTAACACTGTGTGGTAAGAATAAATGAGAGGAGATGTTCTCTCAATAGACATACATGGAATTTCTACATCAAACCATAGATCATCACCATACCACATACTCCTATAAGGATCTTGGATGAAAGTCTAATAATATCAAAGTGATGGAATATGGACCATATATGAACTATCTATGAAATCCTACGTGTCTCATAAGGATGATAATCAGGAAAAACATTGTTCCCGTATGAAGGAGTGAAAATGGACAATGTAAAAGAGGGTGATAAACTCTTAAATGAGGATAATAAAATCATTTTCAAAGATTAATTTCATGTGAAATTGGATGATAAAAATATTTTTTATGGTTATAGAGTTCAGACTAATGAAAAGAAGAAATATGTAGTGTTGGAAATAAAAATTAACCGGATGCGGTTGAGGATTGAAGATAGTCCATCGCACACAACACATTCCTCGGGGTAAAAGTGCACACAGTTTAAATTCATGACACATGGAATTTGGATATTGGACTTATATTTTAAAGTCATATAGCTCAGATAATTGATATATGAATATTTCATTAGGCTATAAACCATACGAAAACTCTTAATCAAATGTGATCCATGCCCAGTGTGGGAAAAAGGGGAGGAGAAGATATTTACCACACATGGAAGCATGTGATACGTTAACAAAGTTTTGGAGTCAAATATATGTCTATTATGCTATACTACTAACTCAACACACCAAGGAGCATGAAGGGATGACATTGAGTCTATTGAAATTTCATCTGATTATAATGATGTGAGAAGGAATGTGAATCACTAGACTAATATTTTTGATGTAACGGGAGTGGAAATAATGATGGAGGATAACTCTTGACATATGTTCTAAACATAGTATCCATATCATGTGACCTAGTATGGAAATAAAAAACTAAGGATCTACCACTGACCATATTCAAAACATGGGACTTATATCAGGATGTCATTTGAGATCCTCTAGGATGATGGCCAAAACTGTTAGGCGAGCCTGAAGGTTGATAATCCATACTATTAGGGTTCTTTTTGGATGAGAAATATTATGGTGATCCAAATAAAGGGTACTCCTGAAGCATAGATGTGGAATGGGAGAATATCTATTCATAATCCAATACTCTATGTCCTATACCATGGAGCATCTGAGCACATTGATTAGGTGAGAAAGATGCTGAGGGATCCAACAAGGGGAAGAAGACTCCATAAGATCATTGGGGAAAAAATGGGTTAGAGAAACTGGGGTTGGAATCAAAGATAGATGTCTAGGAATCCATATATATAACTGAGAGAAGGAATCAAGCCATACGTAGTTATTATATTCCATGTAGATTAACATCATACAGTAAAGACATTGAAGGTAATGGTATCCCAAAAGAGATGTGAATGGAATAGAAAAATTACCTGACATGAATAAGGATGGGAATTCCACACCACACCACACATACCATTCCAATAGGGAACTTAGGATAAAAGGATAGAAAAGATAGATATTAGTAACGTGTTTTTGAGTTTACAATCATGTAGGATGTAAGGGATTATACTTTTAAGTTCATGAAAATATGACCATGGATTCCATGTTGATCAATGTCTTGAAGGAATGAAAGTGTATAAAAACTTCATGTAGGATGGGAGATATCTTAGTTTAAGGCCATTGAATTTGGAAAGAAAATGTGTGCCCAGGGGACATGTAAGGTTAAGGGACCTCAGACTGGACCTGAATATGGAATTTACTAGAGTTACTATATATCATGTGAGGGGAGGAATCAAGGAATAAATAGTTCTTAAATTTTGTTCAATTTAACATTATATGTTGTGGATGAAGGGTAATTTTAGTGCTCATGATATGGGAGGTGTACATGGTGTGGTCATTGTAAACCCTATGTTTATGAAGACCAAAAAGATACCACACCACACCATGTGTGGTGTACAAAGATAACTAATATCAAGAATGGATATATTATATAAAAAAGATATGTGATGCATAGGGAATGTCTTTAATAACAAATGTATGGGAATTCAAATGTATCCTGTAAGAGTAGGAATCATTCCATATGTAGTTTTCAAGATGACATGTTGTTTAACGTCATGCAGTAAGGTTGAATGAGTGGAGTAAAACCATCCTAATGGAGGAAAATGGTATGAATACTAAAAAACAGACATGAATGAGGACCACGAAAAGTCCACACCACACCATTTTCTCCTAAAAGGAATCTCAGGACATAAGACTGAAAAAGGGGAATGTTGGGGATGAACATGAAATAAACTGTTTGAGCATTCCTACTTATCCTATGACGGAAGGAATTATGCCTTACATAGTTCTCAAAATTCCATGTAATTTATCATACTGTGGTAAGGATGGAATAGTTTAATGTCTTATGGGACGGGGAAAAAGGGGGTCTTGTAGATTAACATAATGAAGGATGAGAAAAAGGGTACCTATAAAAAGTACCGCTTGAGGAATTTGGGATTTGTGGGAGGTGTAATGAGCACAGAAGCCAATGTGACATAATAGTATGAACCATTGGGGTAAAACTTGTGGATAATATAATGTCCCTCCCATTTGGGTTCAAAATATTTTGGCTTCCAGCCGGGTAGCAATGACATTCTCAGGGCCAAAACTATGTCCCTTTGATAGATAGAGAAGAGATGACATTTCATATTGAAAGCTATGGATATCTGGTTCTGGAGCCTCTCTAGATTGTGCTTTCCCTAGTTCCTATTCTGATTGAGAGAATCTAGTTTATTCAGATGGACTTCTAGTACTTTTTCTAATGTGTAATAATTTTTAATGGTTGTGGAGAGTGATGATAACTAAATCTTGATGGGAAAGACTACCTCTATTCCATACACTAGGGAATATGGGGTCCCTTGGGTGGAATTATGAGTCAACATATGGTAATCCTAGAGAGCATTGAGGATATTAAACGATGCAAATTTCTTTCTCTAACCAACCACATTTTCCAAAATGTTGTAGAGGGTATTGTTAAACACCTCGATCTTTCCATTGGTCTATGCATGATAGCAAGAAGTATGGTTGGAATAGATGTTGTACATGGAATAAAATTTCTTCATCTTAGATTCTTGAAAGTTGGTGCCATTTCCAGTGAGAATGGAAGGAGGGACTCCTAATTGATAGAATATGTTGGAGCTCAAGAACTCGACTATAGAATGGAACTAGACTTTATTGAGTGAAACTACTTCTGGCCACATGGAAAAGAAATATGTGACGGTCTTGATGAACCAACACTGGAGAGATTTTTTGGTGTATATGCTCCCACAATATCTATTCCACATACCAAAAAGGTCCAGGAGTACTTATTAGTATAGAGAGGTTCTAGTGGCTAATACATAAAATTGTAAAGGATCTAGCATGCATGTAACCTCTTGGAAAACATGATACAATCATGGACCATGGTGGATTTTTTTTCTCAATCATCAAATATGATGGGAGAGTTTCAAACCAACTTGGTGAGAACCACAATAACCAGCATTGACTTCCTGTATAACCTAGGAAACCTCAACTCCTTGAATAAAAGTGAGGATAACTTCATTGAACCCATATTTGTAAAGGATCTGCTCATGTTTAGGACCACACTAGTGGGTAAACTGTACCACACACTGATGGATTAACTTATGATAATCTCTATCTCTTGGGATATTCATATGTTGGAGATACTTGAAATATGGATTCTTCTAATCATGGACCTCATTTACTATGTTAGGGTTTCTTGATAGTTTTGATGTGGAATAATTTATAGTAATGCAAATTACCCACTATATATCATCATCTTCTAGTGTGAAAGGATGGATAACCCTTCGATACACTATGTGGATTATAAAATCATCCTATTAATTCTCTACAAGAGACAAGTCAAGTCTAGACAAAGAATTGGTTTGAATGTTCTAAAACCAAGGTAAATGAATAATATTAGGCTAATAAATAAACTGTACAATCAGATGGGGATCATGCTCTAACAAGAGCATGATCTTGGGATTCCTAACAACATAGTCACCATTGATATATTTGATGACTAGTTTATAGTCCCCCTTCACATTTTGGTGTAGAACATTATTCTCAAGGGACAAATTGAAACCACTGATGAGTTCATTATACTCTACCATGTTAATAGTGAAACCTTTTGATAGATAAAATGAGTAGGGTAAGACAGCCCGTGTAGGAATGATAAAAACAATATCAAGGCATACATAGTTTTGTCTTGGGACATTGTACCTTATCCCAGTGGGGTTTTGGGATGCACCATTTAAGTGAATATTCCAACACATCATGTTCTAGTATGCTGAAAAAATGGCATCGTCTAGGAAGTTATGATCCACGAACTACTCTACAAGGACTATATAGGTTGAAAGGAAGTCTGCCAGTGCCTGACCCTTGACTACCTTATGCGAGATGAAACTAATGATGAACTGAAAAAATATCACTACCCACCGAGTTAGATGACCTATCAAATTATAGATAGTTAGATTATAATTTATAATATTCTCGCAAGGCACCAGTTTTTTATCATGGTGCTTCAGGTAGTTCCACAACTTATTCACTATAAAAACCAGTGTGAGGAAACTCTTATAGATAGAGGAATATATGGTATCTGTGTCTAAGAGAATGCAATTGAGATAATATAAACTATTATCTATCACTTCATTATTCTTTAAGATGATAAGGGAATCAAGGGATCATTATAGGGAAATCACATAGAGGATAATCAGCTTTTTGGAGATGGGTGGTATCAGAACCAATGGTTGAAGAAGGTACTACTTGATTTCCTCAAAATATTTTTAAAACTTATCATCCCATTGGTAGAATATACCTTTATTTGTGACTCATAAAAAATGAATTAATCATTCTGGATAGATTTTATATGTGTCGCATATGTAGGATATGTGGCCTTAGAAACCTCTAAGACCTCATAGGGTGATTGGAGGAGGCATCTGACTGATAGCCTTTGATCTTTTATTGATTGATCTCACTGCCACTATATCTGATGAAAAATATGATGAAATTTTTAAAGGTAACTCCAAAGGAACACATCAAGGGGTTAATCTTCAAATGGAGGGAACAAAGGAAGCCAAACAATTTCTCAAGATCTTAGATGTGGTTTTAGTTTTGGTAGAATTTAATCACCAAATCTTGCATGTAACATTCCACCAACATCCTGAGGATCAGCGTGAATATGCAGTTCATAACACGCTAATAGGTATCTCCCACATACAATAGGCCGAAATGCATTACCTAGTAATAAAAAGTACCTTGAAGTTCTTTGAAGGTGATGGAATCTTCATCCCCTAACACCATTTCAAGTTGACTATTTTCCAGAATACCCATCCATAAAGTTGAGGGCCTGGAATTCAGTAGTGGTGTCAATCAAAAACTCTATCATAGGATGGGGAATATTGTCTTTATTAGAGTGGTGGTTGAGATCCTGGAAGTTTATGTGGACTCTGATCTATCCATTATTCTTTTATATGGGTATGATGTTGGCTAAAAATTTTGGGTACTCGACATCCTTGAAAAGTATGATTTCATGATTTTATCAACTTCGGACTCGACCATAGAACCATGAGAAGAGTGGATCTTACATAGAAGACACATGAACCATCAATGACTTAATAGGAGACCAAGGATAGGGAAGATGGTATGGGGATATAATCCTAGGTTTTCTTCATATCTATAGGAAAATACATCCTAATGCAGCTTTAGAAAATCCAAAAACTGATGTTTTTCTTCTATAGACATAGCTATTCTAATCAAAGTCAATCTCATATATACCTCAGTTCCAAGGTTCACCTATACCAACTCATCATCTTTGTTGAAAAAACCTTCTTAAAATATAGGAGGAGTATCCTCTAGATCCTCTTCATCATCCATAATGGGAGGATCATTAGTAGGGGTATTTTTTCTAAGTCAGATGACACTGATAGAATTATGGTTCCAGGTTAAGCGGTGGTGGAATCTTAATAAGGAGAATCCAAGACTGTTGAGACAATGACAACAACATTTTTTGATCTGATCCTTTATGGACATTGACCCAAGGGGCCACAAATTATGATATCAAAGTAGTAGTGACATGTTGGCTTGAGTTAGTTCACCCAGACTCAGTGAAACAAAGAAGTATGGTGTATTTTTTCTTCCATGGGATGAAAATCAAGATACCATATAGAGGTAAGGGGTTTGGTATCACTTGATCTAGATTCATTTAAAAGTATGAGGTAATCATCCATCATTTCTTTTACTTGGGAACACAATTTTATGTTGTTTGGGAAATGACAATGTATTGTCTCATGTTTGGTGTCATGGCTTCCAACTAGTGAATAAGTAGGATGAATGCGTCATCTATCTCTCTCCATGGGTTCTCTATAGATGTGTTGAGATCAAACTTATTAGTATTAACATATAGGTCCTCACTCCTGTAATATTCAAAATCTGAGTAGTTGGCTTCACAATAGGCAAAGAGAGACATTTCACCTTGGAGAACACACACTCGACCATTGAGGTAGTACTTGATGCAATAATGATATGTGGAAGAAACCACTGCATGCCTATGGATTCTTGATCTTCCCATTAATGCCTTGCATGAAGTGTCCTTTTAGATAACCATGGACTCAGTGCTAGAAATCAATCCCCAAAACTGGGTCTTGGTGGGGATATTTAAAAAAGTGTCTACTATGTCCTATCATTATCTTGGATATTCAGGTCATAAGTACTCAGATATATATAATAGAGTTCGAGCATACAGAGCATTTGGGTCGGGATTATATTGACCCCAGAACACATGTCGGCAAGACAATAGTAGACTTCCAAACCAGGGAACTAGATGCTGATATACAACGGACGAATATGACCCTATATGTGAGAACATTCATATTATTCAGATAAATTGATAATGAATTGACATTCTATATGCTCTAATTCCTCAGCATGGAAGGAATATGCAGCTGTAAACTCTTTTTTGAACATGATTGAGAATATTAAAGCCTTTTAGAGGGCTTTATGAATATGTTTTTATAGATAGATCACCTTGAGAATCTAGATATTTGTAGGAATGATGGAGAGGTTCTTTCATTCCATAAACATATTTCGGGTGATAGGATGTGGCTCTGTGGAAGAGTTATTATGGGCACAACTAGTCGAACTAACATATTGTGGCTGGTTATGGGGATATCCCACTACTCATTAGTCTAACCACATATAATGATGCCTTGAAGACTATTGGATGACTACTTTTTTTCCATAACATAACATGGATGACCATAGAACAATCACGATAGATCGACTTGATTGAGTATCACAAAAGGCGATAGAATTGAATCTAATGAGATAGGGTGATAGTATTGTGCATGATAAGCTCTGCACTGAGTCTGTATCCTGGTATCAGTAGCATGCATGACCTAGAAAAAGGAATTTCCTAGTGCATTATGGCGATTCATATAACAATAGTTTATTCGATGATGGTATCGACTGTGGAGGTTAAGAGGATCTTCCTAGAACTTCTCATCACCATGAACAGTGTAAGGATCCACCATCTTGATGGTGTTCCTCGAGGAGTTCACTTGATCATCACTTGAGGAATAATACATTACTTGGTGAATTCTAGGGGTGATCCCCATCTATGGTGGAATGATGTCACCAAAAGTGTGGGAAGAATTATACACCACTGGGGGGATTTTATTTCCCTTTCTCTATCAGTTCCTTCCCTTTCAGGAGGTAGAATACTAAGATGAGGAAATAGAAGAGGTAGCGGGAGGAGGCATGACAACCATAGAAGGTTCAGGAAGGTTCATATGTGCACAGATGATACCATGAGCACGAGTGACTAGATTATGCACTATCCAGTTATCATACTTATGAGATCCATAGCTAGAGACCTAATGTTGTTCGGCCTCATTGTCACTATTAGGATTTTATGAAACACACACCCCCTCTGTCAATGCTAGACCCAATCTGATAATACTATTATTGACCAAATACTGGAGGCTATCCTTGGACACAAAACACTTCATGAGAGTATAGTCGAGGATCTAGTGGTAGGGGTATTAGTTTTGTTAATTAATGAGATCATCTACATCAGGTGTTGTGTTCAATTGAAACCATTGAATTCCCTAATCTAATGCACTCTATAAATAACTGGGGAAATAAGCCTCTTCAAATGATTAGGTCAATTTTATCCTATCCGGAAAAGAGATTCTAGAATCTGGGCATGGATTAGGGACTAGATTTTGGATTAGAGGTCGAACCTAATTATCTCACCTAGAAGGTGGTGGTTGATGGGGTTGTGCTTACAGATTATGTGGCAAGAAATACTGACCCTAATGATATGTACCACAATAAGGATATGGAGGTGGCTCTGTCGAAAACTACTCTAGTAGCCTGGGGGCCTCTACTTGTGTGATGACAATATTCTCATCTTAGGTGGATATTTTTACAAGAGCTGTTGGAGGAACTGTAATATCTATGTAGCTTGTTACAGGGTTTACACTAGGTACTAATCTTTATTTGAGAAATAACATAATCCACATTAGATGTTCCATGTGGTCAGAGAGTGAACCAATTCTGTATTCAAATTAACCAGTCACATTGTCAATAGCTTATCCTGAGTTAGCTGCATATCAAGTAAATATGTGAGACCCCTCCACAGGGAGATAAAGTCTTAGACACACACATATAATTGTTTTTTATACCTAAATAGGTCAGAAATACTAGTCTTTTGAGTGCTGGAAATGAAATAGTAAAGAACATTTCATCGAAGATATTCCCTACAAACTATAGACTTGATGGGTAACTGGGTATAACAGATGAATGTGGATTCTTATAGTGTATGTAAAAATCATTGGAGTCTGGATGTTTCATTCTTCACTGGAGTTCCTTGCATGGGTCCACACCTTTAAATGAATTGGTCTAGGTGCTATAGCATGTCACCCATCTAGTTGATGTGGGTGATGGTGGGATTCCCAAAATCTACAAGAATTTTAATATCATCTACCCATTCCGGATATGGATTTACTTTAGTTGGGATCACCAACTGTTGGGTCTCAAGAGCCTCAATATGGTAGATGAGTTCATCCATCGGATCATCATGGTGGGGGTTCTTTTCCATTAGAGGATTGATGTCCAATAGTGTGTTGGCATGCTCTTGAACACGATAAGCGGGCCCAATGTCTCATGGAGAAGCTAGTGCAATTACTTGTAGGGCTTCTAGAGGATTCACTTGTTGTTAAACTAGAAAAATAACTTAAAGATCCACATGAGGATCTTCAAATGGAATGAAATCTAGGGTATGGTCTCAAAGGAATTTCTCGTGCAGCTCTGTAGGATTTAGCGATGTGTACCATGGATGTTTTCCATAAAATCTAGAATATTCCATTTCTAAATTGGAATGGATGTCGAGTTCAACGAGAGGAAACTCACTAGGTAGAAGTGGTAATTTACCCTTCTTCCCTGGTGGAGGATGGTTGGGATTATACTGAGGATCACCATAATATGGATGGTTCTCTACAATGTTCATGGAAAGGAGCTCATTGATGATCACTTTTTCTCCATGAGTTGTTGGCACAATGTGTATTTCTCTAGATCATACTCCATCTTCTACATGAAACCAAATGGGTTAGAGGTATTAACAGTCCTAGTTTTTTCATTACCCTTTTTGGGGTCTCGGCCAAGGGGGGATGGATTAGTAGGGTCTGTAAGGCCAAGTAAGTGTCTTTAATGGTGAGTGATAACTCATGGGTGATGTAACAGAGGTGGAACTTTTCTAGGGGGTAGGTTTTCCTCAAAGAGTCCTACCCGAGTATCCTTCTCTGCTATATAATCCATATTTACTATGACTAATCCTAGGGGAAAATCTAAGAACATACTCTAGAATTTCAGGTTAACGTAGGATGATGTTGATGTTAAAAGAATCATACTTTTCCCATCAATATATTTGGATGTGTAATGATGCCTCAAAAATAACCCAGTTAATCATTGTAAAGGTCTAGAAGAATTTATTTGGTGGAATCTATAGATAACTAAATGATGTATGGTGTTTATCCATAGGGAGTGTGGCTAACTCTACCGAGAAATATTTCTGGATGATTTCGTCATAATTCACTAGTATCTTTGGATAAGCCATCTGATGATGAAATAGATGGTGGTATGTTGTTCCCAATGTTTGGCAGAGACATATGACATTTTTCATGGGCGTGGAACCCTAGATCATTTAATTCTAGATTGTAAATTAGCCATAACATCTCGCTGAAGTGATCCACTTTGAGAATGTCCCAAAAAAATAATTTTTATAGAAGTAGGATCTGAACATTGGTTTCCCAATTATTCAATAGGGGTGGCTAAGGAACCAGAAAAATTACCGATATAGATAGCTATGACAGTGGGAAAGTCAATGAAGAGTATAATGAACAGGCTAAGAAACTGATGCATACTTGGCTGTCACCCAAGGACTGTATAGACTACATCACCACATCCCTATTGGATGGGGTACTGACCACAACATCATGTGAATGGTCGGTGGTGTTTGGTCATGGATTAAGGTTGTGGTCATCATCTACCAAACTCTATAAAAACTCTTTGTGATCTCGTGTCGAGGTAGAGAGATAATTTGGTGATAGTAAAGAAGACTGTACAAAAAGACCCTAAAAGGGATCCAAATATTCCTCCTTCTATATGTATTAGTCGAGGGATTCATAAATCTAGTATACATCCCTTTTTGGGGGGATGAATATGAAATTTTAGGTTCCTTCACCAAACCCTAATATGCAGGAATGGGGGGGGGTCTATCATCAAGTCACATTCTTCTTCATAATCTAAAAGTCAAACATGCTTGACTATGACTTCACACTTCTCATGATTCCCTTCAGCAGCGATAGTTTGACCTCCAACACTGGGATAGTCTTTCAGGGTAAGGTAAATCCTTGATATGGGGAAGACCTCAGTTTAGGATGGTTCTATAGTTGGGAGGACCTCTGCCCGAGATCTATGTGATACGAGGGGCACCTTTATATCGGTTATCATCATAGTGGGGAGGACCTCCACTATGGTGGGAGGAGGTGAAAGAAGTACCCAAGAATATATCTACTGATACATGGGGTAACCTCCATGATTTTTTCCGGATGTGTAGGGAGGAACTCTACAATAGGGAGTACCAGAGTAGTTTAATCCACCGCAGAAGCTGGTAAGAACATGGAGAAAACCTCCATGCTTAAGATCATGGGAACTGGGAGGACCTCTGTGCCGGGCGTTGACAAGGTGGGGATGATCTCCATGTCGATAGATGATAGTGGCATGAGGAGGACCTCAATTATGAATATAAGAGTCTGGAGGGCCTCTATTCTTTCCTGTGATGGCATGAGAAGTACCTTCAAACCGAACATCATCATCACAGGTTTTCCCACGATGGCTGATGCTTGTACTCAAGACTAGAAGAGACATCTCAACCAACTCGTGGGGTTGATGGGGTCTCAATCTCGATAAAGTATAGAAGTGAATCTACTTTATAGTAATGTGGAAACAATAGTAATCATCAGTGGTGGCATGGGATACTGAATCTATAAAATATGATTCCTTCCAAATGGAATCCACCTTAACTTGCGTTTGAGGTTGGTGTTGGGTCAGATGATCTGAGGATAAGGTAGTGAGGATGTAATCCACCTTCCATTCATCCTGAGTAACTTTCAGAGGATGACATCATTGACACGGCCTGGTGGGAGCCTTCTTCGGTGGATCCCTGGATAAATTCTAAGACGAGATGAATCTAACGTCCCCTACCTCTTCAGCATTGTGTAGTGAGTTATGGAATAGTTACATGGAGATCCTCTTGAAATGGTTGGACATCAGAGTGGGGAGTAGCAGCTTCATGCGTAGTCCTTGGGGCAGCGATGAAGGTGGGACACAAAAAAATCTTAATCATGGTGGCTCATATTCATCGTTGGGATGATCCCCACCTATTCGTACTATCTAATGAAAGTATCAATCACCCTCATATGGATAAACTATAATTGTGATATAAGTCATAGCCTCTTGGTAGCCATGGTCATGGAAGCTGTTAGTGTGGGGGTGGAGCTGTGTGGGATTTCCATATTAGCATTTCCCCTTCCATGCATCTATGGGTGGGAGGTGAATTGATTCATATATCTGTAACATTGTTCTTACAAAGCAGGAAGATTCTTCCATCATTACAAATTTTGGGAAAATAAATTCCAAATGCCCCAGTGTTGTTCAATCTTCCATGTTCAGGGAGAAAGATACACACTGACAATTCAACAGAGCGAAATGCCCAGTGATTAGCTGCCCCAAATTCTGGTGTGTCCCATCACATGACCACTATATACATCGTGGGACCTATTTACAGGTTTTTGAATCTAGTGAAACAGTTATCTACTTATGTATCATACTCTACTAATACCTTATTGATATGAAGAGTTTCTTGGTGGGTTCACCATTGTTTTCGACACTTCTACTGTGGCTTGCCACCATAGCACATTTTTTTAGTCACAGATGATCGCATTGTACCCTAGATTCCAAATTTCGAAAAGCAGATGGAATCCATCACTTCAGCAATGATGTTTTCTCTTTAATCGAAATGGGATGATGGGATGTTGGTTCCTCCTACCATGGATTCCTCCTCTGAATTTCTCACATAATCCGTGTTTCCCTTAAATATTAAGATGTTGTTTTTGAAAATCACTCCCAATGACATCTCTTCATGGAATCCAATTTTTTTTATTATTTATGTGAGGAAATTCCAATCTGTCCAACTAGGGTTAAAACATTTAGTCATGAGAGTAGACATTATGAGGCATCTGTGACATGTTTTGATGCTAGATCATTAGATTAACTAAATTCTTATGCATTAAAGGTCTTGTTAAGGGCATGAGAACCCAAGGATTCCCACAAATATCATGGGTAATCATATTTTAGAGGCACATCAAGGAATTTTTCTTATACTTACCTTGTTTATCAAAGGGAATTCAGCTGGGTTTAACGTTTTTTGGAGATGAATCTCACTAATCAGATCACTGATGACAGTGGATCAAATGGGTAAGTCCCTAGGAGAGAGCACTGAAAGTGATTAACAGATGGATGGATCAGAGCACCGAGTGATGATGGAACCAGGATAAAGTTTCATAAAGAGGGAAGATCTCACACCGTAAAGGTGCATCAGGACACTAGAATGGGTAGATCATAAAGGATGGGACCACACAAAAGGGGGACACCGAGGTTTACCATTGGAAAGGATTGATCCTCTAGGTGGCTTCCTATGTACCCTATGTATATGATAGTGATCCAAACCCACATAGTTCAAAGGGGTGTGGAATAGGATCAGGGTGTAAACAAAGGAACGAAACTCGAAAACATGATGGGGATTATGCAAGGTCAGTAGTCCATCATAAGAGGAATACTCTTTTTTGGAGGATTACAGATTATGTGTGTTGGTATTAAGTGTGGTTAGAATCCCATTAATGGCATGAGTTCATTATGATTTGGAAGGATAGTTGACATTGGGATGGGTATGGAAAAAATTTCATTGGATAGAATGAATGGATATTGAACCGATGTGAAAATGACGAGGTTTGGTTTCAATCTCAGGGTGGCTTACTACATATCACCGTTGCAGGGAATCAATGTTTACATAGTTCAGGATGGGTAGATGAGACACCTAATGAGTTGAATCATGAGAATGGACACATGGATAGAACTCGAGGGAAATGGAACCTCCAGGTCGGGGCACGACCTTCCTGAAACACAAGGGATCAAGGGAAAGACCAGGATGGGACATGGGTGATGGTACTGATCCTCAGGGAGATTTCTTACATACCCCCATGGTAGGGAATCAATGTCCATGTTGTTTTGGATGGGGGTATAAATCGGGGTGTACACAAAGCACAACTACTTAAAGACAAGTTGAGGAATATACATGGTTATCAGCCCATAGGGATCAGAATGCATTGTGAAGGTGGATCCACGTGATGTGTCCCAAATAGGGATGATGTCACATCATGAGGGTACATCCCTAGGAGGTAGCAAAAAATTTTACAATTGGTTGTGGTTGATCCTCAGAGTGGTTTCCTACATACCCTTCATAGAAGAAACAGATCAAAACACAAGTATTTTAAAGAGGGAATATAGTTTAACGTCATATGGGATAGAAAGATCATATAGTTTACTGTCATGTGGAATACAAGTGAAACGATTTGAAATGAAAAGCATAGATGGATTGTTGGGAGTGAGTTTTTTTAACCTCATATAGTCTTCTTACATGAGTTGTTTTATAGACTGGTATCAATGTCCATGTAGTTAGATAATGAGGGGTCATGGGGATTACGCATGGTTAGAGACCCATAGAGGGTGTCATGGTTGGTGCATACTATAATACCACATGCGTCTTGCTTGGTTTGGGAAACAAGAGGAAGAAATAGATCTGAATATTGTGTCATAAGAGGTGCAACAATGGGGTATAGTTTGAGGCTTACACATGGCTAGAGGTCAATAAAGATAAATATTGGGAATTAATCAAGGAGAGAAGACTGAGGAGGATGTACATATCTACAACAGGGATATGAAAAAATGTATAGGATACACCCTATCATGTTGGGTGGGGGGATATGTGAATACTGCTCAAGATGCACATGGAGATAAAGCATAGAGGGAGAGAAAAGGTAGATTGAAATGGTGGGGGGGGGGGGGTAAGAATCTCTTGGTCCCATACCTTCACTACTGGAAATCATAGTTACACCAATGCCATTTTCCCAACAATTTTTTCAAACCGTCGGGATAGAGATTTTTTTCAACGGTTTTTAAAACTGTTGGAATATATTAATTTAGTGTAGTATTTCCCAACAATTTGTGCAAACCATTGGGTTATAAGGTTTTTTACCAATGGTTCATCTGATCCATTGGGATATATTGGGGTATAGTGATGTTTACCAATGGTTTTTTAAACCTTTTGTGATTTTTCACCAAATAAGCTTGAGACCCCACTTCCCTTTCCAAATTTGTTCGATTGACATTTTCTATACTAGTGTGGTACCCTCTTCCCAGCCAGTGACCCCTCCTCTTCTAAAGATCCATCATAGTTGTTTCCACTTCAAATTGGTGAATTGGAGTAACATATTATGCTTAAATTTATTTTATATTTCTATAATCCTAGATTTTTTTATTTCCTCATTTGATTTAATCTCTCATCATTTACGGTTCTTAGTTGTTCTTGAATGTGAAATTGGAATGTTTTAAATAATTCATCCTACAAATAGGCAATGAATTTCCATTCTCAAACCACTACCATAATCAATTTATCTAGGAGTTTTACACAATATTATTGTTGTAGGGGTACTATATTTATCTCCCACCGGTGGGGGGGGGGTGTTTAAGTGGAGGTGAGGTGGGGGTACTATATAGGTAGGGGTGGGCTGTGCAGGTGGGGTGTGTAGGTTGGGGGGGGGGTTGAGGAGGGGGTATATGCAGGTAGAGTCTGTTGCGGAGGGGTGGGGGGATGTACATGTGGAGGGTGGGTGTGGGCTATGCTAATGGGGGTGGGGGAGGGGGTTGTGCAAGTGGGGGGGGGGGTGCAGGTGGTGGGGGTATAGTTGATGGGGGGTGTGCGGGTGGGGGGATGTGCAGTGGGAAAAAGGGGATGTGCAAGTGAGGGTGTGTAGTGGGGGGAGTCTATTGGGTGTGAGGTGGGGGCAGTGTAGGTGGGGGTGGGGGTTGTGCAACTGGGGGGTGTAGGTGTGTGTGTGGGGGGGTGTTTTCATTTTGGTGGGGGGAGGGGAGTGTTCATGTTGGGGGTGGGCTATGTAGGTGGGGGTCGTGGGAGGGGGTTGTGCAAGTGGGGGGGGGGGGGGTTGTAGGTGGGGCTGATGGGAGGGGGTGTGCAGGTCGATGGGGTTGTGAAGTGGTTGTGGGAGGGGGTGTAGGTGGGGGGTGTACAGGTGTGGGGGAAGGGGGGTGGGATGTGAAGTGTAGGTAAGGATGGTGGGAGGGGGGTTGTACACGTGGGGGGGGGGGGGGTTGTAGGCATGGGTGTGATGGGTGGGGGGTAGGGGGTGTGAAGGTCGGGGGTGGGGAGGGAGGTGCATGGAAGTCTGCTGAGGGTGAGGTGGGGGGGGGGGGCTATACAGGTGGGGGTGGGGGTGGGCTGTACTGGTGGGCTGGGGGGAGGGGGGAGGGGGGGAAGTGGGGGGGGGGTCGTGCAGTGGGTGTGGGGGGGCGGTGTGTAGGTGGGGGTGTGCATTTGGGTGGGGGGTGTGCGGTGTGTTGGTAGGGAGGGAGGGTGTGCAGTGGGGTTGAGCAGTGAAGGTGGGGATGTGTAGGTAGGGGGAGGGGGGCTGTGCAGGGGGAGTCAGTTGGGGGGGGGGGGTGAGGTGGGGGGTCTATAGGTGGGGGGGCTGTCCAGTGGGTGGATTGGAGGGGGGTATGTAGTTTGGGGGTGTGCAGTTTAGGGGATGTGTAGTGTGCAGGTGGGAAGCGGAGTGTGTAGGGGGAGGGGGGCGGTGCAGGGGGAGTCTGCTGCGGGTGATGTTTGGAGTGGGGTTGTGCAGGTAGGAGGTAATCACTTCTATTGTCCCCCAATAAGCACTGAGAAGTCATCACTTCTACATATTTGTATTGGTCTAAGGCCTCTTTGGTTTTGGTTCTTGTCTAGTCCTCTTGATGAGTACGAAATCACATGATGTAAAAGTGACATAAATCGTATAGGATGAATTCCTTCTCCGACAACAAATTTTTCTACAAAGAATATATCCTTGGAAGGTGGTGGGAGCCTTTTAGAATCCTTTCATATAGAGACCAGGGAAGGTAAATCTCCATATATATCCACCTAGACAAGGGACCTACAACCATATGCAAATCCCATATTCATAAGCCTACCTCTCCATGTATTAATTTAATTGTTATTCTATCAAGACATCACATTTTAATGACATATTAAATTTAATTCATGTCATGATGAAAAAAATATCAAGGAATCTATAAAATATCTTATAGGAAAACACCCTTAATCATCATTCCATGATGATGAAAATCCTTACAAACTCAGTATCATACATCATTTCATTCTTAATAACAACCTATTGATATTCACTAACCCGTATTCCTTCCACCAAAATCTAATGCCCCAACATTTTCCCAATTTCAAACATGATACCATCTTGTTATCAAGTCGCCAATCCTACCAATTCGTATTTTCAGAAAAAAATACTGCTCTAATCTTTAACACCCATCATTTTTTTTCATAACATGAATGACCACCCATTTTAATCTCATAGCTCTCAATCACACCCCTGTGAATAGACCACACACCTGTGGTCAACCCATACCCCCTGGATAGCCCCCAACCCTCGTGGATAGCCCACCCACCCCCTAGACACCCCCACCCAGGACCCCCATCCCCCCATACACCCCCAACCCCTGGACACCCCGACCCCCGTGGACGGCATCCCAACCCCCTAGATTTCCCACCACCCCCGTGGACACACCCCAACCCAAGAGGACAACCCCCACCCCCTAGAAACCCCTACCCCCTTGGACAGCCCCCTCCCCCCACCCCCGTGGACAGCCCGCCCACCACCTGGACACCCCCTACCCACATGGACAGCCCCACCAGAACTGTGGATTGCCCTCCCTCCCCCTTGGACACCTCGTACCCCTTGGATAGCCCCACCATCCCTGTGGACAACCCTCCCACCCCGTGGACACCCCTACCCCCTGGATAGGCCCCCAACACCATGGACAACCCGCCCAAACCCCAAGACACACCCCACCACCACCACCACCCGGACACCCCCATCCCCATCCCCCGGACACCCCACCCCCTGGACACCCGATACCCCTTGGACACCCCCACCCCCTTGGATAGAACACCCACCCGCTAGACACCCCTACCCGCTGGACAACCCGCCACCCCTCTAGACAGCCCCCCCCATGGATAGTGCGCCCACCCCTTAGACACCGTGACCCCCATGGACAACCCCCACCCCTCAGGAAAACCCTCACCTCCTAGAAACACTCCACCCCTGGACCCCCCAACCCTAGGGTAGTGTATGTTATCACTCAAATAATCTACTAAAATATTAAATATTTTCAATATAAAATTTACTCAACTCCTGAATAATTCTCCTCACAAGTGTACATGATCTTGTACACACAAGTATTGTTCATCAATGATATTTTGTTATAAATATAGTATTTTTTTTGTTTTTTATATTATTATTCTCATATATAGTAGTGTATCAATTATGGTTTAATATAAAGTGAAAAATTCTCATTTACTTAAATATATTTTCGATGAAACTTCAATATTATTGAATTTCATTTGATGAAATGATTTATAATTTTTTTTAAAGAATAGATGGATGTTGGATGTATGAAACTGATCGTATCTCAAGAAATTTCAAAAAAACTTTGTAGAGATTTTTAGATTTTTCATTTCACAATCCTTGAGATAGTGGTCACATACACTGCCCCTATTACAATTGTTTTAGAAGACCTTGGTTGAGAAGTGAAGAAGTCAGCTACCACTTAACCAAATATGGTTTTCAATCAAAATACACTGTGTGGTATCACAATTCGGAGAAAATGAAATCTCAAATTATAGATGATCAAAATTAGAGGACAAGATTGGAGAATTTGTTATATGAATAATTTTCATTTATTCATCTAAATGAAAAAGATAGTATTTTGATCCAAGAAGATTTTGATATGAGCACACATGATGCATCTAATGAAAATGATGATTTTGTTTGGGTTAAAAAATTGAATGACGCTTCCACGACTCCAGTATATCGAAAATGTGGTAAAATGAAAAGGCAGGAATTTTTAATCTAATTGTATCATGGGAAAACTATGTATGGTATTTCTAATACTACAATCTATTACATTCTTACTTTCTTGAAGGACCTACTTTCAGATGATGCAGATATTCCCTCAAACCACTATATAGCAAGGAAGTTAGTTCAGGAACATGGATTTTCAAGAAACAAAATTCTTGCTTTCCCGAAAGATTTAAATTTATTCTAAGAGAAAACTCCTGAATTAAATGATTGTATAAAATATGGAACACCCCACTAGAAGCCAAAATCTGATGGAACAGTATACTGTGTGCCACAGAAAGTAATGTGGCACTTTACATTGATCCCCAGACACTAGAATATTTTTATATCTGAAGAAATATCAATAAATATATTATGGAATGATATCAAGATAATGAATATTGATGATGATATGGTTTACCCTACAAATGGATTTTCATGGAGATATTTGATGCTTGATATCCTAGTTTTCCAGTTGACATGGGTAACATAAAGTTGGGTCTTTCATGTGACGATTTTAATCCATTTGGGAAGATTCTTACATCGAACATCACATGACTGGTTTTTATACACATTTATAATCTTCCCCCATGGTTGTGTATGAAACAAAGTTTCACATTCATGAGTATACTCATATCTATCCCTTCTAATCACAACAATGATATAACCGAATACATGAAACCTTTAATAAAAGAGATGATAATTATTTTGGATGTGGGTGTGTGTATATACGATGCATGTTTGAATGACATATTTCATATGTGTGTTGCACTTATGTGGATGATCAATGATTTCTCTACTTATGCAATGATTTCTGGATGGATAATGAAGGGAAAACAATCTTGTCCATTTTGTTTGAAGAGTACATGATCTAGAAGACTGAAAAATATTTCTAGTTTTTGTTTTATGGGACATCAACAATTTTTCCAATGGACCGTCCATATAGAAATAATCATAGATGATTTAAAAATGCCATAGAGACCAATGATCCACCTCAGTATATGTCTGGAACTAATGTGATTAATGAATTTAAAGATTTCAATTTTTCATTTGGGAAGGGTCAAATGAAATCTGGAAAGAGAGAGAATGTTTCTACTTAAACATGTTACACTTTAATGAAGAGAAGCATATTCTTTGATTTGCCTTATTGGTCAACAAATTTGTTACATAATTTGTTTGACATAATGGAAATTAAGAAAATTTGTGTGAAATAATTCTTCTGATTCTTCTAAACGATAAGATAAAGGAAAAATATGACCAACGTTCTCAGCCTGACTTGGTAGATCGGGGCATCAGACCAGAATTGCATATTGTGCGTATGTGTGAAAATAAATAACAAGTTTTATGTGATTCTTATGTGATGAAACCTATAGAAAACATAAATTTCTTGAAGTACGAGAGACTATTAATGTTCCTGATGGATATTCAAGCAACATATCTAAACAGTTCAACAAAAAAGAGTTGAAGCTAACATCTTTGAAGACTCATCATCATTACATCCTTCTGCATGAGTCGATTCGAATAACAATTCATCATCTTTTTTCCAATAATGTAAGGGTGGATGTTATATGGTTGTGCCATTTTTTTATATATCTTGGTGCTATGAAGTTGTCCAAGTCTTTCATACAAAAAATGTTGGTATATTCCCCATTAATCTTGTGTGTGTTAGAGAAAATATTTCCTCCATCATTTTTCACATGTGTGTTACATCTATGTATCCATATCCAACCAAAATACTTCTTGGAGGACATATTTACTTTCATTGGAAGTATCCAATGGAAAGAAATATGTATACAATAATTTCTTATGTTTGTAATAGGAATTATCCCAAAGGTTCTGTCATGAACGGTTACTTGGCTCAAGTGTGTATGGATTTATGCTCTATGAATTTTGATGATATTACTACCAGAATGAACAGAACAATGAGAAACAAAGAATAATAGTATGAAAAAATTGAGCCTAGTTTTCCATAATTTCCTCAAACAGGATAAATTCATAGATCATTTACATTGACGACATTAATCCTTGAAGAGCTAGAGATGGCACATCGCACAGTTTTGTTCAACTTTGATTAGTTCAATGACTACATCATGTAAGTAAATCCAATATGTATAACTTATATATATATATATATGTGTGTGTGTGTGTGTGTGTGTCTATTTGTTAATAATTTTTTAGTTTTACGTTCCGGGAACATAAAATGATGATAAATAGAAAGCATCGTCCTTATCATTGATAATGAGGGAGACTTTTCATATCAAAGAGTTTTCTGCTTGGTTAGAATTAAAGGTAATAATATTAATATTTAAAATTTATAAAACATTATTTAATTAAGTTTAATATTCATTTATATTTTAGGTATTGAGTTTTTCCTACTCACTCTATCTGTGAGGAAATAATATATTTGGATTTTTGTCCTAATATCATGTTTCATGATTGTAAATCAATTGTTATAAATGGGTACAAATTTCTTATCACAGAATGATAAAAGAAAATAAGAACAAAACTTGTTAGTGTTATGGTTACTTCCATAATAGAATGTTATTATAGAGCATCCGATAGTAGACTATGATTTGAAAATGTTGGTTATTAGGGAGTCGTTGAAAAAATAATAATATTAGATTATTATTCTAATGGACGAGTCACGATGATGAAATGCTAGTGGTTTGATTAGATGATGAGGCATGGAACATTTATTGATGATTTTGGATTTTTTGTAACTGATATGACTCAAAATTTTGCAACTAATGAACCATATGAATTGGTATCAATGGAGAAACATGTTTTTTATGTCAAAGACCATCTTCGACATGAATTTGGTGTCAATATTGAAGTAATTTCCAGAAAATGTTTTTGTGATGGTGATGATGGAATTGGAACCATCCCTACTACCACTATAAATGACCCATTTATTATTTTTGATTACACCAATAGCTCAATTTTCTGAGTTGAATATGAACTTGAAGTTGTTGTGGGAAATATATTAAATCCTCCATTCATGTTTTCAATTTTTTGGGTTTACCTTGACTTGGGTAGTTATGGTTTGTACTATTTAAATTTATTTAATACTGATTAAAAATATGTTTTATCCAACTTGATTTTTATGTGATTTTTCAATGTTAATTGGTTGAAATTTTATTTGAATTGCATTTTACAATTTGGAATTGAATTGTATTCAAACCTACAGAACCATCTTTTCTATCTTGGTGAACATTTCAATGCTTCAAATGTGATTTGTATAAAATTAGTATAACTCTAAGACCTCTATTTAACATTTTTCTAAATAATTAACATCATGGATTGTATTCTTCTGTAAAAGATGTATATACACCTACATCATCTACCTATGCTAAAGAAATTAATTTTTCCCTAAATTTAGATAACTGCTTTACCACTTATGAATCTAGTAGAATAAAAATTCGATGATTTTAATAGACTGATGAAACTTGGTAAATAACCGTCATACTAAAAATTAAATTTATTTATTAAATCTTGAATGATTTATTGAATTCATTACATATCTATTCAATCTAATTTAATTTTTTTGGGTAACACATTAGTTATCCTTTTAAAATTACTTCCCTATTTTTTTCAAAAGAAGGAAATGAAGCCAATTGAAGAGAGGCGAAAGAAATAGATGATGGACAACAGTCATCGCATGACTGAGAAGGGAATTCTACCACTAGTTCTTGTAGTGAGTATTTTATTTCAAATATATATTTATATAATATATAATGTCATGTGATTAATTTTGTCTAAAACTTTTTTGCAGGATCCATCTATTAGGAGACAATTATTTCATGAGAAGCCTACTAGTGGTCCTAGTACTCAAGGTGTTCATATGTGGGGGGATGTTGGAGAGCTAGACGATCTGGTGGCATACCCGATTAGACCCTGCCCCTCCCAATGACATACCTTCCATCCCACATTCTGATCTCGATGTGTTATTAGGGACACACGGGATATTTAGGCCTCCCATGTTTTCACCACCCTTTACATTTGAGCCACCTCACCTCTCTGTACCATATCGGATGATGATTATCACTCCCCATCCAGTATCCAGCCTACCATCCCTATGATTTTCATTAACTTCTACTTCCTTATCTTTGATATTTTTTATTCCATATTCTTTGACTCCTGCTCCACCAGAGTATGTCCTTGCAGAGCATATATTGGGATCCACATCATCTTTACAGGGTGTTCCTTCAGTTTCTGCAGATCCAGCAGTGCACATTGAACAGTCTACCGTATGTATACTTATAGAACCCTAAAAAAAATTACACCAATATTTATTATCATTATTACATGTATTGATAAAATATTTTTTTCTCTCATAACAGATACACTTATTGATAAGAGGAAGGGGTGGGGGCATACAAAAATTCTTGAAATGTGGAACAAACCTACGCAGTTGATGGTGGAATACAATAAAGATAGTCAAATGATTGAAAACTCTGGGCAGCAATGTCGGAGTTTTTTGGCGATGCTTTCCAAATACTTTGACATCATTCCTGTCATCCCACTCTCATGAAGACACTTTCTTAATGAAGTCAAGGATAATTATTGGGTAGATATATGGGTAAAAAATCTATTGTATTTAATGTAATATATAATTTTTGTATATATATGATTTTATATTTTGGTTTCAGCTTTGGTTTAATTTCCCCAATGGTGAGGGTGCATGACCAGAACATCTAAAGGATTTAGGTGAGATTTGGAGAGCTTATAAGCACGATTTGTACATTGGATGGTGTGAAAGAGTGGGCATAGAGTTAGAGGAGGTCCCTATCATGGATGTTTTTTTTTCAGAATAGTATTGACAAATGATTACTAATTGGACGACTAGCCAATTTAAGATATTAATCCCATTAGAGGTATTTCAATGAAAATTTTCACGTTTATCATTAGTAGTAATTAATTAATTTTATTTAAGATTAAACCGGAAGATAAAAAACATTGATGTTAAAACATACCTCCACACATTGGGACGTACTACGATGCTAGATCATGAGAGGCAGCATGTATGGCTGTTTATAATTTTTCTTTATGACTTTCACATTCTATTACATCCTCCATAATTTATTCAATTGATAAATTTGTAATCTAATTTTAGTTATGAAATTAATTATTGGTATCCTATTTTTAATTAGGTTTTCTTATAATCAATCTTAATGTAGAGGCATAAATTGAATATAGAAGTTTGTGTGCCTTGAGAAAAATAATTTTGCTCGAGTAGAATGAATAATTAAAGATGTGTGGTTAATGAACCAACTCAACATCATATTATAATTTTTAATTTTCATATTTAAAATTTTAAACTTAATTTTTTAACTATATAATCTATTTATATTTGTAACAGTTTGCTTTAGAGGCTATTGGTGCCAAGGAACCTACCAATTTTGGGCTAAATGATCACTTACATCAGGTGTTGGGAGATGAGAACATTGGTAGTGTACACTACTGACCTGGAAAGAGTATAGTTATGATGGGGTATTGGCCCTCCTTAGGTATGAGTTGTAGTGCCACCGAGTTCCATCACATTAAAGAATAGGAAGAACATGATGAAGAAAGAGACACATAGATAATAGAACAGTCTTATAGAGAAAGCACTGCATTTATGAAACCGATGGAAGTTTTACATCCAAAAAAACCACTAGAGGATAGCACAACTTGTGATGAATATATGTCATTGATGTGTTATATATATGGTGCACCAGGTGGTAGTTCTAGTGGTGGTTGATAAGATAGCAATGAAGAGGCTGAGGTAGAGGATAAGGAGGGTGAGGAAGACGCTGTGGAGGAAGAGGAGAGAGAGGAGGAGGGAGTGGTGGAAGAGGAGGGCGATGAGGAGGCTGAGGGAGAGTGTGGGGGTGAGGAGGAGATCATTGTAGAGTGTGTGGACGATGATGGGGATGACAATTGAAGTTCTAAGGATTGAATGAAAACTGAGAGGGGGGGGGTGAATCAGTTGTTTAACATTTATAAGTTTTAGAACTTTAACAAACTTAAACCATGCAACCTGTTAATATTTACTTCTTTATCAACCATTAGAAAGATACTCAAGCATGCAAGAAAGGAAAACCAAGAAAGTCACAGAAGATTTATAAGGTTCGATCTCAATAAGAGAACCTACGTCCTTTCCATAGCCACTCCCGTGGGTCTATGGGAATCCACTATAATGAAGAAGTGAATACAATTGGTGCCAACTCCCATTGGACACCTTCTATCTCCCGATAGGGAAGAATATACTGACTCCCGTCAATTTACAATGTTTCCTTAAAGAACAAATGATCCAAACACAAGAATAAGAACATTGATAAGCTGCTCCACAAATGCTCACTCTGAATGATCATTCTGAATCTTCAATCCGATTTCTGGAATCCAATTTTCTGAAACTGATCTTCTCAGCAAGATAATGATGGTTCCACAAAAATGCTCACTCCGAATTCTCAATCTGGATTCTCTTCTTCTCAAAAACTCAAGGAAACTTCTTCAAGATGGTAGGAACTTTTCACTTAGAATTCTCTAGTGCTCTGCATTTTTTGCATTTGTAAAAAGTTACAAATGATTGAATGATCTAAGCAAATATTTATAGGCAACTCCGAAAACAAAGGCGGGAATCTTGAAAAACATTCCCTCTTATTCAAATTTCAAAAACTCAACCAATCTCTCGCATTTAATCTTTAATCTTTGACATCTTCAAATCTCCTTAAATTTCTCTGAGATTTATGCAATGTTGAAATTCTGGTTTTCTTGAACTCGTCATATCTTTATTGGAATGATAAAGCTGGATCATGGTTCTGATTTTCATAGAAACATCCTCAGAATTGTCATTATAAATTTCTCAGCATGTTTCTCAATATTCTCATTGCGAATTTGTTGTTCAGAATTGTCATTACGAATTTCTGGATCAGGATTTTCATTCCGAATTCCTGGCTCATGATTGTCATTCCTAATTTCTAGATGAGGATTTTCATTCTGAATTTCTGGCTCATGATTTTAATTCCAAATTTCTGGCTCAGGATTGTCATTCATAATTTCTGGTTCAGGATTGTCATTCCGAATATCTTGCTCAGGATTTTCATTCAAATTTCTGGCTCAGGATTGTCATTCCAAATTTCTAGCTCAAGATTGTTATTCCAAATTTATATCTCCTGATTTTCATTTAGATTTTCTATCTCAAGATTTTCATTCTGAAATTCTAGCTCAGGATAGTCATTCTGAATTTCTGGTTCATGAGGTAGACTCCGAACTTTTGGCTTTAGACATTAGACACCGAACATCTGGATCAAGAAGTAGACTCTGAATTTCTGGCTCATGAAGTAGACTCTGAATTATTGGCTCACGAAGTAGACTCCGAATGTTTCTTTGAGAAAAACACCAATATTCTTCACCATTTCTTCAACCATCTTTTATCATGAAATTTTCATTATTTGGGATAACATTAAGATTAGAAAAGCATCGTCTGATTTAGTTTAGAAAGTTTGAGACACTTTCTTAACTTCTGACTTCTTATTCTTCAACATAATCTTTTTTAAGGAAATCATCAGCAACCAGCAACATCAACTATTCTGTAACTTAAAAACATTCTTCAAAAAAATATTATTTGTCAACAAATACAAAACTTTGTTAAAAAAAACACCTCAAAAGTTCTTTAATCTCCCCCTTTGGATTTTTGGCAACCCTTGGTAACAAGTTTTCACCTCTCAAAAAATTTTACATCTCAAGTTCTTGAATTTTACCAATACATAGCCTGTCTCAAAAAGAGAGTCCTGACCCCACACTACTAGATAATATAATGTTTTTGAAGGATTTCCATCCCTCGGTGACAAGAAAAATTTGCGGCCATGTAAAGATAAACTTCACCTCACTCAAACTCCCCCTCAACTTTGATCTTTTTTCTTTCTCACTTATCTTTTCTTCTCTCATTTTTCTTTATGTCTCATTTTTCTTTCTCTCTCTCCGATTATATGATAACCACAACATTAAATTCATCAAAGAAAACTTAATCTCACCCTTTTTCAACATAATCCAAAGAATAGTGGGGGTAACATCCTTATGAGTTTTAGGAAGTCATGGGAAGGGTCTGAACATGGAGTTGTATCCTCAGTTCAACAAACGTCTCCATTGCCATTGATTTTGTGAAAATATCGGCAATCTGATAATTTTTTTAAATATATTCTAGAAATACTTCTTCGATAGTAGCTTTCTCTTTTAAAAAATGATAATTTATATCAATATGCTTTTATCTTGAATGTTGAACATGATTCTTGGATAGATCAATGGCACTTTGATTATCACAGAGTATCTTCAAAGGTTTAAAAACATTCACTATCAAATATTCCTGCTGAACCTTCATCCAAATCATTTGAGTACAAGCCTAAGTAGCTGCAACATATTCGGATCCAGTTGTCCTTCAAGTTACTGATCTTTGTTTCTTACTGTTCCAACTCACACAACATTCACCTAAGAAAAATCTTCCTCCTAATGTTGATTTTCAATCATTATAATCACGAGCCCAATCAGCATCAATATAACCATGAAACATCAACTCATTGTTTCTCTTGTATAACAACCCATGTGAAGTTGTTCCTTTAACATATCTCATTATTCTATTATCTGCCAAAATATGTGATTCTTTTTGATTACATTGATATAGGGAATTGAAAGTCACTACATAAGCAATATCATGCCTTGAAGCTGTAAGATAAAGAAGACATCCTATCAACTTTCAAAAGTCTTTCTGATTCACACTGTTTCCAGAATCATCTTTGCTCAACTTTGTGCTCACTGAGATAGGGGTTGAAACTTCCTTTGATTCTTCCATCCAAAACTTCTTTAACAATTCATTGGCATACTTTTCTTGGGATACAAAAATGTAGTTTTGTTGTTGTTGAACTTGTAAGCAAAGGAAGAAAGCTAATTCTCCCAAAATTGAAATTTCAAAATTTTCCTTCATCTCTTTAGTGAACTCTTCACAAACCTTTTCTTCATATCCAGCAAAAATTATGTCATCCACATAAACAATTACAATTAAAGTTACAGAGTCAACATCTTTAATATACAAGTTGCTATCAACCTTTCCTTTAGAAAAGTTCATCTTTCTCAGATATTTTTCAAGCATCAAATACCATGCTCGTGGATCTTGTTTCAACACATACAAGGCCTTATTCAATTTGAAAACATTGTTTTCATCCTCATCAAGAAAAAATTCACAAGGTTGTTCAATGTAAACTTCTTCCTCAATCTCACCATTTAAGAATGCTGACTTTACAACCATCAGATAATCCTTGAAATTCTGATGAGTAGCCATTGCAAGAAACATTTGAATAGTTTCCAAACATGAAACAGGGGCAAAGGTTTCATCAAAATCCACACCTTCAACTTGTGCATACCCTTTACACACATTCTTTGCTTGGTTTTTGTAAATTCTCCATGCTCATTCAATTTATTTATGTAAACCCACTTGGTTCCGATAACATTCTTATTTGCTGGATTTGGAACATGTTCCCATGTTTCATTCTTCTCAATCTGATCTAGTTCTTCATTCATAGCATCCAACCATTCTTTATATTGAATAGCTTCTGAAACTGATTCTGGTTCAACTTTTGAGATAAGGGAAGTATGATTTTCTAATCTTAACTTCCTTCTTGTCTGAACTAGAGCCTTCTGATCCCCAATAAAATTTTCACGTTCAACAAGTTTTTGTAATGTAGGAAAACTCACATTTCCTTTCCCAGCATCACTTTATTCCCCATGTGACTTATCTGAGGCACTCTCACTCTGGTTGGGATTCTCTGATTTATCTTCCTCAGTATTCATAACAAATTTTATAAAGGAACTTGGATTTTCAATTAAGTTCAGATCATATTAATTCACAAACTTCTGTAAACGTTTTTTCCATCATTTGTATCTTCTTCCATTCGGTGAATAACCCCTAAATATTCCTTCTTCATCTTTCTCATCAAACTTTCCTAATCCCGGATTTTTTATTTTGAGCAAGCATGGACTTCCAATATCATTGAAGTAATTAAAAGAAGGTTTTTTGTTATACCACATCTCGTAAGGAGTCACGTAGGTTTCTGGTCTCAACAAGCATCTATTTTGAACATGTACAGAAGTTCTAATAGCTTCTCTCCAAAATAATTTTGAAAGATTGTATTATGATAACATACTTATTCCCATTTCCACCAAGATTCTGTTCCTTTCTACAACTCCAATTTGTTGTGGTGTATAGGGAGCACTATACTGATGTTTGGTACCATGCTTCCTTAGGTAAGATTCAAAAGTATTGCTTGTAAATTATGTATTGTTGTCTGTTCTTAATTTTTTTTATAGAAGCCCCCAATTCATTCTCGACATCACTTCAGAATAATTTAAACATTTCAATAGCCTCTGACTTATGCTTCATGAACATGATGTTTGTCATCCGAGTGAAGTCATCAGTAAAAGTGATAAAGTATAAATATCCTTTTATTTATTTATGTCTCATCGGCCCACAGAGATCGTAATGAATAATCTCAAGTGGTTTGTTAGATTGAATCTCAACTCTTTTATGGCCTTTGTTAGTCATATTTCCTTTCTAGAAAGTAATACAAACATCTTCATCTCCTCTTTTCTATTCTGGAAAATTCCCAACAGAATCAACATTAGAAAGCTTACTCATGTTCTTCTTCCCAAGGTGGCCAAGTCTTTGATGCCAAAACATATTTTAATCTTCATCACTCAAATAACAAGAGTTATTGGATTCTCCAATTTGATAGAGATTCCCACTGGTTCTTTCTGCTTTTGTAATCACTTTTCCATTTTTCACACTTTTGATTATACAAGAATCCATTCTGAAGATAACTTCTTTTCCATCATCACAAAGTTGACTTACACTAAGAATGATATGTTTTAGTCCATCAACAAGCAAGACTACCTTAGATTTCAGTTTCTCTATTTCAATCATTGTCGTTTTGATTCCCTTAATTTTTAGGGAACTATCATTGCCAAAAGTAAACGCTCCTCCATCATAAATTTCATTATGTTTCATGATATTTATATCACCTGTCATGTGTGAACAACAACCACAATAAAGAATCCATGGTTTATTCCTCTTACTTTATTTCAAAGCTGTCTCAACAACAAAAGTTCTCTCACCAACGTTCCTATTTTCAGCATTCTTTTTGTTCTTATCATAAGAAACTTGTTCTGGAAAGAGTGTCATACATCATTCATCATGATGAACAAACTGATCACATCTCCCACAAACGTCTTCCAAACATTCAAATTGATTCTTTGTTGGAATGTTTCTAACATCTTGAGAATTCACCTTTTCAACTTTCCCTGAGTACGGAGAGTTACTATTTCATCCACTTTGCTCAAACCTTCTTTCGGGTAGAGATAAATTGTGCCAACAATTACAAGCTCAATGCCCATATATTCCACAACACCAGCAATCTCCCTCAAATATTTATTTTCTATTAATGAATGATCTTTCATTATAGAAACATTTATGAGGTTGATAAATTGTTTCAGCTCTAGAAAAATCAGGATGTAGGCCATATCTTCTTTTGATAGAGTCTTCTACTTATATAGGATTGATAGATTTCTTACATCCTTTCTCCACCCAAGCTTTACTAACACTTCTTCCGAAACCAGAAATGTTATAAGAATCAGATGAAACATTATTTTTGGTAAGAGAAGATTTCACCTGATTCTCATAATGAGCCTTCACAGCATTTTTAGAGGTCTTAGATTTTACTTATATAGCTTTGTTGAAGTTTTCATTCATATTCCTCAGGGTATTTTTGGAATCACGGAGTTTTTATATCAAATTGTTTGCTTCTTGTTCCTTAGCATCCATCTTATTGCTAAGATCTTCAATCATATTTCCTTGTTCAAAAATTCTATGTTTGTAACATAAAATTTCTTGAATGTATTCATCTTCCTTCTTGGTGACATCGTTACTTCTATCATGAACTTCTTCATGATTTTTCTTCATCACAAAAATATATTTCTTGAGAGATTTTTTCTCTCAAGACATGAAAGGAGTTCAGATTTTAGTTGATATTCTCTGTAAGATTCTTCACCACCTTCTTCAATTTCTGAGGAAACATTTTTTTTCTCAACTTTTGTGATGAAGGTTCTGAATCATTCTTTACTTTCATCTTCCAAAGAATCATTGTAAGATTATTGCGATTCAACCTTGTTTCTCAACATACTTCTTTTCTTTCCTGAAAACTTCTTCTTGAATTCTTTTGAAGTCTTCTCTTCTTTTTCATTCTTTTTATACTTCTTCCACCGAGAATTCTCTTTAGAATCATCTTTATATTCTCCATCTTTCTTCTTAGGGAAATTCATAGCAAAGTGTCCAATTCCACCACACTCAAAACATTTGAGAGGAATTTTTCCTCCATACTTTCCTCTTCCTCTTCGATAGTTCTTGGATATGAGAGACATGATTTTTTCATTCAACTCTTCATCTTTCTTATCAATAGACTCACAAGGGTCAGCTTCTTCATCATCATAGATTTTCATCTTTCTCATAGATTCAAAATCCATTTCATCTTTCATCTTCTTATTAAATATTGGAGCATTCCTCATTTTATAGGAAATAAGAAAGTTATGCAGTTTATCAAGAGATAAATCATACTTATCTTCAAAAGATGAATTTTTAGAATCAAACCTGTCTGGAAAGTTTCTCATAAGTTTCTTCACAATTGTAGAATCTTCCAAGTTTTCTCCGAATCCCTAGATGTTGCATACAATTTCATTAACTCTGGCGAAGTATTCATCAATTGTTTCATCATCTCTCATCCTAGGGTCTTCAAACTTACTACGCAAGATTTGTATCTTGGCCTCCTTGACTTTTGTGTTTCCTTCAAAACACTTTCTAGATTGTCCCACATGCTTTTTGATGTTGTGAGACCCATCACCTTCTGATAAAAATTTTCTGATAAGGACATGAGTAAAAAATTTCTAGCCTTTCAACCAACCCATCACCTTCTGATAATCATTTTCTGATAAGGACATGAGAATAAAATTTCTAGCCTTTGAACCAACTTCTATGTTTCGCTTTTCATTAAATGTCATAGGAGCATTTTTCTCAATAGGTGGAAATCCAATAGTAGCAGCATCAACAAATTCAAGTCCAAAAGATAGGAGATAAGAAATCATCCTTTTTTTACATCCATAATAATTCTTCCCATCGAATGTAGGATTTCCTCTACTGTTGACAGAATTTATATTCTTTATGATAAGGATTAATCAAGGGAACCTCCCTTTGATACCACTCGAGGTTCCAAGGATCGAATGACAACTGAGAAGGGGGGGTTGAATCAGTTGTTTAACTTTTATAAGTTTCAAAACATTTAAAAACATAACCCTTGAAACCTGTTAAGATTTATTTCCTTATCAACCTTTAGAATGATACTCAAGCATGCAAGAAAGGAAAACCAAGAAAGGCACACAAGATTTACAAGGTTGAGTCTCAATAAGAGAACCTACGTTCTTTCCATAGCCACTCCCATCGGTCTATGGAAATCCACTATAATGAATAAGTGAATACAACTTGTGCCAACTCCCGTTGGACACCTTCTATATCCTGATTAGAAAGATTATACTGACTCCCATCAGTTTACAATGTTTCCTTAAAGAACAAACGAGCCAAACACAAGAATAAGAACTTTGATAAGCTGCTCTACAAATGCCCACTTTGAATGATCACTCTAAATCATCAATCCAATTTCATGAATCTGATTTTCTGAAACCAATATTCTCAGCAAGATAATGATGGTTTCATAAAAATTCTCACTCCGAATTCTCAATCTGGATTCTCTTCTTCTCAAACACTCAAGGAAACTTCTTCAAGAGGGTAGGAACTTTTCACATAGAATTCTCCAGTAGTCCTCCTTTTCTGTATGTGTAAAAAGTTACAAATGAGAAAATTATCTGAGCACATATGTATAGTCAATTCAGAAAACAAAGGCGGGAATCTAGAAAAATGTTTCCACTTCTTCAAATTTCAAAAACTCCACAAATCTCTCACATTTAATCTTCAATATTTGACTTCTTCAAATCTCCTTAAATTTCTCTGACATTTATGAAAATTTGAAATTATGGTTTTCTTGAACTCGTCATATCTTTCTCATAATGATAAAGTTGGATCATGGTTCTGATTTTCATAGAAACATCCTCAGAATTGTCATTACGAATTTCTCAGCATCTTGCTCAGGATTGTCATTCCGAATTTCTCAGCATATTCTTTAGAATTTTCATTACAAATTTCTGGATCAGGATTTTCATTCCGAATTTCTAGCTCAGGATTGTCATTCCAAATTTCTGGCTCAGGATTGTCATTCTGATTTTCTGGCTCAGGATTTTCATTATGAATTTCTGGCTCAGGAGTTTCATTCAAAATTTCTGGCTCAGGATTGTCATTCCGAATTTATGGCTCATGACAGTCATTCTGAATTTCTGGCTCAGGATTATCATTCCAAATTTCTGGAATAGGATTTTCATTCCGAATTTCCGGTTCAGGATTGTCATTCCAAATTTCTGGCTCAGGATTGTCATTCTGAATTTCTGGCTCAGGATTTTCATTCTGAATTTCTTGTTCATGAAGTAGAATCCAAACTTCTAGCCTCAGGATTTGGAAACTGAACATCTGGATTTGGAAGTAGACTCTAAATTTCTAGCTCATGAAGTAGACTCTAAATTTCTGGCTCACGAAGTAGACTCCGAATTTTTCTTAGAGAAAAACACCAATATTCTTCACAATTTCTTCAACCATATTTTATCATGAAATTTTCAGGATTTGTGAGAACTTTAAGATTAGAAAATAATCGTCTGATTTAGATTAGAATGTTTTAGACACTTTCTTAACTTCTGAATTCTTATTCTTCAACATAATCTTTTTTATGGAAATCTTCAGTAACTAGCAACTTCAACTTTTCTGTAACTTAAAAACATTCTTCAACAAAAAGATTAGTTGTTAACAAATACAAAACATTTTTAAACAAAACACCAGAATGGTTCTTCAGCAATGAGGATGAGGATGAGGCTGATGATGATGGTTATGGTAGTGATAGTGATGAGGGATATATTAATCCATTATATTTATGATAGATATTGCTGACCTTTGTTGTTTATTGATTTTTTTTTTGTGAATGAATATATGTGTGATTAGTTAGGTCACATTATCATTATTTTTTTATCTACATATAATAAAACTTGACTAGATGATTTGTCGTGACTAATTCACCCCTCCCCAAGATAGCCCCCTACCCCCTTGGACAACCCACAAACCCCCCTGGACACCCTGTACCCCCTGGATAGCCCCTTTACCCCTGTGGATAGCCCGCCCACCCCATGGATTTCCCCTACCCTTATGGAAACCCCCATTGACAGCCCACCCACCACTGTAGACTGTCCCCACCCACGTAGACACCCCTCCCACCACCTAGACACCCCATACCCCTAGACAGCCCTGTCCAACCCCTGGACACCCCTCCCACCCCCTAGACAGCCCCTTCCCTCATGGACAGCCCATCCCACCACTGTGGATAGCCCTACCACCCCCTTGGACACCACATACCCCACTGGACACCCCGACCCCCCTGGACAACCCCGCCACCCCTTGGACAGGCCGCCAACCCCTTGGATTTCCCCTCCACCTCTAGATATCCCGCCCACCCACTAGACACCATGTACCCCCTAGATAGCCATGCCACCCCCGTGGACAGCCTACCCACCCCCTAGGAAAACCCGTACACCCTAGACAGCCCTGCCCACCCCCTAGAAACCATGTTCCCCTGGAAAGCCCCCCACCCCCATGGACAACCCTCCCACACTCATGGATAGCCCACCCACCACCGTGGATACCTCGTACCCCATGGACTGCCCCCGCCATCCCCGTGGACCGCCCACCCACCCCCTGGACAACCCGTACCCCTAGAGATCCCCTCTCACCCCCCTAGACACCATGATCCCACATGGGCAGCTCCCACCCCCGTGGATAGACCCCACCCCTGTGGATAGCCCGCAGACCCCCTTGGATAGCCCGCCCACCCATTGGACACCCCGTACCCCCTGGATAGCCATGCCACCCTCATGGACTGACCACCCACCCCTTGGGAACCCCATACCCCCTAGACACCCCACCCACCCCCCGTATACACCCCACCCACCCCCTTGGACACCCCTACTCCCCTTGAAAGCCTCTCAACCACCGTAGAGAGTCCGCCCACCCCCTACCCCCTTGATACCCCCACCACCCACATGGACAACCCCCCCCCCCCCCCCCGTACTCCCATGGACTGCCTCTACCATCCCCATGGATACACCATACCCCTTGGATAGCCCCCCCCCCCCACTAGAGACCACCCCTCCCACCCTCCGGGACACCCCCTACCCCTCTGGATAGTCCCACCACCCCCATGGATATACCCCACCCCCATGGACCGCCCCCACCCCTGTGGATTGTAGGGTTTTTAACAACTCAAAGATCACATTAATCATAGATAAACACTTTGTTCCCTCTTGGGGTCCTTGATCACCAATAAAAAATAGTGGATTCTATTTTAGAAACTCCTATGCATAATTAATGGTCTGAGAATAGCATGGTTATTCCACTTCACCAAGATTTTGAGTAGAGACCAATAATAAGAATACAATAGATGGATCACAAGAATGGATACTTGAGATATCCTTTTATTAACTTTTTGATTCATTTATAGTGGTATTATTCTAAAAAATTATAAAAAAACAAATCCTTTAGTAAAATAATATGATTTCCTAAAACAAGGGAAACCAAATCACCAATCCCATAATGATATATCATAAACATTTCATCATAAAACCATTTCAATATCACATAATAGAGACTTATTTATCTTAAAAACTCCCCATTGGTTTATAAAAATATCTTTAAAGGTTCCATTTCAAAAATCATATAGTTTTCATGTCCCCAAAAAAATGTAGTCCATTTCCTAATAACCAAATCCCCCTTCCTACAATTCACACCATATATTTTCATTTTGTCCAGAATATGTCTGATTCAGTTGGTCACATTATATTTTTTTATCTATAGAAATAAAGAATGACTTGATGATTGATGTGACTGATTCACCCCTCCCCTGGATAGCCCCTACCCCTGTGGATAGGCCGCCCACCCCCTAGGACACCCCGTATCCCCTGGACAGCCCCACCACCCACGTGGAAAGCCCGCCCATCCCCTAAAGAGCCACTCCCCCTGTGGTCATCCCTCCCCACCCCCAAGGATAGAACGCCCCTTGGAGAGCCCCTACCCCCTTAGATAGCCCGCCCTCCCCCGTGGACAGCCCGCCCACCCCCTTGGACATCTTTTACCCCCTTAGACAGCCCCTCCACCCTCGTGGACGACCCACCCACCCCAATAACCCGTACACAATAGACAACCCCCCCACCCTCGTGGACAGCCAACCAACCAACATGGACACCCCCTCCCCCTATGGATAGCCATCCCCCCACCCCTGTGGACTGCTCTCCCACCCCCTGGACACCCCTCCATATCCACCCCCAGTGGACAACCCCCCCCCCCAGGCACCCCTACCCCACGTGACAGCACCACGACCCCCTTGGAAAGCCCACACAGCCCTTGGACACCCCGTACCCCCCTGTACAGTCCGCCCACACCTTAACCCCCTCGACAACCCCAACCACACGAGGACAGCCCCGCCCACCCCACTAGACACCCCTGACCCCTTGGATAGCCTTTCCACCCCCTGGATAGGCCCCTCCCCCTGGACAACCCCCCCACCCCCACCTAGACAACCCCCACCCCGACCCCCTGGACAGCTCCCACCCCCATGGATTATAGGGTTTTAAACAACCCGAAGATCCCATTAATCATAGATACCCACTTCATTGGCTCCAGGGATCCTTGATCACCAATAAAAAATAATGGATGATATTTTAGAAAATCCAATGCATAATAAATGACCCTACAAGAACATGGTGATTCCACTTCCACAAGAGTTTGAGAAAAGATAAAGACTATGAATAAAATAGTTGGATCACAAGAATGACTATCTGAGATATCCCTTTCTTGAATACTGATAAATTTATAATGGTAACATACTAAAGCATTATCAAAAACAAAAACATTAGTAAAATTATTTGATGTTCTAAAACAAGGGACACAAAATCACAAATCCCATAAAGATATATAATAAATAATTCTTCATAAAACCATTTAAAATCACATAATAGAAAATTATTTCTATTTAAAACTACCCAATGGTTTATAAAAATCACTTTTAAGTATCCATTTCCAAAATCATATAGTATTTTGTCCCAAATTAAAAATATAATCCATTTATTAATAACCAAATCCACCTTCCTACCATGCACACCAAAAACATTCATTTTATCCTAAAGAAACACATACTATTTAAATAAACACTATTCCAAAACCATTTTAAAAATACTAATTATTTTAAAATCCATGAAATTCGTTCCACTAAAACCATTACAGCCCCCAAAACTCCTAGACACCAACCCACCACCTGAACGCCCCACCCCCTAGACAACACCACCCCCATGGATATCCCCCCACCCCCATAGACAGCCCCAACCCGGGAAAACCACACCACCCCACTTGGACAGCTCCCAACCCCTGGACCACCCCCACCCCCTAGACACCCCCACCCCCATGGACAGACCCTTACCCCTAGACCCCCCAACCCCCTGGGCAGCCCCCACCCCTCCTAGACACCACCCCACCAACTAGACAGCCCCACCCCTGGACACCAAACCCCCTTGAATAGCCACCCACACCCTTGCACAACGCCTCACCCCATTAGATGTCTCCCCCAACCCCCTGGACCACCCCAACCCCTGGAAACCCCCCCAACCCCCTGGGCACCACCCCACCCCCTGGGCACCCCCATTGACAGCCCCCTTCCTTGACAACCCTCACCCCCTTGACACCCCTATCCCCCCAAACATGCCCTCCCCCTGGACACCTCCTACCCCCTTGAACAACCACCCCAAACCCCTAAATTCTGAAATAATTTTTTTACTTATTTAATACTTATGAATTGGGTGTCAGTGGTGTATGGGTTTACTTGTTGAATGGGTATACTTGTGGTATGTGTATGCTTTGTGTAATTACCTTATGCATTATGTGTTAATTATATTTGTGTGTTGAGGGTAATTAAATAAATAATTGGAGGTATTTAGAATTATGTATGAATAATGTGTTTTATGAACTATATATATATTATGCATGTATTAATAATTGTGCATGTATTGTAGAGGTATTCAAAATGGACTGCCCCAACCCCCTGTATGTTTTCTATTGTGTATGAATTATGCAACCTACTGGAGAAATTATTGCAGGTGCACAGGGGGAGACAAGAAAGCCGACAAGCTGATGCATGTACAAAAAGGATATGCCAATGGTTTACAACCATTGTCATATGTTTAAAAGTAGAACATATACCAATGGTTTTATGTAAATTGTTGGTATAAGTATATTCCCACTGTTTGTAAACCGTCGGCATAGATATTTTTAATTGATATTTACCTGAAGTTTTTGGGAAACTATTGGTAAAATTCAATACCAGCGATTTTTTAAACCATTGGTATAGAGATGTTTTTCTGCTATTACCAATGGTTTTAAACCATTAGTAAACATGTATAACAATGGTTTATCGAAACCATTGGTATATACTCAATTTTTCAGACATATCCCAACAGTTCTCATAGAATCACTAGAATGTTTCTATCTCTATTGCTCAAGACTGAACAATTTGGGCAACCGTTGGTATTTTTTACACCAATGGTTTTCCAGCCTTAACCAAGGATGGTAAAATATTAGTAATGATACAATTTATAGTGGTGCCTATCTCATACTATCAGGATTTATAGACATAAGGTGATCCTATTTTAACTTCATTTATTTAGGACGTGAGGTTCTTGGCAGATTAATGACCTCCATCTTGGATAATGAGGTCTCGCTCCCCATCCCTGAGACTTACATTATTTGTACCAACTAGTAATTAAGAAAGGGATTACACAAGAGAAGGACCGAAGGGGGAGAGATGTTGAGGAGTGGTCACATGAGGGGATCACATTACCATGGAAATGCAACAAGAAGCACCACTAAAGAAAACATGAAATCACATTGTACAATCCTGGAGGGCCACATGATAAAGGGGTTCGCGAAGTAGAAGGCCCTAAAATGAGATGGTTCATAAATCTCTGGATCTTCATAAAGAGGAGGGGATTCACAAAGGATAGTGCTACGAGAATCATGGAAATAAAGGTATCTACAAAGGGAGGATCTTCACGAGGCAAGAAGATCCATCCAAGCCATGGAGTCGACATGTAATTGGATGGTGCTTCGCATATGATAAATCCTCTAAAAGTTCAGGAGTGCTTAAAAGAAACTCATAACTTCACAACAGGCACACGGAATAAAGAAGTGAATACCCATGTAAAGCATAGGAAAATTGAATCAAAGGGAAATCTAGTTCACAGTGCTTAGGAACCTTCGGTGATTCATTTTCCCAATGGTTCTTAAAGCATAGGAATTTTTTTGAATTGAGATCTTGGTTGGTGAATGTTCAAGGTATAAATCCTTTGGGGGATATTTATAGGCACCTAGGATCACAATACATTGAGGATTTTCGGAAAAGGAAACAACTCTTCACAATTGGAGGTGGATCCATCAGACTCAGAGTGGCTTTAAACATTACTCTGCGGTGGTCACAGAGTTCTTAAAACTCCCATAGGCCTCTATCATTATTCCAAGGTGATCATGGAGTTCATCGGACTCATGGAGGCCTCTATCACAACTCTTTAGTAGTTATATAGGAGGCCTTCTTCTAGCTCTTCTCCATTCGCAATGATGAAGGGATTTGAGATGGAGGTTCACGAGGTACACCTCTTTGGTGATTATTGTAACTTTTTCTAGTCCATTTCAATCAATGACTTCGTAACAAACAATGATAAATGGTTGACATATTCTTTAATGTATTTAATTTGAATAGGTTACACGATATTGGGTATTCTAAAGGAAGTGTTTGGTTATTGAATTTTAGAGTTTCAATGATCAAAGTGATGAAGATTAAGGCTATCCGGGATTTAAAATAATTATTTTTGTTTCATGAATAGTTATCTTGATTAATTGTCAGAAATTAATATTTCATTGAGAAATATTTGTATGAACACTGGGTTTAAGGCTAAACCAGGCTTTTTATATTCTACTTTGTTACTTTTTTGACCGTTCATCAATTTTTAATATAATTCCATGCCATATATGTAGATATTTACATTAATATTAGACCTTGTACATAGATGTGTTCTCCCTTCCAGGGGTGAAAAATAAATTCATTGAAATGTACTAATTAATATAAAACATGGGTCAATATTCAATAAGAAATTTAGGAGATAAATTTCAACTTCCATCGTAACTGATGATGGTTGTTGATTAGAGGAGAATCATATTATAATTATATTCCTTGATTCAACCCTATATGTGAAACATGATGAAACGAAAAACCCTATTGGTTAATGTTTCATAAAAAATTGGTATAAAAGAAATTTTCACTTTGAAGCAGTCTAATCTATCTATTTTAGAATGTTTGTCTCTATTAATGTTAGTTATTTTTTTTATTATTTATATATGACTATTTCTATCAATGATAATATTAATTAAGTTAATAGGTAAGTATTTTTCAAATTTTATTAAACATATATAATTTTTTTAAAGAAATTATGTGACTGTACATTAACTCACTTATTAGGGAAGTATTAGAAATTTTATTAAAATGTTTTACTCATGTAGTATAATGTGAATCAATTATTTATATGATAAAAAATATATAAATTTATATCCATACAAGAAATTATAAATTAACCTCAAAATCATAGAAAGGGTTCTTAAATTTTAAAGGTATCATGATAGTTGATGTAATCTAATAACATTTAAGATATAAAAATGAAGAAAATGTTAGAGTGAAGAAATAAAATAATCCAATATTACATGCCAAATTTGAAGATATATATATTCTTGAAATAGTGTTAATGGATGATTTCATCACTAGAGCTAATGATATTTTCAACTCAATCAATTTTTGACAAACAATATATAATTCATTGATAGCGAAGAATATAAATTCTATCATTTTGAATATGTTTTATTTTAGTATTTGATGTCTTGAAGATAATAAATTGAATACAATTCAACTATATGTCTTGAATAATATTTTAGTGTGGTATGAAATATATAATGGTATATATTTTAATAAGGGAAATAATGGAGATATTAATACATCTTTGAAATCCCTAAAAAATTAAAAATATTACATGAAGGACAAAGAACAAAATTATTTATCATATTCTTATTGATATTTTGATATTAATTTTTAAAATCTCTTTTTTCTCATTTCATGAAAATCATAAATTAGAAAATTAGATAACATGATCATATTACTTTAATGTGTATCGGTTTTGGAGGTAATGAATTTTTTTGTACAAATTTTCTAATGATGTTGGATGTAGAGAGTAAGGGTTATGATGCCTGGAAAATTATGTTTTACAAAATGAATAATTTTAATTAGTGCCTGAATAAGTGACGTTATAAGGGAAATGAAATTTTCTAAATTTAAAAATAATAGTTAACATTTTAAAATAGGGGATTAAAATTCTGATGACAGTGAATGTTTTGAGGATTAAAGAGTTAGTGTAAATGGATAGAAGTTAGTAATTGTTAAGGTGAAAAAGTTATCGTTTTTTAATGAAGGAGATTATTAATAAACATAGATGTAATAAAAATGAAGAAACAATTAATGAAAAGATTCATGAGAATATATAAATAAGAAAATAAGAACATTAAGTTGGTGAATGTACCACAACTACCATGTGAGGTTGTGAATGATTTGGGAGAAAGATAATAAATATTTGTGAAAGAATTAGATAATTTTCATATATCACTTATAGTGGACAAGGATTTTAATGATTCATTTGATAATAAAATCAAATTTATATAAGAGGTCATTATTTAGTAAATGTTCTTCAAGTATAAAATCTAATGATTAAGTTTGGGATTGATTTTGAAAAATATTGTTCACGAAGTTAGGGAATGTTTGAAGAATATTGAGAATGTTTTTGAAACATAGAAGAATTTTGTTTATAATAGAAGTACAAAAATATAAAACCAATGATTAAAAAAATCAAGAAGTTATAGAGAATAATTTTTAAGATAAAACGTGATGAATGAAAAATATAAATGTTTAATTATAAGGTTATTTTTTGTGAAATACTAAAGTGACCATTAGAAGTGGAAATATAATATAGAAGAAAGATTTAAAAAATTAAAAATAACTTTAACATAAAGATAAATATGCCAGTAACAAAAAAAATTATTGTAAAAAATTAGTATATAATAATTTATTCTATAGGTAAAGGAGGTGAAGTGTCATAGTCCGTAAAACTGACCATTTTTCCTAAATATAATTAATTTATTATGGATACTATTAGTGATTTCAAGCATGAAATCATATAAGAAGGATTTTTTACAAGATCAAGGAAATTTAAATATTTATTTATGTTCTTTATGGTGGTAATTGAGGGAGAGTGAATACACTGAAGGAATATATGTTCAAAAATAAGCTGGGAATTCCAGTTCATTGGGAAGAAATAGTGGCATGTTTTAAATGAACAATATGAAATACGTGATCAATAATTGAATTTTTTAAGGAAATAAAAACCTCATTTCAGGTATTATTATGTAAGGATAATTCATAAATATTTCATAAGAATATGTGGGAAAAATGGGAAGGAATTTGTGGTAGAATTTTATTAGATATATTATATAAAAGTAACCCATTAACACATTATATTTTGTATTAACTATATATGTTATGGGAAAAGATATTTATTACAGTATTTGGGATGTGTATAGATAGATCCATCACATTGGTTAATGATAGAGAAATTAAAATCAAAGAACATAACTTGATAGAGAACTGTCAAGTGAAGTTGAATCCACAAGCACTCTCTTTATTAATGGTATGGAACATAACATTATAATATCTTATATGATATGTAATGAAATAAAAGAAATGATTTTTTATAAATCAATATTTATCGTGTAGATAATAAAGGATTAATGGGTTATGAATTTATTAGAATGGATAAAATTAAATATATATCAATCAGCCACTACCAGAAATTACTACTACATGATCTTGAAGGATGAGAAGAAGTTATGAAATTGATGGAAAATATAAATTAGAAAAAAGAGAATGAATATTTTCACTAATAGATACAATGAATGAAGAAATTATCAAATAAAAAATATTAAAAGAGGATTATCTGGAATTATTCACATAAAATATTTGACATTCAAGGAACTTATCCATTGTATCATTTCCATTCATATATTTTTAGACAGATAAGGAACAAATTGATAGATTGTGATAAATATTTTATCTCCTAAATTAATTACCACAATTCGATAAAATGGATCATATTAAATTGGAACTAATAAAATTTATTGAATTTTTTTATTAATATTATTGTATATTCATTGAAATATGTTTTTATTATACAAAGATGTTTCATTTGGATAAAATAGTTGGATGTAGAAGTTACAATTTGGAGGAACATTTCAAGAATTATAGGTTGCAACATAAGTATAATACACCTTATAAAATATAAAAAAAATGTTTCTAAAAGTAAGAATCATGTTTTGGTTGATATATATATAAAATAATGTTTGTGGAACATGACAATTTTTATTTATTTTAGATAGAAGTCATTGGGAGAATGGAGTATATTCAAAATTATTTTTTATATCATATAAACTCTAAAATGAACCCATATGGGATACACCATTCACATATTAATGGTTTTAGGCTATTGGAGGTGTTCTCGGAGGTTGAGGGTTGGTATTTTAGAAGTTGGATCGTAGATTATGATTAAATTATACTCTAAAAAGTACAATCCATAATTATGGGAATTGTAGTGTGGTGAGGGGATGTGTGGGATTGTATTTTTAGGCTACCAGCTGATCACTCCAAAACCCATGTGTTGATTCCTAATGAGTGGATGGGGGGTATCTTTTATGCCCCAACATTTAAATATTGGGTAATGAAGCTTTGTTCATGGAATGAATTACCATGGGATGGATAGGTTCATTGAATAATGTGACCATAGGATGGGGTGGTTGTGTTTCATGATTTTTCCTTAGAATAGGGTATTTCTATCATGACCAAACCCTACCAGTCTCGAGCAGCAAGTACCCCAAGCCCACCTCAATAGTTCAGGGGCTGGCGACAAGCACCAAAGGCATAACAATCTTGGGGAGGTATTTTCCTATGTTCCTCTACCTACACACACAGCCACTCAGTGGAGAAGTGCAGAGTAAAAAAGGAAACCAAAGTACAAACTACAATATCTCAACTGAAAAACATGCATCGACTGCTAAAAACAGAACATGTAATGTTTTGAAAAGTAAACTGATGGGTAAATTGCATAGTAAAGGGGAAAAACACGCACCCAACTAGAAAGGTTCCACAACCCGACAACAGGTAACGAGAGTAAAGAGCTGGTGAGCCTCAAACCTAAAATTCCTACTATGACCCCTGAACGCAACCCAAGATCAGGTGTCCTCTATGCTCCTCCGTAGTCTCGATCTACTTGTTCGTCATCTAGAAGGGAACACAAAGTGCGGAAAAAGCCCAAGTAGGGGTGATTATAAAGATACTTAGTAGGATGCCCTGTAAGCTCGAGGGAGAAAAATATGAGGTACTAAAATGGTGAGCAGTAGACAGAACAAAGAATAATGTAGGAGTACAATAGAGAGGGTGCAGCTCAACCCAACAAAATAAAGGAAGTATACTCGTCCAACCAAGAGGATCTAGACATGGAAATCACGTTGCATACCCCCTACGTCTTTACCCCACCTAGAAGGAGAGTAATAGATCCCAGGGAGTTGGAACAAAAGTAGGGTGTATATATATATGCTCAACAAGAAACCCGAACGAGTTTGTAAGGGGATCTCAGCCCAGGAAAAGTCTCCAACGGTTCTATGGATATCCATCACTGATGACCAAAAGTCCCGTACACCAAAACTATATCATCACTGAATCAGACAACCAAGGGTCCTGCTCCGGTAATCACGGAGAAAAGTCACTTAGTATCCTCATAGAAAGGGCTTAGTCTAAAAGAACTCATCGGATGACCCAATGCACAGCCCAGCTGGAGGGTAATCCCTAAGAGGTCATCGGGTAACCCACTGCCCAGTCGTGCTGGGGGTAAACCCTAAGACATCATTGGGTAACCCACTACCCTTCCCCGCTAGAGCATAAACCCTAAGGATAACAGGTAACCCACTGCCCATCCCTGCTAGAGGGTAAACCCTAAGGTCAAAGAGTAACCCACTGCCCAGCCCCGGTGGAGGGTAAACCCTAATACGCTAGTGGGTAACCCACTGCCAAGCCCCACAGGAGGGTAAACCCAGAACTGGTCCGATAACTCCACACTGCTTGTGCCATCACTGGGTGTCACTAACATTTCTACCATGGGTTGGTTTGGAGTGCATCAAAGGAACCCTTGAAAAATGCACTTTCATGTTTCCACATTTAATGAGATCTCGAATGAGGCTCCACATTCCCAAACAGATTACACTTTTGAAATCATCGTCGAAAAATATGAGAGATATTCTATTTACTCGCTTGAAACGGCCACTTGATGAAAAAGATAGTCAACACCACTTTATTCTCATACGGCTCCTCGTGGGGCCCGCACCTCAGTCTTGAAAAAGGATAGGTGAACTGTTCTATCATGATTCTCTTGGAAAAACACACAAAATGGACTATTCATTCATCCTGAATGGACATCTGAAGAAAAAGTAAAAAATACTACAAACAGCTTAAATGATGACCCATGGGGCCCATGCCTCAACTCCAGTTTCAACGCCTGAAACCACCCTGGACTAATTATACATGACGCTAGGGTCAAAAAATAGCAGACAGTGCGCCTAAAACGGTCTTAGTATGTGCTCGCACCATCCGAATCAAAAATCTCGGCAAGGCGCTAAGTAACACATAAAGGACGTGTTGCGCCACTGAGCCGCCGTCTCGGGAATTAAAAATCCATGAGACAATCTCAAAACCTCCATCTCGATACAAAGATCACGTCACCATAGATAGCGCATGAATTTGACATTTGGTTTTCAAGTTAGAGTGGTTTTAACTCCAATGGAAGGGGACAGGGTGGGCCGGACTGGTTCGGCCGGTCCGCCCCTTTTAAACTGGCGGTCCACGGCTTAGCTGCTCGGACCGGACTGTCGCCCATGGTATGAAATTCACCACGTGGGCCACACCGCTTCACCCAGACCAGATTAAGCTGGTTCTGATTTTTTCCATGAGACCTGCGTTTCGCATGTCTCAGTCTGCTCCAAGGTTCGCGACGACCCCAGTCTCACACTGCACGCCGACCGGTGAAGCCGGCCAGAGCGCCCTCCCCCACGGCCAGGACCGCTAGGCCGCCATCCCTCTCACTCGCGCCGACCACCAAGGAGTCATGCCGCCGCCTGGGGAGCTCGCACCACCACCTGGTGAGACTGCTCCACCGCCTAGGGAGCCCACGCCCTCGACTGGGGAGCCTGCGCCGCCACCTGGGGAGCCCGCGTCGCCATCTTCGCTCATCAGGCTGCCACGCGGAGCCGCCTGACCACCCTGGAACCACTAAAAAACATGGGTTTTGTCCAGAAAACTTCCCAAGGGAACCCGATGCCACATGACTCATATTTTCTACTCTAAAAGAGCATTGGAAATCTTGGATAGAACCCTACGCATCTATGGACTTCACTTGACTATTAAACAACATTCGACGCTATAATTTGAGTTTGATGAAGTTGTGGAAATTTAAAATGAAAGAAAATTGATCTTACCTCGGAGGGCATAGCCCGTCGCCTCACAAATGATCCACCGGAGCCGCAACCAACTTAGAGAGGTGGGGAGAGGAATTTGAAGAAGGTGGATCCTTTTTTGGGAGAGCTTCTTCCAGGAAGATTGTAAGGGGGAAGAAAGAGGGGGTGGATGTGTTCAAGTTGGGAAAAAATTAATTAAAATTTAACCCGAAATCTCGACGGGGTTGAGGTTAAGTCGCTCCTAGGGTAAAATACACGTTCTAAGAACAATGGTTGTCTTAGAATATTAATCCGAGCATCCGTTAAAAAGTTATAACGCTCAAGCCCAATGCTGCTAAATTATGAAAACGCCCCTGGTGGCGTTTTACACAGAAGGGCTATGCCCGTGAATGTTACACCCCTCCTAGGGTAAATGGCATGCTCCAGACTCAATGGTGACCTCAGTTTTCCAGTCTGATCTACCATTTAGGATTTATTCCATTTATTTGGTGTGCCTAGTGTGAACTCACTTAAAATTTAATTCCATCCACATCAGGGATTAGAATCGCAGTCCATCTGAACGTCCTGCTCTGGAATAACATCAAGAAAATATAAAAGTCTCACATGCTCAAAACCCAGGTTCTTTCATCATTTCCTCCTTCATGTTTTTCGTCCCCATAAAACCAAACTACAAAAAAAATATGGGTCACTGAGCCCGCACTTAGATCTCTCATTCCCAGGTGCTCTCCTTCACCCTCTCGTGCTACCACAATACTCGAACCAAAGGAATTGTCCATCCACACAGTGTCTGCTCCTGCCATTCCTCAATCGCCATTGGGTTCTCAACAAAGGTGGATCCATCCTCAATGTCTAGCTCACCCCTATCGATGATGTACATGGGGTCATGCTTGTATTTCCTCAGCTGCGACACATGGAAGACGTCATTCACCCTCTCCAGCTGTGGGGGTAGAGAAAGACGGTAAGAAACCTCGCCAACCCTGCGCGTGATCTCAAAAGGCCCGATGGACCTGGAGGATAGCTTGCCTCCCCGGCCGAACCTCCATGTTCCACACCATGGGGAGAATCTCAAAAATACATGGTCCCCCTGCTCGAACTCTAAAGGCCAACAATGACGATCTGCATTGGACTTCTGTCTACCCTGAGTCGTCCTCATTTGCTCACGAATGACCTGAACCTTCTTTGTCGTCGCCTGCACCAACTCTGGGCCCAAGAGGGAGGTCTATCCAACCTCCCACCAGCACAACGGTGACCTGAAGGGTCTCCCGTAGAGGACCTCAAAAGGTGCCATGTCGATAGTAGAGTGGTAACTATTGTCATATGAAAACTCCACCAAGGGAAGGTAATCCACCCAGCTTAGGCCAAAGTCTAACACGCATTCCTTGAGCATATCCTCTAACACCTGTATAGTGCACTCAGTCTGCCTGTCCTTCTGGGGGTGAAAAGATTTACTCATCTGCATCTGAGTACCGAATGCCTCCTATAGTCCTCACCACAATCGCGACATAAACAACATGTCACGATCGGAGACGATCATCGAGGGAAATCCTTGAAGGCAGAAAATCTACCGAGCGTACAACTTCCCTAGACTCTCCACCGATCTCTGCTCCCAGATTGCAAAGAAGTGTGCCGACTTCATGAGTCAGTACAATATCTCCCAAATGGAATCATGGACCTTCTCTCTGCGTGGATGCCCTGTGACGACGTCCATAGATATTTCATCCCACTTCCACTCTAGGATATCAAGGGGTTACAACAACCCTTCCGGAACCTAATTCTCTTCCTTCACCTGCTGACAGGTAAGACACTGAGAAATGAACTCAGCTATGCTCTCCTTCATGCCAGACCACCAAAACTGCCGCTAAAGTTCTCTGTACATCTTCCTTACACCGGGATGTACATCTAAGAGAAATATGTGGAATTCATGCATCACCTCCTCCCGCTTCTCCACTGGTACTACAGCTCACCCCTCAAACAAGATCTCATAATTCCATCCTTTAGAATACCCATCAGGTGCGTCGCCCATGGATATCTTATCAAACCATACCTTGCTGTTGAAATATCCCAGCTATGAATCTCTCACACACCCAAGGTGCAAAGGAGTCAACACCAAAGGCTTTACAAAATTCATACCCTCCTACTCCACCAAGGTCAGTTGTAGTGAATCCAACAGTTCTGATTCCTCCTGCACTAGATGATCCTGGGACTTCCTACTAAGGGAATCTGATACTACGTTTCCCTTCCCTGGAGTGTAGACTATATCGAAATCATAGTCCTATAGAAACTCTAGCTAGCGCCTCTACCTCAGATTCAGATCTCTCTTAGTGAAGATGTACTTGAGGCTCTGGTGGTCTGAGTAGACCACAAAATGCTCACCCAGAAGGTATTGTCTCCAAAACCTCAAGGAGAAGACCTCCGCAAGTAGCTCCAAATCATGAGTCACATAATTCTGCTCATGGGGCCTCAAATGCCTCGACCCATATAAAATAACTACCCGCTGTTGCATCAGGACACACCCAATCCATGATCCTAAAGCATCACAGTATAGCAGGAAATCAACACCCTCCTATAGAAGCATCAACACCGGAGAAATAGCCAGCTTCTGCCTTAAATCCTCAAAGGCCTTATGTTACTGATCAGTCTAGGTGAATGGTCGTCCCTTCTGCGTCAATGCAGTCAAAGGGGAATCAATCCTTGTGATGTCTTCAATGAACCTCCTGTAGTACCCTGCCAATCAAAGGAAGCTCCACACCTCAGACGCATTCTTGGGTGGATCCCAAGCAAGCACTTCCTCTATCTTTGCATGATCTAAGACTAAACCTTGTTCGGAAATGACATGCCTTAGAAAGTGAACCTCATGAATCCAAAACTAGCACTTCGAGAGCTTCCCATATAGTTGGTGCTCTCGTAGTGCGTCTAGGTCCATCAAAGCCATGAAAACATAAGGGGAATTTTCATGCCAAAGAGAATCACCAGAAGCTCATAATTCCCATAAAGACAATGGAAAGCCAACTTCAGGACGTCAGCCTCACGAACCTGCATCTGGTGGTAGTTGGATCATAGATCAATCTTGGAGATCCACGTCACACCTCTCAACTGGCCAAAGGGGTCATCAATCCTCGAAAAGGGTACTTTTTATTTATCATGGCCGGATTTAGGTGATGATAATCTACCCAAAGTCACTGACTCCCATCTTCCTTTTTCATGAACAAAATTGGAGCTGCCCAGGGGGCCACACTGGGCTTGGTGAATCCCTTTTCACGAAGGTCCTCCTACTGATGTCATAGATCTTGAAGCTTTGTGGGTCCCATCTGATATGCTGCAGATGATATCAGGACAGTCCCCGACTGCAAGTCAATGCAGAATTCCATCTCTCACCTCGGAGGTAGTCACAGGAAATCCTAGGAAAAAATGTCCATATTGTCCTCTACAACGGTACGGATCCAGGTGCCTGTAGCGTCTGCTGCTCTGAGATACATGCTCGCCAACTGGTGAGAAAAGTTCCAAGGTCTCCTTCTCAGAGTACCCGTCTGCTCTGCCATGTGGTCTCACTCACCGATGATGCAGAACCTCGTTGCATCAGAATGCACACATCTGACTCATTTGCGACGACAGTCGATCTGGACGTGAACCATAGAAAGCCTATCCATGCCCAGGATGACGTCGTAAGGTTCCATCATGATGGAAAGTAGGTCCCATGTGAAACTCTCTCCCCCGAACGACTTTTTTCATAGTCTGCAAATAAAGGACACTAAGGAGGCACTTCCTGTAGGAACCTCAAGGCTAAGCGTAGGTGTCAGCGCCTCTACCGGAATCTCCAACTCCCATACCAAAAGTAGCGATATAAAAGAGTGGATGGTGCCTGTGTCTACTACTACCGAAGTAAGCATAGAGAAATCATAAGTGTTCCTCATACCATTTTGTGTGTTGCGGGGTCACGAACACCCATATCCCGAACCTGCCCACGACCACTACCGCAAGCACCCTAAGCCTGGAGTGGGTCGCCCGGTGGTAGTGGTGGAAGGATCTCGAAATGTCGTCCCCCACATCTAGGTCATCCCGATCAGCTTGTGCCACATCGCTGATGACCACCCTATCCTCGCCTGGTAGATCACTGGTCATGAAGCTGCCTCTTCCACTGCGGTGCACCCACTGCCTGCCACAACTACTTGGTAGGCCTGGTCGGGCAATCCCATGCGAGGTGACCCCATCAGTCACAAGCATAGAACCTGATCTCTCCTGACTGCCCCGATACTCTACGAAGCCACTATGGTGTACAACCCTGCCCCTGAGTCTACTCGCATAAGGGTCTTCTCGACTGAGGCTCTGCTCTCTCCCACCTGCCTACTACCAAAGACTCTACTCTGAAGCGGCCACTGCCAGGCCCTGTCAGCTGGAACCCCTCATCCAAGAATCTCTCTATCATGAGAACCCTCTCTAGCACCCCGACATATATAGGGATGCACAAAGGCACTACAATAGCATGGATCTCCCTGTGTAGACCCTTCTCAAACTTCTGCACCTGGAAGAAACTATCACGCATCGTATCCTGTGAGTAGAGTGTCAGATGAGTAAACCAGGCCGAGTACTATGCCACAGTCATCCCCCCCTGCTCCAGCTCTAGAATATCCTAAATCCGAATATAGCATAAACAAGAGGGGGATTACTCCCCCTGGGAGAGCTGCTGGATGCTATCCCACGTGAGAGACGACTCGTCGTGGGTCTTTTTATCCAACGCCCACCAACGCCCGACCGTCCTGAGGAAAAGGCTGGAAGTCAGGGCTACTATCTGGTCTGCTAATGTTCGTACTAGCCAGAAAAGTTAGTCCACATAATCTACATAGTCTTTCATTTCATGGGGATCTGGGCCCTCGTGGATCTTCTACGGCTGCTCATACTAGAAGTCTTAGAGCACACTCAACCTGTGCTCAACCTTGGCCTATGCTGCTGGTACTAACCACTGCTCTCCAGGTGGAGGGGCTACTGCTGAACCACGGGGTGGAAGGGGATCACATGAGGGTAGCTAAACAGATGCCTCATCGCTTTCTAGGTCATCGTCACGAACTGGGGAGTCTAACCTAGCTAGCTACAATCGTGGGGGAATTCTAAAAATTATCGCAGATTACCGCGATCAGATGAGAATATATATATATAATAGTAATCACAATGGAGAGATTACTAAAAAATGACATTCATAGACTCAATCCGACCAGATGCTTGTTCCAAATTTCCATGCAACAAATGTCTCAGCATGGTGAGTTGACAAGAGGGTTATTAGGGTCCTGGTGAATGGATATGTCAGTCGCCCGTACCATAACTGAAATCCCTGGCCTATGAGCCCCTCTCGAGATACGTCACCACTATTGACCTAAATCCGAACTAATTCCTTTTTTGGGACGTCCGAACAATTGTCCAAGAAATGAACCATCCTCTGATACCACTTTTTCATGACCCGACCCTACCGGTCTCAAGCCGCAACTACCCCAATCTCGCCTCCATAGGCCAGGGGCTGGCCACAAGCGCTGAAGGTGTAACAATCATGGGGAAGCCTTTTACTATGTACCTATACGCACACACATATACCACTCAATGTATAAGTGCAGAGTAAAAAAAGAAACCAAAGTACAGACTGCAATATCCCAACCAAAAAGCATGAATCAACCTCTAAAAACAAAACAAGTAAAGTGATAAAAAGTAAACTGATGAGTAAACAAAACAGTAAAGGGGAAAAACATGTGCCCAAATAGAAAGGTTCCATAACCTGGAAATAGGTTACAAGAGTTAGCATCGGGTGAGTCTCACACCTGAAAGTCTTACTACGACCACTGAAGGCAGCCCAAGCTCCTGTTTCCTCTACAGACCTCCATAGTCTCGATCGACATGTCCGTCATCTATAAGGGCACACCAAGTGTGGGAAAATCCCATGTTGGGGTGAGTAGAAATATAATCAGTAAGATTCCCCAAAATCTCGAGGGAGAAACAAAGGAGGTACTACAATGGTGAGCAGTAGACAGAATAAAGAACAGTGTAAGAGTACAATAGACAGAGTGCAGCTCAACCCAATAAAATAAAGGAAGTAGACTCATCCAACCAGAAGGAGATAGACATGGAAAGCACGTGGTATACACCGCACGTATTTTCCCCTCCTAGAAGGAGAGTAACTATACCCAGGGAGTGGGAAAAAAGTATGGTATATATATATATATATGCTCAATATGAAAACTGAATGAGTGTGTAAGGGGATCTCAATCTCCATGCTCAGCTCAAGAAAAGTCACCTACAGTTATAAGGATATCCATCACTAAGGACCAAAAGTCCCACATGCCAAAGCTGTCTCATCCCTAAAAAATACATCCAAGGGTCCTGATCTAGTAATCATGGAGAAAATTCACTAACTAGCCTCATAGATTGGGCTGAGTCTGAAAGAAGTCATCGGGTTACCCACTGCCCAGCCCAGCTGAAGGGTAAACCCTAAGAGGTCATCAGGTAACCCACTGCCCAGCCCCACTGAAGGGTAAACCCTAAGAGCTCATTGGGTAACCCACTACCCAGCCTCGCTGAAGGGTAACCCCTAAGGTTAACGGGTCACCCACTGCCCAACCCTGGTAGAGGGTAAACCCTAAGGTCAAAGTGTAACCCACTGCCCAGCCCACCTGGAGGGTAAACCGTAATAGGCTGGTGGGTAACCCACTGCCCATCCCCACTGGAGGTTAAACCCAGAACTGGTCCAATAACACCGCACTGCCTGTGACATCCTTGGGTGTCACTAACATCACTACCGTGCGTTGGTTCGGAGTGCATCAAAAAAACCTATGACCAATGCCCTTTCATGTTTCCATATTTAATGAGATCTAGAATGAGGCTCTTCAAACCCAAACATATTACACAGTTATAATCCTTGAGAAAAACACACAAGATAGACTATTTACTCACTTGAAACAGACTCCCGATGAAAAAGATAGTCAAAACCACTTTATGACCATAAAACGTCTTATGGGGACCACACCTCGGTCTCAAAGAAGGTAGAGCGAACTACACCATCACAATGTTCTTGAAAAAACTACCCAAATCGACTATTCAATCATCCTGAATGGACGTCTGATGAAAAAGTCACAAACGCTGCACACAACTTAAAAGACGGCCCATGGGGCACACGCCTCAACTCCATCATCAATGATTGAAACCACCCTATACTACTTCGTCACGACACTAGGTTCACAACAACACCGACAACGCCTAAAATGGACTCTGGATGTGCTCGTGCCATCCTAAACAAGAATCCCAGTGAGGAATTAAATTACAATTAACGGGCATGTCGTGCCACTGAACCCACATCTAGGTAATTAAAAATCTCCAATACCATCACAAATCCTCCATCTTGATCCGAGGATCATGTTTCCGTAGATGGTACACGAATCCAACACTTGGTTTGCAAGTTAGATTCGTTTTAACTCGAACATATGGAGACATGGTGGGCCGGACCAGTTCGGCCGGTCCACCCATTTTAGACTAGTGGTCGACGACATGGCCACCCAGATCGCCCGGTCTGCTACGACCCGAGGTTCACCGCATGGGATGCACAACTTTTCCCATACTATATTAAGCCAGTCCGACTACTTTCCATGAGACCCACGATTCGCTGGTCTCGGTCTGCTCCCGGGGTCACGACGACCTCTGTCTTGCGTCGCACGCCGACAAGCGAAGCCAGCCGGCACGCCCTCCCCTGCGGCCTGAACTGCCGTGTCGCCATGCAACCCACCCACGATGCCACTAAGGATCCACACCACCGCTTGGGGAGCCTGCGCTACCACCTAGGGAGCCTGCATAGCCGTTGTCGACCGCTAGACCGCTGTGAGGAGCCTCCAGACCGCCATGGAACAACCGAAAAACCGGGGTTTTGGCCAGAAAACTTTCAGGGTCCCCTCGGCCGCCCCGGGACTCCGATTTTCGATCCAAAAAGAGAGTTGGAAATCTTGGATCGAGCCCTATGCATCTATGGACTTCGATCGAAAAATAAAAGGCATTCCGACGCTATAGTTTGAGTTTCATGAAGTTGCGGAAATTTAAAATGAATGTTCCATGATCCTACCTCGCAGAGCGTAGCCCGTCACTTCACAAACAATCTGCCAGAGCCGCAACCACCATGAAAAGGTCGGGTGAGGAGCTTGAAGAAGGTGGATCCTTTGTTGGGAGAGCTTCTGCCAGGGATATTGTTAAGGGGGAAGAAGGAGGGGGTGGATGTGTTTAAGTTGGGAAAAATGTTGATTAAAAAGTAATTTATTTTAAACACCCACCAGTAGGCTCATACCCGAACTCTCAACAGGGTAAAGGTTAAGCCACTCCTTGTGTAAAATCCATATTCCGATCACAACAATGTTCTAAGAATTTTAATCCAAGCCTCCATTCAGAAGTTATAAAGTTCACGCCTAAGGCTTCTAAATTACGAAAACGCCCACGCGGGAGTTTTCTATAGAAGGGTTGTGCTAGTGAAAGTTACACACCTCCTAGGGTAAAAAGCATGCCCTAGACTTTACAGTGACCTTAGTTTTGCAGTTCGAGCCACCGTTTAGGAGTTATTTTATTTATTTGACATGCCTAGTGTGAACGCACTTAAAATTTAATTACGGCCACCCTGGGGCTCAGAATCACACGCTGTCTGAACATCCTTCTCTAGAATAAGATCAAGAAAATTTCAAAGTCGTATTGGCTCCAAAACCGGGTTCTCACAATTTTGTGATGTACTGAATGATTAAACAATAATTTTACCAATGTACATTTTTAACCATTTCAATTTGTAGTTCTATTTGTTTTATTTTATTTTAGGTACCCAATTATCCCAGGTCTTCTCCATCATATTTTAACCTCTTTAATGGTGGTTCTCTTATATTTCTGGGTTGATCACTATGATTTCAGTACCCTGAGATATTAGTTGGTAGGGATTACAATCTTATTATTTATATTAAACATTTTTATCATTTTTTCTACAAATTTCACTCATTATTCCTTATGTTTAGTTTTTTATTGGATTGGGGTTTCATGTTTTTTATATCGTCTTATTTGATCCAATTCTTCTTAGGATTCATGATAAAATGGATGTTTTATGTTTTGGGATGTTTTTCACTCAATTTATTATATTTTTATATGTGTGTTTTGGTAGAATGTAATTGGAGGGGTAGGTATCATGGAAGGATAATAATATAATAGAATCCCCATAAATTTCTATTGATTTTGAGAACTTCCAATATGTTTTTTGAATGGGGGTGGCTCTAGAGTATTGGTGATATGACTTTGGAATTTTCAATGGAAATATTCTTAATGAAAACATCATGAAAACACATACATTTTTTATGGGGAGTTATGAATAAACAAATTACATAAATACTTCCTTGGGTGTATCAGGTGCTATTAATGGATATATTATGGATGTGATGGCCTTGAAATTTTTTTTCCTTAAAATTTAACATGTTAATAGATAGAAATTCTATTAATTTTTTAGTGGTATGGGTTAGACCTAATGAAAAGGTGTGTGTGAGTTTGATTTGGATTGTGGGATCTATTTTGTGTGTGTAGTTACCAATAGTTTTTTTTCCAGGGTTATGGATCTATGAATGAATGTTAGTGTCGGTGGGATATAAATAACCAAGAATTGAGGATTGTGTTATTATGATTGTGGTTTGACTCATTTATAAGATATGGGTTGATTTTGAATCACCATAGATACTCAGGGTAGCATTGATAACATGATAATTGGTGATGGGTTTCACCATTTTTTTTATCTATGGGTATATGTGATGTAACTAAGTATTAGGGTCTAATCTATTGGGATGTGTGCATGTATGATGATTGGGTGACTTGTTCAACAGGTTTTTTGGATTTATAATATGTATTTGTGTGAAAAATGGTGATTATATAGATTATGAGCCATTTAAATGGATACACTATAGATATTTACAATTGATTAGGGTAGTGTTTTGACATCAGTTGACTTAGGATGAGATGGTTATAAAGAGGGGGTGATACCAGATTGGTGGTGAATTGGGCCTGCCAACATTACTGGGAGTTAAGATGGATAAGCGTATGAGCTATTAGATGTGTTAAAACAATACTTACATTATCCCAATATGGAACTAGACAACGTAGTCTGGTTCATAAGTTCATGCTACATTATAGTACACCATGTATCAAGAGGTTTCATGGATGATTGTTGTTTTTATTTGATTTTATGTATGAACATGTATACAATTGGATATATTTAGGGGGATATTGGTTTTAGAATACTCTGTTTTATATTCACATCCTACATGAGATTATCAGTTCAGGAATCATTGTCATGTACTTTAATTTAGGATAGATCTAGGCCCTTACCTAGGGTTTTTATGATTAATGTGATGGATTATGGTTGAAGATGGTGGCATGAATATTGTTAGATTCTATGTAGGGTAAATCCTTGAGGCCCAATTATGTGTTCTCTAGGTTATTTATGTTGAATGATATATCAGATTAACCCATATTTGTAAATACTTTATCTTATGTTCTCTATTCTTATATATTATGTTTAATTTTCATGTAACTTGTTTCCAATTATATATTGTGGTTTGATGTTTTATGTTTACATAGTATTTCAAATGTTAATTTAAATTATTAAAATATTTATTTCCCCCCCATGATCAATACCAAACACTTAATATCATTCCACAACCTATTTAAGATAGGGATCCATGCTATTGCCCATGTGGCACCACCCGAATTAGATCCATTTTTAGGAGAGCATTAAAAAGTTGTATCATGGTGAGTTTTTTTATTTGGGGCTATGTTAGATTAAAACCTATGGATGGGCCCAAAAATTGAATAGATGTTTTATTGTGTTATTATCGAGCACAATTAGGAACTAATTTCCATGTTTCGGGGGGGGGGGGTGATAATATAATTCTGGGTTTAATAGATAAAATTAATTTTTAATGGATAAATGTAATATTTTAGGGTTCTTAATAAAATGATTTTCTATTTACCTATATAAGAAATAGGTTTCCTATCATACTTATTTTTTAGACTGTAGGATTCATGTTATATGCATATTTTTAATTTTTTTTTTATATTCTTGTAATGAGATGATTTTTCAATATTTTATGTTATAATCGTAAATTTCATGGAGATTTCCTATGCAACTTATTGAAGTCACTCTTTTTAGTAGGACATAGTTCATTTACAGAATTTTCTTTTTCTCAAATATGATTATATGGATCTTATGAATTTTTGGGTTTTGTATCGAAACACTATAATGAATGATTATATAATTCCAAAGGATGATATATCCTTGTAGAGGGTAGAGATGTTGGATTACATGATTGTCTTAGAATGACGGAAATATGAATCACCATGTTATGGATTTGGTAATGTGGCATCATATCTTAAGGGTATAAAACTACAAAGGTTCACATGATGGTATCTATGTTCAATTAAGTTATAATACATTTTATTTTGAGTTAGTATGATTGGTTTGAGATGTATTCCATAGATGGTTTCATGTATTGTGTGGATTTTGGTAGGGAATTTCAGTGCCACTATGGGAGGATGGTTTAATAAACCTAAACAAAATAAGGTTGAGGTGTTTAGTCAATTACATGTTTTTAGAGAATTAAAAGGGATGTAATAGTAGGAAATGCCTTGATACAATTTTAATGAAGATAATATAGAAGATTTGTTACATCCAATATCTAATGACTATTGGTTTTGAGATATTATTTGGAGCCCATATTGGGTTGTTTATGATTTTTGTGGTGGAAAATTCATTATGTTTTTATAGTAGAAAATTATTCTTATGATAATAACCTAATGTTGGGATCAGACCATATGAATCATGGTATATTTTTTTAGATAATGGATCTTTTTTTTACATCCAGATGGAATTTTAAATGCGGTTTTCAATAGGGGATCGAGGAATGTAAATTATTCCATGGGAATTATTTTTGTTTCATTGATGGAATTACAGTTGTAGCTATCTTGAAGAAGATAATTGTTGTGGTGGGAAGGTGGTAACATCATGGGATGTTTGGGTAGATAATTTTGGTACCATCTAACTTATATCATGTTTATTGAAATAGATTTGTGATTATAGTGTTTTTATAAAAGTCTAGGGGTTGATATTTTATGAGTCAAAATCTGGTTTGTACTGAAATTCTTCTACATCCAGAATAACAAGACACAACATCGGGAATTTAATCGTAGATAAGGTATTTATTTAATTATGTTTTGGGTTGTAATATGATTAAAATGTAAACCATTTTTTGTACCAAGAAGGGTATCGCGGGGGGAGCTATTAAATCATAATATTTGGATGTCGCATCATAAAGACATTATCATGGAGGGAAATGTGCAATGATAGATTGGGTCACATTGTATCATGCACTTATACTAATGTGGTGGGTCATCTGAGGGATACACCACAAAGGACCCGACATAAATTTTGTTTAAAATTTAAATTTTCTACCTTAAATTTTTTGAATATTATGAAATAATATATGTTCCATTTTCTTATAGAGTCAGATTCATGAACTGTCTCACATCCCTCTCTGTAAATCAAATATAAAGGACTGATATCCTCCACTAATGGGTACATCATCACGTCTTTAGATATTGGGGATCAACATAGGTAGGTATTATGGTCCTCTTTAATATTTCCCTTATTTTTATGAGTGTTTCTTTTTTATTCAAGGGTTATTCTCTAAATTGGGGGTGTTATGGTTTTTTACCTATGATTTGAGACAAATATATTCGAAGAACTCCACATGACTACATCAATAAAATCATATAAGGTGTCCCATAAATGTCTTTAATTACTATCTTCATGTTTGTGTGACATGTTATGTAAGGGTTAGGTTCATAGGTGGAATAGTTCTATAATAGAATCAATATAATATTGCATGGACTTCTATGGGTTCTATGGTTATATTTATCTTAAGGGTGGTTTCAAGGGATTAATATAGGTTTTTAGAGGTTTCTAAAAACAATTTTGTAAATTAAATATATTTATGATATGTGGGTAGATAAATTTTAATATTTTATGGCTGAGTTAAGAATTTTTTAAATCCACACATAGAATTACATGGGTATATCAAGATTTGAAGATGGCTATTATTAATATTTTATAACCATGTAATGCAAGTCGGTTAATATGACACTTTATAAAGAATGAAAATTTTATTGAATCATATATAGTGTGTTGGGTAACAACTTAAGGAAAAAGGAATCATTTGTTCAATATGTATAATATATTGTGTGATTTTATATAGTGCCCATGTTTTTTTGTGGCACGGTAAGGGAGTTAACTGGATATTTGTATTGGATACAGAGAGACCATCGAGACATGATTGTTGTTATTGTTTTATTTGTGGGTTACATGTTGATTGATTATGATGTGATTTTGACTCATCATGGATACTTAGGTTGATTTTGATCATCAAATTAATAGAAACAAGGTTCATAACTATTTTCACCGTGCCATATTGGTGTTTCTACTAACTATTGGGGCTAATAACAATTTTTGGTGTTGAAACATGCTGAATGGGTGACTTGGTCAGCAAGATTTATGGTTGTATCATATAATGTTGTGAGATATATGGTGATGATGATGATAATAAAAAACATTTATTGAAAAAAATATTTTGTAAACATATAGAGATGAAAATTTGAAAAAATATATCTTGTTGAAAATTTTGAAATTATGTTGATGGGTGAAACCCCATTAGTGGTGAATTGAGTTCACCAGTGTTGTAGTTATTTATTATAAAGGAATAAAAGATGATATTGGTGTTTTGAGATTGTATAAACATCATTATACTTTGAAATTTGATAAATAAGGTAGAACAATTTAGGATGGTAATGGTATAGTACCCCACAAATCAATAGAGTTCATGAAAGGTATTTGATTGATATTTTTTATGTATGTTCCAACATACCATTAGATAAATTTAAGGGAATATTAGTGGTTGGATAAATATTTTATTAATCACATGATGTACAAGAATCACAGTGTATGTACAGTTATCAAGGAAAATATTTAATGATAGGGAATGGATTTGAGGTAGGATATTTATTAGGACAATGATGGATATCATGAGATATAGTGGCATGGATATTATTGGAGATAAAACTTAGACGATCCTTAGAGCCCTAGGATTTGGTCTCTAGTATTGACGGTTATGTGCAATGATCTAGGTGATTGACCCACATTATATATTATTTTCTAGTATTCCAATTTTTTAAATTTACTATATTTCTTTTTGAATTCCATGTGTAGTACGATATATTTATTAGGTTGTGTTTTTATGTTGTAATGTGTTTTTTTCAATGTCACTTCCTCATAAGTGTTTAGTGTTTCTACATGATCAAAAAAATGATCATATCTATTTGAAACACATTTCTATATATGAATGAACATGTGGGCCCATTGATAGACACTAAATTATATTTTATTTAGACTTACTAGTTTATGTAAGAATTATCGTACTCATTTAATAGGCATTAGAAACATGGAACACATTATATTGTAGATGAAGGTGATATATAATTGACTATATAATAGGTAAAAATTATATAAGTGTTGAAGATGTTGGTGTTGGTAACTAAGAATACTATGATTTATTCATTTATAAGAGTCAAGAATGATTAAATTTCATTTAGCAATGTTTGGGGAAGTAAGTGCATGTGTGAAACATAATTTGTGGTCCTAGAAAATTTGTAAAAACTGTATGAAAATTTATGATAAAATATCATTCTTAACTAATTTCCAATGTTGAACCAAGAACTATAGACGATCTATTGAATTTTGTTTCAATTACAATAAACAAGAATTTTATTATAATTTTTTTCCTTTTAATGATATGTTGAATGTGGGGGATAAGTGAGGTGGAAAAAGTAAAGGATTGGGAAAATTTTATATTTTCAATGGATCATCCAGGATTTTCCATGTATTATTTTTGTATATTATATGGATTATTTTCAAGACATGGCACGGAGACGACCAGTGATTTTGGGGCCCGGTGTTCCCAGAATAAATGTGTGAAATATATTATTTATATTAAATAGCCCGTGCATACAGTTTTCCAGAACATTTAATAAATTCCAAATGGAGGACCAAATTAGAAATAACAAGGCACCATTTTAGTTTTAATGATGGTTTTACCCTAATAGGGACTTAAATTTAATTGGAGTTGGTGGTTTGTGTAAAATTTATCCCGAGTATGGAAATGAATAAACAAATTAATTAAAATATTTAATTTTAATTTTTCCTATTTATCAATTGATGTGTCTTTAAAAATAATATTACAGTGAAACCCCAAGGTCTAGATGCATGACTGTGGAATCATTGGAGAGCCTATGGATATATTGTAGAAGGAATTCTTTTAGGTGAGTGGTTACGAGATCATGGATCGATGATCGGAAGACCACAGATTAAAAGGATCTCATGAAGGAATATAACACTGCATAATTATTCATTAGTGGTTGATAAAAATATATATGGTGGGGGGGGGGGGGTTGTTTCAATTATTTATTTCCCCCATTTGTTATTTATCAGAAGATCATGGATCAATCGACCAAGTGATTGATCCATAGATAGTGAGTATTTGTAGGATGGGTTTGTTGCAGGGTGTTTTTTGGGAGAAATACATTGAAATTTTGATTTCAATGTTATTATTATTAGGGAAATTAATCATGATCAACATGAATATAGATCATGTTTTATTCCTCTATTTGGTCTTTGTGCTTTTTCCCCCTGTTTCTTCATTCAACGTGTAGATTCTTCATTTGGTATGGGGTTTGGTTTATCCGGATCAATCAATCATTGTGCAATATTTTCCTAGAACAATGATCTATTATCATATATTTGTGATCAATATGAAATTGATGTGGTGTGACGATGGAAGAGGTGGAGGATTGGATAATTTCAGATACTCGATTTCAAATTCTCCGATTTTCATCAACGCACAACTAAGAATACCGTGTAGAACTATTTTTTATCATATTAAAGACTGATTTTTCATAGATCAATGTTTGTTAGGTTTATATAAAAACAAATATGAATGTTCTTGAAAGAGAAGAGGCTTTGGTGAGGCATGAGACGACACATATTGAATCTAATAAATCATGTGAAATATGATGTGTAATATGGAATTACATGTTGTGTGGGACACATTGTTATGACGATAGGGGTTATTCTATAGTTAAGGAACATGTGGCGTGTGAAACCTTTCTTGTTCCTCATCATGTACTTCTTGAAGTAAATTTCCATATAAATTTCCATATATTGTACATGGACACAGCTTGGAAAACGCAGGCCGATACACAGTCACGACGTCGATACAAAACCACTACTAGATGAAATAGGAATAAATCTATGTGTCTCTATACGTCATTCACTCAATCAATATTTCATTTATATGGAGACTGCATGTAATCCATGCCTTTTAAAAATTGGTAGGAATAGGGATAACATGGAAAGCCATATACACCTCAATAAATGCATCGTACAACCTTCAAGAGTGCTTGTGGCTCACCCTTTTCATATTATGGACCAATATAGGTCGATTGAATTCCCTTTACACTTTTATTGTAGGGAAATGTGTGTCATTTAATCCTTGTCACTATATTTTGATCCCTCTAGTGGCTAAATATCAGATGGAGTTGTGGTGTCCCTCTGTGAGACTGAAGTGTGATCTATAATCCCTTGTTGTTCCCAAGTTAGTGTTTTTGGAATTGATATGACATCCTTTTGAATGAAATTTATAATATATCTAGTAGTTCATATTAGCAGGGTTTGTGGAATCAATGGGATACAATCCCCTACATAGTAGGTCGATCTTGATTTGGGTTCGCAACGTCCCCAAGCTGTTCTGGGCATGACCACTTATCTGTGTATTAGTGTCTTCTTAGACTAGTTAACTTTCTTAGGTGGGTCCCAATGAGATATAAATCTTCATCAAGTGTCTCTATGTATAACATGGGTTTTGTAGTGGATCCTCTTGGAACAAGTGCTACTTCAAGGAGAATCTTGTACTTGGAAGGTTGTTATGACCACATAAGGGCATGATGTCTTTCTTGAGTATAACTTTGTGTTTCTATGATACATTAATTTTTATATCTTTTATTTAGTTGAATATACATCGTGCTTCATTATTTGTGTTTTTGGGGGTGCCCTACTGAGTATTGATATACTCATCCAGGCATGGGACTTTCCCACACTTGTCATGTCTTATGAAGACAATGACCATTTTGATGGTGTGTGGGTAGAGCAGGGAGAAGGTGGACTATAGATGGAGCTGTTAGACCAAGTTGTATTACCATTAGATTAATTTTTTCATTTTTTTCCTCCCCATTGGATTATGTTGGACTCTTTAAATTATTTGGTTGGGCTTAAATTTTTCTCCTTTTTTTAGAACTTTCACTATCAGAATTTATTGTGTGATATTAGATATATTCATGGATTGTTTCAATAGTTTCAATTTTAAACATTGTACGGGATTGTTTAGGTGTGTTTGTACATGTAATTTAGGATAGTACTTCCCATTTGTGGGACATGCCTGCTCGGTGCTGGTCGCTAGCCCCTGGCTTATTGGTGGTGGGATTTGGGAAGTCACATGTCAAACTACAGTAGGTAAGGTCCTGAAAATTTGGTATCAGAGAGAGGATGGTTATACCTTAGGACCTGACTTGGTGAGATTGTTTTGGGGAAAATTTGTATAGTGTTTAGAGATTAGATTTTAGAAATGGGACCCCAATGTTGGTGCGACATCCAATGTATCCATACCCTAGGGCTTTGACCACCTACCTTTTGACTAGGTACATATAAACATTGGTTGTAGGGAAAATTTTTCATACATGAATCTTGTAGGAATGGTTTTGTTTTCCATATCCATTTTTAGTTATCTCCTTATATATAGACATTTTACTATAGAATATATATATATATATATATATTATTTTGGGATGTCTCTATCCATCCATCCATCCAGGATTCCACTGTATGATCATAAGGATTATCTTCCCAATGACAAGACATCCATACAAGAACCTGCATCTGAGATGGAACCTCTTGGTGGTTAACCAGCTATACTACCACCTGTTGAGCAGTAGCTGAAGTAGAAAGTACCATATAGGTATAATCATTGGTTTATTATGTTGCATATATTTTAGAGGAAGTTACCTCCCATGTTTATGGGTGATCCAACCCCAAATAGGCTAAGGAATTGCTAAATGAAATCAGTCACATTTTTTTCCTTGTGAGGACCCCAACCAAATAGACGGAATTCCTTAGGATGGGTCTTATTTCAGCGTCTTCTCAGTGACCATAGATCATGGTGACTCAATCACATGATGAGACAACTCTGTCCTGGAGAGATATTGGGAGACTCTCTAGAGAGGAGTTCTATCCTGCCACATTTTGATCGTTATTCATATAGGAGATTCTACATATATAGTAGGGTGGTATGATCATGGAGGTGTACTCAATGTGGTTTGCTGGTATCTCGTATTACTCCCTGGATATGGTGTGGGACTAGTTATTTGGAGGTTAGATCATTTTTAAGGCCTTGCATCGGGACATCAGGGGATCAGTGGTATCTCTTTGAATTATTATTTACACCTATGTTGGATTGCTTTTGTGAGTTTTGTTGGTGGTGAGATTTCGTGTAGAGTAGACACCGATTTTGAGAGCTAGTAGGGCGTACCCAGTAGCCTAGAACTTATTATTATGTAGCCTTTAGTAGGCACATGGATCTAAGGGTGTTAAGAGATTTAGGATGAGATCCCAAAACTGAAGGCAAGTGGTGCTGGGATCCCAATGTGGCTCAAATAATCCAAGGGACAGTGTTTATTTTTCCTGTGATGGTAGAGGACATCTGACTCGATATCTCCTGACAAATCATATAAATGATCGTATGATGTATGCGGGACCACTATGGAAAATCCAGATGTTGGAGGGTGTGTTCCATAGGGTGAAGGATGTGGGAGAGGGGATATTATGGTAGAAAAAGGTGGTCAGTGGTTTTACCTATTACCACCACCACCCCAAGTGTCCCACACTGGGCTTAGTGAGTTGGTGGTTAGGGACAAGTCCATTTGTAGTCTATGGATTACAACAAACCATATTCTCCATGGATGATACAAGTCATGATCTGGGTATTTTTTACTTCATTGGTTGTATTGATAAAAAAGGTTTTAGACAATCCTTCCTTTCAACTTCTCTAGTTTTGGAACGTAGATATTACACCTGATCCTTTTACTTGGCCTTTAAGGATAGAGACTCTAATAGATGGTGCTTTATAGATTGCACAATTTTTCTGAAAGTGTGATATGATTCATGGAGGTGAGAGTTTTATATGGTATCTCTTCATTGCAATAAAGAGGATTTACGACATCATCTTAGGTAAGAAATGTGTATCCACATTTCATTACTATATTCACTGTATTAGGTGATGGATGCAGTCTATACATAGAGATGGAATACGGATTTTCTTTATAGATGATAGGAAAACCATAGAGAATCAGGAAGATCTCACGAATGGGAGAGTGCAACAAATTATTCACTAGTTGCCTAGAATAACTCTTGATATTATGGATTCTTTAGTATATTAGGTTCTTATAGTGGGTTCCGATTATGATTATGTCTTTTGAAATGACATACTGGGTTTACCTCCCCACTAAGAAGAATAATTTTTCTTCTAATTGCATCCTGGGAAAACATAAATATTCTTAGAATCATATTGGATGGATCCTGTAGAGGTTTGATATGAGAGGTTTATGTTGGAGGACTTTTAGGATAAGGGATTTGTGAGAACTAGAATATCTGGTTGGGAATACCTAGTTTTTTTCTAATAAGGAATATGGGAGCATGAAGTTATATATATATTTCCATCACTTGAAATAGGTCACCATGAAGAATAAGTATCCAATATAGATGATTAAGGACCTATTTTATCAGTTGATAGGGGTGTGATGGTTCTTGAAGTTTGACAACAAGTCATACTATAAACATCTACAAGTATAGGATGAGGATATACCAAAGAAACCATTCATATCTTTTTGGATATAACTATGAGTACATGGGGATTCCATTTGATATAAAGAATTACTCAGAAATGTTCATGGGACCCATGAACTGGATTATTCATCCTTTCTTAGACAGGTTCATGGTGTTTAAAATTATTTACATCCAAGTGTACTTGGAGTTTGATGAGGATCACATGAGAAACATGAGAATAGTCTTCTACACACTCTGAGAGAATAAAATTTACGAGATTATCTCAAAGTTTCATTTTTGGAATCAGGAGGACCACTTTCTAGGAAATTTAATCTCAGAGACTAGAGTTGTAGTGGATCCAGAAAAGCTTGAGGTAGTTCTTTCTTGGGATCCACCTAAAAGTGTTACTAAGGTAAGAAGATTCCATTGGTTGGTAGGGTACTATTAGAGTTTGAAACCCAACTTCCCCAGAGTTATAGCACCCTAGAAATATTTTCACTTGAAGGGGAATCCTTTCATGTAGTCAGAAAGGTTCCAAATATGCATTCAAGAGCAGAGACAAAGGCTAAATAGTGTTCTAATCATGAGATTTCTAGAGGAGGGTGTCGAGTAAGTAGTGTTCTATGATGAATTAGGCACCAAAAATGGTAGTGTGATGATGTATATGTAGGTTATTATTACTTTTGGTCCATTCTAGTAGATACCATATTATGAGAACTATGATACCCAATATATTGAGTTTGTAGTAGTAGTCTTTGACATGAAGATGTGGTGAAACTAACTTATGGGATGCAGTTTATCACATACTATGACCACAGGTGTGTCAAGTGCACCTTATCTAAAAAATATATTAACTTGAGAAAGAGGTGAGTGATAGAGTTTCTCCAGGACTATGAATTTTATATTTTAAATACTCATGGGAATGGAAACATTGTGGTAGATTCTTTCAGTATGATATCTTGTTCTTAGTTTTTTGCTAAGGCATCAGACCAGTTTGCCTCGCTGTAGTTGTCATTCATGGACAAGGATAATTATTCATATATTCAATTTAAGGTTGTTACACTACTACTTTAACTGAATGTAAGAGTTTCTCCATTTGAAGATACCAACTGTAAGACATTATGTACTTATATATCCCATAAAAATCCTTCTCAGGGATATTCTGATAGAGAGGATCATGTTATTATTTTTAGAGGATGAGCTATAGAAACATTGACATTGTGTGAGGAGGTTTTTTCTAGAATTACATACATCCCCTTTAGAGTTATGCATAGGAATGGAAAATTTGCACTAGGACAACATAAATATGTAGTGGATGGCGCAGTCTGTGGTTCTTATTGCTGCGTGTTGGAGCTTGTGGCAGGCTCGGAATCAGGCCCCTTTTGAGGGAGCTTTTCCTATAGTGAGGGACATCATCGTGCGTACCCGGGTCCTGCTGGTGGCCCTGGTTCATCTGATACCCCAGTGGAGCGAGGCCCCCTCGTTTAGGCATCTTCAGGTGCGCTCCCCCACTCCGGCTATCTCCTATATCAGCACTCAGTGGAGGGGTGGGCGATGGATCTGATGGAGTCCACCAGCCTCGGGACATAAGCTGAACTATGATGGCTATTATTTTTGAGGTGAAATGAGGTTGGGGGGAGTGGTCGATGATTGGTGCGAGAGTGTGATGCTGGCATTTAGAGTGTACCTTGTGTGGGGTACCTCACTTCAGGCAGAGGAAAATGTTCTTTTCTATGGTTTGAAGCTTTGTTTCTAGAAGAGTATTGTTATCTATAATGTGATGACAGATTCACTGATTCTTTATAGAGCTTTGATTTGTATCGTCCAAGATCCTTGGTTAATTGCGTACATAGTTAGGAGGTTTCGTGCCCTCCTAGATGGTGTTAGTGTGTTTCACACCTGGCATGAGGGGAATCAAGTTTCTGATCACCTTGCCTCTATGGTGCAACTGGGTTCCAGCATCACCTGTCTTCCATCCAGTAGTTTCTTGAAGCCTGAAGGTGTTAATATTATCAGAGGAGATGCGCGTGGTTTACATTATTTTTGGCCCCCCTAGGTCTGGGTGGTCTTCTAGATCTAGGTGTCTTAATGCAGTTTTCTTTGTTTTGTGTGTTTTCCATTCGTGTTTTCTGGCTACCTAGATACTCTCTTTTGCCGATTTATTCTTTAATGAATATTTGATGTTAGATGGAGGTAGACCCCGAGTTTTTTTCTTGATTCCTCGCTTGTCAGCAAGTGAAGGTTGATCACCAATTTCTAGCAAGTTTAGCCCAAACCCATGAGGTTTCAAAAGGGATTTGAGACAGGATATTCATGGACATCATTATGGGATTACCATGTACATATAGGGACATGATAATGTCTTGAAAATCATAGAATGAATCACTATGTGAGCCCACTTCCATTCTATTCAGTGGTATAGTTGAGTTGAGAGTATGGGATGCCTCAATGTGATTGATATAGTCCATCTCCATGGAGTTACCTTGATGATGATCTTTCAACGTGATGATCACCTCACATCTCTATTATAGAGGGGTTTATAGGAATATTTTGGGACTCAGTTATTCTTGATCATGTTGTTTCATCCATAAAGTGATATCCAGATAGAGCATACCATCAAGGACTTGGAAGACATGATAGAGACTTTCTTGTTGGAATTTGGATATAGTTGGGTGAATAACCTACCCTTTATGGAGTTTTTGTACAAAAAACATACCATTCCTCCATTGGTATGACACCATTCTAGGATTTATATAGTAAACCATACATGTCACCACTTTTTTTAATAATATGATAAAGTCAAAACTCATGGGATTAGATTTGGTGATAGATACTGTAGAGATGGTTCAAGACATTGAGGTGTGGATAAAGACTCAAAAAAGTAAACAGAAGAATTATACAAACTGACGAATAAAACCAATGGTGTTTGAGTAGGGAGATCATGTGTTATTGATGGTATCACATCAATGTGGATTGAGGAGATTTCTACATGGTGGAAAGTTATCTAAAAGATTCATTTTTTCATTCTAAATATTGTGTAGAGTTAGTGAGATGGAATACCAATTATCTATAACACTATAGTTGGATTGAATACATGATGTTTTACATTGTCTCAAATGATGCGGTATGTGCACGACCCATCACTCATCATTAACTTGGGAAACCTTGAAATCCATGATGGATCTACACTTGGATAGTACACAGTAGATTTTGAGGATCAGAAAGAGAATATCATTTTTGTGTGGTTAATTCCCCTTGTGTGTGTGAAGTGGCAGAATGAGATTCTTAATGAGATCACATGGGAGTGGGAGGATTATATTTGTGCTTAGTACCCACTTATCTTTGTGTAAAGAATTTTTTTGGCTTCTCAGTGTGTAAAGAAATTTTTTTGGGAGAATTTAATGAAACTAATTTTCTATGTATTATTTTTCGATATTATATGGATTATTTTCTAGACCATGATCTGAGAGGACATGCGGTTCTAAGGCCCAATCTTCCTAGAATAAATGTATTAAATATATAAAATATATTAAATACCATGTGTGAATTGTTTATCTAAAAAAGTGGAGTAACTCCTAAATTGAGGCCCATGTCATAAATCTGAAGGATCCGTTGTGTTCAGAATATAGGTTGAAACTGATGTGCAACATAACCTTATTTTGACTGAGTTTTTTGGGGGCAAATATTCATGGTCACCAAAAAAAATAAAAAAAATAATTATTTTATTTTATTTCAATTTCAATTAAATTATGATTGATGTGTCTTTAAAAAGACTATAATGGGAAAACCTCAGGGTTAGCCATAAAACCCTCAAATAGTTGGAGAGTAGCATAAGAGATCATTGGAGGAATTCTATTAGGTGAATGGATTCTAGATCATGGATCGACAATCAATGCTACATGGATTTGAAGGATCTCTCCAATTATAATGAATCCATATCATTTTTCATCGTTCATTGATCCAAATCAAAGTAGGTTGGTTGTTTTAATTATTTTAGTTCCCTGTTCTTAATTCCTATGAAAAAATAGATCAATCAAACAATAGATTGATCTCTGGATCATGCATATTTGTAGGATTGTTTTTTATGTAGTTATTTTTGGGATAATTACATTTAAATTATGATTTATTTGTTTTTATTCTCATGGAAACAAATGTAGATTGAAATAAAAATCAATTGAGGTCTAGTCCTCTCATTTATTTTAGTTCTTTACTCCCCACATTTTTGTGTTCACCACATGAATTCTTCATTTAGATCGAGTTTCAACATATCATGAAAATTTATTCATTGATAAACCTTATCATTAAACTATGTACGATATGGTAGGATCTAGGATCATTATAAAATTATTGTGGTGTGACGATTGAAGAAGAAGCAGATCAAATGGTTTTGGATACCCAATTTTATTTTCATCGACATTATTTATCATGAAATGAAGAATAATGTTTAGTTTTTTATTTTATGGGAAGATTATTGAATGTTTTTTGTAGATAAATGTAGGTAAGGTCCGAAAAAACCTCAGTCTATAGGTTTACCAAGGGAGAAGGCTTAGGCGAGGCAGAGGATGAAGTAGAGTGAATATGGAAAATCACAAGAAACTGGGCTTGGAATCTAACATTACTCAAAATGTGGGCCCCTCACTATGATAATATTGTTTAGACCTGAGTTAAGTATCACACAACATTTGACACCTATCACAAGGTGTGTGATATCTTCTATGTGACTCGACATGTTCATCGGGAATTACATGGGAACCAGAAAAATTATACTCTATTATGGAACACCATGTACATATAAATAGATAGAGTAATGTATACACAATATAGGACACAAAACATGCCTTGGTACAAAAATATATCCAGGTGACACATACAAGAAACCATGTGGAACTACACACCATTCACTCTTACACATCATTTTTATGGATACTACAGGTCGTGCGAGGATTTTCCACATGAATAGGAAAAGGGACAGCTGGACATACTATGTACACCCAGGTACAAGCCATGTACTCCCATAAAGAGTTCTTTTGGATCTTATTTCCCTCATTTTGGTCAAATATAGGTTGAGTGAATTCCCTTTTTCTTTTTCCTTAATGGTATAGGGCAACATTATGTCCATATCACTGGATTTTGATCCCCTCTAGAGGTTGAGTCTCTTATAGAGTTGCGGTCTCACTCTATGAGAAAAGAGTGAAATCACTTATCTTTCTTTTTCCCCATTTAGTGTTTGTAGAATTAGTGTGTCCTTCCTTAGGACGGAATTTATCATCCATCTAGATGGCCACATTGGTACAATTTGTGGAATCCTTGAAATATGATCCTCAATATAGCAGGTTGATCCAGATTTGGGTTTTTGGTGTCCCTTAGTGGTTTTGTGCATGACCACCTATATATGTATCATGATATTCTTGGTCTAGTGATCTTTCTTTGGTTGGTAAAAATTAGATATAACTCCTCATCGAGGTTCTATGAGAATATTTTGGTTAGTGGAGTGTATCATCCCAGAACAGGTGTTTCATAATGAAAAATATGGTGGCTAGTAGTTGGTTATGACCATATGATGGTGTGGTGTCCTTATTGAGTATATATGTGTTTTTACTGTTAAAAAATTTCAATTTTTATATTATATTGATCATACTATACTTTGTGCATTGTGTATATTGTTCTTAGGTGTCGTAATGAGTATTGTTATACTCACCCTTATAAGGGATTTTCCTACATGTGTCATGTCTTATGCAGATGATGGCACTTTTGATGGTGTCTTAGAAGGAGTGGGAGCTGGTGGAGCTTAGATGGAGCTGTCAGATTGTAGTGTTCTATTAGGATATTTATTTTGACTTTCAGTCCTCACCTCAAGATCTTTTGGACTCACTAATGTTTTCTGTTGGTATTGTATTTAAATAATTTTTATATTTTATCACATTTATTATCATACTCTATTTAGGTTATTATATGTATGCATGCATTGTTTCAATTATTTTATTTTTCAAAATAGTGTGTCCTTAGAGATGTGTTCATGTGTCCATGTACTTTAGGAAAATTCCTCCCATTTGTGGGATATTCCAACTTGAGGATGGTCACTTATCCCTATCCTGTTAAAGGTGGGATTGGGTTAGTAATGGGGTGGACCTCGATAGGTCAGGTTGTGACACATTAGTTGAATGCATTAACATTGATGTTTAATTTTCTCTAGTATCCAGGCTTTTAAGAAATTTTTTTTAGTCACAACCCAAAGAAGATACTAGAACATTAAATAGATATAGTTTTTTTCTCAATGGTAAACATTAATAGGTGTTGTACGTTGATAATGAAAAATCATTTTTTCTTTTGGATTCTAAGATAAATTTTTTCACGTTAATTAAGGTGATGTATAGGTTAAAAAAAAGATCCAAGGCCATGGTTTTCAATGCTTGAATCATGATTGAAGTGGATATAATATTTAGAAGGATGATTGGACAACAATGTCAACATGAAAAAAGTGATAATATGTCTCTCATTATTTTCCATGTGAATATATATAAGAAAACCTTATTTTATATTTTTGTATATTTTTTTCAACTAGTATATATGAATCTCTTTCAATATTTAGTAATAGTTATGTGTTTTAGTTTTTTTAATATTGTGTTGGAATATTGTGATACCAATGGATTAAAGCTGGATCATATTACCAAGGAACACACCTCAGTATTCTAAGGGTTTGGAGGAGTTATTAGATTTTGAAATTTCTTATCGATCCATTGAAAGGAGAATAAGATGTCTATGTCCTAAATGGAAATTTAGAATATGGTTAAATAGAGGTGAAGTTTATGTGAATTTAATATTGAATCAATTCCCTTCTCAATATTTTTGTTGGATTTTGTAGGGAGAATCAAATATAATAGAAAGTTTGAACACTGATGTCAATCCACAGAATGAGATCCCAACATTGTCGACAATTGGAAATGAAATGAAAAACCTTATAAATGATGCATTTGGAATTTCAAGACCCCACCATCAACATCAAAACATATCAGAACTACTAGATATGGGTGATACAAATAGCAATGTGGAATGTGATGTTTTTGAGATTGTAGGACAACCATATCAAGATTGTAACATATAATAAGCTCCTCAACTTGATTAAGTAGAGAATAATGTAATATCAAACTTCACTGAGCAAAATACATTTTATGGTTTAGTTATTGATGGAAGTCAATTGTTTTGTAGTGGATGATTGAAATATTCAAACATTCTTTTCTGCTGATGTTGAACCATATCAAATGTATATATGGAATTAAAAATAAGGCAATTTCCATGATATTAGAATTGTTGCAAGATTCATTTCTTGACATATACATCCTCGAGTCTTTTTATGATATTAAAAAAGTTGTTAACATGCTCGGTCTAAATTATACAAAAATACATGCATGCCCAATGATTGTTCGCATTATTAGCTAGAGTATTCATGTAGTTAGGATTGGAAAAAATTTTATTCTTCTATATGGTAGTCAATGGGTTATGTTGGAAGTCTGAATCAATATACTACCCTGAAAAGAAGAAAAAGAACACACCTGTAATGGTTTTGTATTACATTATTTTAAATACTTGATTGTAATGATTATTCATGTCCTGGAAAATCACCGAACACATGAAGTGGAATTATATTGATACTAACAATGATGGGTTAATGCGACATACACAAGATTACCAATCATGGAAAAAATTTGATTAATTACATCCAGTTTTCTCAGCTAATCCTAGGAATGTATTATTGGGATTGGTTGTCGATAGATTCAACTCATTTGGGAATTTGAGTACCAGTTATAGCATTTTTCCAGTTGTTTAGATTCCTTACAATCTAACTTTGTGGATGTGTATGTAGCAAACATCGTTTACCATTTTGATGATTATTCATGGAAAAAATACTTGGACATGATATTGACGTATTCTTGTATCCTTGACCAAAGGAATTATAGGAGTTATAGAGCAACTATGTTGAGGCATATGATGCTTCTTCTAAAATAATGTTCAAAATGCATGATGCTTTAATGTTGACCACTATTGACTTCCTTGGACATATGAATTTATTTGTTTGCAACAATTCCATGGGTTTTTCTTGTCCTTTTTGTAAATTTTATGTTGAGCCCAAATAGCTACCTCACAGTAGAAAATGGTTCTTCTTGTGAAATCGAAGATTTCTTGATGCATCTCATAGATTTTGGTTGAACAGATAAAAATTTAATAGTTTCATTAATCATAGACCACCATAAAATTTGTTAACTAGTTCTAAAATATTGGCACAACATGGAAATGTTGTAATATAAATTCTGAAGGCTCGTCATTTGAATTATAGTGGGAAACAAGTTTGAAGTGTATCATCAAGTGAAATTGGAATGCAACAATGGAAGAAAAAAACTATATTCTTTAAACTTACTTGTAGGGAATTTTATTTGTTTTGGAATAATATTGATGTGATGCATATTGAGAAGAATTTATGTGAAAAATTGATCTTCACATTGCTTAACTAGCATTGAATGTCAAAGTATCATCTCAATGCTTAGAAAGAATTACAAGTAATGAACATAAAATGAGAACTCTCGACAGATGAGAATGAAATGTATACCCTGACTATTTTTTCAATGAAAAATAGGGATAAATATACATTCCATCAAATTTTAAAGCATGTGAAGATATCTGATCGGTATTCAAGTAACATCACGAGGTGTGTTGACTTAAAGAATTGTAGGTTACAAGGATTGGAATTTCATGGTTCATATATTTTTTTAAAACAGTTACTAGCATTAGAATTACATACATTATTACCTGAAAAAATTACTGCTGCTGTACTCCAATTCTGCACATTTTTTGGAAAACCATGGGAGAAATCCTTACATCCATTTGGACTTGAGACACTTTGTGCAATGGATATGATCTTTCCTCCATCTTTCTTTACTATCAGGATGCATTTTACTATGAATTTATTTGAGGAATCTAAATTAGAATGTCTTGTAAATTATATATTTATGTGTCCAATTGAGAGGTACTTTATTCGTATGTTTTTCTATTATGTAATCAATTATTGGCACTTAATTCACCAAAACCAATTTTTTATATTTTCAAATGAAATTTTAAAAGCTAAGTGTGATGCATAAAAATTACACAAAATAAAAACCATTATAAATAAATACATTCCAAATGAAGACTACAAGAAACTACCCTCTCCAAAAAACTTCTTCATTATGTAAAGCCTCCACCATCGCATGACCGATCAGCTAGTTTCCCCATGCAATGTTGCACAGATCTAGTTGCGATGAAAAAAGCAATACCCTCTCTTTCATCCAAATCCAAATTGTCAAGCTTTGGTTAATGCTTCCTTCTATAAGACCTAATATAAAGAAGTTTCATATAGAATTTTAAGAATTTTTCACATGAAAGAATCAAAATATCCCCAAATACCAATCCAGAAGATGAAATCCAGGAATAGTTGGGCATGTACAGTCTTAATGATTAAAATTCAATGTCATAAGGATCACCAAACTGGGAGCCAACAAATATGGAGCCACAAAAAGATTCCAATGATCACTCCCTCTCACATCCCAAAGCACCATGGAGACCACCAATTAGATCCGCCTCAGAGAGAGTGGTGGAATAATGAGGAAATAATAGATGATTCGTGCCCAAATCCATTGATGTAGCTCATCTCCATAGCCACCAAAAACCACAAACACATCCGGATAAAATCAAACCAATTGTTTCCTGTATCCACGAATGGAGCAGCATACATGAGACCTCCACCATCACAAAAAAAATAACTAGAAAAGTTCCTTCATGCTTGAAGAAACACCAAATTGAACCTCTTACAAGCTAAAAACATCCTGAAATTGATGATACACAAAAAAATCAAACCTTAGAAGGAACATCAATGATTGTGCTAAAAACACCACATCTGAAGCAACAAACTCAGATCATGAGAAAGATGTTCGGGAAACACTGCATCCCATGCCACCACAAAAAGAAGCTGAAACTGAAGGAACCACCTCCTACACTACTGCGATAAAGTTGAAAGCCTTCAGGGATCTGAAATTCAGGCTGCCTTCAGTCATTCAACCCACTCCTCCTGGCTGCACCATTGCATCCTCTTTTCCTCGCCACCTCAAGACCACCCATCCCCATATTGTCCTTACCGTCCCTACACTCCACCACTGTAAACACATCTAGATCCATAAAAGGAGTCTCGGTTGGGAGCACTCAAGTAGGAGAACTCCAGGCTGAGAAGGAATCCGCATGGAGAAACCCTAAGAGCACAACAGAGCACCTCGAACGAGATGTATCATTTCAAGAATGGGAATGATTTCCCTTGGCACTTAATTAAATTCATAATTATGTTTGTTTATTTTATTTCATAGATATCTTGGGAATTTGAAATCATAAGTGATAAAGAACGCTCAACCAGAAAGATCTATTGGTGAAGGTTATTTGGCAGAGGGGTGTCTTACCTTTTATTATAGATACTTGGATGATATCGAGACAAGATTTAATCAAGTTGTACATGTTGAAGACACATCGACTCAATTTGAAATACTTGGGAAATCAATAATATTTCTAGCTATTGGGCGATCAGTTGGGAGGACCTCAAATGTTACAATGACAGAAATGGAATTATTACTGGAACACAGATATGTGCTGTGAATAGTGAAATTAAAGATCCATTTAGTGAAGGGTTGAGGATACAAACAAAGAGATGAATGAGAGTCCGAACATGAAATGAAAAATATATAACGAAAGATATTAATAAAGAGCATGTAGAATGGTTTGCATGACGCGTGAGTTCATAAATATTGGGATAAATATGGATATTAGGATGACACTTATATTTTTTAAATCTAATAATGTATACTTTTTTTGATCATGAATACTGATACTTGGGCAGAGTTATCAGAATATTTGATGTTTCCTACTATAGGTCCTCTAAAATAAGTTAGAATGTTCGATGCTTACACTGTGAATGACTTTATATTTCATATAGTCGATTGAGAAGAGGGTTTGAAAATGTAGAATTGTGGTATATTTACATTTTCCAATGTGGGCTACTTGGGGAAAATGGATAAATATTTTGGATTAAATGACCATGGGAATTTTTCCGTTGTTTTATTCAAATGAAATTTGGTCCATATTATTACAGTTGTTAAACGATATTCCTTGCAATTTACTTCGATGAACTTCTCTCACTTGATGAATGTTGGAGATCATGAACTACATGACCCATATATCTTATCATCGCTAGAGAAAATAGTATATTATGTGAATGATGTTGTGGATGAACGATGGAGTGTAGTTTTTCATGTAAAAAAAGATATTTGTATGATATGGGTGATGAAGTGGAAGATTTGACCTCTGACATTGAATGTCATCAATATAAAGAAGCGAACATATTTTTGCATCATGATATTGAAAATATTATTCTAGTAATGATGGATGAAGTGGATGATGTAATGGAGAAGGAAACTAACATGATTGAAGGGGAAAATGATTGAATGTATAGTTATGGATTCATTTAAAAACCACATATGTAATGGCCTAGACCTCTCTGGTCCATTAAATTTTGAAAATTTGGGGATAGAGGTGTTCCGGGAAGTCAAGGTGACTTGGGGTGCATTTGGGCCGACTTTTAAGGAAAGATTAAGGGGTATAGCTTTCGCACGGGAGGCACACAGTTTGCCTAAACCTTGTGGCCAAACTGTGCAGGGTTGGTCTTGGAGGTAGTAACTAACACACAGTTAGCGCACGGTTTGTCTAGCCGTGCGGACTAACCATGTGAGGAGTGTTTGGCAAGGCAGAAGCTAACGCATGGTTAGCACACAGTTTGTTAAACCATGCAGACTAACCGTGTGTGCACTTCACGTTAGATCCTAAAATTCAGGATCTGAACTCTTTTGCCTCTAAATGGTTCGTTTAAGCCTCTAAGCGGCCATAACTCGGGATTACCCTTCCTTGGAGGTAGGAGAACCTCTCCCAAGCATTTTGGAGGCGATCTAGAGTCTTCTCTTGGAGAATCAAAGCCAGTTTCTTGAGGTATGTGATCATTCTTGTTTGTTTTCTTAGATCTATTTAGATCTTCTTTTCATCTTTTCTCTATTTCTTAGATCTACGCCCGTTATGGGTAGATATAAGTGTGTGGATGTCGAATATGATGAGCTTTGGTCTTGGTTGTGTTAGTAGGGGAGATCTAAGGAGGATTTGTGGAGAATCGACCAGGTTTCTTTGGTGTTCTTTGATCATTGTGAATTTCCTCGAAAACCTTTGAGGTAGGGGATTCTTGGCTTCTTTAATTATTTATGTGCAATTGTAGAGTTATCATGATTTTTCCCTTTGGATCACAGTGAAATTGACCTAATTAAACAGTTGAACCAGATTAAAAGAATTGGTTTGATCGCATATTGTTTCTTTGTATCGTGATAACGGTTCACCTCTGGATTTGGTAGATAGTGTGATACCTATGCCTTGCTTGTTAACATGTTGTTCATCATGAAATTGATAAAGAACGTAAAGCTGGAATTAATTGATAGTTAATTGGATAAAGATAAAGAAACATGTAAATGAATCCACTTGTTGTTGATGTGGTTGTTGATAAAAATTGATGTTAATCAAATTGATGTCGATGTATTTGATTAATCCAGTTGGTTGGTAAACCTGAAATCTACTAGTGCTTGTTGTTTGAAGGCTAGATGCCTTGTTAAAAGGAAAATAGCCCAAATTGATGTGATATTTGATTTTGTCCTGCTGTTTGTGCTGTGATGTGACCCTAGAGGGGTGTTGTGATATGTGGAGGCATAGAGGCCTTTTGGTTGTGGCAGTGGATGACACCTAGAGAGGCGAGATGCAACGATTTATGCATGTGGGTGTTAGGGAGGACACCAGGGATGATGGAATGGGATGGATGTGATTGTTGGATGCTTGTTGATTCTTGGTTGTTTATCTTCTTTACCTTTCCCCACTGCTCAAGGAAACTGGTCTTTCTTACCCATCTTCAGAAAGAGGCGAAGACACACGGGATATGCCACGGGCTTTCCGTGTTTAGCCACTCAAGGGAAAATGGGTCTACGCTCTTCCAATAGGTGGCAAGTACTCAACGGGTAGTACATCTAATCATCGTGTTGATCCCCTTGGGATTAGTAGAATAGGATTATTTTCTAGAATTCCTGGTAATATGGGAAAGTAATTTTGCAATAAATGGTTTAATAAATGATGTTAACCCATGGGTTTGGAGTTTTTTGAAACTTAATGATGAGGTTGAGAACTTTTGAAGGGACATTGGTTTATGGATGTGATGTTAATGTAATTTAACATGGAATTGTTCATGGATAATTAATGTTTGAAGAATTAATTAATGGATAGTGGAATTGATAAAAAGGGAATGAAGTAATCTAATAAAGCCCTTAAATGGGTGTGTTCTTATAGGATACCTAGTCTTAGAAATGTCAGCCTGTAGTTTGAGAGACGTTAGCAGTAGTTTTGTCTAAGACTAGGTTTTGACAATAGTGTTGTTGTGAGTTATAGTATATTCTGTACTTTTTATGTTTCTATATGCTACTCCACCACTATCAGTAAGGGAAACTAGCACCCTAGGGATTCTGAGCCTTGGGGGTGTGTTTTACCCAACATTCAGGTGGGAGGATGAATGGATGACTACCCCCTTTGACCCCACTATCTTCTCTTGGGAGATACTAGTGCCATTAGGCAAAACAGTTAGTTTTCCCCATATATGTGTGTAGAGGGATGTAATTCCTTGTGGTTATTCACACACATATATTCTAGATATAGTATCCTATGGACTACTATAGGTGTAACGTGTATAGGTTGTGATAGCTTGAGGATCCTTGCTCGGTGTATGGGTTGTAATGGCTTGAGGTATAATACCCGATGTATAATACATGTTATAAGAGATGTGGTGGCTCTCAGAAACTAACTGGTTACTTTTTTTTGTGAGGATGGTGTGGATCTTAGCCCAAGTGTCTGTGGGTAAGCCTTTGTAGTGCATGTGGTGAAGATTGTAGAGCTTAGCCCAGGTGTATATGGTCAAGCCTTTGGAGAGATATGTAGAGGACATATGTCGTTGGGGTAAAGCGGCAAACCAGTGGGGAATTAGTAGTGGGGTACCCTTGATATTCATTACTATATGATATATTCTTGTATGCGTTACTTGGTGAGAGTAGACATGGTGAGGTTGAGAACATAGTATACCTGTTTAGGTGATGAATTAGTTTCACTTGTTGTCCACTGTGCTTTAGCATTCTTTATTTACTTTTCATGATAGGTTTCAGGGAGGATCCTTCTGAGTATACTATTATACTCACCCTACGTTTATATAAACTGTTTTTCAAGTCAATTAGAGCAAGTTAAAGATCAACCTGGTTATTACTAGGTTGTGGCTGGAGGAGCTATCCGTGCTTGTGGTTGCATCTGTTTTACTTTCTTTTGGGTACTCCCAGTTTTTCCCCTTTTTGTTGTAGTACTTTTGCATGACATTACATATGTTCACATGGGTTTCTTTTATATTTACAGTCCTGAGTTGGAGTTGATTGGTGTCTATCTTATTTGTCTCTTCTGCATGTTTTCTCTTAGAGGGTAATGCCTCCCATCGTTGTGTTATGATACCCTCAGTGATAGTCGCCAACCCGGGGCCTATTGGAGGCGGGACTCGGGGGTCATTATCTCCCTTCTCACATTGCTAGCCCAAGAGGGGTACACTTTTTGGGGAGGGGTTCATGACAGAGTGGCATCAGAGGTATGGTTGAGGGATAGGATGCAGATTGGAGTTAGGCATAGGTGAGGTTGCAAGGGTTGGTAGGGAAACGATGTCATTCATGTTTAGCAAGTGAGGTAAACAGTGGAGACCGGATGAGACATAGGTGTTTAGGTCCCCCTATGATCTAATGTATGAACCTTTATGTTTACAATGGCTACTAAACAAGGTGTTACTGGTTTTAGGGTAGAGACCCAGGAAAGGATCATGCATCATTCTTATTTGTACCAGTGTTTGAATGGGTAGACCATGGTATATGTTAACCTAAAATGAATAAAATAAAACAATTAATTAATTAATGTTGAGTGTTCCATATTCCAGGATTAGGAGATCTAAGTGTTTTTTATTTTAGTGGTATGGCTTCAGGTTGACGTCCTCATCAGGTTTGCACAGAAAATGTCTAGCAGGTTTATCCAGCAGATCGCCGCAGGGTAGAGGTTGATGATGAAGAAACTTGGAGGAAGAAACTCCGAGAGTTTCAGTGCCAGAGTGTGCAGAATTATGAGGTCTCCTTTTCAGATACTGTCATGGAAGACTGGTTAGAGGATGTCGAGATTTTATTCAGTTCGATCCCTGCTCGGAAGGAGCACTGGGTGTCCTTGGTTGTGACGATGCTGCGTGGAACAGCAATGTAGTGGTGGTTGTTGTTCCTCGGTGACCATGAGGAGTGAGCGATCTCATGGGAGGAGTTCCGATACAAGTTTAGAGTCGAGTTCCTTTCTTTGACTGTGAAGAAGTCTAGTCACCAGGATCTTCTTACCCATTGAAAGGGAGATCTATTGTTTGAGAGTTTGGAATCTATTTCAGGAAACTTTTACGATATAATTCAGACCTATTACCAGATAAGGAGGCCAGGGCAAGGCATTTCAAGGAGGCTTTGCGTCCAAAGATCCAGCACTAGTTCACCCCATTTATGATGAAGAGATATCATGAGGTATTGGTGAGGGCAGAGGTTGTTGAGAGGACTTTGGCCAGGACTAGATCATCATGAGAAAGGGATCACCAGGATCCCTCACGAAGCAAGGCTGTGGTCCGGGGTTTCGGGTTTTTAGGGAAGAAGAGTTTCCGTTTAGCCGGGGTTAGGTCCCAGCCCTTCACATCTTATTCCTCCAGAGGCAGTGACTCTCAGCCCTATGCCAAGAGATGAAGCACTTTTTTTCCTGTGGTGGTCGTGGCCATCAGCAGCGGGAGTGCCTGGCCTTTCAGAGAAGTCATCGTGCACCAGGTGTTATTGTCTAGGTTCCTTTGTTGAGTCATTTTCTACCAAGGCATCACCAGCCAGTTGCACCAGCTTTAGATCAGCAGAGGGTAGATGGGGTAGGCAGAGGACAGCCCCATGATGCTCTTCGTCCTCAGAGAGAAGAGCGTGGCCATGGTGGGGGTCATCATCAGGGTCAGAAAGGCCTTAGTGGAGGTCATGGCCAGCATTATGCTCTAGCATTGCCAACACCATGTGAGTCAGATGTCGTTTGAGGTACACTTTTCTTGTTTTATACCTTGGTGTATGCCTTGTATGACTCAGGAGAAACACACTCCTTCATATCACCTACCCTTGTCCATTCTTTGGGACTTGAGTTAGAGAGGCTTCCAGTGCCCTTAGCATTGACTACACCAGTTGGAGGTCGACCTTACTTGTTTGTAGTATGTAGAGACTGTGAGCTAGTGTTGGGGCAGCACCACTCTTGGGTAGATTTTCTATGTTTCAAAATACAACCATATGATGGCATCCTCAGCATGGATTGGTTGTATTCAGTGCAGGATATCGTGGATTGCTTCAGTAAGAAGGGTGTTTTCTTTGGTGAAGATGGAGATCATGTTCTGTTTGTTGGTGATCGAGACCCTCAGATGGGTTATAGGTGCATTCCATAATTATCATCTGTGATGGCTGAGATGATGCTGAGGTCTTCAAGGGTTCAACAGTTGTCTTTTACTAGGGTTGTGGAGGAGTACCCTATTTTCTTTCCAGAAGAGGTTGTAGCACTACCCACTCGATGAGAGATTGATTTTGGGATCGAGATACATCCATGAGCATCTACTATATTTATGTCTCCATATAGGATGGCCCCTTATGAGTACAAGAGCTACGTATACAGCTTGATGGTCTGTTGCAGTGCAGTTTTTTCGACCAATTGTGTCACCATGGGGTGCACTAGTACTGTTCGTGAAGAAGCCTGATGATAGTTTGCGGTTGTGTGTCGATTATCCTCACATAAACAAAGTGTCAATAAATAATCAATATCCTCTTCCGCAGATCGATTATTTTTTTGATCAACTGAAGGGTTCATGTTGGTTCTCGAAGATCAACTCGCAGTCATGATATCATCAGATGCATGTGAAGGATTGGGATATCCCAAAGATTGCTTTCTGTTTTCATCATGGGGATTATGAGTTTGGTGTAATGCCATTTGGCATGACAAATGATCCAGCTATATTCATGGGATTGATGAATGCTTTGTTCTATGAGTTCCAAGACAATTTTGTGGTAGTTTTCATCGATGACATCCTTGGGTACTCCACATCTAAAGAGGAGCATGCAGATCATCTGCGAGCCATCTTGGGAGTTCTTCGTCGACATCAGCTATTTGGGAAATTATCAAAGTGTGAGTTTTGGGCTAGAGAAGTCTGTTTCATGGGGCATGTTTTGTCCTAACAGGGAGTAGTTGTGGATCCATCAAAGATAGAAGTAGTTGTGTCTTGGGAAGCACCCTAGAAAGTTTCAGAGGTACAAAGTTTCCATGGTCTAACAGGCTATTACAAGAGGTTCGTAGAAAATTTCACATGAGTTGCAACTCCTTTGATAGCTTTGAACAGGAAAGATCAGGCTTTCATATTGACTGATCAGTGTCAGGTAGATTTTGAGTATCTTAAAGAAAATTTATTAAGTGCTCCAATTATTTGTCTTCCAGCTGAGGGAGTTCAATTTGATGTTTTATGTGATGCATCACATCTAGGCTTAGGTTGTGTCTTCATGCAGCAGAGGTCAGTTGTTTCTTATTTCTCTTGGAAGTTGCATCACCGTGAATGCAACTATTCCACACATGATCTTGAGTTGGCAGCCGTGGTGTTTTCTCTCATGTTGTGGAGACATTACCTCATTGGTGAATGCTTTTTTGTTTTCACTGATCATAAGAGTTTGTGGTATGTTTTCTCCCAGTGTGATTTGAACTTACGAAAGTCTCGGTGGATGGAGTTCTTGCAGGAATACGACTTCAAAATATCATATACACCTGGAAGAGAGAATATTGTAGCTGATGCATTGAGCCGAAAGTTGCGTAGTGATGCTCTACGTGAATATGGTGATTCTTGGATAGTAATGTAAGAACTATCAGAATTACATATTTATATGGGTGAAGTTGGGGGTAGAGGTTGTCTTTTTCAGATGATGGTACAGTCGACCCTGATGCAGAAGGTGGAAGATTCCCAGTTGGGGGATCTTGAGGTGGATGTCTGGAGAGACCGAGTTGTTTGTGGTGAGGCCCCTGATGGTTGGTCTGAGGATGAACAACACTGAGTGTTTTATGATGGAAGTCTTTTTGTTCCCTTGGTGATGCACGAGATGGTTCTTAGAGAGTTCCATAGTTATCCCTTAGCAGTACATCCTGGCATGACAAAGATGTACCGATCCTTGAGGAGTTAGATTTGGTGGTCTGGCCTGATGCGTGCTATTGCGGAGTTTGTGTCTCGATGTTTAGTATGCCAGAAGGTGAAGGCCGAACATGGTGCTCCTAGTGGTCTTCTCTAACCATTAGTGATTCCTCAGTGGAAGTGGGAGGACATCTCAATGGACTTTGTTACTAGTTTACCTCGGGCTCCGGGAGGACATGATGCTATTTGGGTGGTAGTGGATTGTTTAACAAAATCTTCCCATTTTATAGCTATCAAGGAGTCAAGCTCAGTGGAGGTTTTGTTGAGGCAATATCTAGAGGAGGTGGTGTGACTTTCGGGATTCCCTGGGAGGATCATTTTTGATCGAGATCCTCATTTTACCTATAGGGTGTGGAGAGGTCAGCAACATGATTTTGGTTCCCAACTATGCCTTAGCACTGCTTTTCATCCTCAAACAGATGGTCAGATAGAGCAAACTATCCAGACTCTTGATGATATGTTACGCTCTTGTGTTCTTGATGTTGGAGGATCATGGATGAGGCACTTACCCTTAGTGGAGTTCTCTTATAATAATAATTTTCACTCCACCATCGGTATGGCACCATTTGAAGCCTTGTATGGCTGTCATTTCCGTTCTCCGTCATGTTGGACTGGGGTCGGTGAGTCAGCAATTCTCGGACCCAAACTTGTGTAGAATATAACAAAGATGGTTCAGGTGATTCTTGAGAGGAAGAAGATAGAGAAAGATCATTAGAAATCATATGCGAATCAAATAAGGAGACACTTAGAGTTTAATGTTGGGGATCATGTGTTTCTGAAGGTGACTCCCCTTCGTGGGAAGCGAAGGTTTGGTCGGGGAAGTAAGATTTATCAAAAGTTTGTTGGGCCTTTCGAGGTGTTATCTTGTGTTGGAGGTGTGGCGTACCGAGTATCACTTCCCCCTCTGATGATTCAGATACATGATGTTTTACATGTATCAAATCACCGTCATTATCTTCATGATGACTCTCACATCATCAATGGGGGAGAGATCGATGTTGATGATGATGCAACCTTTGAAGAGCGACCTATGGAGATCCAAGACTAGAAGGGGAATGTGTTGCGTGGGTGTTCTATCCTTTTATTTCGTGTCTTGTAGAGACACGGTGGCTCGAAGGAGAGTACTTGGGAATGTGAGTCACAAATAAGTGCTCAGTACCCATATTTGTTTGATGTTTAACTCTTTTCATGAATCGTTGTAACTTATGTGGTTATGGAACTTTTATTTTTATGAGATGGAACCCTTTGCATGGGCGTTCATTTTAAGAGATATAATAAAAAAATTCTAAATCAAAACACATTTATATCGTGTTTTGGTTTATCATTGATAATTTCAAATAATTATTTCTCAAGAGGAGGTATATCTCTATAAAAGGGAATGTTGCTAATGTTTACACAACTATGATAATTAGTTCAATAATAAATTTGAATAAATATTTATAAATTTAATGTATCCATTTTTTTCATAGGATCCATCATCAATAACAACTCAATATAAGTATTTAAACTATAGGATAAACCTTTGGTGGTAATATTCTTTTATAAACAACTAGTAAAATAGTTTTGGTGTGTGTGATCTAACTAGTGTATAAATGTTTTAAATTTTTTCTGAAAATGTTTACTAATATATTATATTATACCCAACCCCTCTATAGTAACTCTTAAATTAAATAATAAATCCTACACTCAAATCAAGTTATTAATATCATTTTCCACTAAATCTCTATTGGTGAATTTTTCTTATGTAGAGACATGAAATAACCACTACATATAATCACTTATACTTCCTTAAGTGATTAATGCCCATTAGTCACTCCTTATACAAAATTATAACAATACACTATATCAGAAATGAGGACAATTAAGGGGGATGTGTGTGAAAAAAAATCATAAAGAAGGAAGATAAATAACACACTTCAATATAGTTGATGACTACAAATAGCTATACAAATTTAGAAACCTCATCATTCTAATAAATAAGATAAATGAATGAATCTGTACATTTATTTAAATATTGGGAATGGTTAAAATATCATATTAGTTACTACTATATGATTATGAAGACAAAAATTATGATTTAAAAAATTGTATAGAATGAAAGAAATAATATTTGACACCCTTTATCGAGATTTTCATTCCCTTTTATATAGATAAAATTAAAGTCATAGAACACTAACTGGTAGTTATATAATTTCCCCATAATTGGTTTATTTTGGGATTTTTACACATTAAACTTATGATCCTCACATAATTGAGTTGGTGAATTTCTCACCCCCATGATCCTCATCTCTCCCGAAAATCATGTTTCATCTATTAAGATTATTTCACAATTTACTAATTTATATAGATATAATATTAATGATTGATATTTTTTACCCCATAGTGTTTATATGATTTCAAAATGTGTTTTAATAGAGATCCATGGACATTTTAGACTTGTAAAATAATCTATATTGATTCAAATTTATATATATTTAAGTATAAAATTCTATTTGATATTAGTATTCAATATTATATTGACTAGTTTTAAAATGGCATGATCAAGATTTATATTAAAACGATGTTACATAAAGGCTTAAAAATTCATTGGATACATTTATATAATAGGTTTTACATTTCTCAATATGATGCATGAAGTTCCCATTATGTGTTGACTCTTAAGACTGTATTAAAAATAGAATAATGTTAGTAAGTGGGCATAGAGAAAATTCATAGAAATTATTATATGTTTTTCAAGATATGTTATAGATTTGAGTGGAAAATGAATTCCCAAGTCCATGAAATTTGGAATTTTGAAAATCATATAATCATAACACTTGTTACAAACTCCCACCAACAATGCCTTAATTTCCATCAATAACATTCAATGCAAAAATTTCATAATATAATCTAGTAGTGTGACATTACTGTTACCATAATGGTGTTTATGTTAGTTATTCTCTCCCAGAATTTTGTTTTTGAAGTTATCATGACCATATGAAAAAACACCATATTATATTGTCATGAATGTAATCCCACGAATTTGATTTACCTTACGAACTAGATCTAATGTATTGTTATGTAAGAGTGTGAGGATAAATTAGTAGTGATCATAGTATGAGGTGATTTTTGAAAGTCCACATTTTATTTCTAACTCATACTTTTCCCTTGGAATATACAACATTGTAATACCAATAGTGTTCATGTTTTCTAGGTTGGTTCTATATTCCTCCTATAGATCTTAAACATCCTATATCACTAAATTATTTTTGTAATAAAAGATATTCCTATACCTATGTAATTTAATAGACTATGAATTATTGAAACAACATTTTATTTGAAAAAATTTGTTAATTAATAATATTTTTAATTTGGCCAAATAAAGTAATAGTCACATTATCCATTGTGGTGATGTTTTATTCTAAAAATAGTCTAGAATGGTAATATTAGTTAGATGCGATGGAAAAAAGTGAATGTATTTTCTATATAATATAATTAAAAATTCACATATTCCAATTTCCCCAAACTTGATTTATTCCTTCCCATAAAGTACATGCCTTTATCAAGCTTCACATTGTTTCAATTTTCCCTCATATACTATCTCTATGTTAATGAAGATTAAGTGAATATAAAACAATTAAACATAATTTTGAACAAAAAACACTTAAAAATGCCTCTAATTTATTCTTCCCATTAAACTATATAATTCCCCAATTCACGGATACTTATTATATGGTATTATTATTCAATATATTCCCCCTCATCATTTGAGTTTAACATTCCCAAAATCATTCTATCCCATTTAAAGTATTTTAGAAATTAATATTTTAAAAGAAATGTATATTCATATATGATATTATATGAATGGAAAATTAACAGAACAAAGTTATTCTAAATACAAGAAATAACCCTTATTTAGTTATTATAATTGAGGCATGGTTGTTTGGTTTGGAAAACAGTCTCTCAAATTACTCTAACAATTATTAATGATTTATTACACATAAAAAAAAATTTCATGATATATTATAGAATTAAAAATCAATTAATAAAATTTAATTTGATGATAGTTTTTATATTTTATTGAATCATCATTTTGGTAGTCTCCCAAATGTGTTTATTTTGTTCAATAGACAAGTTACCTCAAAATCAAGTTTAATTTTCCTATTTGTTCATGTAAAAATACTTATTGACCTAAAATAATATTTATTAAACCTTATTACCCTTAATATGAAAATTATTTCTCCATATTCCCAATGTTTCACTATTTCCAGACCATAAATATCTTCTAAATGTTGTAAAAAAATTCTTGATACACTAATAACACTAGAAAACTGAAAAAGAAAATAATTAATGATACATACACAAACATTTTCCCTTCCCCAAAAATTATGAATGAAAAAAATATGATTTTAATAATGTAAAGATCATTCAAAATATGAAACATTATAGTACGTATCAATGATTGGAAGTAACGAATGAGATAGAATTGTGTGATTATTCATATGTAAGAGAGAGAGGATTGAAATCCCACAGGGGCACATTGTGATACTCTTTATAAAAAATTATCAGTTTATTCCCATTCACCATGAATGACCTATATTATTATTTATATTAAATTTAAAATACACCAAAAGGTAAAAATTAGTGTGATTAGGTAGCCACTTCCTCTTTTAATGAATATTTCCTTATATTAGTTTCAAAATTTGTGATAAATAATCACAAGATATACAACATCAAAATATGATTTTTGGTAGATGTTTTCATGATTTTTTACGTCTTTTCCATATTAGATATTGTGTTTTCATATTAATCCTTCCTAATTTCATCAAATTACATCATTTATAATATAATATGTTATCTATAATTTCTCATCTCAATATTTATCTTCCATATTTATTATAAACTCATATTCATGAAGTAAATCAGTATGTGAGAACACTGAACGCTAATGATGATTCATCATTTAAAATATTAAATGTTATTATTATTAATTCATAATGACTAGTTTTATTGTTGTTATTAGTGTTTAAAACATAATGGGTATTGGGAACTAATTTTTCGGAACAATGGATTGAAAAAATAAAAAAAATAAAACTTAGAAAAATGAGTTTTAAGAGACAAGAATAAAAAACAATACATTAATGATTACAATGGATGGATAAAGGGTTACAAAATGACAAGGTATAGATTATAAAAATTATGATTTCCCAGATAAATATTATTTTTTATTCATTCACGACCTTTTTCGATCATCACATATTAACAAGATATACTATATACTAACTCTCTTATGATATATCATATATATGAATAATCTATTACTTCCTAAACTAATGATTCCAATGACTGAAAAGGAATGTGTGATGTAACCCAAAGATTAATCTTTTAATCAATTTATATGCCCCATTTATTCATTAATAGTGAAAAAACCCTTCTTGGTGAATTGAAAAAAAAATTGGATTAAAATGAAGCAATCCAAATTTAAAATATATTATCAAATGTATAAGATAAGACAATCCTACACAATATAATTTTCCATAACAAAACCTTAAGAAATATTCATTTTATATAATGAATCTATATAGAAATTTTGAAAAAACAATACTAGAATAAATGAATAAAAGAAACTGGGAATAAGAAATATCCACTTTAAAACAACTATCAAAAGCTTCACTACCAAAGATCATTCTCTTGTCTTCTTGTAAACATTACTTGCAAAGATTCTCCAAGGTCACTTATCCTAAAACATTAACTAATAAAAAGTATCTAATACAAATGCATAAAATCAACGCCTAAATATTATTTTAAATTTTATTTCGTTTTCACTTGGCCATAGATATAATGAATTGAATCAACTCATTTACCACCTTATCATCAACATGTGATATTTTTCACAATATTTTGTTAATATCACATAAGTAGAATAGAATGCGTAGAAAATAATATAAAAAATCTACATGCAATCAGATTTACTAAAAAGTGAAATGAAATTATAAATTCCACTATCCTAATTCATTTGTTAACTATTATTTAGTATTTTATCCATTAAAAAAAATTCCAACATTGAAACTATAGGCTCAACTGCATCGAATAATGGTTTAGTTTCACAGGTTTTTCATTTCTTTCCCTAATATTTTATTTGATCTGCAAAAAAAAATCACAAAAACTATTGCAGATTAAAATGGGTCGACCATAATATCAACAAATCATAATGTACAATATATTGAACTTTGGATGGACATTAGCTTCAACTATAAATGATTTCATCATCTATCCTTGAAATCTCATAGATTCATTGACCATGCGTTACCATTTGAGTATAGAACTCAATTTGTTTGAAATCAATGTGAAAATTCCTCATGAAGTTGGGGTGGATAAATCAAATATGTTACAACAATAGGTTTTATAAATATTAATGTTCATTTATATTTGAATCTTCACCCTACAACAAAATAGTCACATTACTGATCATTTTTTAAAACCAGCAACTCTTCATTCATTATTATTATTCAAACTTGGTTGAGCTCTAATTTCCAAAAACCATCAACACACAATGATAAAGACAACTCATTAATCATAATATTCAAATTTATTCTTATTAAAACATTAATTAGTGATCTATATCAAGAATAAATATAGTAAAACTTTAACTATGTACAATTAGAATGTCAATTATTTGTCTTAAAAAAAACTAGATATGATTCAATGATGATAAACACCCCTGATGGGTTCAAAGAAGCTACCTGATTGTTCATCATTACTTACATTGATTTATTCTCTGATATAATGTTGGTGATATTTATTGATGAAGCATATGAAACACGATCATCTTTTTCAATAATCATAGGCACAATCTGAATTCCATGGATCAATTTTAATTTTTTTATCATTATTCTATTGTCTCACCAGTCTTCTGAAATCTTGGAGCATATTCGTTCGAGCCATGTTAGTTGTGGTTCTCCTCTAATCATATAATTCAAATTAAATCTAGATCCAATGAACCAAACTTGATATGGTTTGATATCAGCTATTTTCATCCATGAGTTTATAGTTCCTCTACTTATTGTGATATTTTGGTGAAACATCGCTTTACTATAATGATTTTTATATTCCACTAAGGGTTAAGTTTAATACTTTGGGTTTTTATAGGTAATCCTGCCATTAGATTATCCTTTGGTTACAAGGTATTTGGATGTGGTATCTTGAAAATTAGCATGGTAGTTTCAGTGAAAACATCATCCTGTTATATTCACATGAAAATAGAAGCTTTTCTATCCGGAATTCACTTCATTTGTTAGGTTGTATGCCTTTCTATAAGCCTTAAATAATGTAAATTACCACATGAAACCAATATTTAGGTACATGGAATGGTAACTTATGTGATAATGGATACATCATAATGTATGTCCATACTTCATGTGATAAATTCATAAAGACAGTTGAGTTGGCAAAAATTATTTTTCACCACACGACCAGTCAACCTACTACAAAGCATGATGTTTTTACTTTGAAAAAATGTCAACACATAGAAATGAAAATAAATTTTCAAAAAATAACATAATTAATGGGGGAAATAATAAAAATTAATTCTATAAATAGATACTAAAATCAATAACATTGAAATAAAAAAAATATTGATTTAGTGGTTTTTGATTTTTTTTAAAATTATAGTGGATGATTATCTTTATTAATGATCAATAATGTATACCAAAAACCTTCCCTAATAATACAATGTTAAAAATATAAATAGGGAACATCAAATTAAATATCATCAAAATGTCTTAAAATATAAAAAGTTAACATTGCAATGAATATTTCACTAAGATCCATAAAATTTCACTCCTAAAAGAAATATAAAAATTAAATTCAATGAAAATATTTATATTTTAAAATAAAAATAATAAGATTTTTCAATTAAGTAAAAGAACATATATTTAATTTAGAAAATATCCAAAATTAAGAATTTATCCATTGAAAAATAATTTGGAATTAAAACACAGTTAAACACATACAATGGTTGTGGAAACAGGTAATTAAATTGAGAAAAAACAATTCTCTAGTATTTGAAATTTTCTTATTTTGTTGGAAAATATTTTATAAATTCATTAGAAAAAAACCATTCAAAATAGTGATATGGGTGAATTTACACAAATTACCATTTTTGAAATATATTTTTCCTTGTGTATTATTTAATTATGAAAAATTGATTACTCCCTATTGAAAGAGGTTATTTGGTAAAAAGATAGATTTAGATTTAGTAAAATTTTGAAATTTGAAATTTTGATAGGGTTTAAGAAGACCTCACATTACATTCGACATAGACATCCAAATTTATATTTACCTCTAAGTGAATACAAAAACATAATCTATGGCCGAATTAATTAATCACTCTATTTGGATGAGAAAACATAATTATTAACATGAAAAAATAAATAATATATAAAATAGCTTAAATAATAAAATAGTGAATGAATGATGGCGGTGTGGTTCAAAATGGATTATGATTTTTAGTTCATATCTTATTTAAATGCCTAAAGTATTTATTTAATGCATAATTAATTGTTCAAAAGCAATAATTGTTGTAATTGATAGTCCGCAAGATCGACCAAATTTCTCTGATATTGGAAAAAAATTCCAAAACCCAAGTAAATAAATGATAAATAAAAAAATATTAACGTCATCCAATTATTTAATCATAACTGAAACGTTAAAAAATATTTGATCTGTTGAATAAAAATAGTTACCTTTCAAATCAATAAAATTTTAAAAATAATTAGTTCTTGTTGATATGTAACGCATTAAAGTATAATTCATTTCAATAGATACCCCTTCCACACACATCATATCAAGAAATACCTCCATTCTTGAACATTAATGTGGGAGAAATAATTGATAGAGTTAATGTTAAAAAATATATGCAATTAAAAAATTTCCAAACATGTAGAAGGGTTAAAATATAGTTCAAATAATATGTTTGTGGAATTTTCTTATGAATATAAAAAATGGAATTCAAAAATTAAATTCATTTTAATTTAGGAAAAATAAAATGATTTATGATAATGTACATTAAAAAATAATCATGAACATTGACCTAATAATAAAAAAAATTAAACAAAGTTATTTTCAGGGTGTTGGAGGCTTTTAAATTTTATTTCAATTTGATTTTCAATACCCTAGAACATAAAATTAAAAATATCAAAAACATATATTTATATTCCTAAATTAAAAAAATCTATGTGCATAATTCCCCCTTGTAACACCCCAAGCTTCCACAATACACTTCTCTTTGAATAATATAGTAGCGTGTGTTGTACGAAACTTCGAGTTCTAACACAAACCACACCCAATCAAACTAGCAGTTATGAATAGTAATAACCAATTTTTGAAATTTTATAAATTTTATCTTTCAAAATGGACTTTATTTTTGGATTTGGAATATCAAAATTAGCTTAGGGTGTATTTTTGGTATTTTTCTGAAAACATTCAATTTTTGATGAATAGTGAAAAACAATGAGTTATAGTTTGAAACTGAATTTTTATTTAAATAATTATTTATTTTATTTAAATGTATTTTAGGTTAAAATAGACACATAACACCTATATATTTTCAATGTAATTCATTGGAGTCAATTTATAATAATCTTAGATATATAAAAATTTCTTAGAACTTTTCACTGTCTTTTACCCATCTCCTATGAGAATTTGCAAATTCACATAAAACTTAATTTTACCGCTTCTATGAGTGGAATTAAAAAAAATTAGAGACACGGTTGATATAAATAAGTAAAATGTGGTTCAATTAGATGACAATAATATTTTATGAATAGTAAGTTTTTACTTTTATTTACCACGGTTAAAAGTAAATAGGGTAATTAAGGTTAAAAATGATATTATTATTACCCTAACACGTGTCCTAATTCTATTGGATAAATATAGTTCGACCTAAAATAACCTTAGGAATAAAATATGGACCTTTTTGGTCCAGTTGGATTATATTAAGACATTTATTATTATTTAATTCAACGAAGAGTTAAAAGATTAAAATCAAATTTTAATAACTACAACATTTTTTATATAGGGTTATACATAAGATAAATTCGATTATAAATATTCCATATAAAGATAAAATGGTTTCCTACATAATATTATTTTATTTCTAATTTTTAGAAATTAAAAAATGTCATTTATTTATGACACAATGGTGATGAAGTAATTATCTATTTAATTAAAAATTGAAATAATAATATTATAAATATCCAAATAAATTTAATTTGAGACTGTTTGTGAATTCCACTAATTTTATAGGTTAATAAGACATATTATGGTTGGTTATATGAATTGTTTTTATGTAATAATGCTGTTATGAATTTAGAAAAAACAAAATACCAACTAGTGTTAAAATTGATATAAAAGAGTTTTTAAAACAAATATTATATTATTAATTGATATTCAAATCCTAAAAAACTAATGTTCAGCCAAATGACTTTGATAAGGTTATATATATTAATAATGAAACAATTGGTGTTCTCTTGGATTGTTATAATATGTTTATTAACCATAAAATATAAAAATACAAAGAGACATGGTAAATGTCAGACTATTCAACTACGAGTTAAATATAAAGGATAAGGTTAATATAGTGACCCAAATATGTATAAAATCTATTTTTTGAAAGGATTTTGACCCATCTCCACCTTATACTCAAAAAAAGTCACTTTGGAGCCATTATAAACCTAATATTAATTTATTATAAAATAATATTTTATGTTTTTCCTAAGGTTCCCCTCACCCTTCTTATAAAAGGGCACTCCACCTTCTCTCTAATTAAAACCTTCAAAGCCATTTGGCTCAGCCAAACCCTACCAAAATTCTCTCTCAACTATTATCACTTCTACCTAGAGGCCGTTGTTTGATCAGAAATACAACCTGAGGATCCCTTTATATCAAATAAAAAAGAAGAACCTAAAGAAGAGGTAATGTTTTCACCACCCACTTTCATGTTCCTTTCTTCTTCCACTTCTTCTTTATTTGTTATTTCCATTCTAAAATAATAACTCCAATATCTTCTATATACTGTGTTGTTATTATAAAAATGGTACAACCATATTCAGTGTTCTATACATTCTTTGAATGACATGTCACCATACTTGCGTACGTACGGCTTACCATCTCCACGTCATGGTGTAATTGTTATTCAAAACATTATTATTAGGATGGGTATGATAATGATGTTTAATTGATGTAAATAATAAATATAACATTATTATTATTCTGTATTTGTGATATAAAATCCAATTATATATAATTTTAATATCAGAAGAATGATATTGTTGCTCGTGCATACGTACGGACTACCGTCTCCACGAACACGATGAGATTCATTCCCCATCGTATCCATTCAAGGATATTTCTATTTTTATGATTAAAAATAATGTTTAAGGACTTGATAGAATTCCGGATATGAATAAGATACAACCTATTGGATAACAAACATGTATTATGTATCAAAACATGTAAAATAAAACGAGTAAGTGAACACCCGAAACGACGATAATACTAAAATATTATTAAAAAGTAATATTAAAAATTCATATATGATATCATATTTATGTATATGATTATTGAATAATTTAATAAGAATGATTTAACTATTATAAAAGAGTTTAACCTACCATCGAACAAGGAAAATTACAATGTACGGGTTAATTTCACTGTCTCTTTATTATCCGATGTTGTTTTTATGTAAGTATCTACTAAGAAATCTTTATCATCCACATCCATGTTTCTTAAAAATGTATTTAAAAATAATCATAATATTTTATAGACAATGGATAAAGTAATTTATACCATTTTTTTAATTTTTATAAGATGTTTATGAAGGAATCATTCCATCGTTTTCCAAATAAGATCCCTTTTAACCTTTTTGACATAATTAAGGTTAGAATGTCTTTTTTAACTTACACGGCGGGTGTAGATATATTCCACTGTTATAAAATCATCGAGGTTTCCCTTACAAGATTATAAATATGTTTTCAAAGTAAATTTTTTTCTTTTATAATTATGTTACTTTTAAATTATTTCAAAATAGATATATTTCTCTCAAATAGTTTTGATTTCATCTAGGTCAACATCCTTTGATGTATTTTAAGCTTATTTGATGTTGATTTTTTATGAAACAAAATGTCTATATTTTATTGAAGGTTTTGTGATATTTTTGACTGTGGATGTGTTATTTTTATATCATTCATGGTTTATAGATAAATTATTGGAATTTCTAATGCTTGTTTTAATACGAATGTTTATGTTATGTTTAAACCTATTCATATGAGGAATGAATTGGACTTAGTATGTGATGGGTGGAGCCCACTATAGCTCCTCAATGCATTAGTAGGTCTCACGAGACAGACTTATGTCTTGGCACAAGGCCTTGAAAAAATATTATTTGTAGTCTAGGTACAAGGCCTAGACTATGTGGTTATGATAGTCAGACATTATGCATTCCATCATTATGAAAGTGGTTATTGATATTGCATTTTATTGTTAGAATAGTAGAATATCCATGTGAATAAGTAAATGGCATTACATTATTTTATTTTTTCCATATTATGCTGAACAACAAGTTTAAAAGGCTTTTGTTTTAGTTATACATTGCCTTAAATGTTTAAGCTTATTTATGAATGTTTTCGATATATTGTTATCCTTACTGAGCATCTGAGCTCACCACTTTCTATCTTTTATTTTTCCCAGAATGTGAAGAAATATTTTATGACTGACCTGTAGGGATAGTCTGAGGGGATATGAGTGTGGAATATGGATACTATGTTGTTGTAGTTTTTCACTTTATGATGTAATGTAAGACTTATGAATGTATCTAGTGTTTCAAGTGGATCTAAACTAATCAGTCTTTCAAGACTTGATCTTTTGTGATCATGCCAATGTTATGTAATAATGCACCGACTCTGGGTAACTGGGGTTGGGGCACTACACCATGCATAATTTAGTACTTTTAGATAATATAAAGAAGAAAACATTTTCATGGAAGTACGCAAGAAAATTCACAACAAAATATTTCAAATAAAAATGAAAAATAAAACTCCAATAATTTTTAGACTATTCTTATTGATAGTGTATCAAAAAATTATCCCCTCTATTAATGAATGAAAAATCCATTATTATTATATTTTTAGTAGCTACAAGTTTAATAGGTAATCATTAAATTTCAATATAAAAATATATATTATAAAAGTAACTAGATAAAGTGTTTTTTGATGTTTATCAAAAAATTCTCTAACTAAGTTTTTATAAAATAAAGAGGATGGCCATGAATTAAATCCACTAAGAAAGCTAGAGTGATTAATAGATCATAAAAAATTTTATACTTTATATAAAAATGAGAAAAATGTATATTAATGACCATGGGTTTACTAATAGTAAGAAAAAAATATTTAGGACTTAGTTAGAAATCATTAGTATATTAATGTTTCTACCACAAAATGGTTGTAACATCAATTTTTCACTTAAATTTAGTGATACCCATTGAATATTTTCAAAAAATTGTATTTTTTAATCACTTATGATATCCAAAGTATATATTAATTGAACTCTAATAATGGTGAAATATCCATAACATTTGTATTGAAGATTATCATAAAAAATTCTATGTTAGAAAGTGAAATTTGAGACCTTCAATCCTAATATAAAATCAATATTTTGGATGATGCGATCATGAGAATCATTATACCTATTTTTTATAAATCATAACATTATCCTAATAACATCTCAGAACCTAAACCAACAAACTTAGCTCAAGAAATCAGAATTCACTAGTAGTATTAAAAATTAAGGATTAGTGCCATAACTACACAATATTACCTATGTTCTAAATATATAAGAAAAGGAAGATATTTTTTATATAGTTTTATTTATGAAGTATTACCTATTAGGCTCATTAAAAAAGGTTTTATAAACCCATAATGCCTCATCATGTTTGAAAGACCAATCCTTCATCGAGTTAGAGATATTTTTCATTTAAATTGGTTTTATCTAAAAATTTTATATGTCAACTTTTACACAATAATTTTGATGGAATTTATATCATTTTATATAAGAAATACAATAATTCCCAATCTTAGATGAAAGATTTATATTAATAAAATTGATTTCATTATCAGTGATAAAGTCTATTGTAACCCCAAACCTTGATAAAATTCTCTTTTTCATAAATTTAATCACACTAATATCTATATTATTTGGAATTTATCAAACATATAACCACATAAAAAAAGAATCAATTATCACAAAATCAACTATTTTACATTTTATGATATAATTGGTCCCATAAAATCTAAGCCATGTAAATTGAATGTATGAACCACTAAAATAATTTTTTTAATGTAGACCCTAATTTCTACCAACATTTTCTATCCATTGAAACCTTTCATAAATAATAACTATACTATTATAATCCTTAATCATCATGGGATAATACAATCTATCATAAATGACTTGTTGGGAAGTCCTTTCTCCCCCAGAATGTCCTCCAAATATTGATGAGTGATAAATCTATAAAATGAGAAAAATATCTTCTTATGGAACACACATAATCAATATTCCATTATCATTTATCTTAATGAGTAAAATATCATCTAAAAGATAATTATTATGATTATAAATGATTTTTTCCTTTGATTTTGTGATAAATTATTTGTAATTATACATTATACCATGTAATTATTTAAACATTCACACGAATAAGATTTCTTAATAGATATATAAGAGCATTTTTCATCATGAGATTAAATATTTATCTCCCCTGGATCCTTAGATTGGGTGTTGGAAAGCCTAGATAAGTGATAGAAAACTATTTTTTCAATTCCCTGTATTAATTTAATATAAATATAAATTCAAAAATACAAAATTATCTACCTATTGATCTTTATTTTTAGTGTTTTTTAGAAAAAAGTTATTTCAATGAATAATTGTCTTTAAAAAATCAATTTTGATTATATTATGTAGTACCTAAAATTTTTGAGTAATATAGATAAACAAAAATCCTTCTAAGTAGTGATATTGTTCGATTGATTAGCAACTTGAAACCTACTATAATATTACAAAACATGTAACCAATTATCATTCTTATATCTTCGGGATGATCCTAGAACAATATCCCTGGAATCACACATGATATCAAATATACCCTTCTAATTAGGAATAAAGATGATGAATGATGAGTTGAATTTCTCCATAAGTAGTTCAAGATATTCCAATTATTTTCGTCATCAAATATAAAAGGTATATCTCTCAAAATAATATTAATGGGATGGATTTTTTAATTCATTAATAAATGACCAGGTAAAATCAAATTTCTCAAAAAATATATAAACACTCTTGATATTTTTATGTGGAATATTTTCATCCACTTATATTAAGGAATTTTAAACCTAAAATAACCTATTTGTGACCATACAGAAAAAAACTATTACTTCCATGCCCATAAAATAGGGGGTTTTTCACCAATTAATTAAATTATTGGGATCCACGATCCTATCTAAATCCAAAATCATTATTTGTAAATACATTTCAAAAGTGATCACAACAATTGAAATATCATATATTAACATCCCAATTATACTCTCTATCATGTATGATAATATATGTATCATGAATATATGAATGGTGGAAGATGCACCAAATAACCCAAAGGGAATTTTATAGTAGGAAAATTTTTAAAATGCATACATGAATAAAGGTTTTTAATTGTCTTCTTGGGTTATTATTATCAATTTATTATAAATATAACCATCTAAATAATAAAATAATTTGTTCCTTGAAAGCATATAATGAATTATAACTATCAAAGGAATTAGAAAATAAACTTTTCATGATATTGGATCAAATTTATTTTAATCAATACAAACTATCTATTAGGTTTCATTACAAACATGAATTTGATAATTCTTTTTATTATATTAAAATTAAATATTCCTTTAAATGGAACTACTTAGAATGGAATGATTAAAGGAATATCATAGAAGAGAATACATGGGACCAGTGCCTAAAATATTGATTACCACTTATCTAACAATCAATTTATGTAGGTATTTTGTCTCCTTTGACCCGTTACTACATTATTGTGTTTTAGATCTATATAAAGACTATGCATAACCAACATATTAGTTTTTATTTTTTAGAACACTCAATATTTATTCCCCTTTATTTTCATTAAATTTTATTGAGATAACAACTTACACTCTTGATTCTTCACCTAGAAATAAGTTTTTTAGGTGTGATGGGAGTGATTTATGCCACAAATGAGGTTTTTTTTTATCTAGAAGGAAGAATAATTGGTAGAGGTGGTCCATAAAATTTGACATGATTCTTAAACTAGGTTAAAAAATATTCATATTTTAAATTTATAACTTATTTTTGGTTTTTATCATAGATTTCCAAGGAGGAGAACACACTATAATGAGAATATAGATCATTTTTTAAAATGTTTTTAAGGAATTGAGAATCATATTTTCCAATAAATTATCCCTTAAACTTAATAAAGTGTTTTAAATTATTTATTGAAGGGAAACAATCCACATTCTATCATAAAAATTATTTATGTTCCATCATAGAAAACTCATCCCCAACACCACAATTCAGTGTAGGAATATAATTATTGACCCAATAAAAAATGTTTCCCCACATCAAATCTTGAGGAGACTAAAAAATGTGTGAAAAAGTAATTTTATCTACCCTACAAATTTATTTGAACAAGGATTTTTTTAATAAATTCATCTAAATGAGTTAATGGGTTCCAAAATTCACAAAACTCTATTCATAAATAGTTTTCCCTAGATTAGTATTATCATTCATTTTTAATAACCTATAATTTTCAATTTTATTCTCAAAAAATACACATAAATTGACCCTTTTATACATCTATGATTAATTTTATAGTTTATAAGGAAGGATAATCCATGTTTATATGGACATAAATTTCACATTCCCTAACTAAAAATGATCAAGTTGGCATATCAAAAACACTCCAACTACAAGTCCAAAGTCCCCAATTCATTATATGGGATGATTAATAGATAAGTTATCCAACTATAAAATTATAATGGTGGGCTTTAGCTCTATTTAACTGAACTCTTGGAATTATGAGAATGGAATCTGCTTTAAAATAATGCAAATATCAAAAGGACATTGTAGTTTACCACTATTATCTTTGGTTCAAGGAATGATAAAAATCCATTGATCATTTTATTGTAGAAAAATCTTCATTGGATGAAAAACTATAAGCTATTTAATGGATGTTAGTGAAAAACTATTCAATGGTTTTTTATAAAACACTTTTTAATGATAATAATGATATTAAGGAATCTGAATTACATATTTTATGAATATAATGTTGAAATTAAGCTTATTTAAATTCCTATGGAAGTTGAGAAGTTTAGGTTTTTTATATATTTTCCATCCTATGAGGGAATGGAATGGGTGAGAAAAATTACTAAAATTAGTGTGAATACCTTTAAACATGACATGTTTTTAATTACATTCGATATTTTTCATTTTAGAATATTTTCAACATGTTTCTCATGTGAAATAATTTAGTTTGATTTTTTTATTGATTTCATATTTATTTCTACATTGAGTTTTATCGAGTTTGTGAGTTATAGAATCATTATGATTTTTCATATAAGACTTTCATAGAATCATTTACATCACCTCCTTGAACATTTGAACATCTTATCAATGTTAAAGCTATGGATTTATCCCCAGAATTAGCTTTCCCAAAACATAGAATTATTCATTAATCTCTACCACATAACTCCATAGGCATTTGATTGATTTTCATTTTAATATTATTCATATCCCTATTTATAATAGTTTTTTTGATTCCATATGAGTAATAATATTGTCATATTGTTTATACATTTAGGAATGAATATCATCCATCAACCCCTCACGAATACATTGAGAATTCAATAATCCAAGCCTTTTTTGATTTGAAAAAAATGGTCTAGGTTTTTTTATAACATGGGGTTCTAGGGGCCAAATAATTCTTTATCCTTCGAGTAAAGGATTAAATGATATTTATAACCCAATTTTTAACTATTTCAAACTATATCATCATTTTTATGAATTCTAAGACTATATCCAGAAGAATTAATATATTAAATAGGTTAGTAAGGAAAATCAATGTTTTAATACAAGACATAGAAACTATATACAAGCAACATTGTTAGAATTTTCACCAATGTGAATTTTCAGCCTTAAAATTACTTATTCTAATATCATTAAAATTTTGAATTTAGATTGTGTATTTCCTAACTATCATACTCAAAGAAAAATTATGTTGATAACTGTATATAAGGGTATTAATTGTTTGTTTACATACCTTATAAATTTTATTTGAGAAATCTACACAAGAAGAATGATCCAAAAGTGTTTTGTTTTGACAGGAAAGTCTATGGTAAAAAGTTTCCATTAAGTAATGTGGAGAAAACTGTTGATTATATCATTATCTAATGAGACTCTTAATCTTATCCAATGTCTCATGGAATAGTTCACCCTCTTCATGAAAAAACTAATGATATTATTCCTATTCCCTATGGTCATTCTAATGGGATAAAATTTCATAATGAAATCATTAAACACCTGATCCCATACATTAAAAATTTATTTTTCTAACCATTAAAAATATAATCTAGAATTATTGTAAAGGAAAAATGGAAATACACCTTGATTTAAAACTTTATCCCTCTTCCCTATTAAGGGAATTTTTTGTACAATTCTTTAAATAAAACTAATAATGCAAAAAGTGTTTTCACTAGGAATATTAGTAAATAATGGTAGCATATAAAACACTGAATATTTGATCTTAAATTTTCCATATTGAAGAGAAAACCATATACATGATTGTTTACTAAATAATTAATTCAAATATTACTCTCTAGGATAATTCCATTGGCCTTCTGATTCGCCAAGTGGTGGTGGAAAAAAATTTCTATGGTAACTGAAACATCCATAAAATCTTCTATTACAACCTTACTTTTATTTATAAAGGAACTAATACATCAATTTATTTTAGGAATGTATGGTTATAATATTTCAAAGGTTGATCTTGTTCACATAAAATAAGAATAGAGCACACACACAAACACATACGTATAGATAAAACATTAGATCATAACCAATAGTTTTTTATTGAATAATATTTTTGAGACTATACTTCAAATTTTTTATTTTTTTGAAATGTTTTAAAAAATTTATAGAATAATCCCATCCTTGGAATTGACACAAGTTTGTTTGATATTGTTCCTTTAAAAATAGATAAAATATTAATCCATACTAAATATTTATATTGTAGTGAGTTGGGAATTTAACCCATAGGGAAGGGGAAATGAATGTGTATACAAATGGATCAAAACATTTGAAAAATAACATAATGTACATTGATTTCATTGTTAAATTGAAAGAAAAAACATAAAACTAATGATAATAAGGGATATATTAAGGTTAGAAAAAATATATACATAAAATAAAACACATAGAATACTTGATTATAAATTTTATTGGCTAGTTAAGGATGATTCTAAATTAATTCATGAATTATTTTGACTATAAAAAACTTGAATGATATAATTACTATAGACTCTATAGAGATTTAGAAGTTATAGGATGAATCATGTTGTTTCTCAAATACCAAATCAAATGATTGTAAAGTCAAAGAGTAACATAACGTCATGATTAATCTCTTGCACTATTTTGATAAAATATTTTTTCATTAAATGTGGAAAATCATTCCTTCATAGTAAATTATATAAAATTTTGTATAAAAATAAACCAATTAAAATGTAAAAGATTCAAAAAATGAATAATATAAGATTATCCATCACAATCTAATTTCTTACAATAAAATAATACCTATGAAAACTGTATTTAATAAATTTATATAGATATTTATAATAATTACAAGTATAATAAAAGATGAAATGAATGAGGAAAAATAAGATTACCTTCTGAAACACCATCTGGAAAACTACACATACCAAGATCATTCATTACCTATATTTGAAAATATTCTTCCAAAGTGAATCCAATGTGTCTTATCCCCAAAACAAATATTAACAAAATTATATGAATTTTTTTATCCCCTACCTAAAATCATTTTTATTTTTTATCTTTCTCATGTGGTTACAAACGACATTCACCAACATAACTCAATTTGGACAACATAACTGACCACATAAAACAATTAATAGTATTGTTTTCACTAGAAAGTTACTTGAACAAAACTCATTGAACTGAATTTAAATAGATCATGTAAAATTGTCTTCAATTGGAAGATAAAATAATCTAGATGTTCCTCCCACTTGGTTCACTTATTAATAAATCATTATTATTTTATAAATTTACAAACCTTAAAACATTGAAACTATAGGTTAAACTACCATTAATCATGGATTAGTTTCATGGAATTTTCATCACCCATCCTATTATTTGACCTCCTCAAAAACACATTAAAATATAAAAAACTATAAAATCATAAAATGGGTTGACTAAAATCTCAATCCTTCACCAGAAAAAATAATATTACATTCAATTGGATATCTATATAAAGTAAAAATTATTTAATAAATGTGACTAAAAGTATATTAATTTAATTGAAGGATCCTCAACATATGAGTTCATTACTATATTGGTTTGATGTCATTAAGGATATTTCATGGGATGATAGCATGTATGAATCCTCTATCATAAAAAAATAGGCTTCAGAATCAATAAGATGTCGCTTATTTGAATATTTATCCTTTAAGAAGAAATATAATGTTATGATCATAGTATTAAACCACAAAAACATATCTCTTTAATTTTTATTCAAACATGACTGATCTCTAATTTCCTAAAATCATATATAGGGCTCAATAATTTATTTCTCTTTATGATAGGTTGTGAATATGTCCTGCATTGAAAATTAATTGATGATCATGCTAAAAATAAAATGTGGGAAACAATCAACCATGTAAATTTAGCATATTTATGATTCATCATGTAAAAAATTGGGTCTGATTCAATGTTGTTCACAACCTCTACTAGGATCAAAGAAGCTCTATTGATTATTTATTAACTATTTCCTCAATTTCATAATAGCTAGATTTTTGGTGTTTATAAAAAGTGACGAAGATGCATCCTAATAATCATTTTAAACAAGCACATATGTGGCTCAATTTTCATGGACTAGTTTTATTTGTAATCCCATCTCCATAGTTTCACTATCCATCCTCTGTAACACGCTGAGATTTTTTGAAATATTCATTATCAAAAAATATAAAATTTTTCTTATTTTGCAATACATTTGACACAAATTATTTATTTTGTAACGCGTGTCACTTATTTTATCTTTGGTTACACATAAAACTATTTTTTTTCTTGTGTTACACATAATACTATGTTGAACTTGTATTATACACAACTCCAGGTTTGAATGAAATGTAACATACTCCTAAAATATTATAATTTAATATTATAGTTATCAATAAGATATTAAAATTGTGGGTATTAACACGTTTATGTAAATTATGAAAATAATTTTTTTACAAATTTATATAAATATAATTCTTTGGTTTCCAATTATTTAAACTTATTAAAATAAAAAACTAATTGAAAATAACATATATCATTTTATAAAAGACAATTCTTATGAAAAAACATTTTTAAAATAAAAAAGTAAACAAAAAGATTTTGGTTAAATATATAAATAAATTTTATAAATTATATGTTAAATAAACTTATTAACAATCATCTTATGTTTTATCTAGAAAATAGATAAAAATAATTCCAATTTTACGCATAAAAGTGGATTTAAAAAACAACCTTTTATCTTTTGGTGTATGTATTTTAAAATTAACATTAAATTTTTTTCAAAAATATACTTTAAAAAAGTAAAATAATATTTGTAATCAAAAGGTAAAAATAATATTTGGATATTTTTTGTATTTTTCTAAAAAGTATAATTTTTTTGTGGAATAATGAAAAATATAGAATTTTTATTAAAAACATTCTATTTGTTTAATTTATTTATGAAAATTAATTATATATTGATATTTTTTCAAAACAAATATTCAAATGATACGTATATTAATCTAATTTAGTTTATTTTAATTAATTTAATATTGGATTTTAATATATTTGTTTTTAAAAACCTGAAAATTTCTCTTTAAAACACTGCTTCCCATCACGTCTGTGTGATTAAATTTAAATTAAAATATTTTACATCAATGTATAATATTTTTAAAAATGTATATTATATATAGAATCACAATAATTTATATTATCTAATAAGTTCAAATTTATATTTTCCCATAATGAACAGTGAATATAGTAAAAATTATTTAGTATGGTTTACATAAAAAAAGGGTTTACCTAGTGAAAACTAAAAAGGTAAGTGTTAAAAATAACCCAAAACATTCCAGAAATCAATTTAATGGAAATATTTAGACCATATACCTTATATTATTAGTGGTGGTTAGTTAGTGTATCATTTTTACATGAAAAAAATGGGTGAATTTTTTCTTTTAAAAAATTTATTGCGGGAAACTAACCTCACTTATAAACGATCACCCTTTATTCTTTAAAATTTATACCTTAAAACTTTTTTGAATTATCTAATGCCTCCCAAATAGCATTATAACATACCTAATCTCATACCATAGACATTAATGTTTATATAAATCCATCATAGTATTGATTTTGATGAAAACCATTGGATGATACCCAAAGAAGAGGTAATATTCATCAATGAGTTTTTTTAGTTTTTTTATTAATATGGATCATTAAATTATAATTATACATTGATTATATAATAGTATTGTTCGTCGGAGTGGACACTCAAGAGGGGGGTGAATTGAGTTCCAATTAAAATTTCTGTTTTAAAAACATTGTCAAAAAATCCCCCAAATAAAACACCGAATTAAACTGTAGTGAATTTATATCAAAATAAAGGTTCTGTTGGGTTCTCATGGGATTGATTATTTCCCATTTAATCAAAACAGAAAGTTTGATTAACTTTTGAAACCAACTTACTGATTTACAACTAATATAAACACTTGCGAATTTAATTATCAAAGTGACTTTAAAACAGTTCTGGTTTTAATGTAATTAGCAGCAGAATAAAAGAATATCTTTGAAAGATATAGCACAGCAGATATAACCAGGAGGTTCAGTCTCAAGTAGAGACTTAGTCCTCTCAAAAATTTATATAAAAGTGATCCACACCCAGGATCGGGGATTACAACAGTATACAACTGTCCAGGTCCAAGACCTCTACCACTGTTATCCGTGGGAACAGAAACAACAGCCACCAGCTGTCCAGGTCACACGACCTCTTCCACTATCCCAGTGGGAAATAAAAGTTGTAAGAGTGTTGAGCGAGGAATTAAAAATCCTCCAGTTAAAGCACAGGATACAGTGTGTGTGTTAAATACAACAGAAAACACACACTGCTCAATATGTAAAAAGATAAATCACAGAGCAAGTATTTAGAGTTTAGAAATGGATCTAGTGATTGTCGTGTAGTTCTAGACTCCTTTGATTGATCAGAATTTGCTCTGAGTCCTCTTCTGGTTTTTGACTGGAAAACAGAGTATCGTCTATTTCCTTTACTTCCAGGTGTTGAGACAGAGGAGATAGTAGTCGATGAAGTTCTTGTGTTATGTTCTCGTTCTCAGCTCTTCACTGGTATGCAGTAATGAGTTCTTCGTGTAAGTTCTGTCGTCTCTTTGCATTCAGCTTGATTGTTCTTCCAGCACACCTCGTGGTCGTTCTCTGTGTATTCGTCTATTCATCTTTGTAGTATCACATCCTTTATTTAAAGCACGTGCTCTGGAAAAAGATGATTTAATTTTTGCAGGTACGAGGTATGGTTCCCTGGCATCCAAAATCACACATTAAATAAATGTCAGTGTATTAAAATATACCTAATATGACAGTTGGTTCGATTAAACAAAGATAAAGAAATTAAAGCTGTGTCGGGTTTTGTCTCTGGAATGGTAGTTTTTGATATCAGTGGACTTGTGTTATAGTGGGTGTCTGTATCAGTTGATTTCATTTGTAACGGTAGACTTTGTATCGGTAGCTGCAACAGTAGACTTGATCACATTAGTAGCGGTGGACTTGTAACGGTAGTTGTGGTTATGCCTTGTATCGGTAGCAGTAAGTCCCTATCGGTAGCTTCCTTGATGTATCTGTATATTTTGCGTATTGGTGGACTTCAGCATATCGGTAGCTCTATATCGGTAGCTATCGACTTCGATGTAGCAGTAGACTTGAGTACCGGTGAGCTTTTAACCGTAACTCTTTCAGTAGACTTGATGTACCGTATCGGTAGACTTTGATGTAGTGGTGAACTTTGAGTACCGGTGAACTTGATGTATCGGTGAACTCCGTATCGGTAGCTCTATTCGATATCGGTAGCTCTAATCCATAATGGTGGTATCAGTAGCTCTATTTGATATCGGTAGCTCTAATCCATAACGGTGGTTACTGTTCTATAACGGTAACTATAAACTATTTAAGCATTCTATTAGCAGAATGAGTTAGGTCAGATTATATATATCCAAAAGACTTATATTAAGAATAATTGAAAGTAACAACATATAATAAATCATATTGGGGATGCATTAACCATAATTTAAGATATAAATAAAATATAGTTTGGGATTATCAAAATATAATAATGTAACTCAATTTCCAGACGGTTCAATAATCTCCCCCTTTTTGATAATCAAAACTTATGCCAAGAGAATGGAAAGTAGAAAAGAAATTAGCATCAGAGGAAAAGGTTATTTTGTTTTGTTCAGAACAAAACTCCCATATTCCTAAAGTCTTAGTTTCTCCTTCCCCCTTCGTGTGTTTCTCACCCTGTGTTAACTCTTAGGTCTCATTTCTTATTTTCTCTCATTTTCTACCTCTTTGTGATTAACAAAAAGAAGGGTAGAAGAGAAGAGATAAAGAGTAGTAGAGAATAAATGACAACGTAATAGAAACACAGTAAAGTAGATAATGAAAAGGAATTTCATTAATATTCAAAAGATACAATGATAAAATCAGAACAAAAAAACAAAAAAAATGGAATCCTATCAAAAAGATCGAGAAACACTCAATCCTCCTCTAGAACATGTGTCATTCCCTTAGGATCGATAGAGGTTGCAGGTGCAGGGTCAACAGAGGGTTTTGGAATAGCTGAAGGGACAACTGGTGGTTCAGCTACAGAAACTATACCGGATCTAAAATTTGAGCTCCTCTAAGTGATCATTGGTATCATGCTCCTGATGAATTGAACTGGAGTCAATTGAGGAGTACTCCCATAGGCAGAAGTTGGAAGTTCAGGAGGTACAATGACCGGTCTGGCATCCACATGCAGGAAGGGCAACAACAGGTTTCTGAAATCCATTATAATGCTTCCTCCTCTTTCCATTGCAGACACAAAATCATCCCTATTTTCAATGAACTTTTCCAAAGTAGGAGTAAGCTCCCCGAGCTTACTAACCTGTTCCATGAAGGCTTGGGTAACCAGAGGTAACTTTATATTTTCCAGTAAGAGCTTGAAATGGTTTGTCATTTGGTGCTTGGTATAAACCTTGTCAAAATAAGCATCCACCTTATTTTCAATTTCCTCTTGAGAAGAAGTAGCTGCCCAAAGGTGATCACAAAAAAAACTACTAACTTCCCTAGTGGTAGCAAGAATCAGAGCATCTGATGCACCACTAGGACTGGCCTTAGCTAATTTTTCCTGAATAATAGTGTGGATATGGTCAAGGTTCACACTAGAGCTAGTTGAGGGAAGAGGTTTCATTGAGAAGGTCACTGTCTCCTTGAAAGATTGAGTTAGACTACTAACTACCTTCTGAACAAGTTCATCCTAACTGTTCAGATGTTCTTTTACTGACTTCTTAAAGGCCTCAAAAACTTCCACAAACTTTTTGACCACTTCTTTGATATAAAGAATGTCAGTGTGCACTTGGGTTTGAGAACTGTTCAATGAAGTCAATGAAGCAATTGATTTTCTAAGAGAAACTATAGCTCCTGTCCAAATCTCAATCTGAGTGTGGCACAACTTAAGTTCATCCATCATTTCTTTCACAGGACTGGACACACCATATCCAATGGATAACTCAAGGGATTTCTCCACGCTTTTCATCTCTTAAACCATACTTTTCTTTATATCTACCACTGATTCTCTTATCGCTTCTTTCAATTCAGCTTTTAAGGACTCAAGGTCCTCCTTGGTAGCCACATTTTCAGCCACAGTGGGTAAGGTAACTAATTCCTTTTGGGGTTGGTCTTCCTCATCCGAATCTCCATAAGAAAGTCTAAGAATCATATATCCGGGATCTGATGTCCAACCTTCAATGTCATATAACACTGATACAGCAGAGTCAATATCTATTTGTACTGAGTCATTAATGACTCTCTCATCAATAGGTGATGCTGCTATGTCTTCCTGATCAGCCACTGTCCTGACTAAACTGACTATTAGAGGACTCAAATTGAGCTCTTTTTCAACATTTTCCTCATCATCTGCTTCACCATCAGCCTCCTTTTCTCTATTATCATTATGATCAGATTCGGTTATCACATCCTCCTCAGAGGTGTCCTTGAAAACATACTGGTATGCTTCTTCTCCTTTTTATGTAGTCTTTGTATCATTGTCCTTCAAGACAGTTTCTCTCTTTGGTAGTTCTTTTGGAGGGTTAGCTGCTCCATAAGAAATAACTTGATGCACATGACTAGGGGGTAAGTCTGGGTCTCCTCCTTCCTCTACTGATGTCTCTTCCTCTATAGCTTCATCATCAATATAGACTGGTTCTAGCTCATCTGGTCCAAGACCAGGATCTCTCACATTCTTTGGTCTAGATGGATGATCCACAGGAGTGAACATGTCAGAAATTTTTCCATCATCATTCAACCATGATTTATTCAAAGGATTCCAGCTGACTTTCATGTATTTACAGACTGTTCTTGTAATACAGAAGTTTTCCTTAACCACTACTAGCTCATCCTGAGGTCCAACAACGTCTTTCACTTTTAGCATCACGGATATCAGCTTTGAGAAAAACAATGCATTTGATTTGGACTTCGGTCTTGTCATATCTTCCACTTGAACCATAATCAATCTACATAGATTGATTCTCACACTGTGCTTCAGCAAATATAACAGATATATGTCTTGGAATCTCAAAGTGGCAAAGTCTCCTCTTCTCAGACTAACAACATGCTGAATAAATTTAAACAACAGCTTATCTTTTCCTACCATCTCTGCAGCAATCACCTTTCTAGGGGTCCCATCCCATGTGAGTTCCAGCAAAGCATCTTCATATTGAAATACATCACTGGTCGAAGGTACAAAATTTGAGTAGAATGCATAATCTCCTTCATATAGAACTCTTAAGTTCCTATCCCATTCCACTAAAGTAAAAGATACTTCCTGACCATTTACCACAGAAATCATTCTACTTTCTTATTCAGACTTCTCAAAACGAACGAATTCGTAGAACTGTTTCACCAGTCCTGGATAATAAGGTCCATTGTTGTTCGTGAAGCATTCTAGCCAACCTTGTTCTTCTAACACTCTAAGAACCAAGGACTTTTTGTCCATAAGCCATACTGCACACACCTCTTTTTCAACAACAATCTCTCTCCTTGAGAGATGCGGGTTTACTGGATTTCTTCAAGCTATACTTCCACTTCCATTTCCACCGGTACTAGCATTCGATACTTTCTTTTGTTTCACTTGCGGCTCATCACTCCAATCTGTGACTTGGGGTCTCTTGACACAGGCCATTACAGATTCGAGGTTTAGGGTTTTGCGGCTTCAGAGGGTTAAGTTGGAGGGATCTGAACAGATGAGTTCGCGGTGAGATTGAGTGAAATCTAGACTCTGTTTAATATCATTTAGGATCCACAAATAAAATAAATTATAAAACAAAAATGTCTTGGCTTTAAAGATGTTTAAAACAGAACAAGATGTACCGGTAAAGTCTCTTAACGGGGAGGTCTTCTAACTGTGAGGATTTTCTAACATGAGGATTATTTATCGGTGAGGATTCTCTAACGGTGAGATTTCTCTAATGGTGAGGTTTCTCTAACGGTGAGTTTTCTATAATGGTGAGGTTTCTCTAATGGTGAGGATTCTCTAACGGTGAGGTTTTTCTAACGGTGAGGTTTTTCTAACGGTGAGGATTCTCTAATGGTGAGGTTTTTCTAACGGTTAGATTTCTCTAACGGTGAGGATTATCTAATGGTGAGGTTTTTCTAATGGTTTAAGGGTAAGTTATCATTCCTAATTCATGTCTAATGAAACTTAATCTTTCGGAACATAAAGGCTTAGTGAAAATATCAGCTAATTGAAGTTCAGTGCCTATAAATTCAAGTGTTATATCACCTCTCTGATAATGATCTCTTAAAAAGTGGTGTCTAACATCAATGTGTTTGGTTCTAGAGTGAGACACATGATTCTTAGAGATGTTGATCGCACTAGTGTTGTCACAATTGATTTAAACATGTTTAAAAACAAATCCATAGTCCAATAAAGTGTGTTTTATCTACAGAATCTGTGCACAGCTACTACCAACAGCTATATATTCTGCTCCAGCAGTAGACAATGCAACTAAGTTCTGTTTCTTACTGCACCGTGATACTAGGGACTTTCCAAATAAATGACATGTTCCAGAAGTACTTTTTCTATCTAACTTGCATCGAGCAAAGTCAGCATCTGAATAACTAGTTAGGTCAAATGATTGTCCTTTTGGATAAAACAAACCTAAATTCATAGTACACTTAAGATATTTAAAAATCTTTTTAACAGTCAGTAAGTGTGATTCTTTAGGATTAGCTTGAAATCTAGCACACATACACACACTAAACATAATATCTGGTCTACTAGCAGTAAGATAAAGTAAACTCCCAATCATACCTCTATAATTAGTTTGATCTACTGGTTTACCAGTTTCATCAATATCCAATTTACAGGTGGTACTCATAGGTATATCACTTTCCTTAATACTATCCAAACCAAAATGTTTTAATAAATCCTTAGTATATTTACTTTGATTTAAAATAATTACTTATTTAGTTTTAAAAATTTGAAATCCAAGAAAATACTTAAGCACTCCCATTTATCTCATTTCAAATTCATTTTTCATAACCTTTGAAAAATCAGTACATAAAGAATTTTTCGAAGATCCAAAAATAATATCATCAACATAGATTTGTACTATTAATACATCTTTTGAAATTCCTTTTATAAAAATAGTGGAATCAACAATTCATTTTGAAAATCCTTTTGAGATAAGAATGTTTGAAAGCCTTTCATACCAAGCTCTTGGAGCTTGTTTTAAACCATATAAAGCATTAGAATGTTTAAAAACATGATTTTGAAAATTAGGATTTGAAAAACCAGGTGGTTTTTCTACAAAAACATCTTCAACAATAAAACCATTTAAAAAATAACTTTTCACATCCATTTGATATAACTTGAAATTCAGATGTGATGCATAGGCAAGTAAGATCCTAATAGCCTCTAATCTAGCTACAGGTGCAAAGGTTTCCTCATAGTCAATTCCTTCTTCTTGATTGTAACCTTGTGCAACTAGCCTAGCATTGTTTCTAATGATGTTTCCAGATTCATCAACTTTGTTTCTAAACACCCATTTTGTGCCTACGGTTGTAGTGTCCTTAGGTCTTTCTACTAATTTCCAGACTTTGTTTCTTTCAAATTGATTTAGTTCTTCTTGCATTGTCATTACCCTAAATTCATCACTGATAGCATCATTGACATTTTTAGGTTCTAACTGTGAAAGAAAAGCTTAATGTTCAACCTGATTTCTTAGAGAAGCTCTAGTCTTTGTTCCTCTTTCAAAATTACCTACAAAAACATCTAAGTGATGGTTCTTTAGAATACTAGTTGGTCTTGAAGAGGTAGGACTCGAGATTTCAGGTTCATCTACAGATTGAGGTTCAACAGATGCAGGTTCTGGAAAATTTCCAGAACTGGATGTTTTAACTACAGGTCCACTGTCTTTATCATTAAGGTTCAAAACAGATATATCATCTTCAAGACTTTCAAAAGAGGTCTTAGGTTCATGTGGATCAGTTTAATCAAATTTTATGTGAACAGATTCTTCCACACATTTGGTTCTCTTATTGAAAACTCTATATGCTTTACCAGAAATAGGGTAACCTTGGAAAATTCCTTCATCACTCTTGGATGAAAATTTTTCAAGATTGACTTTAGTATTAAGAATAAATACTTTGCAGCCAAAAACATTGAAGTAGTTAACCTTAGGTTTCCTATGGTTCCACGACTCATAAGGAGTCCTCTTAAGAACATGTCTGATCAAGACTCTATTAATAACATAACAAGCTGTATTTACAGCTTCAGCCCAAAAATAAATAGGTAGGTCATACTCATTTAGCATAGTCCTAGCGATTTCTTTCAGGGTTCTATTCCTTCTTTCTACTACACCATTTTGCTGGGGTGTCCTAGGGGTAGAGAAATTGTGACTAGCCATTGTGTGAACAGTAAGATTCAAATTCATGATTCTCAAATTCACGGCCATGATAACTTCTCAGGGTTTTAATCTTAAGTCTACTAAGGTTCTCTACAGACTTGGAATATTTAACTAAGTAAGAACAAGATTCACTTTTGTGAGTTAGAAAATATACCCAAGTATATCTAGAATAGTCATCTACAAGAACATAGACATAATGCTTCCCATTTAAACTAGAAACTCTAGAAGGTCCAAATAAATCCATGTGAACCAACTCGAGAGGTTGAGAAGTTGACACTTATTTATTTGATTTAAAAGAAACTTTATGTTGCTTTCCCTTTTTACAGGGATTACAAACTTTGCCTGCTGGAAATTCAAGTTTGGGTAGGTCTCTAACTAAGTTCTTCCTAGAATGTTTTCTAAGTGAATTCACATTGCTGTGTCCTAATCTTCTGTGCCAAAGACAAGACTCTTTATGAAATGCATTTAAACAAGTAATATTTTTCTTAGCTAAAGAATTTAAATCAACATCATAAAAGTTTTCATTTCTCAAAGCAACAAACACTAAAACATTTTTAGAATAAAAAACATTGCAAGAATAATTTTCAAATTTAACATAAAAACCATCATCACATTACTGAGAAATACTTAACAAATTTTATTTAAGTCCATCAACAAATAAAACTTTAGAAATCAATAATAATTCAGTGTTACCAATCTGGCCTAAGCGGATGATTTTTCCTTTTGAGTTATCACCAAAACTGAAAAAACCTCCATCAACTCTGACGAAGCTTTTAAAGCATGAGTAGTCTCCTGACATATGTCTTGAACATCCACTGTCCAAGTACCAGGTCTTTTTACAGGAGCTCTTTAAGCAGGTTCCCTACAAAACAGATTTAAATAGGAAATGATTTTGGTACCCAGATCTTCTTGGGTCCAGACAGGTTAGCCAATTACACATTAGGTACCCATATTTGTCTAATGGGTCTCATAAAATTTGTATAATCAACAAATTTTTAATGGTAAACCTTATTAGATCCATAACTATGAATATAACTAGTTGAAGCATATGAGGTTCCAGAGCTAGCTACATTCTGTCCAGATTTAGGAATGAATCTAGTTTAGGTAGTTTTCCTTTTTCCAGGTTGGTATCCTATACCAGTAGTGTATCTAGGTGCTATTTTCTTTCCTATTATTTGAGTAAGAGTATCTTTACCATTGGTAAATTTCTATAAGTATTTCTTGAGTTGTTCATTAGATAATTTTAGTTCAGTATTCTCTTTAAGCAACTGAGCATTATTTTTTACTTCAATATCTAGATCAGATTTATGTTTAACAGTCAAAGTATACTGTTTCTTTAATCCTTTTTATTTGTCTTTCAGCTCATTATAGGTTTCTTCTAACATATCACAATATTCAAATAGTTCAGATTTTGACATGTTATTAGAGTCAGAATTATCTCCAGAATAATACGAATCTAAAGCAGGAGTTTCTGAGGTTACCTCAGATGTGTTTGTCATAAAACACATGTTTTCCTTATTTCTGTGTTAAGTTTTAGAAACTTCAGATTTAGTGGAGCTATCCTCAGAAGCACTCCAAGTAGCTTTCATGGATTTCTTATACTTATTTTCCCTGTATTCAAACTTCTTCTTGTATTTCTCCTTTGGACAGTCTTCTTTTATGTGTCCCTTTCTTTTTCACTTATAGCAGATGACATCATCTGTTTTGTCAGATTTCATCCAATCCTTTTTCCAATGTCCATTGTTATCATACTTACCTTTATAATTTGATTTTTTGAAAAACTTCTTCTTTCTATAAAACTTTTTAAATCTTCTGGCAATGTGAGCCATATCAGCATCACTATCAGAAGCACTTTCACTGTCTTCACAGCTTGAACTTTCATTTATAATGTGAAGCTTTTCCTTATCTTTGTTCTTGGAAGTTGTAGTTTTGAAAGCAACAGACTTCCTTCTAGGTTCATCATCTTCTTCTTTTTTCACCTTGAGTTCCCCTTCATACATCATCAAATTTCCAATTAATTCCTTGACTGGCAGTTCTCCTATATCACACGATTCTCTAATTGAGATAGAAGTTCCTCTCCATCTTTCAGGTAGACATCTCAGAATTCTCATGATTTGTTCCCTTGATGGAACATCATTTCTCAGAGAAGTCATTTTGTTGAGAATTTCGTTGAACCTGAGATACATGTTATAAATGGGTTCATCAGGCTTCATATTAAAATTATCATACTTAATAGTACAGGTGTTCAATATCATTTCCTTAACATTAGTAGTTCCTTTATGAGAAACAGCTAAGGTATCCCAAATTTCATATGCAGTTTTACAATCAGATATTCTATTAAATTCCTCATCTCTTAAAGCACAGTACAAAGCGTTCATAGATTTACAATTATTATTGTAGTCTGTCTTAGTAGCCTCATTCCAAGTAGATCTAACAGTTGTAGAAATTTTATATTCTAATTCTATAGCAGTCCAAATATCAAAACCCATGCTCTCAAAATGAATTTTCATCTAGATTTTCCACTGATCATAATTGGTGCCATTGAAAAATGGTGGTCTATTGGTAGCAACACCTCAAGTCTATTATCTATGATAGCTTACCTAAAGAAAATATTTCAAAGGGATAAAAATTTAGAAATAACGGAAATTTTAAGAACTTTAAAATACAAATAAAATCACAGTTGAAAAATAGAGTAATTTTAGAAAATATTTAAACATCCATTGATACAAAATGTTAGTTGGAGTGGACACTCAAGAGGGGGGGTGAATTAAGTTCCAATTAAAATTTCTATTTTAAAAAATTTGTCTAAAAATACCCCAAATAAAACACAGAATTAAACTGTAATGAATTTATATCAAAATAAAGGTTATGTTGGGTTCTCATGGGATTAATTATTTACCAGTTAATCAAAACAGAAAGGTTGATTAACTTTTGAAACCAACTTACTTATTTACAACTAATATAAACACTTGCGAATTTAAATATCAAAGTGACTTTAAAATAGTTTTGGTTTTAAAGTAATTAGCAGCGGAATAAAAGAATAACTTTGAAATATATAGCACAGTAGATATAACCAAGAGGTTCAGTCTCAAGCTGAGACTTATTCATCTCAAAACTTTATATAAAAGTGATCCACACCCTGTATTGGGGATTACAACAGTATACAACTATCCAGGTCCAAGACCTCTACCACTGTTATCTGTGGGAACAGAAACAACAGCAACCAGCTGTCCAAGTCACACGACCTCTACCACTATCCTAGTGGGAAATAAAAGATGTAACAGTGTTGAGCGAGGATTTACAAATCCTCCGGTTAAAGCACAGGAGACAGTGTGTGTGTTAAATACAGAAGATAACACACACTTCTCAATATGTAAAAAGATAAATCATAGAGGAAGTATTTAGAGTTTAGAAATGGCTCTAGTGATTGTCGTGAAGTTCTGGACTGCTTTGATTGATCATAATTCTCTCTGATTCCTCTTCTGGTTTTTGACTGGAAAATAGAGTATTGTCTATTTCCTTGACTTCCAGGTGTTGAGACAGAGGTGATAGTAGTCGATGAAGTCCTTGTGTTATGTTCTCATTCTCCTCTCTTCATAGGTATACAGTAAGGTGTTCTTCGTGTATGTTCTGTCGTCTCTTTGCATTCACGCTCGATTGTTCTTCCAGCATACCTCATGGTCATTCTCGGTGTATTCGTATATTTATTTTTGTAGTAGCACATCCTTCCTTTATTTAAATCATGTGCTCCGGCAAAAGATGATTTACTTTTTGCAGGTACGAGGTACAGTTCCATGACATCCAACAGCACACATTAAATAAATGTCAGTGTATTAAAATATACCTGATATGACCGTCAGTTAGATTAAACAAAGATAATGAAATTAAAGCAGCGTCGGGTTCTGTGTCTGGAACGGTAGTTCTTGATATCGGTAGACTTGTGTTACAATAGGTGTCTATATCAGTAGATTTCATTTGTAATGGTAGACTTTGTATTGGTAGCTGCAACAGTAGAATTGATCGCATCAGTTGCGGTGGACTGTTAATGGTAGCTGTGGTTCTACCTTGTATCAGTAGCGATAAGTCCCTATCGGTTGCTTCCTTGATGTATCAGTAGATTTTGCGTATCAGTGGACATCAACATATCGGTAGCTTGTATCAGTAGTTTTCAACTTCAATGTAGCGGTATACTTGAGTACAAGTGAGCTTGTAACTGTAACTATTTCAGTAGACTTGATGTATCGTATCGGTAGACTTTGATGTAGCGGTGAACTTGATGTATCAGTGAACTCCGTATCGGTAGATGTATTTGATATCGGTAGCTCTAATCCATAACGGTGGTATCAGTAGCTCTATTTGATATCGGTAGCTCTAATCCATAATGGGGATTACTGTTCTGTATCGGTAAGTATAAACTGTTTAAGCATTCTATTGGCAGAATGAGTTAGGTCAGTGTACAAATATCCAAAAGACTTATATTAAGCATAATTGAAAGTAACAACATATAATAAAGCATATTTGGGATGCATCAACCATAATTTAAGATATAAATAAAATATAGTTTGGGATTATCAAAATATAATAAAGCAACTCAATTTCCAGAGGGTTCAACTAGTATTAGTATCTTACATATACAAAGATTTTTTTATTTTATGTTCATAATCTACTACCATCTCCACTTCCAACGAATGGGTAAAAAAATCTTCATTCATGTATATGATGAACTACCGCCTTGCAAACCGATGTAATTGTTTTACCTTGACACCTCTCAAGTTATGTTATAATGATAAATTTATTTTTTAAAAAATATATTTAAAAAATTATTATTCTTATGGAATTGTTATATCATGCATACCTTCATCCTTTATATTATTTGAGAATACTATAACATCATTTGTGTGTACGATGGACTACCACCACACAAAGGGATGTGATTCATCCACCATTTACAATGAAGGTTATAGGTGTTGGTTTAATGAAAAAATGTGGTTTATATTAAATAATAATAATTATTTAATGATAATATGTCATTTAATATTATTTTGTCCAATATTACATGAAAATTGATATAATATAAATGTGTACGTACAACCTACCACCTCCATGAATAATGCATTTCATTTTTAATTGCTATAATTTTTAAATTAGTATAAATAGATATATTAAAAATATATATGAAATATATATCATGGTTAATTAATGGATATTATTGAACTATGATCAATTTTATAGGCCCAAAAATGAAAAATATATACATATACGCACAATAAAGTGGTTATTACCAGAAATGTAATGTTAAAATGGAACCTTAAAAAACATGTAATAAATGACCATAAAAAATTTTATGTTATTGGATATATAAATATAGTTATATAATAAATTTAAAACAAAATTATATTTATTTTTAAATATTATTGAACATATAAAATGGAAGTTAAGACTTAATGTGATGGATTTTTACTATCACTTTTATTTATAGGAGACATATGGAAATTCAGTACACTTTTAGTTTGCGTAGTCAAATATTTCACATTTGAAACATTATATCTTTATTATCATAATTCTAATGATATTAAAAATTTAATTTGACGTAGATATTTATTGGCACTTAATATTCTACATATAACTAAAGCAAGAAGGGATTTCAATATTACCTTTCTTTTATTGTTAGACACATGCTTTATTCAACATTTTTTTTATATTGTCTATATACTTACTGCGAAATAATTTTATTTATCTTATAAATATATTTATGGGTATTTAGATATCCATTTTAGGAACACTATTTCATGTGATTTATAGTTCCGTAGTTATCAAATCGATAAGGGATTTTTGTCTCAATTTGTATTCTATGAGACATATTTTACATTACGCACCCATATTCTTTTATAAGACGTATGTACAGAAACATTGATATATATTATAATGAATTGTTTTATTCTAATTATATTAAATGATTCATTAGTTATTATTCCATTATGTTGCTTATGAATCAATGTTACCACAGTGGTAATGATTAGATGTTACAATCTCATTGTTAGTCAAGATTATTGATGATTATGTTTCTCATGATAAAATCGTATCATAAATCTCTCAAAAACCTGTATCTTTTTTCCTATGGTAGTTATTTAATATATTATCATTTAATACTACCATTTTCACCAACTTTCATATATATAATAATTGATATATCTCTTTTAAGAAAATAAATGTCTTTATTTATCTATTTGGGTGAAAACCAGTTTTCTTCTAAAATCATGTTTTCTAAAATGTTTTTCAGTTTATTTAACTTTTTCAAAATGATTTATTAAATAATTTGTAACCCATTTTTACTTTTTACAAAATCTTCTTAAAATTATCTTCATTTTTTCCAAAAAAATTTCCATTTATTTATTACTGAAACTTTTAAGAATACCATTGTTTTTAACTTGGATGATATGGAAAATATTTTCTGCTATCATTTCCAATCAATTATTTCAAGATTCCCAAACAAATTTTCATATTTATTTTCAAAAAAATATCCAAATTATTTTATGAATTTTTATATTTTAAATAAATAACACTAAAATGAAAAGAATTTTCCAAAATGTTTTTGTGTTTTATAAAAAGTTGTTATCAAAGTGAACGTGATATTTTAATAATGGGATTTTTTAGGTAATTTTTAATGATTCCATTATAATATATCCTGGTTATTTTCAAATAAATAGATTTTAAAAAATTGTTTAATATTTTCAAATTTATTTTCAAAGAAATGTTATTTTACTTGAAAAATGATTTAAATGATATTTCAAAATCATTTTCCATATAAGATAACATGAACTGATTATAAATTTTTTTTCTGGGGATATGAGAAAACGATATCAATCATATTCATTTTTTAAATTTCCTATAAATACACGATGTTTATTAAACCCATTTATCTTCCACGGGTTTTAATACGATATAATTATCTTGAAAATCACTTTTTTCATAGGGATTTAGATTATGATAGGATTAAATGATTATGAAATCTACTTTTATATAAGGGTTATGATATGATGAATGTTTTATAATCCTATGAAACACATATGTATGATTTTCATTATGTGATGAGTGAGACCAATTTTTAATTCCAATTAATTGGGTAATGATTAATGTTATATGAACTCAAATGTTAAATGGAAGGTCTTCAAAATCATGAAAAAGGGTACAGTAGAGGTAATCCCAAAAATGATATAGGTACAAAGGCGGTTAGTATAATCCTACCATGTTTTGAATTTCATGGTGGGTATACACACCATAATATTTTCTATGCTTAAATTTTTGACACAAATCTAATTCCTATTACAATTTTATTCTTTCATGGATCTTCTGCATTTATTTCATTATGATTGATGTTCTATGAACAACTAAACATTATTCTATGGATCATTATTATTCTATTTTATTTATAGGGTATTTTTTTTCAAATGTCATTCTCAGGTTTGCATACCCCTTTGTTATTGTTATTATTATGTTTCTCCCTTGTTTACCCTTGTTGAGCATTTGATCTCACCCCTTATTATGTTTACTCTCCCCTGGTTATGATGCAAGGTTTATGTAAGGTATATTTATATAGTGTACTAAAGGGGAATATATTTGTGGTATAATTTGATTGTCTTTTAAAAAATTAGTAATATTTTTTTCCAATCATATAAAGGTACTGAACTATTATTGTCCATAGTTATCTATTTGTGTAATGTAACAAATATTAATCTAAAAAATGCAATATACATTTTATAGAATCCAGGGTATATATAGTTGGAATTTGAAGTTAGTTTTAGTTAACAATCAAAAACTCGATTGATAAAATTTTAGAGAATTACCTACCGATATTTTTAATGATGATTATAGGGATATCTATAAGGATAAGTCTATAGATTAGTCAATGTTTAGGATTATTTCCTGGAATTTTATAGAAGGATAGATAATATGGTTTCTAGGAAATGAAATCCTTTTCTAGATACTAAAAGTGGATGTGGCTCTAGTATAGAGGTACCTAGTGGTAATAACTCCATAAATGAGGCATTGAGCTATACTTAATCATCACCATGTATGTGAAAATGGGGCTTTTAGTTCACCTGATTTGACATGATAAGGGATACACATCGGAAATTCATAAATTCTTTACGAACCATCATGAAGTATTAAATAGACGATTACTATGAATGACCTAGGATATATGTTAATTTTCAAAGATTAAATAAGGTTTCATATTTTTGATATCATTAATTTTATTTTTCATGATTATTTGGACCCCATCATGATTATTGCTTCTTACACTATTCTTTTTGGTTTTATTAATGGGGTAACAGGAAGGAACTAATTTAACCATGAATGTGATAGACTATTTTATTATGATATGAAAAATATGATTATTAATTGATTTAAGTACATTATAATTATTTCTAATCAATTATAATTAAAAATGATTAATAATTTGAACATAACAAAAAACATAGGCTCACCAAATAAGAGAATGATATATTTAATGGAGAGTATGGATTATGGAAACCATATAAGATAGATAATTAAATTTCTTATATGTTAATAATGTTGTAAGAATCACTCAATGTAATGTCTCAAAGGAATAAGAAGACGATTTATGTGTGGATAAGAAGAGCACGGAGTTAGATATTTCCAAAGTAAAAAATAAATGTTTAGTTATCTTAATGGATTTGAATATTGATATCCCTAATGTATTATCATTTGAAGAATGATTTTAATGTAGAATATATGATAATTGAGATAATATATTTCCAAAAGGGAATTTTAAAAAGGAGAATAAAAAGGATTCTACAAGTTATGATTATATGTGGGATGATTAATAGACTACAAATGACATATGAACAGAAAGAAGAGTTAAAGAAGAAGTAGAAAGCTCATAGTTATTTGTTTGAGAATGAAGTATAATTATTTGTGTATTTATGTATCAGAATAATTGAATTGTCAAATATATATATGTTACATTAAAATTTATTTTATTAAGGTTTTTAATAAATTTGTTATATTTCTTGGTTGACTAAAAAATTAATTTATTGGAAATGTAAAATTTTGATTAAGGGAAGACAACCTTTATTGTGTTTCTATGTTTGATAAATTTTTTATTATATATAAAGATATCATTGATATGGTTTATATATATTGGTTAGTATTGATAACCTTATAATAGATAAATTATATTTTGATACAGTGTTTTATTTTATCAGTGATGGAGTTAATAAAAATGTTGGATCTATGTAATATATTTGATACACTATTTTTTTATTCAAGGATTGGGGAATCATAGGTCTTTATCTTGAGGATTAAGTAAATTCTCATCATTACAAAGATTCAAGATAATATATGACCATGGTATTCACATATTTTTAATGTGAACAATACTATGTACTTAATTATATTTGGATAATTATTGTTAAATTAATTTTGATAAATTTTTTAACCTTTTTATAAATTTATAATTTTTCAAGGGTCTTAAGGTTAACCATTTATGGAATGGTTAAATATGAACACTGAATGATGTTTCAGACATCAACATATTACATCATCATATAAATAATTATCATTTTTAGATAACAAATTTTAACTTATTTAAATTAAATATATAATTAATGACTTATTATTCATTTATGGATCTTATTTAGTACTTCATAAATGTAATATTCAATTTGTACAGTATGATATGATGTGGAAATTGATCAAGGTGCATCCAAAATATGAGAATTTCACTATGAAAAAAGTATTTAATGTACACTTTCATATGATCTCATTTTATACAGAATATTAATTCCACAACATTAATAAAAGGATCTCGAAATAATTTTTTGTTCTACTATGATCACTTTTTATGATATAAAGGATATTTTTTATAAATTATTGATATATTTTTTTGTAGTCTACCTCCTATAGATAAACCAATAATTTGGATAATGATCTATTAATTATTATATAATTATTTACTATTTTCTTCAATTTCCATATATTCACTTCAAAACTATGTTCTCCTAGTTGGAAACACAATATGCATTATTGCAGATGACATTGACAAATCCCTCTCTCTTTTTCCAGAGGATGATTTATTAAAAAATTTTACAATTTCACTTCCATGATATAATTATTAAATTATAAACCATTTATTATTTAGATGAATTTATAGAGATAAATTCATTTTAAGGAGTTGAGGGTAGAATGAAAAAACACGAGATTTTGTGAAATATTGTTTTCAAAATAATTTAATAATTTATATATTTTCTACCACATGAGACACTAATTTTGGATTAAATTATATTTAAAAACGAGTTTAGTATGTGTTAAATAGAATAAAATTATTGGATTTTTTTACGCACAATTCCATTTTTATCTTAGAATAGAAGTAAGAATGTGTTTAAAAAAATTTGACATATTATTAAAATATTATTATTTAATATAATAGTTATCAGTGGTCCACATTAATTGTGGGTGTGAATAGTCATTATTAATGATTAAAATTATATAGATTCAAAATTTTGATAAAATTAATTATTTTGTTACAAATTAATTAGAAAAATGACAATATAAAATACTGTTTGAAAAAATATAAGTCTTTTTCAGAAAACATATTTTTATGAAAAACACATATTAACTAAATAAATTAAATAAAACTAATTTTTTGAATGACTGTACTTATGTTTATATATTATATATTCAATAAACATATTAACATTGAATATATATATTTTCTATATAATATAAAAAAATAAATCCAACTTTAGGTTTAAAAATGAAATTCCTCAAAAAATAATCGCATTTGGAGAACTTATTTTAAAATTATTTTTCCCACTAATATAAATTTATTTTAAAAAATAAACTTTATTTTTTATTGTATAACAGCAATATTACATTTTTTTAATTTTTGGTATTTTTTGAGATGATTAATTTTCTGATGAATTGTAAAAATTACTGAATTTAAAATAAAAAATATATTTTTGTAATTTAATTATATAGTTGGATTATATTTTAAATTTTTTACCTAAAATTGGATCAATTATACATAGAATAATAATATTTACGTTATTGGTATCAATTATGTATAGAATTTTGAAATAAATCCTTTGTAAACTTTTGAACATTTATCTTTGAAACCCCACTTCCCCATAATGTATATAAGATTAATGTTAAATTAAAATTTACTACTTTTTTAGAATTAGTCTAAAAAAATATATTCCATATTTTTAATCATTATAAATTATGTTATCTAATATGTTGGACATACATTTTTACTCAAATTTATAGTAAAAATGGTAATGTTTATTTACCATAGTTAAGGAAAAAATTAGTCTACCGGGGGAGGGGATATTTTAAAATGATAAGTTTTATAAATAACCCATACATGGTAACAAAAATTTTATAGCCATATTTATACCTTTATCCTTATTGGTAATATATTTTATCATTATTTTATCCTTTTGGCATGAGGAATTTTTTTTGTAATTATTTCTTTCAAAAAATTACAATTCTGTAACTCACCTTACTTATAAAAGGTCACCCCTAATGATTTTTTATTTACAACTCCATCCATTTGGAATTTGAGAATAAATACTCATATCATTTAGAAAATTGCATCCTTCAATCCTAGAATCATTTTTTGGAAGGAAATATATCCTCTAAAATTGTTTTGGTGAAATCTAAGGGCTTATAGCTAAAGAAGAGGTAACGTTCTTCAACAATCATTTTTGTTTTGTTTATTAACCATATTATTAAATTTTTATTATAAAATTATGACATAATTATCTCTATATAATTATTATTATGTGGTTCTATTATATTGTTTTCATGACATACAACCTTCTGGACTTTCATTAAATGGGTTGTGAAATCATTTTTCTCGTACACCGCATACTACTGCCAAGCGAAACGCAGTCATTAGTTTTTTCGAAACCACCTCTCAAGGATGGTTATAATTATATATTAATTATTTATATATGATATTTAGGATATTATTATGATTTTATATTTATTATATCACACACAATTTCATGATTTCCATTTTTGGGAATACAATATTGTTTTTCAAGTGAACGACGATTAAACGCTTCACGAAGGGATGTGAATCATTCACGGTTTACATGGGTGGAAATAAAAACAGTTTTTATGAAAACATGTGATATATAATGTATAATAATTAGTGATTAATGACAATATATAAAACAACTTTTTTTATTTAAATCTTATTCGAAAATGGTAAGAATATTCATGTGTACATACGGCCTACCATCTCCATAAACAGTGTATTTCAATTTCTATCACTACATTATATAGAGTTCAATAAATAATCATATACTATATATATATAATATTAATATAATGGATAAAATTATAGGGATTATGGAACCATTATTAAATTAAGTAGACCAATAATAACATACCATAACTTATATGAAAAAACAGTTATTACCAAAAATATTATTTTTACAAGGAATAATTAATAAAAATATTATAAAAATACATAATAAAACAATATATGGTATGATATATTTAAATATGTTTCTATAATATATTTATAATATATTTATATTTATTATATTTGTGTTTTAAATGTATATGACATAAGTCAAAACATAAGGTTCGAGATTCCTTGTCTCCCTTTTATTTATAAGTGAAACTTACAAAATCACCACTCATTTATTTATTTTAGTAAATACACTAAACATTTTACATTTTATATAATTATTGTGATCCTTTAAATTATATTCGACCATTCATTTTATGTTGGGTCTTCTGATTAAAAGATTATTAATGAGGTCATGTATTTCCGTCTCTATTTTATTTTTATGTGAGTCTCATGCCATATTCACCATGTGTTTCTTTTATGTGGTGTATATAATACCAGTGAATGTATTTTGTGAATTCTATAATTCAAATGATGGGTGTTTCAATATAAAATTTATTATATATATTTTATGGGGTTTATAATTCATAATGTTACAAATCTGTAAGTGTTGTTTATCTCAATTTTCATTCTTTGAGGCATATGTTATGTAATTCACGAATATTAATTTAAAAGGTGTATACACAACCTCACTAATTTGTAATATCATATTTTTTTCATCATAATGAAATTTAAATTATCATTTAATTTTATTATTTCATGGGGATTATGATTCCATTTTACCTATGAGGTAGTGATTTTATATTACATTATCCACATTTATCATGATTATTTATTATTATGTTTCTGATTATAATTTATTATTATACTTATCTCAAGAAACTGATAAATTAAATTATCTTATGGTTATTCATGGTATTTTAAAATTATAGTACTACTTACTACTCTTTGGTAATTAAAATAATTGAGATAATATTTTTAATGAAAAAATCACCTTTATTTTATCTTTTGTTGAAAACACTTTATATTGTAAAATCCTATTTTCTTAAAAGGTATTAGAAAGTTATATTTAACCTATAAAAATGATTTATTAAATAAATTTTTATTGTTTTTTACTTTTTACTAAGGGATTTGAAAGGAATTTTTCCTTTGTTTTCGAAACAATGCTTGTTTGGGTTTTATAGAAAATCTAAAGAGAAACTTTATTTTTAACATGTATAGTGTGAATAGAAATTCCTATAATCATGAACTCTAAATGATTTAAATTTTCTAGTTCATGTTTAAAATTTTTTTTCAATGGAATTTTTTTCATTAATATTTTTTTAAATATTTACATTTTAAGTAAATTATTACAAAAGTAAAATATTTTAAAATGTTTTATATTTTTTGAAAAGTAGTTTTCATGGTAAAGAGATTAATTTCCTCAAGAATTGATTTAAATTATTATTAAAGAATCCATTATAATATGTAACTTTTATTTTAAAATAAATTGTTTTTGAAAAGTTATAATGTTTTTAAAATAATTATCGAAGAAAATTTATTTCTCTCATGATATGTTTTACATGATAATTAAAAATAATTGTCCATATATAATGACATCCATTGATGTTACCTATAAGTTATTGGGGATATTAAGTAAGGATACCATTCATCTTATTCCTATAAATGGGTTATTATAACATGATGTTTTTTAAACATGTTTTTCATACATGGTTTATACATTGATAGAATTCCTAAAAAACAAACATCTTTTTCCAAGGTAATGATACGATGAAATATTCAAATGATTATAAACCCTGTCTATTTTCTACTAGTTATGATATTATGAATTTTTGAGGATCGTATGGAACATAAATGTATTATTTTCATAACATTATTTGTGGTATATATGTCTCCCCCAATGTTTTGGGTATCGTTTAATGTTATATGAGTCTAAAGAGTACATGGTAGGCTATCCCATGCATGAAAAAGAGTATATAAGAGGTTATCCCAAGACTGATGTAGGTACACTAGTAGTTCTTCCAAGCCAAATATATTTTTAATTAATTATTGGGGATTTTTGATATAATATTTTCAATGGTAATTACTATGCTAAAATTCCATGTATTATACCAATGTTATGCTCTCAAGGATAATGTTTTAGGAGTTACTTGTCATCCATGTCTTATGAACTGCCAATATTTATCACATGACCCATGATTCTGATATTTGATATGAAGGGAATGGTTTTAAAAGGTAATTCACATGTCCCCATACAATTATGTTAAGTTTATTATATGGTTTGTTACTTAATTACCTATTCTAAGAATCTGAGCACACCCTATCAAACCATTGCGGTCCTCAGGCATGTGTTTGTGTAACATATTTAATATTAAAATAAAATGTTATTATATCCTTGTATGTGAATAATGGTTTTTGGTATCCTTATAGTATGGAATTTTTATTCAGTCCATTCTAGATGTTTCTCACCAATAGTCATCTAATAAAAATTAGATTGATCTCTAATAATTTTGATTTTATCTAGTTTGACATCAAGGGTTTCCATAAATGTGATTGATGTTCCTCTCCCATCTTTAATTGGTTGGAACAGTATATCATTCCGTAATGTAAGGATGCATTTAACATTGCAATAATCTAAATAATCAAGTATGTTTTTTGTATACAAACTATGAGAGTTTATTATTATAGAGACCCAAAGATTGACGTACATGGAAATTACATTACTTTTACATAATACTTAGTACATAACAAAAACACACACACAAGGATCGTAATAGTTTAGTGTCTTTGGAAACTCGAAATAAAATATTCTAATCGTGGTGAAAGATCTTCAACATCTCCCAATAAAGATCTTCCGCTTTTTTTCTTACCTAAAACCTTTCTTTATATCCTGGGGAAAAGAAAACATAAAAGGGTGAGCTCAAATGCTCAGTAAGGGTAAACAAAAGAAATATCAATCACATCATATTCATAAGAACATATCTTTTGGAAATCTTAACCTGCAAAAGAGATCATGATTTCATAACATGGGATAAATCATAGTAGTGAAATGTAATCCCAATAATCATAACTTAAAACATGAAACTTTGTGGCATACACACATAATCATATAGAATCATTTCTTATTAGTCAAGAATCATTGCCAAAACTATCTTAGTGGACAAAGACCATTTCTGAGCCGAGTCACCCTCGTTTCAGTCCCGTTTCACTGAACCGGTATAACCTACCGTTCCAGCCATGTCTATCTCATGAGATATAAAATCTTTACTCAATGAATTGGAGGGAGATATAGGTCCCACCATCTCATAATGATACCATTCCTATGTGTGCCACACAATATTAAATCATACATCATTGAATAACCCATGTAATAAAAATGGGATTCTTAAATATCATGACATCATAAAACAATTCATATAAGGTAAAGGAATTCATAAAAATAATTCCATCACAACATAATCAAATCAGTGTAATAATAGGGATAGAAACCTAACCATATATTATCTTAGATGGAAAATAATTTTGATAAAACACTTGAACTCCATTCTTGAGGAAAATATCCTTTCTATTTCAAAAACACTTTTCCTTTCTTAACATGTCATACAATTCTAAACTAAAATAAGTTGATTAAAAATAAACTTGAAAAATTGTAAAGGTATCTTCTTGGAAATAATGTTTTAAAAATCCATTTATGCCGTATAAGTTAAAAAAAACATTCTTGGTACTTTTTTCGGAAAAGTCAAAAAGTACCTCGTACGAAAAACGACTAAAGATTCCTTTCATATCCTTTACTAAAAATTCAACGAAGGGAAAAATTGGATTTAAACAATTGTCGGTGGATGGAAATAACATTAAATATTGAGGAAACATGGATTTTGATGATAAAATACACCCCAGTAAATACTAAAGTATAAACAATCTCGGATAAAAAATGAGATTGTGATATTTCCCTTACCTTAGGTCCGATTTTCTTCGTAAGTGTCCAAACTTCCTTTATAATGGTTTAAATAATGTCATTGACTTATTCCAGAATCATACTCATTGTTATGATATCATATATGGTTCACTTATGACTTTATATTACCCGTTCTTTTGTAAATTCCATGTTAAAGAGCGTTTTTGGTAAAATTGTTTCATTTGTCATCCGTGTTTTGACTTGTAATTATTCATATGATTACATAGATCATGATTACTTAATTACAGAATATAAAACATGATTTATATATAATATATATTCAGAATATACTTATATATAATAAATCAGTAAATGGAATTAAATACACCGTTCATAGAGACGGTAGGCCGTACGTACGCATGAGCACTGTTTTCATTTCCTTATTGAGTTGAATGGAATTAAGTAGATTTTTGGATCGAATAGTCGATATAAAAGTCTATTAGATGGAACAATACAAGAGGGGGGGTGAATTGTAGGTTTAAAAACCTTTGAGTTTTAGTAACAAAGAGATTAGTTTAAATGAACTTAAACTAATACTAATACAAACACCCACAATTGTATTGAATGTAAAAGGTATGATGTATTGTAATACTAATGTAATGAAAAACAATTGTATTCAAGATGAACACAATAATCAGAGTAATACAGATATGAATGATTCTACCTTAAAGCGTATAGAACCAATCAATACAATATTTAATGGAATGATTGTAATTGAAACAATTACAATTGAATAAGTAAAGAAGAAAGGAAACAATACAAAACCCTTTCTAATACAACAGCGGAAATGTAAAAGTAATACAATTCTTTTAACCCAAAGAGAAGGGTTATCCTTTCACCTAGGATAAAAGGTCTGTCTCACCAATACCTAGGTGAGCCCTCGATACGATGATCGGCACGTCTGTCTGCCTATCCCCGGCAGCCCTCGATACGATGATCGGCACGTCTGTCTGCCTATCCCCGGCAGCCCTCGATACGATGATCGGCACGTCTGTCTGCCTATCCCCGGCAGCCCTCGATTTTGCAGGTAATCGGCACCTCTGTCTTTCAATTACTTGAAAGCCCTCGATACGATGATCGGCACGCACAAGGCTGATGAGAGAAGTCACAGTGTCTCTCTCTAGAATCTTCGTAGTTCACAGTCGTTCTCTTCGTTCATCAGTGTATTCTCAGCTTCAAATGACCTCCTATTTATAGGCCTCGGGTTCCAACGGTCATATTGCCTCCAACGGTCATATTGAAACAGAAAGCACGACATCGTTTTGATTAGTATATAACTAACTCAACGACATCGTTTTGTTAGGATAAGAGATATATAGAAATGTAAAACATGAGTACGATTCATATGCAGAGAGAGTTTTTGACAAAGTACCAAAACAAATAATGATCATCTGAATAGCAAAGTCAGTACGATACGATTGACAGAGTCAGTACGATACGTTTGACAGATTCAGTACGATACGTTTGACAGAGTCAGTACGATATGTTTGACAGAGTCAGTACGATACGTTTTGGTCAGTACGATCAACATCGTACGATACGATAAACATGATAAAAGACAATTTGTTATTTACAAACATATGATAGAATACATTTGAGATTTCCAAAGCATGACATAGAATATATTTGTGATTTCCAAAACATGATGTAAAAGCCAAAAGAAGACTTTTGACTTAACAATCTCCCCCTTTTTGGAAAGCACAAACACACAAAGTAAATGAAACAAGAAATACTTATCTCCCCCTGAGTTATTGAAAACTCTTCTGAATAAGAAATTGAATACAACTAACTCCCCCTTAGGTATTGACTTTCCTAAGGATTGTATTCATAGATTTTTCTTTAAGAGCATTGTAATGCATTCTCCCCCTTTGTAAAACAATCTTTGCTTTGTAAATATTCTCCCCCTTTGTGATTTACAAAAAGAAAGGAGGAATCTCAAATTGTATGGAAGAGTTAGTGAAGTAATACAAGACAATGGATAAAAGAGAGAATTATAAGAGTTATTACAAAACAAACAAGTTCCAAAAGAAACAAATACAACAATCATTTGTTTTCTCTTTCCTTCTCTTTCTTTATAAGCTCATGAAGCACAGCTTTCATCTTCTTGATCTCCTTCTTGTCTTCAGAAATTGATTCACCCTGAGTTTTGAGAAGCTCTTGTTGATCCGAAAAAATCTGATCTTGATTTCTGATGGTTTCCTCCTGTACTCTGATTACTTCTTCAAGAGTATCAATTCTGTTTTGCAGAGTCTTGTTATCCTTGGACAACTCAGAATTTTGATTCTTCAGTAAAACCATTTCATCTTTGAAAGATGAAACCTTCGAGAATTCAGATTGGAAAGAATTCATCCTATCTTGCAAATATTTCACTGAAGGAACATCGGCTCTTTGAGAAGATAAAAGGTTCAGCCTTTCAATTGTTTCTTTATCAAGCTTGTTGAAAGCAATTGCTAGCTCATTTGATAACCTCCTTATATCTTCAATAGCTATTTCATGATCATTGATTGAGATCTCTGTTTTGTATGACCACTTGGTCATCTTATTGCAAGCTTTCTTATGAGCAACTGAGATTTCCGAAAGAACTTTCAGATCGGCTTCTACAGACAAAACTTTCTTCCTCAATTCTTTTACAGAGCCAAACTTTTTCCTTTGATTTTCAGTAATGAAATCAATCTTCCCTTCCAGCCTCGGGAAATAAGGAATGGTTTTCTCCACCCTTCTCAAAACATGAACAATGTAATCACTCTTCTTGAGAGAGATTGTATGCTCTGAATCAGTATCTTCACCGTACGATGCTAGTTCATACGATCTGCTTGAATCAACAACTGGCTGTTTCCCTTTCGCTTTTTCTTTCTGTTTTCTTTCATCTTCCACTTTGTCACTAATGACAACTACCTTATCAGACTGAGAAGATTGAGCACCTTTCTTTTCTCGAGATGACATCCTGTCCGGAGTTCTTTCCTGATCGGCATGAGGAGTTTGTCGAACACCTTCGCTCAGCTTTTGAAGCGATTCCTCTCTACTTTTCTTTGAACTTTGAAGAAATTCTAAAACAAAATCTCCTTCTTCTACTTCCACTTCTTCTATCACTTGTTTTCCTTTTTCTTTCTCAGGCAGACTCTGTACGATGGGCTCTTGGTGCACTTCCACAGTTAGTTGAGCACTAGCATCTTCAACTGCTTTCAAGACTTTAGAGATATCAAAGTCCTGAGCCTTTCTTTTCAAAAGAGTCTTCTTTTTCTTTTCAGCTTGAAGGGTTTCTTCTACCCTTATTCTTTCTGCAAAGGCCTCGGCAGGGTCAAGACCAAACTTCGGATCACCCTCTTTTCTCTGTTCCTTGTCCTTTCTCCATTTGGCTACAACTTCCTTACTGTACCTCGGCTTCTTCTTCGGCTTTGAACTAGTCTGCGGATCAGACTTTCGAGTAACACCGGCGGATTGATTGTCCTTGGCTGGCATAGGTGCCGATTGATTTTCAGGCAATTCGGCTTCTACATCTCTGACAAAAAGTTTTGAATTTGAATCAAAACAAACATTCAGCTTTTTCATCGTACTCTTATTAATCAAAGACGGCGACAAATCCATAGGTTTTCCTTTCAAAGGAATGTTACAAAACTTCATACTCTCAAGAATGAATTTCGTAAGGATGGCTGGATACATTATTATCTGAGATTTAATCCCTCCTTTCTTGACATTCTTGATGGTTTCAAAAATATAACCCATGACATTTACTTTCCTCATATTCACAAGATAATCAAGCATAAAGACATCAGAAACTTTAAGAGTTTCTCTATCCCCTTTCCTTGGGACAAGAAAACCTTTCATCCATAAAGTGACAAACCGATTGTCCAGTGAAAGATGATAAACTTTCCTCTTTCCCTCATTAACAACAAACAAAGATTTTTCAGCACTTTCTCTATTGAACGTACCAACTTCCTCTGGTAGTTTGTGAGATGGACAGAATGAATCCCCTTCTATAGAAACATTCAGAAAGTGTGCCGCTTGTTTCACAGACATGGATAATTTTCGATCGTACACAGCGAAGTTTATAGTCATATCTTTGTCGAAAGACACGGTTTTGTAAAACTGACAAACTTCATCAAAAAGAACTGGATCTTGAATATCAGGCTTTTCCACACAGAGATGTTCCCATCCTTGAAACAAAATAATCCTCTTGATTGTAGAATCGTACATATCGAAAAATTCTCGGGATACTAACCTTTCTCTATGAAAGTCTTTCTCTGTAAAGGTCTTTGAAGACATTTCAGCGGGAGTGTTGGCAGAGGATTGAGACATAAAGATGATGCCGATTGAGAAGATCGTACGATGGTTTATAGCTGGTGGAGCAGAGCTTCGCCTCAAATCCTGAAACTTCAATGTGGGTTTGGGGAGGGGAGGGGGGTATTTATAGGCGATAAAGAGATGACTGTTGATATTCTACGGTCAAGATTAGATAATACCAGATCAATGGTTAGGATTAAAACAAAGAAAATAAAAAAAAATGAAAAAAAAACCTGTCGGAGAACATAAGGTGATTGCTGGTTTTGGTATGAATCAAAAGTAAACACAATCGTAAGAAGAAAAAAAAAATGATGCCGATGGAAAACAAAGTCATTACTATGATCGGACCGTACGATGGAAAATAGTTGTTACCATTAACCGACAGTACGATGGAAAACAATCTCAATACTATCATCGGTCGATACAAAAAAAATCGAATGATACGATGGAAAAGAATTTGAATACTATCATCGGTCGATACAAAAACTATTGAATGGTACGATGGAAAAGAATTTGAATACTATCATCGGTCGATTCAAAGATTATTGAATGGTACGATGGAAAAGAATTTGAATACTATCATCGGTCGATTCAAAGATTATTGAATGGTACGATGGAAAAGAATTTCAATACCATCATCGGTCGATTCAAAAACTATTGAATGGTACGATGGAAAAGTATTTCAATACGATAAACAGAAAAACTGAAATGGTCAATGCGATAAACAGAAAAACTGAAATGATCAATACGATAAACAGAAAAACTGAAATGATCAATATGATAAACAGAAAAACTGAAATGATCAATACGATAATCAGAAAAAGAAACATATATAAAGAGAGTAAATATTTAAAGATCAGAAACATAAAGACAAAGAAATGTCCTCCCCCTTTCTACGAGGAGTTTCTTACTATTAGGAGAGATGTAAAACAGGAAGTAGATATGAATGATTCTACCTTAAAGCGTGTAGAACCAATCAATACAATATGTAATGGAATGATTTTAATTGAAACAATTACAATTGAATAAGTAAAGAAGAAAGGAAACAATACAAAACCCTTTCTAATACAACAGCGGAAATGTAAAAGTAATACAATTCTTTTAACCTAAAGAGAAGGGTTATCCTTTCACCTAGGATAAAAGGTCTGTCTCACCAATACCTAGGTGAGCCCTCGATACGATGATCGGCACGTCTGTCTGCCTATCCCCAGCAGCCCTCGATACGATGATCGGCAGGTCTGTCTGCCTATCCCCGGCAGCCCTCGATACGATGATCGGCACGTCTGTCTGCCTATCCCTGGCAGCCCTCGATTTTGCAGGTAATTGGCACCTCTGTCTTTCAATTACTTGAAAGCCCTCGATACGATGATCGGCACGCACAGGGCTGATGAGAGAAGTCACAGTGTCTCTCTCTAGAATCTTCGTAGTTCACAGTCGTTCTCTTCGTTCATCAGTGTATTCTCAGCTTCAAATGACCTCCTATTTATAGGCCTCGGGTTCCAACGGTCATATTGCCTCCAACGGTCATATTGAAACAGAAAGCACGACATCGTTTTGATTAGTATATAACTAACTCAACGACATCGTTTTGTTAGGATAAGAGATATATAGAAATGTATAACATGAGTACGATTCATATACAGAGAGAGTTTTTGACAAAGTACCAAAACAAATAATGATCATCTGAATAGCAAAGTCAGTACGATACGATTGACAGAGTCAGTACGATACGTTTGACAGAGTCAGTACGATACGTTTGACAGAGTCAGTACGATACGTTTGACAGAGTCAGTACGATACGTTTTGGTCAGTACGATCAACATCGTACGATACGATAAACATGATAAAAGACAATTTGTTATTTACAAACATATGATAGAATACATTTGAGATTTCCAAAGCATGACATAGAATATATTTGTGATTTCCAAAACATGATGTAAAAGCCAAAAGAAGACTTTTGACTTAACATAGATGACATACATATATATACACATAAATCCAGTATCATTATTATGTCATATATTTCATTATTACTTATTATATGTACTTTATAATCATTCATGAATGGTTAAAGTGGAGAATGAATCTCATCTCGTCGTAGAGACGGTAGTCCGTACGAACGCATGAGCGATGATATCGTTCTCATGATCGTGGAACTGTATTGGAGTGTATGTATACTATTTCATAATCAATATCACTTTAAAATAATCATATATAGTTATTATTTACACCATTATACCCATCCAAGTAAGATGGTGTTGGAAAATGGATTTCACCACGGCGTGGAGACGGTATTCCGTACGTACGCACGCGCGGTGATTTCGTTTTCCGTAGGATGGATAGATGGTGAAATAGGATTGTTTCCTACTTATAATAAAATATTAGTATATGAGTGATACTGATGTTATTACTTCATAATGAAACAACCTAAGAAGAAGAAGTGAAAGAAGAAATAAAGATAAAAGAATCGGTAATGGACATTACCTCTTCTTTGAAGTGCCTCTTTGAGTCCTCCCCTTAGGGTACTAAAATTGGTCTTTGAAGAAGACCAGGACCTTTAGGATGTTTCAAGGGAAGTGGAGGAGAGAATTTGTCAGGGTTTTTCCGAGCTTGAAGGCTCAAAGTGGTGTGAGGAAGAGGGGGAGGAGGTGCCCTTTTATAAGGGAGGAGAGTGACACCTTTGGAATAACTAAAAATATTATTTTATTATAAAGCCATATTAAGTTTTTCATAGCTCAAAATTGATTTATTTAGATGATACTGTGTGTATGGGTCTAAATCCTCTCATCCAATAGAATTTAGACAAGTTTAGGTTATTATATTAACCTTATCTTTTAGTTTTCACTCTTAGTTAATTAGATTGACATTTACCATGTCACTTTGTATTTTTATATTATATAGTTAATAAACTCACCATATTTATCCAAGAGACCCCCCAAGTTGTGTTTTATTAATATATATAACCTTATATAAGTCATTTGGCCAAACCTTAGATTTTTAGGAATAAAATAACAATTAATAATATAATATTTTTTTTAAAAACTATTTTATGTCAATTTTGACAGTATTCAATAATTGATTTTTTTGAAACTCATAACAGAATGATTACTTAGACAAAAGTTAATTAAATCAATACTAACATGTCATATTAACCTAGAAAATTAGTTTAATTCATAAAAAGTCTCAAATTATACTTATTTAGGTATTTATAATATCAATTATTATAATTTTTCACTATTATGGTAATTACTGCAGAATCATTGTGTCATAAATAAATTAAATTATTTAAAGTATAAAAATTAAAAATAAAATACGATTATGTATGAAATCTCTTTAGATTTCTAATTAATATTTATAGTCGAATTTATCTTATGTATAACCCCATATTCAAAATGATTTACTTATTAAACTTTGATTTTAACTATTTTAACCCTTCTTTAAATAAATTAATAATAAATGTCCTAATCTAATCCAAGTGAGCCTAAATGGTCATATTTTATTCCTAAGGTTGTTTTTGGTCGAATTACACTTGTTAAATAGAATTAGGACATGTGTTAGGGTAATAATAATATCATTTTTACCCATAATTACCCTATTTACTTTTAACTGTGGTAAAAAAAAGTAAAAAGTTACTATTCACTAAAAATTATTTTCATCTCATTGAACCACATTTTAGTCCTTGATATTAACCATGTCTCTCAGATTTTCGAAATTTCACTTACAGAAGCGGTAAAATTATGTTTTATGAAAAATTCAGTTTTTTTAACTACCACTTAGTGGTTTCACTATTCATCGAAAATTGAAAGTTTTCAGAAAAAGACCAAAAATTAGATCTAAGATATATTTGATATTATGAATTCAAAAATGATGTCTATTTTATCAAATTCAAAACATATCAGTTGCATTAATTAATTTAAAAATTAATTCCCGTCGTCAAAACAAATAGCGTGTTTTTAAGAGATAATAACAATCAAAAGATTGACACTTGTTTATGACTAGTTTAAATGTGAAATTACATCCAATGACCAAAATTGTATTAAATTGTAAAAATATATTCTAAATATACTTTAAAACCACTCAAATTAATAATTTATCACTATTAATTATTTCGATTAAAAAAGTTGTTTTTAATTATAATTTAGTAATTTTCACTATTCATCAGAATAAGAAAGTTATCCGAAAAGTACCAAAATTTCACCTTAGGCTAAATTAGATAATCCGAATCCAAAAATGAAGTCCATTTTGAGAGCTAAAATTTCTAAAATTTTAAAAGGTGGTTATTACTATTCATAACGACTAGTTTTAATAATATTTTAATAGCTTATCGTTGTTTAGTGAAACTCGGTATTGCGTACTACACACACTATCGAGGAAGGTCGTGATTGCGTGTAATGCATGGCAAGTCAAGGATGCTTGTTGTGAAAGCTCCTTTTGGTGTAGTGTACAAAACAAGACATTAATGAAAAGAATATTTTTCATAAAATCTCGGGGTGTTACAATTATAGTAACACGGGGATGGGGTGCAGTCACTTGTAAAATTACATGGTAGGTTGATGGGGAAACATCATCCCCTCGTAGTAACATAAGAAAAAAATGTAACTTAAATTCACAATATGTTGTAAGTCAGATACCAAATAGTTTTTATAGTACATTTTAAATTTCAACTTGTGGACACTCATGAAAAAGAAGGTCTCGTCACTTAAGTGACCATGGATACATCAGAAAATAATTATGGAATTTATGTAGTCACTTTATATAACCACATGAGATTCCTAAAATTAATTTTCATCATATGTTAAATCAGCATACCTCAATGAATACAGTTAGCACTTCCCTTTCGAGAATTCCAATACATAGAAATCCACCAAAAATATTTAAAAAATTAAAATTAAATGATTTAATTAATAAAAATGAATTCCAAATAAATATATTAAAATAAAGAACATTAAATTTTGAAAATATAGACTCAATGGATTAAAAATAATATTCGAAAAAAGAAAAAAATATCTTTATTAAAGATCTATAAAGTGAACCAAAAATTTATCAAATCAATAAATATTAAAAATAAAAATACAGAATATTAAAAAATTATCATCCTAATTGCTTAAAATCATTGTAATTTTGAATTTAATTGGAAATTTTAAAATAAACCTTGAAATGTTGTTCCAAAAAGAAATATGTAAATTCACTATATTTTAAAGTTAACCCATTTCATAATAAATAATATTAATTCAAATAAAAATTCAAAAAACATAAGTAAACTTCTAAAGAACCAAAATTCAAATTAGACCATTAATAAAATATTTTCTCATTAAAACACTATTAAAACCCCCAAAAATGTATAAGGTGAAATTTACTAAAATACAGGCTTCTAAATTAATAATTCTACAAGGACAGAAACCGAGAATGTTCAAAATATATAAATTTATGCCTACAGTGCATCATCAAAATCTCCGATATAGTCTTTATAGATTTTTTGACCTATTTTCTCAATGTTACTCTTCACATCTCAATTTTACACTTCAAAATATCAATTTTTTTGGATGATCTGAAGTTAAGGTCTTGTTTTATAATTCAAATATTTACATAACATATTCTATACTATGGTTAAAAAAATATATTCATATATCAGAAACATCCCCCCTAGGCACTCTAATTCAGATAAAACTTGGGGATATTAGAAATTCTATCCTAGCCCAATAATCTTCATTAGGTGTGGATTTAGATTCAATTCGTCTAGGTATGGAGATCTCTAATAAAATTATATAAATACATAAATATTATAATGAAAAATGGCTCATGAAATATTCTCCAATTATATTAAATATTTCATAAAAATGAAATTGTTGTTTAAAAAAATCATGTCTTTTGGAAACTCCAAAAGTTTATTACAAATTATTACATGTTTCAAAAATTTCATGGGTATCTATAGAAAGAATTTTAAGATAAATTCAAACCACTAAAAAGTTCCTAGTAGTGAATTAGGTTATAAAATTTCCTTCATAAAATATTTTTTAACAAAAAAATAGGGACATAAATTACCACATAATATAGTAAGCATCTTTTAAAATTCTAATAAGTAAATTACCTCCATAAATGAGGATACTGTCATAGAAAAAACATTGAATAATATTTTAACGTCAAAAATTGGTGGTTTAGTAATGAATGAAAATAAATCATACCCAAAAAAGTATCCCACTATGTATACATATCATGTGATCCTACATGTGATTCTATAGAGATTACCACTAGGGACTTAGCCATATAAAATAAATTGTACTATAATATTCACATAAAAATTATGAGGATCTTTTTTTCATATAATAATAAATTACATCTTATAATGCTTCTTAACTTTGATAAAAACATTATAATCCTGGAGAAGTATCATCCACTAAAAAATCGTGGTTCTATTGTTTTTCTTTTTTATGGTGTTCTTAAATGACATATGATTCAAATAAAGAGTCACTTTAGTCCCTTATAATAATTTATGAAATTTCTCAAATGTAAATACTATTAACACAAAATATTTATTGGTGGTTGTATAAATTATCTGTGATAGTCAATTTTTTTAGGTGTTTAAAAGAAAATTTTTATTTACATAAATTTTCATGAAAATACTACCAACAACCAAGAAGTGTGAATGATCACACATCAATTCAAAACTAAAATTTCATGTTAGTGGAAAAATGATGGTGGTATCAATAATTATTTTTATGTTCATCAAAAACCATATCACATTAATCATAAAAATAAATGTGAATGTCCTTTTTTCCATATATTGGTTATAGGTAATTTATATTTTCTAAAACCTCTTGTGTATATTAAATATGACTTCACAAGACCTAGAAATGATCAAATATATTTAATAGAATTTGGCCATGGTAATCATAATATGACATCAATCATATATTTACCTACTTTTATTCCATCTTTGAAAATTATATTAAAAAAAATATTCTCTTTAATCCATGAAATTAAATTTCTAAAAATTTATGTAAAAAACATTTTAATAAAACAATTAAAAATTTTAATCTAAATTCTAAGTAAAAAAATCAAATTTTGTACCTTTAAATATAATTTTTTCAAATAATACATCTATTAATATTTCAATTATGTAATAAAATAAACTTACTATGTAATAACTAAATACCATATGGGATTTACCCAAACCAAAAGGCACTATTTAGAAGGAAATATACTATTAGGGTATGTAAAAAAGGAATTGTTGTGAATATTTAGCGGAATGGAAACATTGAGATATCCAAAAAAATAATCATGAAATTTGAAATGGAACTTTCTTTCTATCATTTTGGGAATTTAGTTATTTAGAGGAATGGGAATGTGATTATATCTTGTGACATTATGGAAATTTTTAGAGTAAATTCTTACTATCCTACTATTCGTAATTCATGAATGAATATGTTATTTGTTATCATTTTTAAGATGGTAATTCCAAAATTATTTTGGACAGTAATAATGGGAGTCTCCCATAAAGAATTGTCACATGGATAAATTATTTTAACCTCCATTTTATTACCAATTCCTTAAAAATTTATACTAATATATGATTAATCCTTATTTTGGGTTCTCCTATGGATATTGAGATATTTTTAAGAAAACGTGAATGAATTAACACTGTAGGTATTATTCAAGGTATATCATTCAGTGCACATCAAATTTCCAAACAACTATTTCAAAATATTGAATAGTTATTTTTTCTTAATTTGGTTTTAGATCATTGAAAATTGTTACAATAAAATAACCACCATCAATGAGATATTCATATTTATATTTAATAGAAATAGTTTTCATAATAACCATATGTGTTATACACATGACACTATCATATTAGTTTTTCACACATTTATAACATGCACATAAAAAGAATAATTTGAAATTTTTGTGACACCATTAAATAGAAAATAGAAACAATAAAAATATTTTTTAATATCATATACTCAAAATGATCAACAAACACATTTGGTTATGTTTTCAAATAATATTATTAAAGAAGTTTCACCCAATGGTTTTTGTGACCTAAGAGTTACTACTATGTTAAAGATCTCATTTAGTAGAATATTATTTTTATTTGAGAACGAATAGTTTTAAAAGATAGATAGGGTTAAAAATAATGTTCTTCCGTTTTAAATTTAATTGATTCAGAGATATTAAAATGCCTATTATCCTCACAAAACACTTTTGAATGTGTTCTCTTTTCTCAATGATTATTTTCCATGTTATTTTTGAAAATACTTTTCTAAGAAGGATTAGGGAATGATTTGAACTATTTTGATCATCTAGGTTCAAAAGTTAAAAAATAATAGGGAATACAAAAACTTCAATCATACTAATAAATCATCCATAACACCAAAAATATACGTAGTTTAGTGATTTTCTAATTGTACCATTACTCATGTTGGATTGATTTTCCCAAAAAATAAAAAATTATCAATCGAGTGAGGAAAATAATTTTGAGTGGTACACCTAAGTCCCTCACTTTATTAATGAATATAAACATACCTATAATATAATACGTAGTGAGGTTACCAATATCATAAAATTACATAGGAATCTAAGGTGTAATAAAATAATAAAAATTCTTCCCTAAATATACCCTTTAGTCCCCAAGAGGCATTTCCCTATTCAGTGAATATTTATTTAAGGAATCTAGTATACATTGGAATTGGTTTGATTTTATCATTTATATTGATATTTATTTCAATATTTTTTAATGTCTCAATAACCACTTTATATAAGGCATCATAAATGACATTCATTGGTTAAATCAAACAAGAAGTGAGTGGTGGTGATGTTTGGGATAATTCCTCTATATTATCCATCAATTTGTCCTCACTAACTTGTAGTTTATAAATATGTTTATCTATATTTAATTAGAAATTATCCCTTTTTATTATCAAGTATTCATTTACACTTCCAATGGGGTCTTCTCATTGATTTAAAATTCACTATGACCACTCATTGGATGTTCACTATCATTACCTTTGTGGTTATAAATTAGTTGGTATGGAATATTACTCAATCCTTAAACAACCAATTTATTCAATGTTATATGAACTTCAAACAACATATTTTTAATGTTTTTTATAAATACGGGGTTTAAATGTAGTCTGTTGACTACCTAGAAACACTAAATTGTTTCTTAAAAATTCCTTCATGGGTGGATTCTAGACATTCCCTTGATAGGGATAAATTTTTCAAGGATTTGAATTGATCCTCAATTTTTTAAATGGTGGTGGTTGGTATGTTTTTTGGAATACTTATTGAAAAATGGTATTCATAATTTATTATAACAAACTTCTTATCACATATTACAATATAATATCCACCCTTTATTTTTCATTGTTTATTAGAACGTATAGCTTTGGGACATGGGATCACAACTTTAGTTTTGATGTACTTTATCGTTGAAATTTCTATAATCTAATAAAAATTTAAAAAATAATTATATTTTATGAGGTTTATATTTCCATTCAAATAACCAAGATAAAAATCTCTATCTAACAAGAGAATTTAATTCCTTAATTTGGGCTTTAAGTAATGAAGTAATCAACATTTTCAAATTAAGAAATCCACTTTTTTATAAATTCGATACAATATTTTTTTTGAGTTATGATAAATATATTCAATCAAATCACATGAATTAGTTAATTATGTATAAGTGATATATTCTCTTGAATATTCATCCAATAAGTTTCTATCAATAGAGAGTATCCCTTTACTGAAGCAAAATAATAATTGGTGCTTCTATATAATTTAATGAGAACATCTTACACATGACGTTTTTAAACATTTCCTGATACTATTAAATATAATCTCGAGTGGATTTCATAATTTTTTATATTTATTAATATTATGTTATAGTCCATGATATTTTAAAATAACTTTTGGTGGAAAATCCAAAAAAGAAAATCCAATTTTTTATCTTATTTCGGATGTAGGTTAAATAGCCATTACTTTGATAAAAATTAAAGGGAGTATGAAAATAATAACCCCATGAAATAATAATTAGATAATAATATTTAATTATAGTTTCTTTAAAAATTAATAAAATTTTAAAGGGTTTTTTGTGGGTATTCAAATAATAAACAACGAAATTTAAATGAAATATAAGATTGTCCATGTTTTAGTTGAACACCAACATGACTATTTGGAAACAATTTTTTTTATTTCATAGTAAAATTAATGTATAAATATAGGACTTTTAATTTAACTTTTTTATATTATGTTCTCATAATCGTTATAAGCTTTTAAACAATTTTTATTTGACTGAAAGTAAGCTGATTGAGAATTTCTCAATTATATATTAAAAAAAATTATTTATGGTTCTCAATAATACTCAAATTAAACACCCATACCTAATCATTTCTCACATACACTAGATCAAACCAAATACGTGATGTGTAATTTCCTTGGAAATACAATGAAATCATATCCAATATTTATAAAAAAAATGGAAACTGGAATGCCTTCCTTTAAACGAATCCAACATCTTAATAAAACTATTATGGGTGGATCAAGTATATGATTTATAAAAATAATATAATTTAAAAGTATTATTGTGTAAATAATGATTTATAATATGTGGAAAAAAAATTTGTGTTTAATAAATGGGTAATTTTTCAAGTAATGATTCAATTCTAAAAAAATTAATTTAGGTGGAGAACTTTAAGAATGTATTAAATAAAATAACATGATTTTTTTAATAATGGTAAAATTGTATCCTAACCTCAAATATTCTCCCCTCAAAAAAATATATTATATTCTTGAAGAAACTGTTACCTCACATAATTCACTAAGAGGTGAATATTTTAGTATACTTACCCCATTGGTGTGTTTTTCATGGGTAAATACATGAAATAATTATTACATAAATTTCCATTAAATTATTTATGTTATCAAGGTTTCATAATTTAACATTATATAACCTCACAATTGACCACAGTTTTCTAAATGAAGGTGATTAATTAGGTTATTTTTGAACAATAAATTAATCATATTGAAATAAAATAATAGAAAAAATACATTTATTACCACCAATAGATTGATATATTAAAAGAAATTCACATGATGTCCCTTAATAGAAATGAAATCATCAATCCATTAGAATTCAAGAGTTGGAATGGGTCATGTCAACTAATATTTTGTAGAATAGATATTTTCATTCCTATAATTTAGATGAACAACAAGTATAGTGAAATGACCAATCTAGAATCATTGGATCTGGGTTAATAAAACGTAGTGTCATGTGTTCCTCCTTATGTGTAGAAGGATGCCAAATAGAAATGATGACCCAAGTCATACTATGAGGGAAATTATGCACCTGATAACAGTAAACCATCAATCATAACAGTGATGAATAATTAATTTTATAATAAATAATAAAATAGAATTACCATTTGAAATAATAGATATCTAATATCAAAATTAATATTGAAATAATATATAATTAGTATTATAGCTGAGTTAAAAATACCCAATTGTGGTATATAAATATTGGTGACAAAAATAAATATAAAAATATTTTTAAAAATAAAATTATTCCATAATATTCAATACCATCACATAAAATCCCTGAATAGATCCCCTTATATTGCATCACAACATATGGCCCTTTCCCTTGGATGAGTCCGGGAAACAAATTACAATATATATTGTAGTCCTTTTATAGGTTGGGAGTAATAAACCGAGTTGGACACCAAAAAATAATTATTAACATAAGAGAAAAATATATATGAGATTATACCTAATAATATATGTTAACAAAAAAAATCCATACCCCACTATTTGTTTATCATTACCCAACCATGCTTCCAAGAACCTAGAATATACAAGTTATGTCTCGATGATGGATGAATGATATGTCTCAAGCCACAAGTACACCTAGAACATAGTTTTTACCTTATCACTAATGGTAAATTCCCACATAATGTGTAGGTAAATATCACAAATCACGTAAAAGAATACCACCTCTGAAGTACCTTAAGGAATATTGGGCCACTAATAGAGGAGTGTTAAATCATTTATCTATTTACATTTATGATTTTTTTCATTTCATCTCAATCACCTAATCTTTTACCCAACATTATACTCATAACTATTTTCTCATTGACTAACCGAAATTAATGTAGTAAAGAAAGGTAATTGATTTCAAATATTTTCATGTTTCGACTGTAAGGGTTACTCTATTAATTGATTAGTTATTTTACTTGATCAAATATTACCTACTACATTCAATGATAGATTATAATGGGTTTAGTTTATCTCACACCAAAAAATTCAATTATCTAAATGAAATTATTCGTAGAAAATTCTTTTTTTCTCATAAACTTATACTATGATATCACTATATACCATTAGTACCACTAGATCTATTGATTAAAACCATGTATGTCCATGTTCCTCTAGATCCTTTCAAAAGTAGAAAACAAATCGGCATATGTTCGAAACTATATCCAAAAAACAATATTTTTCTTCATACAATAGAGACTAAATATTCTATTATATCCTTTAAGAATGATACCTATAACTTTGTTTATTTTCTTCATTAGCTCCGTAACTAGTCAATAGAAATATATCAACATGAATTATCAACTAAATTTATAATCATTGAATGGATTTACACATAATTTTGAATAATAAGATCATGTTAGTCACTCCCTAACTTCTTTCTTCTTTATCTCGTAGCTTCAATAAACCCTATTCGATGCCATAAAGATGACCATATTCCTATTTATAATTCATCTTCAATACCCAATATATGTTCCCATCAGTTTGGTATTATAATTTACATGTTCATCTTATTATAGATTTAATTAGTTCTTTTTGACTCACCTCTACAAGTTTCTAATTCGTGAACTCAATTTTATTTATCTATATTTTTATTTTTATATAAATTTCACAAAAATTAATCATCATTATATTTAGAATCAATAAAAATCATGTTAAATTTATTCCTTGCAATATCTATCTTTTTTTTTTCAACTTTTCCCATAAGTGGGAGTTCACCAACAATTATTTTTGATTTGTGTATCTAATATTGGTCTCTTGGAATAGGCTATTTAACTACCCTAAATTTGTCGCTTCTATCTCATTTTATTGACAATTATTTATTCTATTTTTTTCTTCAAATATAATTTGGTTACATCTCATATTTATCAGAAAAAACTTCCATAGGAATCCATATCACAAAAAAAGAAATTGGATATATAAAAATCACAAAACATATTCATTTTTTGTACGACTAATGTTATTATAGAGTAAGACACTCTCAAAATGATTTTAAACCATAAATTTCCACCTTGGAAATAATATAAACCAACAACTCAATCCCTTGAAAATTAATCCCAACAAGAATCTCCATGTATTTTTTAAAATCTATAATAATAAACATTTTTCTTTTATCTAGGATTGAGTTAGAGGTGTTGGGTCTTTGGAGTGATCGGATGGTTAAGTTGTAAGATGTGTTTTTAACTTTAATTTTAGATTCTCTCACACTAAAATAATATGAGTTATAACATAGCTAAAAATTCTATGAGATTTTAATACAAATAATGGGTTTGGTTTACTAATAAATTTTTTTAGGATATTTTTGAGATGAATATGATAAGTTTATTGAGGATTCTCCAAAATAATATGATGAGCTAATGACCGGGATAAATGAGAATGAAGAACAAAATCAAATATATTCTTATAATATAATTGATGAATTTTGTTGATGACATAAAAAGGAATGTATATCTTGGATGCAATCACACATACCAGAAATGTTAGGAAAATTATATATGAGATCATTGGAAGATAATGCATTGTATATTTTCTATAAACTAAATATTTATTATATTATTTTGGGTGACCTATATACGAAAATAAATTTAAGGATAGAGAAATGTGAGTTTTAGTACTATAAACTAAAAGATGTAAGCTCAAAAGAACCAAAGAACTCTAAAAAAAGAATAACGAGGTGAATATAATACTAAACTAAAATGAATATCAATTAAGTATCATATATAAATGAAAAATATGAATTTGAAAACAATTATATAGTGTGATCACATGTGATAATGATATGAGGGGAAGATGAAACAAGCTTTGGAGAGACTGGTTTGTAACTACTATTCATATATATGTATTGATCTTTTTAGTGATTGAGAAGTGAGAAGATGAGGATATGTGAGTATTTTATAATGAATATCTATGAATATAAGATAGAAAATATACCTAGTAATATGTATTGTTCATGAAGGATATCTTGGAATTTGAAGACTCCATTGTGATAATAAGGAAATAAATTCATTGATTCACTAACATCCTAATGCAAAACCATTATATACTAATAAATTTTGTCAAAAAAAAAACACTTTAATATACATAGTGTGAATCCGGAGAACCAATGTGATTATAATAATATATGAATTAAAAATAATGATGGTTTACCTATAGTGAAAAGTTTTTGTGAAGATGTATAGTGATGTTCATGGAAGTGTAGGTGTGAGATGTTGTAAAACCATTGTAATATAAGAATGATTGTAGTAGATAATCATTAACTTGGGAGAATAAAAAAAATCAAGGAATATTACTTGTATATGATCATTATAAATGCATGTTTTCTTGTGATATTATTTTCCAATTAATTTAGGTGATGTTGGGGGACACATAATTATTTTTGCAAGACTAGGATTAGTGTAAGAGCTTTAATAGAATAATTTATAAAATTAAATTGACCACTAATTCAACCATCCCATATTAGTGGTCTATTGATAAATGATTTTAAAAATTTATTATAAAAGATTCTTATGGTTTCCTCTTTAAATATCAATGATTCCACAAATTTTTTTCCAAATAGATAAAGTTAATTCTACAATATTTTAAGAAGAATATTAAAAAAATAATTCTACCTCTATAATTATAAATTTTGAAGTTAATATTTCATAAAAAAAATTAAATAATGTACATAAGGATGATTCATGAAATGAGGGTAAAAATATTATATATAAAGATCAACCAGTATATGAATCAATTTAAATTAGTATATGTTGTTTTTAATATGTTATTATAAAAGAAAATTTTGATTATTATAATATAATATATAGAGTGTATGAATATATAAAAATAGTTCAATACTTCTACTCATATATTATATATTATTATAAAATACTCCTATTAATGTATTAACTTATATATTGAATATTATAAAGTTATAGATTGATGATAAATCATATCTTGAGGTATATATTAATTCCATGGAAGAAACATTGACCTAAAATTAATGCATATGAAACACCCTAAATAATGTAGAGAGATAAAATGATGAAACTATGTCACTTTTTAATGATGTATATTTTAAATATGTTGATGGCCAATAAATATTTTTTTGGGAAGGATGTATTTAAAGATATTATTACTGATGTTTTCCTTGCAATAGAGTAGCATCAAAATGTCAATGTGAAGGTAAAAAATTACCAGTTATATGTGAAAGATAGAATGATAAAAAACCAGGATATTTCATGGCAGATATTACCATGATGTATGAGGGAAAAAATATAATGATAGATATAGAAAATGAATGGAAATTTAAATTAGATTACATAGAGAAATATTTTCTTAACATGGAGAACATATATATTTGGGAAAAATTAAAAGACATAAAATCTGTAAAAGTTAGTGCTTACCAAATAACTGAGAAGTGATGTGATAAAACTCATGTTTTAGTTAATATTTTCCCCTCAACATTGAATCATACTGGTGGAAATTTTAGCTTCATATCATGTATAGATTTTACATCTCATTCTCAATGGAAAAGGTACACATTGCCCTAATGAATTAGGATAGTTTCAATATATTTTAAAGTGAAGTGCATTAGAAAATTTAAACTCAATAAAAATTTTGGATAATAAAAATACATAAATACCCACATTTATGTTAATGGTAGATATATGAATTTTTGAGAAGATTTGATCCCCAATTATACACCAAAACCAAGGATACATTTTCCAAGAAAACAAGGTGGTAAATGTTGACACACTATATTTTATAGTAAGAGAATGAAGTTTTTTTGAAGATGTCATTATTACTAAATATTCTTACATATCCCATTAATTTCAATAACAATATTTGTAATACCATACGATTTTAAAATAATACCATGTTAGATAACATACTAGATATATAACACTGATATTTAACAATCATAAAACATTATTATCTAAATATTACTATTATAATACAGAAACTGAATTGTTGGGCATGAATATAAGTAACAAAACTATCTAATATATTTTTAACAGTACAATTCAAAAAATTATGTTGATTAATGTCTTGTAAATAAACATTGAATTTTTTTGTAATGTTGTTTTATGACTAGAAAATATATTTCCATAAAAATTGTTTTTATTGATTTTTGTGAGAGAAAAAAATAATATATTCCAAAAATATTTTGAAATTTTATTTGGAAAAAAGATTTTATTTTTGAATTAATCATATCAAACTTATATTAAGGTGAAAATTTTGGATTTTCTAAAAAATGATATTTATGTAAATACTAAAAACACCAATTTTAAAGGAACTGTATATATTTTTTAAATTCTTTATGAAGCTACATTTTTTAATTAGTATTTAAATTTAACAAGATCATTTTTATTATATATAATACAAAAAGAATAATTGTAATAGAAAATATTCTTAATTTTGATATGAAAAATTTTCTACTTAATAATGAATTTTCTATAAAATTTTTTTTCATCTCATTTTTTGGGTAGAATTTAAGAATTAGATTATTCCAAATAGAGATATTTAGTTGAATAAAATTGATTCATTAGTTTTATTTAGAATTTAAGAATTTGATATATATTTTACCATTATTTTTATTATATTTATTAGTAATAATGGTAATGTTTATCTCCTTGGTAAAAGTTAAAATGGGAAAAATATTGTTAAAACTATAGAATAAGGATTCAAAATCCTCCATAAAAACACGTACATTTCCTTTATTTGTTTAATTTGTAAAAAACCATAATATATTATAAAAAATGTAATTTTTATATCATATTATTTTAATATAAACCATTATATGATTTTAAGTAGAGTAAACTTTAAAATGTCGATTTATTGCTTTTATTATCATTAATTTTTTTGATACAAATGAAACAATGTTTTAAATGGTTATAATTTCTTTAAATAATAATAATTTATTATGATGGTATTTTTTTAAAATTTTTTGGGAGGAAAAAAATTACCTTAAATTCTTACGCAACATTAACATTGTGCTTGTGTAAGTAGTTGGAAAATCAAGTCAACAATATTATACACAAAAAAGTAATATATTTTTATTGATTTATAGTGTTATATAATTTTTTTAGTAAAATATAATATATAAATCAGGTGTTAAAATTTTATATTTAAACTAACTTACAAACCTTGATACATTTTATAGTAAAATTTCATAAATACTTATAGAAATGATATAATGGTATATTATATTAAATAATATTTATTAAATGATTAAAAATTCAAAATAACTTATAATCAGACCATGGAATGTACTATGGTTGATAATATCAAAAAATTATTGATATTTGAGTCTCTTTCCCTTTTATAATAAATTTCCAAATCCCTAATGTTTATAATAACCTGATATCCTAGTAATCATAAAAAGGGTTAACAAGGGGTTTAAACTAAGAGATAATGGTTAAAACATAAAATACACATGTCCACCTTTTGTTGGATATGAATTATCAATCTATTAATATAACTATATAATAAAAATATCATTATGGTTAGACATAAACATTAAAATTTATATATATTAATTTTATACGTTATGTTATTCCAATGGCTCCCCTTCCCTTTCTTATAAAATTACACAAGTTATCCACTCTTCTATATACTTTATGAGCCTATTATATTGACAAAAAAATCCATAAATTCTTCATAGCTTCCTTATAGAAATTTTCTTTTATTCTTAAAAGGTCATCCAATGGGTCCTTAATGTGATATCCAAAGGGGATTTTCCAATGGCCCAGTAATCATCTTTACCGAGTGTTTTCATTTCAATTATTTTTTTACTCCTTCATTTCAGTATTAGCCATTATAATATAAAAAAAATCAGTATCTACAGTATACTAAGATGTTATTATATAAATGGAATTACCTTATTCATCTCATATTCCATATAATGTATAGAAAAACCATCTTTTGGATTATGTGTGGACTAGGGCCTCATGAGATTATGTATTTTGATTATAATCCATGACTTTCCTCAGTGGTTATTTTGATATATTAAATGTATATATATATATAAATGATATACCTAAAATAACTATTATTTAAGATTTGTAATATATTTTCTATCTATATATCATTGCAATCTATAAAAAATCAAGGAATGGTCTTACAAATGGACTATCGTCCCCATGTAGTGATGTACTTTATTTTTCAAAAACCACCATTCATGTATGGTCATGGAGATAGATATAATGAAGGTATATGATTGTTTTAAAATTATAATATTTCTAGAATGAAATTTTTTATTATCATTCTATTGAAAAGTAAAAACATCGCCCCTGTGTACATGAAAACTACCGAACCACAAGTTGATTCATTTTATGTATCATAACCAATTTTCATGAACTGAACCTCTTAATAACACCTGACATATACTTAACTTGTTGAATAATTTATAATCTAATTGAAATAGATGAAGTAAATTTTTAAAAGATAATAAAATATACCTATAAAATCTTCATAAACAATTAAATAATAGATATATTTTTATTGTATTGGAGTTAATTTATATGTATAGAATGTTTTGACTCATGATAAGGGGTTTATTAACTATATTTTATTTCATTAGGTCATAACACGTCATTATTGAATTTTTTTTGCAATTTTTTAGGATTTTGTATCTAAATTTTTTTTATGATTATTTACACTTTTATTATTCGGATTTACATATGTGAATATTATCACTTCATGGAAAAATTATCACTTCAAATGTTATGACCTTTATAAGGGGTTTCTTTGACTCAATTTATTTTTCTTGAGACATGTTCTATCCCATGAACCATGATTTATTTTTATGGTGTAATTAATATTCCAGGAATATTATTTTACATATTAATTCATGTAATTATTTTTATTTAAATAGAAATATCATTATATATTATTCAATTATTTTTCATTCAAATTTTACCAAAGAGTTAAATGAATGTGTAACAAATTTTTATTGAACAACTATATTCAGTGCTAATTTGGGGGAAATTATATTATAATAATTTGATAACCTGGAGCTATATTTTTAAAATTTTTTATTTATAATTTTTATATTATTTTCATTAATTTTCTTCAATTTTTTAATTAAGATGATCAAAGTATTTTTTAAAAACTAACACTAATTTTTTAAGATGATAATATTTTCTCTTCCGTATCCAAATCATTATAAATTTATTAAAGAATGAAATTTTCTAGGATTAAAAAATTGAAAGTATTTTGAAACTAAATTATAATTCTATATAATGATATCAACACCTAATCCATTTTAATTTTTTTCAAGTCATGTTTTTATGAAATTTTATAAAATGTATAAATGTAATTATTATTTTAAAATTTTCAAAATTAATGGGTTTTACTACCATCATAACTATAATTTTAATTTAATATTCATTATTATTATTGGATGGATATTTTTAAAAAAATATATTCTTCCCAATATATTATAAATTTTTATAAAAGAGTATCATCAGAAAAAATATATTTTTCCTTTTATTTAATGAATTTTTATAAATGGTATTTTAATGGTATTTCTCATCTATAGAAATATTATTTATTATATCCTTATGACCTAATGTGGATTTTTCAGATGTTAACATTATTATTTATTTATTTCAATGTATTTTGAATTTTCATATATATTTTCAGGGAATCCATTTATTTTCTATGGTTTAACCAAGCTAAAAAATAACGATGGTCATTTGCAAGGGTGAAGTGTTGAAAATTATAATATTATAAATTTTTATTTTCATTATATGGTACTTGGACATTTTAATGTATGATTAATATATGATTACATTATAAACCAAGGATGGGTGGTTGCATTACAATCAAATGTTGGATGGCTCCATTATAACCCTCTAATTCATTGAGTAAAGTGATAGAGATAACCCGTGTAAGTTATTCATAAGAGGTGGAGTTTTTAACTATTATACATTTATCTTATGGGATTATATATGTCAATAATATATAAATAGATCCATAGTGATGACGATATAAACCCTTGTAGGTTACTTATAAAATAATATTTGAGATATCATGTTTTTGTGATTTGAGTAAGAATGTTTTATTTTTAAAATTACCATCATCGTTTCAGTATGCATTAAAAAATTTCCAGGGTTTCCTTTAATTAAGGATTACTGTCACATGGCTCAGGATTATTTACTCTTATGTCTCTAACAGTTTATTAAATCATTGTTCAATGTCTAATGCTTTATGTTATTGGTTTTTATTGGTATGAATAATATTTTTTAATGCTCATGAACATTTAATATTTTCTCATACCCTTTTGTAAATATTATGCACATCAAGGATTCTAAATTTTAAATGACTATGTTTACCATTATTGAGTATATGAGATCACTTTTTCTTATGTTTCCACCTCATTATTTTATTAACAATGATGTTAAATGAGTTATGTCTACAAGGTAGATAAGTGTGTATAATTTAGTGGGACATGTCAATGCTGTAATTTGAACTAATAATATCATGGAACATTGTAGAAAATGTTACATAAAATAATGGGTATTATTAAGTAAAATTGTGTACCAATTATATAAAGATAGAAACATATAAACCACATGGGTATATAATTTACCATGTATTTATAATTGATGTTTAATGTATTGGATGACTAAAATTGGTTCACATTTATGGTTATTAAGCCAAAAATTTAACAATTTTGATTTTAGAATCAGATCTAGGAGTTAGGATACAAGGATATTACAGTCAATTTTAGAGTAGGGTTTAGATAACTTTAGATATTACAATTTCTCATTTAATGATAAATAAAGAGTTATGGATACCATCATGGGTTTATATGTTTACAGATGACTATATGTTCAAAGGAATAGACATCTATTTAGGTTTTCAGTAATGCAATTTTAAAGTTGTTTATTATATTTTGGTGGAAATTTTATTAGTTTTAGTTACAAGTGACCCTAATCTATATCATGTGATAAAACATGAAGGATTATTTTGGAAGAATGGCATTAAATTTTGGGTATGTAAATCAAATGTCATAAGATAAAATTTCTGGTTAATATATTCTTATTTAGGATATTTAAGATATGATATTAGTAATATGTGAATGATTTAATTTGAACTTTGGGTATTATTGTTTTATATTGTAGATTATGGTATTATTACTTCATATAAGTGTTTATTAATTTTTTTAATTGTCTAATCTTTTTCTAACCATTTTTGATTTAATAAATACAAATGTATTATGTTATTATTATTTCTTAGACCCCATGATCAATTAATTTTTGATATTTTAAGAATAAAAATTATATATCTATTATACACATATATTGGAATATAGGATGAGATAGTAGTGGGAGCTTATTAAATAATCCATCAAAACGATTGAATTTTTTTAGGGATTTAGAGAAATTATACTATGTATAATTACCCATGTTATTTTTCATAATAGTAATAGGATATCTCAATTTTAGATAAAAAACAATATTAAAAATTAAAATGTTTCCCATAACTAAAATCATTTATTATAAACTTATAGTCATTTTCCAACCTCATTTTTTATGGTTTCGTGGTTATTAGCTTTACTATGATCATTCACTATCTTGCAATCAATGTTTTCTATCACTCTCCTTTATTATTTAAAGATGGATTTTCTCCTCCATATCAATATTTTCTCTTCCTAAAAATTTTCTACTATCATGGAACCCAATTTTTTATTCCAGATTACGTAAATATTTTACTTTACCTTTTTAATGTAATTTTTATTAATACTTTTTTTAATCCGGGTTCTCAACAAAGGTATTTTCAAAAATTATTCTCTTTAATTAAAAACAATAAAATCAAATTTCGAGGATACAATTTATTTATGGGTAGGAGAATTTAATACCCAAATATTTTACTATAAGACAATGTTATCTTTTGTACAAGAAACACAACACAATGATTTAACAAACCCATAATATTATTATTTAAATATAACTATTATAAACTGGTAATTAAATTAGATAGTATGAATATAATCAAATTATTTATATAATATTTTTATGAAGGTCATAATCAACAAACAATTATTGATCAATTTTTTAAAAGTAATTTTTTATTTTTTTGTAAAGTAATTTTATGATTAAAAATGTTTTTCCTTTAAAAACAATTAACATTTTTATAGAAGAAATTTAACATTAATTTCTACCAAATTTATAAAACAAATTGAATAAAAATTATATCATTTATAAATAAATCGTATCAAAATCTTCTTAGGTTGGAATTATGATATTTTATTTGAAAATATTGATTTTCAATGAACAATGATAAATTTCAATTTTATAGAAGACTACCATTTATTTTAATGTATTTAAAAATTCACCTTATTTATTACTTTTTTAAATTTCGTTAGTTTTTTTAATAATAATCCAATTAAATTCATTTTAATAAATATCGATATGAATTTGTTATAAAAAAATCTTTATACTAAAAATATATTTAAATTGAATATTACTTTTCAACTTGTTTTGAGGGTTTATTTTAACTGTAATTTTAGCCACATTCAGGATATTAATTTGTTAAAATTTATTCAATATTTGGAATTAGTATTTTTCATATATAGATAATAGGTCAACTATTTATTGTTCATTCAAAATTGTAACACAGATTAAATTTATCTCATAGGTAAATGATAAAATTAGATAAACAAGGATGAAACTATAGAATAAGGACTCCCAATTGTCTATATACAAGCCTATATTTCATTAGATGTGTGTTATTTTATGAAAAAGACTATATATATATATATATCACAATATGTAACTTTAGATCCATTTGGATTTGACAATGACACTTATATTATTTAACGTGGTGAAAAATTTCAACATAACTCTTTCATTATTTAAGTATTCATAATATTTTGTAAGAGAGATAAAAAAATCAGGGTTGGTAATAAGAGGTAAATTTTATTAGGAATATTTTCTAGGATGGTAATTTATTTTGAGGAAATAAATAACATTAATGCTTATAAAAAGAACCCAAAATTTTGTATAATCTATTGAAAAATAAACTGAATGATGTTAAAATCTTAAAATTTATATTTATTGGGGTAATTTTGGGGTTTCTGAGAACTATTTAGATAAATATAATGTATTATTATTTTCTTACATTTTTTATTATAACTAAATTATTATTTTGGTATATTTTAAGTCAAAGTATGTAAAAAGTTTGGAAGATGAATTTAATAATATTTTTTGTTAAATAATATTTTATTGAATAATTAATAATATATAGAATTTTATTATTGACCAACTAAATTATATATATCTTATAACGTAATCTGTTTTTAACTTATAAGTCACTTTTCCTCTTAGAGAAACTTTATTTACCCCTAAACTGCAAAAGAAAATCATGTCACGATAATAGTTAAAAGGGTTATCTAGGGGTATAAACTAAGAAATAAGGGCTAAAAACCAAAAAATTTATAAATTTAATTTTATGAAATATTATTTTACAGATAATCCTATGTTATAAAAATATCATTTTTTCGACATGAAAATTAAAATTAATTTATATTGTTTTAATACTTTTAATATTTTCAAGGGTTCCCTCCCCTTACTTATATAAGGATACAACACCACCCATTTTCCTCACACTTCTTGAGCCTCATAGCTCGAAAAACCTAAAAAATCATTAAAAATTCCTTATCATAATTATGTATTTTTTTACTCTTAAAATAATATTCCTAATGTTCTTGTGGATAGATACAATGGATGTTCTAAAAATAGGATGTAATCATCTTAAACACAAATTTATAGTTTTCATTTTCTTCTACTTCCATTATCTTTATCCACACCATTCCAAAAAAAACAAAATTTTTATATAAATAATAATATTATTTAATTATTTTAATCTCATAACCTTATCTATATTTCCTTACATTAAATTGTTACTAAGCCCATCATTTGTTTGTATGTGTGGACTTCCACTTAGTGTGTAAAAGTAATTTTTTCACATAAAATTCTAGAATGGATGGTTTTCATTATGGATTTAATGTGTCTGCATATCTATATTATGTTCATAACATAAATATTATTCTTTAAATATAATATATCTTCTATCTTAATAACATTAAATCATTAAAAATGAAATCATCACACTTTCATTGGTACAGACTATTGTATTCACATAGTGACGTATTTTTTTTCAATAACATCCTATCATGGTTGGTAATGTAGGTATATTTATTGGACATATTTGATATATAAAAACAATAATTTTTCACTAAAGAAAACATTTTATTTATTTTCATTATTTTTCATCCCATGAAATGTAAAAAGTTTACTCACATATATGTGTAGACTATTGCCAGGTGTGTGGATGTATCCTTCTTTTCATGACAATTTTTCATTACTATATCAAAAAATTAATTTTATGTATAAAAGTAATAGTGATGTAAATATTTTTATTCACAAGATGATGTAACAATATCCAATTTCTAAATAAAGACCCTACCAAATTCATTTTTATTTATGAACTCGACGTCCTCAAAACACATGACATAAAATTATTTGATTACGTAATTAATTGTCTCATTAAAGTATATGAAATAAATGGTTTTTTTGACAAGGTAAGATAACTATATTTTTTTAAACCAGTAAATATTTAATATAATTTTTTGATTACATATTTAAGGTTCATACATTTTATGTCTGAACTCATGTAAAGGGGTTTCTTTGCTCAATTATCCTTCATTAAGTTATGAAACATATTCATTGATTTTATTATTCAATGATTATGTGTGAAATTATCTTAATGTTTTTTAAGTTAATTATAAAAATTACATTCATTTATATTGGTGAATGTAAATAAATTCATTGATTAATTATCACTTCAAATTTTATGATCTTTATATGGGTTTTTATAATATCAATATCATTTTCATGATACATATACCATGTCGTGCAATTTTTTTCTTCATTTTGCCGTACTTACTAACCCATGATGTAATTTTCATATATTAATTCATTTGAATCATGTTATTTGTAGAGATATAACATATTATTTCTATCAATTACTTTATATTGGAAAGATACCAATGCTGTCAATGTTTTAAGATACAATCTATTTTCATTTTCAGATTATTTATATTCACGGTTTCATTGGAACTTATTGTGTGATATTAATTTATTGATACTTATATTTATTATTAGATTAAATTTATTTATTAGTTTTATGATATTTTTATTCATTTTCAATTATTTGCGACTTAGGAAGATCAAAAGAACATTAAAAAAACAAATATATTTTTCCATTATGTTGTGAATATTTTGTCTTCAATATATGTTTCTTTATTTTTTAAAATAATTTTATTTCCTATGATAATTTATTTTTAAACAATATTTTACATTCATATAGAATTATTAAAAATAAATATTTAATAAATGTTTTAACATGGTGTTAATTGTGATATTTTATAAAATGTGTGAGATGAATATTTATTTTGAAATTATTTGAATGAATATATTTTCCATCCACCATAACTAGGATTTTTTTTTGAATATTCCATTATATGATTCAATGGTATTTTTATAAAAAAATTATCTACCCAATATTTTGAGAAATTATATAATATATTATCAAAGTGAAATGATATTTCTCCCTATATTCAAATATATATCTTAAATGTACTTTTAATGTTATTTTTCCTATCTTTTAATATCATTTATTATTTTTCTATGATCCAATGGATGTACTTTCACATTATTAAATCCATATTATTTCATTGGATGACTCATGATTATCTTAAAACTTTTATCATGGTACCCATTTCTTTTCAATGTTTAAATCATTTTAAATATTAATTATGGTTTTTTTCGAGGTATTTATATTGAAAATTAAAAAATTATAAATTTTTTTATATGGTACCTTAGAGTATGATTTTATGATTAATGGGTGGTTCTATTATAAACCAAGGATGCTTTTTTTACTTTGTATACCAATTATAGGTTGGTCTGTTGTATCACTAAAATGCTATGGGAAACAAGATTGTGTAAACTATTGTAAGGTACTCCTAAAATATGATGATATTAAAAATTTTATGATGTACTTAAGAGAAAATGATTTTTTCTAAATATGAGTATCTCCAAAGTGTGTCACATTTAATTTTTTTTTCTCTTAATAGAATAGGATTATTACCTTGTTTATGTAATTCAATGATGAATGTATGATATTCTAAATTTTGAACACATTGTATTATACTTGAAATATCTTCAAAAGTTTCTTTTAATCAAGGATTATTTTCACATGGATAATGATTTTTGACCATATTTCACTCATAATATTTAAATGAGATGTCATTTTTAATTTTTAATTCTTATGTTTTGATGTGTATGAATTTTATTGTGTTATTCTTATGCACATTTTATATGTTCTTATACCCTTATGCACATCTTTTTCTTATAGAAGAAATTAATTTTCACATGCCTATATTTACTCTTAAATAGTATTTAAGCTCACAGATTCTTATATAGCATCATCCCTAGTTTAAAAAATTATTTTTAAGTGAAAGTTTTTGTGATGGGTTACATGTGTGGAGAATTTATTTGACATAATTAATTTATAATGAAAAATAAGAATATTTAAGAATTATAGAATATATAATCACTTAATTTCATGGGTTTTATTATTTAATAGTATCACTAAATTATCCAAACCTCTAGAATAAAAATTTCTATGGGTATTTAACAAGTATATTATTTAGGATTGATGTTTATGTTTTGGATTTAAAAAATTTGGCCATGTTTATCATTATCAAACACATGAATATTGAGATTATTTTTGAGTACCATATATTGGTGAAAATGTTTGATAATTTTATAACATTGTTTCTTATAAAAGTTATAGAAGAAAATATTTTATAGTTAGAAAGTATATGTAAATAATAATACATGTTTTTAAAAAGCATAAATCTCAAAGAAGTGGTAATTTAACTCTCAAGAATATAAAATTTTGTTTAGAAAACTTATATGAATACTGTAAAATATGTGTTTAATACCTTTAAAAATGATGGTATAATCCTATATGTAATAAATTTATTTTTGGTGAATTTAAAAGAAAAAAAATTATATGAAAATAATAATATAAATAAAATTTAGTCTTTATTTATTAGTGAACATAAATGGAATACTAAGAAAGGTAGTTAAAAGAAGTCAAATATACAAGCTGAGAAATATGTTAAAATTGATAAAATATTATACAACTATTTTTGTAAAAAATTCCACAACATGGACCATTCCAAAATGTATATCAAGATCACTAAATAATGGATAATTCTAAAAAAATGTCAGTCAATAAAATAAAATCTAAATTGGTTTATAATGGTAGAAGAAATACCATATTACAAGTTTCATAGTGTGCCTAATAATGGAAACTCCAAGAATGATATAAATGTGTTTGGATGGAGTAATTTTCATTGAAAATTTATAAAAAATTACATGATTATTTTATCTGTCCATATAGAGTTGGTATAATCTAAAATAATTATAAAAGATGTATCATGTTCAAAATATTTTACAACAAAATGAAATCCACAAAGAATAGAAAGTAAAATATTATGTCTAAAGGGTGTCTAATCATAATTCATTTAGAGAAAAAAAGACAAACTAGAAATGAAATCTGAAATGAATGAAATTTATGAAGTGAATAATTTAATGAATCCATTTCTAGATAAGAAAAAAAATTAAAAGGGAAACCCATGATACCCCACATTATATTTATTTTTCAAAATAAGTTTATAACATAATAGTTTTTCATTATATGGTTCCATGGGTAATAAGCTTCCTATGATATGGGAGAACCCTCATCCCCAATGATATAACTAAGTAGACGAGAGAAGTCCAAATTATTCGTATAATTATTTATTTGTGATAATTTTAAGAGGGAATTGAATTTGGTGTGTAAAAATATTGAAATGGTGAAGACTGTGATATTTTTACAGTTAATAATTGACACCCATACTAGAAATTTCAATTGGTATTAAATCAAAATTGAAATCAGACAACAGGTAGCATAAAAACTTTTTAGAGACGGTTTTTCATTTCCATGGGGAATTGTTGAAAATTTACAATGAGGGTGATCTAAAAAAAGTGAGTGTTGATATATATTTAAATATTTCTTAAAAATATGGATTCTAGAAAGCTAGTATAATATAAAGAGATAAGGTAATACTTCGAATCTCTATCTCATCATTTTGATTAGGTTTATCTTCATTCAAGGTGAAGTGATTATAAAAAAGGGTAAGAAATTTAATTTTTAATGGTTGGTATTAATTATTTTTTTATATTTGGTTGAATTTTTATAATATTTATTTGAAATATTTTTTAATAGATTTAATAAAATGGATTTAATTATTTGTTACCACATTGATAAATGCGAATTGAAATATTTAATGCATTGGTAAAAGTAAAATTTGCTTCTATAATGGGTGAGTCAATTTAGAATTCAAGAAGAATTATTTAAAGCTCATTTCATGGAAAAAGATATATGTTATAATTTTCTAAAAATGGGAATGAGGTATTATATAATTTCTTATGAGAGATTATGTTGATTATATTTTCGAGATAATAAGAACAATGTTCCCCATATATCTACAATATGATTAAAGGTTTTGCAAAACCATTTTACCCCTTTTATTTATTTCTATAAAGTTGGAGAGGAAAAATTATATTCATGTGAAATATTTAAATTATGTTTATATATTTGTAAGTTTAATGTATTGGAAACAAATATAATCACACACGAAAAGGAATGTCTCCCTCACACTTGTTGAAGGTTACTCATCATGTCCTCGAGTACAGCCTCTCCCATAGGTTTTGTTGGACATTAAGTCAATGAGAATTATCCATTACTAAAGGATGGTTTCACATCATGTATTAGACCATACCTATTTAATCAAGGTTGGTCTCTGATTAACTCCAAGTCTATCTTCTCTCACGCAAGGGAGTTCGCACATCATTTTCATATACCCTTCCCTCTCATTCAAGGGAGTTCATACATCAATGAGATGGGATCAACTTGAAGTCATTTGGTTTTGCGCAATTGGGAGTGAATGATATTCATAATGTATGAAACTTTTGTGAATAAATATAATGGGAATACCAAGTAGAGTATTTGCGGTGTATTCATTAATGAAACATATGTGATTGAGAAGGTGAAAAAATAAATAAAAACATATGAAGTGTCCGTAAAAGTGCATTCATTATAAAAAACAAACATAAAAATGAAAATAATACTTTCATAGGAAAATATTTAAAATACCATAAGATATATTATATAAATGCATGATTTTGTAAGAATAGTTAACATGTAAAATATTTTTCAGGATTTGGTAGAGGTGTTGTGAGACTGAAGACAGTGTATCATTTTTTCAAAATGAAATTATATTCTTGTTTTTAAAGCTTCATTATGTTCATCTCTTTAGTTTAAGAAAGAATTATTTCCCAATTGGTGTATCACTAGAAATGATTATAATGTGTAGTGATAAAATATTATTTGATCAAGACCATCATTAGTGAAATGATAATTGAAATTGTACACATGCTAGTGTGATCTGACAGGCATTTGAAGGATGATATTTAATTGTTTTTTCTATAGTAGATTGGTTTATCAAAAATTAAAGGATGCAATAGGGGTTCTAACCATTTACTAATGTTTTTTATTTTTTGGTATAACTAATCAGTATGAAGGATGTTTAATTGGAGTTCCAACCAATTTTTTAGTGGATTATTGGATCTATGGGTATATCTAGAATTATATTTCATGGTTTAACCCTTTAAATTTTTAATCACCTTCTTATATAGTGGATAATCCAGGCTGGGGGGGGGGGGTCTAACAAACATGGAAAGGAGTTTTATTTTGTACTAAACCTTATAAACCATGATTTTTTACTTTACTTTTTATTACATGCATAGTAATGATGGGTATTGAAGATGAGGGATCCCAACATTATTAATTAACAAAGATTGAATCAAATGTCAATGAGTTTTTAGAAATAATATACCACTAATTCACTCACACCCTATCGGTATTATCTAAACCACCCTAGTGCACTATAATTAGTATTAGAGGAGAATAAAGCCTCTTTAGATCTAAAATCATTTAAAGAAATAGATTATTTGAATTCAGTGATCTACCATGGAATTCCTAATTTTTATGATGTGCCCCATCATAACTGGTGGAATAAGATTCTCCCTTACCTTCTATCACTTGTCTTAGAAGTGATTGATGATGGAAAATTTTGTTTCTATCCTGTCAATAAATAATTTTTTATAAATTAATTCGATAATAGAAATATGTAAGTCGACGGAATGGGTCAAAATAAAACATTATAGATTTATTATAAAAATATTACACTAATATGATGGGTCTCTAAACTGGAATGGGGGTATGGGATAATCTAAAAATTAGTTATGTAGGAAATCATAAATTCAAAGAATGCTAGAAAAAAATATGAAGAATCAGGTTTTATGATTTCAAAATTATTGATGATGAATGTATTCATTTTTAATTTACATGAGTAAATGAAATTTTAATCCATTAATAGGGTTTTTAGAGAAGATGGATGATCTACCATTGTGAAGAAGCTTATGAGAAATTACTTATATAGATCCAACTAAAATTTTTCTTCATTTTAATTGATAAAAGATCAATCATTGGATTAACATCATAATAATCTCATATCTTATGAAATGTGAAAGGTTATGTCATTCAATAAAATGGAAAGAGATGATCAGGCCATTAAATATAATATAAAAGGTAAAAACTAAAATTAATGAAAACCCAGAATCATGTGATTCTAAGGATGATAAAGTTGAACATATAGTGAGTCAAATGATGGAATTGTTTAAAAGAATGTTAAAAAGGGGTAGATGGAATGGAAATATAAAAAAACCACCAATGTACTAGAATTGTCAAAATAGAGGACATTTTTTTCATAATTGACTAATGAAAAAGGGTGATGACATTGTCTCATACTAAGAGGATTAAAAGTATCAGAAAAATGAAGTGGAAGATGTAAAATAATAGTTTAACTACCAAGAAGATAAATACTATAAATAGAGAAATATATGAATTTATGCCATCATTGAGTAAGTAAAATATAGAAAATATTCTAAGAATCAAATGTGAATTAGGGGTAAACACATGAAATATAGAGACTCATTTGAAGGTGATACAAGTGATGTGATAAATGATTTATAATACTTGTTAAAAGAAAATATGTAAACTACTCTTGTGGGAAATATGAAACTCAATAATGAAAATAAAAAACTAAAGAATGAAATTGACAAGATCTCCTTTGAGAATAAATAACTTGTCAAGAACAAAGTGATTCATGTTAATTAAATATGATTAAATAAGAAGGAGATAAATGATCTTGAAGGAAACACGAAAAATATTGGAATGTAATATCTTGAAAATGGTGAATCAATATTTATATAAGCAATAAATAATATACTTTCAAATTAGATAAATTTGAGATGATAGTGAATAATCATGAATACATACTTTTCTGTAATGTGAATGAATTGTCTAGGAACAATTATATTTGTCTTCTAGCTCAATGTGAATTGAATAAAATGAAATAAAATTTCCCCAAATCCATTGAGCTTAAGGGTGAATCTAGTAAAGTTTCTGAGAAGTAAAATTCATAAAAAAATAATGATTCTAAATAAAATGAATAACATTGTATATTTGGTTTTTTGAATAATTCATGTATCAATAAAAATACTGGATCTAATGGGACCCAATGATGAAAATGATAAAATTTCTTTTATGAAGGAAGAGTATACTAATTTATCCAAAAAAATTTCTCCAGAATAGATACATCTTTATATGTGAAAAAACAACAAATACATTATTTATATCCAAATTACTATCAATTTGAGAGATAAATGTTTCGAGGCTACTATTGGTATTTTAGAGTTTTTTTACAAAATGAATATTAAAATGGTATAACATGTCACTACCTTAGAGAATTCAAGAACCCAGTGAGAGAAATGTTAAGTAGATGATATTAAATTATCAAGAAGAGAATCATGTGATCAAGAATCCATCTAAAAATTTAATGCAGAAGTAATTCTAATTTATGAATGATGAATGTGTTATATGGGAAAAATAATGCTACAAAGATGAGAATTATAGAGTTTTTCATTAATTTATATTAATAAATGTGAAAATTATAAGTTAATTTTGATAGTAAATAATGACAAAATTAATATTTAATTTTGTTAAAAGATGAAACAATCCACAAAAGATCAAAGAACTATCCAAGAAAAACAAATTCAATTATAGAAAAACCAAAACCTTAATTATTATGATGATTTTTCTAAAAATGAGGACCTGTATGTTCTAAAGTGTGAATTGTGAAAAAAATGGGAATGATACTGAATAATTCATAATACTCCAAATACCTCGAGAAATGAGAGATAACTCTTCCAATTCCATGTTTAAGAGGAAGAAGGGAAAATTAAGGTTGAGAGGGAAATCTCATCAAAAATGAAATATCTCAAATACTCAAAGGTTTCTCTTTATTCCCATATATAAATGGTTTTTTACTAACATTTATATAATTCTAGAAGATTTATGCATCCATTGATAATAATCATTGATTATTTGGAGATGTCAAATATTCACACACATATAGAATAAGATGATCGCTATCAAATTTTCAATGAAATATTTTTAAAAAATTATTGTATTTATATAGTATATATTTTGATAGAAATAAATAGTTATGTGTTTTTTTTGTAATATAATGTTATAATGGGTTTTTTGATGTCACACCCAATCATGGAATTTCGTTTGTTTTATTTTTTTCAAGGCTTCATTTTTTTGATGATCAGGTTGAGTTCTTAAATCAAATTTTTTATATGTTGATGTTATTTGTTATTTTTTTCTTTCGAATGGTTTGTGTGTTGGGTTCGAGAGTCAATCATTTGGTATGTTGAGTCATAGTTTGGGTTAAGTCCATTTTATTATTTCATGGCTTGACATGCATGTTTTGATAATGGAATGGTCGAAACTATGCTATGCTAAGGGTAAAACTATGCATTTTTTAGTTAGTGTCTGGGGAATGGAACATGATTTCCCCATGATTAGAGGAAACCATATGGAAATTGTGTAATGGGTTATGTAGTTTATATAGAGTAATTATTCGTGATTTGTTCATATCTTTGGAAATAATGCATCTATTCCATGGAGGGATATCTTCTTCTCTAGTAGGTTGCGCACTGTTGGAACACATTTTTTCAACCCAAGTTGCCAAACTATGTGAGTTTACCAGATGATTGGAAGTGTGAAATTCTAGTGTTCCCTACCACTGTTTTAACTCTATTTCGGGTTTCTATTCCATTGTTTAACTTAAGTGAACCAGGGGCTCTAGGAAATCTTCCTCCCATCTCCCCTTCCTCCAATGAAGCACCTTGAAGGATATTAGGCATGTTTCTTTGAGTTTTCTTTGATTTACTTATCATCTCTCTTCGATTTCTTTGTTTCATGGTAGTTTCTTGGTGTGTTCTCTCTTGGATAAATTCTAATTGTTTGGATTGATGTGTGTCTCGACATATTCGATGGTAGGGTGTGTAGATTTCCTACTGGGGATGTTCTTCCTTCATCCAATGTTTCATTGTGTTTGAACATCATTGATGTAGGGGTTTCTATACATATCTATTCTGGCACATTCCATTAATGATTTACATTCCCATTAATTCTTTAAACATGTTAAAATATTTTTTGTTCTTTTATAAATTGTTTTGGTGTTTTCATGATGGAAATTAGGTGCATAATGGTTTCTAAAGAGTTTTATTAATTATTTATATTTTTAAGTATCCACAAGGTGTATAAAGAAATTTTAATTGATCATTTAAAAGTAATTTGGGTGATTTTCATAGTTTTTTCCTTGGTTATGTTTTTGAATTGTGGTTTGTTTGGGATTTGGGTGTTGTATGTGGAAATTGGTATCTTTTATTGTGTGACACTTATGTGTGGCTTGTTGTGTTGGGTTAAAATCTTTTTTTGTTTCCATAAAAATGGGTTTTGGGTGATTTCATGTATATTTGAATAGTACCACTAGATTTTTTCACATCAATATATGAATAGGGTGTACATAGGGTGTACATAGGTATAAGAAGAGAAATTATAATTGTACCTAATAATTACATTTCCTTGAACCGTGATTTTAAAAAGGTTCTTCTTCCCTTCCCTATTTCAACTTTCTAAAATGGTTCCCTAGTTTCGGAATAGTGTATTGGTGTTTCAAGTGTATTTCAATGTGACATAAAAATTATTCCTTGATGCTGGAATTGTTTTTCATTTCACATGTTTATGGTGTTCTTGAGCTTGGTTTTTGGTTAAGGTCATATAAATGGTTCTACAAGTGGGTTTGCATTTTAAATATAAAGGGTGGTTTGGAATTTTTCACATGAAGGTGGTATTTTAGGGTTATATTAGAAATAGTTTGGAAATGAATTTTTAAATTTATTATTATTGGAAATGTTAATGTAATAGTTGGTACATTGTATTATTATTGAATGTATGGTTTTATGGGAAATGATCTGAATTCCCAACTTACACCATATGATGTTTTGGAAATTGGTTTGAGAGCTCATGTGATGTATATGACTAGTGTGTATCTTGGCATTATTTGAAAGATGGATTGAAAATGTGGGTAGTGTAAATGCCCAGTTGTTTTTATAAAATGATTTGGAAAGTGGTTTTGATTATGATAATATATTGTTTTCTGTGTAATATTTTATTGTTGGATAATCGTTCTTATGAATTAAATGGATTTTCATGTATGTTGGGATTAGTTTTTATGTTTTATACCACTAGACCATGGGATGGGATCAACTATTATTGCCTGATCATGAGAATGTAGATTTTATTTACACCACTAGACCATGGGACGTGTTTTCCTCAACTGGATAATGCATGAAAATGATGTGTGTTATGGGTTTTATTTATTTTATTATTATAATTATTATTATCATGGGATTCCAAGAAATCATATAGAAGGTGGATTGATAGTATCTTCTTGACCATAATTAGACTAATTGGTACCCCCTATATTTTCTAAGATGTCAGGTGGGACGTTCCACTAGTGGGGCTAGTTCAGAGAAATGAGTTGATTATAAACTATGGAGCTACACCATACACCCCAGGTGAATCTGAACTAAGTACATATAGAAATTGCCTCAAAATATATTTAGGAAGTTCCCATGACTACAATTTTTATGATTAATTTATTTCTTCTTCTTTTTTGGATTTTATCACTGCAATTTTATGCCATTTTGTATTGTTTCTTTTACTTTCTGATTCACTATTTCTGGTTACCTGGTATGAAGTTGTAATTTGGCTTTAATTTTGAACTATGTTGTGAAATGAGGAACTATTTTTGAAAAGTCATTCTATATGCTGTGTTTACTAAAAATGATTAGAAAACCAATATTATAAATGTATTTTAAAATAATTTTTGTGGACTGTTTTGAAAAGAAATTCACAGAATATTTGGTTATTACATACTAAGATATTTAATATTACACACTACTTATGCCACTCAGCATCGGTAGACCCTGTCTATTTTGTAGGTTTTGATTTCTTGTTTAGTATTCCTTTGGAATAGGAAGATCTTCTAGTTTATTGTGACCAACAAGTCCCGTGAAGATTGTTTCACCTCTGTTTGATCTCAGTTTCTTATTCAACTCTATTTTTTAGCAATTTTTCTTTCTAGATCAGTTTCATGTTTTTTGTTATTCAATAATATTTTGTTATGAATCATTATTAGTTTGTTTATTTCATCCTTGTTTGTTAGGTAAAAATAATTTCTATTGGAATTACATTGATTCCAGTCACTAGGTCCTAGCCTACTAGGATTGGGAACTCCCTTCGAGCCCTGTAACAAATTGGGTCTGGTCTTAGGTTGAATGGAGTCTCGACATGGTTCATGAAAAAATGGTATCATAATAGTACATTATTATTTGGTGTGTTAGGTAGATTGGATATTAGATCTATTAAGACTTAATAGGTGTTTATGGGAAGGTTCTCATAAACCCTTTAATCTTCTCATCATTGAGTTTCTGGTCATAGTTTTGCATTTGAGTCATTAGTTTTGGTTGTTGGGATAAAGATGAGGAATTAAAATGTAGGCAATCTAGGGTGATGTTGTTATTTCATATATAGTAGTGACCCATGTGGTGTCTGAGTGCATTGTTCATGGTCATCATAGTTGTTTATGCTTACCCAGGAAATTGACCACTAACAATTTCACTATTTTATGTGTGGATACTAGTTCATTATATGAGGTGTTTTTTGTGAGTTGTTCATTTGGATTGGATTCTGATTGTGTGAGTGGATTTTCAAAAGGAAAATAGTTTTTAAAAATGGTTTTCAATGTAAATATGGTTTCAATGTGTTTTTATGTGGTATTTATTTTTTGAACTAGATTATAAAGTGAGTTAAAAGTTTTTGGAAAGTGTATTGAAATTTGAAGTAGTTTGAAATTGAAATTAAATGGTGGTTTTCAAAAATAGGATTTTTGTTATGTTTGTTATGTTTATAATGTTAGTCTTGTGAGCATGTTTTTTTGGCCTAAGGAGTTCTTCTAGTGGAGTTTCAGGTGTTGTTTATTTTCATCCTATATTTTTTATCTATTCATTGGATGATTCCTAGAAAGGTCCAAAACGATTCTAGTGTGTCTCTTCTAGTTGTTGACCCTTCCCAATATCCTAGTAAATTAGAAGAGTCAAGTTCATATTGGTTTTGGTTGGACTTTTAGGTTGATTGGGGTTCGTTAGAGGTTTTGGAATGGGTGAGGAGGTGGAGAGTGTATTCATATCATTGGGAACTCCCATAGAAGTGATAGTTCAAGTTTTCTTGGGTTTGATTATGGGTTTGTCTTTGAAAATTTAAAAGGTTATCATCCTAAAATCATTCCATGTTAGGATATCTTGGGTAGTGTTTAATAACACCTTAATCCAATGGTTTTTACCTGAGGAGGTGAATATGAGGAAGGTCAAAGATATCTTGAATGTTCAGAAAGGTCAGCAGATAGTGAAAGCTTATGTTGACCAATTCAATGTGACAATTTCCATTTCTTTAGAGTTAGTATCACATGATTAGTTGAAATTTCATCTTCTAATTTGGGGATATTCATCCATATTTAAAGGGAAAATACCCATAATATCATGAAGACAATGTTGAGAAGAGAGAAGATGAATCATTCTTAGTTGATTTGGTTTTGGAGCACATGTAGTTTGAAATATGGCATCTCTTACCACTCGTGTAGGTTACCCATATAGTGAGAGGTGTGTTAGAGGAACCTATTCCCTAGGATTAATCTTTTTCAACACTACCTTTCTGCTCATAGGACCAATTATTCATGTGATTTCAGGGTGGCTCATATGGTAATTTGAATCTATATTGTCGTAATCCTCTGAAGTCTTGTCATCGATGTGGCCATTTGGTTCATCTGAAGAAATTATTTATGAATCATGGTTATAAAAGGAAGTACCAGTCAGAGGGTGTCATCTCCTAACTATAGTGTATAAGATAGGTCAAGATAATAAGGTTCTATCCATAGTCACCAAAGTGATTCTTTTCAGTCAGTTTGGAATTGCATGAGGTGTGTGGGGGGGGGGGGACCTTAACACAATTTGTGTATCCAGAGATGAAGTAGAGACAATTAATGTTTCTCTATAGTAATTTTCATAGATTTTATGTGATAAATTTTCTTATAAGAATAATGGTGGTTTGTTTCATTTGGAATTATAGTGGTGGTTTCTTTTAAATGAAATTATTTTATTAGTTTTTTTCTCTTGTGTTTGATTATCCCTTTTTATGGGTGGGTTATTGATTTACGTTGTGTTCATTTTGGAGATTCATGGATATTATAGAAATGGGGAATTATGGTTTTCTTCACTATTTTCTATGGATGATTTCTGTGATTTTTCTTTATTGTGTGGGAGGTATTTGGTTATCATAGAGGTTAGCATGTTGGTTATCCCATGGTGAGGATTTTGAAAATTCTGGGTTCTGGTGGCTCTATTATCTTTCTTGTGCGGGGAAGTTTTTGTGTTATTTATTTTGTGGTTTTAATTATCGGTTCTATAATGTTAGGAGTTTCAATGTTTGTTATGTGGGTTGGGTTCTTATGGTGTGAATTACCATCATCTTTCTCACAAATCCATTTGTTATCGGTTTATCTTAGCACTATTTTTTTGACGAGGAGAGTGAATGGTCACCTAGATGTTTTTGGTCTCATTCAGTTTTGTTTGGGTTTTTAATTTATATTTATTCCATTTATATTTATTCCTCATGTGGGTGGGTGAATTTCACTGGGAAGAATGTGTTCATGGTGAGGATAATTACCACACCCTGATTTAAAAATTTATTATTTTTCCTCTAATGGATTGAAATATTTTGGTTTAAGTTCAGGTTTAGTTCTTGGTTTCAATATTTTTATTTTTTTGTTCTTAGTGATTTTTATGCACTTCATGGTTTGTGTACACAGTTAGAGGATTATCTGTGTGGACTATTGAGTTAGAGAATTGTTTTAGTAAATTTAATATTTCATGGTTTGACTTGCATTGTTTGAATATATATTTTAACTAAAACATGAGGGGATAATGAAAAAATAGTTTTTCTTGTGGGTTGCTATGTTGGGAATGACACATGGTTTGTGAACGATAAGAGGAAGCCATGTGGAAATAATACAAGGGGATCTGTAGTTTGGATAGTGTAATTTTTCATGGTTGTCTCATATTTTGGGAAATTATGTGTTAAATGTGCGATGTTCCCATTCTATCTTGTATGGAGAACATGGTTAGCATATGGTTTGTCAGGCTGTGTGGCCAAACTATATGAGTTTCCTATACTATTAAATGTATGAAATTTATGTTCTCCCACTCCAGTTTTTAAACCTATTTTGGTTTTCTCCTCTTTTATTTGACCTAGGATCATTAGAGGGCTCTAGAAAACACTATCCCCTTTCTCACCTTCCTCCATTGAAGCTTCTTAAAGGTTCTTAGGTGCGTTTATTTTTATTTTTGGTCAATTTTCATCTCATCACTCTTCCCACTCTTGGTTTCTTGGTATTTTATTGGGGGGTTCTCTCCTAGCCAAACCATAAGGGTTATGGTTAATGTGTATGCTTATTTATTTGATGATAGGTTGTTCTAATTTCATATTTAGTTGTTTTTTCCTTCTTCTAATGATTTATTTCATTCTCACGTCATTGAGGTTGGTGTTTCCATCTATTTACTTTTCGGTAAATCTTTTTGATTCTTTATATATCCTTTTATTCATTAAATATGTTACAATATTTCTTGTTGTGTATTAGTATAAATTTTGTTGGTGTTTTCAGATTTGGAAATGGGTGAGAAATGATTTCCTTGGGATTTCTTTAATTATTCATATGTTTAAATTCACACAAGGTGTTTGATGAAATATCAATTGATCAGTTAATGGGAAGTTAAATGATTCGATGTTATTTTCTGTTGGATATGTTTTGGAATTGTTGTTGTCTTATGATATGGGTGTTTTATGTGGAAATTGGTGACTTTTTTGGTGTCGTGCTTATGAAATTCTTGTTGTTTTTTCTTAAAAGAAAATTATGTTTCTTTTAAAAAGTGTTTTGGTATGATTTCATGGATACCTAAAAAGTAATTTTAGATGTTGGAATATTCATATGTCCAGGAGGTGCATATAGGGTTGTGAAAACAAAAGATAATAGCCCTTGATAATGAGGTTTCCTTAGAACATTGTTTTTAAATGTTCCACCTCACTACCCACAATCTTTTTTCTGGTATAGTTCCTTGATTTTGAAATTCCATATTGGTTTATCATGTGACTTTGAATGAGACTTTAAACATGTTACATAAATCTTGACCCATTTGTAATTTTCTTCATTCATGGTGTGCTATAACATGGTTTTGGGTAATGTCTTTGAAATGGTTCTATAAGTAGTTTTAGACTTGAAATTTAATGTCCTATTTGGCATTTATCATGTGAAAGTGATGTTTCATTGTGATTTTATAAATGGTTTGGAACACAGATTGAAAAATCGGGCTGTGTAACAGCCCGATTGGTATGTTAAAATGATTTGGAATATGGTTTCGATTATGAAAAATTGGTGGTGTCATTGTATGCTTTAATTTTTGGATGAGTTTAATTATGAAATGAATGGATTTTCCTGTATGTTTGTGATTTCATGGAATATATGGGTGACCTATTGACCTTGGGAATGGATCCCCTCTAGATCCTTGTGCATGGAGCACTGTTGGTATTGAGGCCACAAGACGTTGTGATATATTCCCCTCTAGTAGATTGTTCCCAAGAAAATTGTGGTTTATGGTTTCTATACTAAGTATCTCTGAGCATCATGTAGAGAGACGAGTTATTGTTTCATTTAGACCCTAATTTATCATGTTGGTACACCCTCCCAATTATTTCTGAGTGGTCAGGTGGAAGGTGCCACTAGTGAGGCTAGTTTAGATAATTATTTTTCATGTAGACTAAGGATTTTCACCATCTGCGTATAGGTGAGTCCAAACTAAGTGAATCTTGTTATTTCACCTAGATATGTTTTTGATGTTCCCATGATTACTATCTATATGTTCTATTTATTTCTTCTTCTTGTTTCAATTTTAGACCTACTATCCTACGCTACTTTTTTGATAGATCATTTTATATTCTTCTCTGCCCTTTTCGGTTTCTTGATATAGTTTTTATTTAGTATTTTCTATTGAAATGGATTATGAAAATAATCAACTTTTTTCGAAAGGAATTCTATGTGTGTTATTTTAAAAAGTGGAATTTTTGGAAATATATTATTAATTTTTAAAAACGATTAAAAAATCTATTTTATTAATTAATTTCAAATGAGTTCTTATCGAATATTTCAAGAAAGGAAATGAATTTAATCTAGGGTTATTACATATAGAGTGGTTTAATCTCACACCCTACTTGTTCCAAATTACATTGGTAGACCCTAGTTATTTTTAGGTTAGTGTTTCTAGTTCAGTTTTCCTTTGGAGAAGGTAGATCATGTGGTTGGGGGTGACAAAGTGGTCATGTGATGATTATGTCAATGTGGTTCAGACTCAATTTTTTATTTAGTTTTGTTTTGTTATGAAGTTGTTTTATCTATATTAGATTTTTATTTATTGATATTCAATTATTTATAGTTATTTTTAATGCTATTTTTTTATTTAATCACGGTTTATTCTGAAAAAAACATTTCAATTCTGATTACATTGATGAATGGAACTGGTTTCCAATCCATGGGTATCCGTAACACCCTTAGAGTCATGTCTTAGATCGAGTCAGTTGTTGGTTTGGAGGTAATCATGGATTGTCTTATGATAATTGATTTGTGTAAAAGAAATTTTTTTAAAAATATTTCCCAATAATCCCCTATAATTATTTTGATGTCAATTTTTTTGAGAATGGTATCACATTATAGAATTTAACTATCCTTAATACTTTTGTAAAGTCAGTTTTGTTTCCTACACTGAGAATTCTCATATAGATATGGAGTTGATTAACTGAAAGACCATTACATTTGTTGAGTTTGGATTCATTAATTGAAAATAAAATTGAATTGGAGGGGTATGTTGATGTTGTTTGAACTCATAAATTCACCTTTCTATTCATTTCGAATAATGGGGAGAATGAATATCCAAAAATATTGAAATATGAGTACTGAAAACAAATATAAATGGGGATATTTATGTGTCTAGTAAATTTCATTTGTTTAAAATAATTGTTTGGTATAAGATTTCAATATATTTTGAAGTTTTTATTTTTATAATATTGAAGATCTATTATTATGTTCATAAATAAATGATTTAATTAATATTTTGGATGACACATTGGTCACACCCAGAATGTATATATAAAATGTAAATAAAAATTATATGAGGATTGAGAAAGAGGAGACTCTATTTTGGATTTTAATACTATAGAATATAGATAATAATTTAATAGATTGTATATAAAAAATTGGGGTTTCCCAGACCAACCATCTAAGGAGGCCCTAAAAACCTCTTTGGTGGGAACTCTACTACCAAGCTAACAATTATGGGCGTTGAGGAGGAGTGGATGTATAATGCACCACATAAGTGAATGAGGAGTATTATAGAACTATAAAGTATAGATACATGGTTGCAAACTAATATCCAGTAATGGAGTGGTTCCATGATGAATTATGTGAATTCAGTAACCAGTTACTAAGGGAGGTTGATGTGCCATTAATTATAAAGTAAACCCCATTTTTTTAACTAATTCGATGTGGGATACATGAAGCATGAATATAGTTCATCTACTTTAATTATACAAATATATCAGAGTAATTATGATCTAAATTTTGTTATCTATTCGATCAATAAGTTGATCATGTTCTCTTACCTCAAGCTCTTGAAGATTCCAGCATGTCGAGGTATCAACATGAATCATCAACCTAATATCAAACTAAATCTTCTAATCTCCATTTTATTGTGGTTTTGATTCAAATATGATCGAAATCTCCTTAAAATCAATTTTCATGAAAAAAAGATAAAAAATTGAAAAACACTAATATTACATAAATATATTTTTGGATGATGATAAATACTATAATCATGAAGCATGAGGTGAGTCGGTGCTCACATCATAGGGTTGTTTCCTATAAAAAAATGAGTTTGAAGACGATGAGAGTTGGTATCGAGTGTGATAGGTTTTTATATCTATAATAAATAGTGCCACAGTAAATTCAACTTATTTTCTGAATTTATATCCATGATGCATATCTTTCTGTGAAGAAGAAGATATTATTTGTGAATCCCACATGTGTGTAGGACACTAGTGTTTCTTCATGGAGAATAGTGTTCAGAGAATCATCTATGATAACATTATACAACTAGCCGTGAATCTTTAGGTGTTTGTGTGAAAAAAGTTGAGTTACAAAATGATAGTTTATACTTACACTATACCTTGTGAAAAAGGTCTTACATGCACCAATATTCTACCCATTCAGGTTTTGACACAAGAAGGAATAATTAATTCATTTGGGTAGTATGAATATAGAGTTAATATATGAATAAAAACATGTTTAAAATAAGATAATCGACTTTGTATATGCGTGAAAATTTATTGTGTGATGTGGAAGTGTACATGATGTAGACCAAAGGATCCCAAAAATAAGGTTACACAATATATTTAGTTTTCATGAAGGTGTGATCATTTTGTACTTTCTTAAATAGGATCAAAATAATATAATTTATTGTGTATTTGTTATTTCATGTGGAAGAACTAAAAATATGCACATACACATGCATTATACCCATTCATTGAACACATAATATGTGAGTATGTTTAAATTATATTTTACAATGAGAAACATGATCAAATCGCACCTATTTGGGTCTATGAAATTAGAAGTGAATGATATTCATGATGTATGAAACATGAATTTGTGAAGATAATTTTTATACCAAGTAGAATCTATGCAAGGTGTTGCTTCATGAAGAATCTATGATTGTGAAAATTAACTAATCAATAAAATTAAAGTTAGTGGGTGCATATGTGCATGCATTAGAAAACACTTAGATGGAGATATATGTAATAAATTAATAAGAAATTTTTTGACATGACCATAGAATGTATTATATGCATACATGATGTTTTATGAATAATGATCATGTAAAATAAATTTAATGATTTGGGTGCATTTTAGTGAGACTGAAGTGATAGTATCATTTTATTAGAATAATTTTATGTACCAGTTTTTCATTGTTCTGTGAGGATGGGTTATCAGAAGAAGAAATAATTTTCACTTATGTGGTGTTGTATATAGGAACTTGAATATATGAAGCACTCTGATATTATTTGGGCAAGACTAGTTTTATTGAAAAGATACATGAGATTTCACAAAATCTAGTGTGATCCAACAAGACTATGGAGGAGAATACTTTATTATACAATCTCATGGGGATTTAACCATATAAAATCAAAGGTTGCAGCTAGGGGTCTAACTAGTGGATGAAGATTATGATGGGATGGTCTAACCAATCACTATGAAGAATGTGTAGCATGGAGTTTAACCAACTATTGATGGTTTATTGGTACTTGGGTGGGACTGGTATAACTAGTTATTAATTGGGGGTTTTAACCAGTTATTATTTTAATCACCTTTTGAAATACTGGAGAATTAATGTTATGGGTAGAACCAATGTGACAAGGAGTTGGTCTTTGTTCTGTATCTTGTAAATCCCTATATAGTTTGATTTTGTTGTTTCTATTTATTATTAGGTGAGGATATGTAATAAATATGAGGCATTGAGACTTTAATCAGTCATATCGGTTGAATCAAATGTAAAACAATTGAAACATTATACCTCTATTTCACTTCCCCATCTCAAGAATATGATTATCATTATTAGAAATATATTTATCATCATATCAATTTTTTACCACTATGGTTTTTGTAGAGACCCGTAGCTTGACGTACGTGGAAATTACATTACTTTTTCAGAATACTTAGTACATAACAAAAAAACACACACAAGGATCGTAATAGTTTAGTGTCTTTGGAAACTCGGAACACAATCTTGTGGTGAAAGATCTTCAATATCTCCCATAAAGATCTTCCCTTTTTTTTTTACCTAAAACCTTTCTTTATATCCTGGGGAAAAGAAAACATAAAAGGGTGAGCTCAAATGCTCAGTAAGGGTAAACAAAAGAAATATCAATCACATCATATACATAAGAACATAGCTTTTGGAAATCTTAACCTGCAAAAGAGCTCATAATATCATAACATGGGATAAATCATAGAAGTGAAATGTAATCCCAATAATCATAACTTAAAACATGAAACTTTTTGGCATACACACATAATCATAGAGAATCATTTCTTGTTAGTCAAGACTCATTGCCAAGACTATCTTAGTGGACAAAGTCCCTTTCTGAATCGAGTAGCCCTCGTTTCAGTCCTGTTTCACTGAACCGGTATAACCTACCATTTCAGCCATGTCTATCCCATGAGATATAAAATCTTTACCCAATGCATTGGAGGGAGATATAGGTCCCACCCATCTCATAATGATACCGTTCTTATGTGTGCCACAAAATCATAAACCATACATCATAGCATAACCCATGTAATAAAAATGGGATTCTTAAACAACATGACATCATAAAACAATTCATATAAGATAAATGAATTCATAAAAATATTTCCATCACAACATAATCAAATCCATGTAATAATAGGGATAAAAACAGAACCCTTTTTATTATCTTAGATGGAAAATAATTTTGATAAAATACTTGAACTTCATTCTTGAGGAAAATATCCTTTCTACATCAAAAACACTTTTCCTTTCTTAACATGTCATACAATTTTAAACTAAAAGAAGTTGATTAAAAATAAACTTGAAAACTTGTAAAGGAAGCTTCTTGGAAATAATGTTTTAGAAATCCATTCATGCCGTATAAGTTAAAAAAACATTCTTCGTACTTTTGTCGGAAAAGTCAAAAAGTACCTCGTACGACAAAAGATTCCTTTCATAGATATTACTAACAACTCACCGAAGGGTAAAAATGGATTTAAACAATTGTAGGTGGATGGAAATAATATTACATATTGATGAAACATGGATGTGGATGATAAAATAAACCTTAGTAAATACTTATGAATAAACAATCTCGGATAAAAATGAGATTGTGATATTTCCCTTACCTTAAGTCCGATTTGCTTCGTATGTGTCCGAACCTCCTCTTCTTTGAAACGCCTCTTTGAATCCTCCACTTAGGGAATTAATATTGGTCTTTTAAGAAGACCAGGACCTCTAGGATTATTCTAGGGAAGTGGAGAAGAGATTTTGGCAGGGGTTGGCCCAGCTTGAGTGCTCAAATTGGTGTGAGGAGAAGGGGGAGGAGGTACCGTTTTATAAGGGAGGAGAGGGGCGCCTTAGGAATATCTCAAAATATTATTTTATATTAAAGTCAAAATCGGTTAATAATTGTTCCAAAGGGTCTTATTTCGAAGCTAAAGTGGGGATGGGTCGAAATCCTATCAACCAATAGGATTTAGACATGTTTAGGATATTATTTTAACCTTATCAATTAGATTTAACTCTAAGTTAAATAATTTAACTTTTACCGTGTCTTTTTGTTTTCTTTCACTATATGGTTAATACACTTACTATAACATGCCAAAAGAACCCTAAATTGTTTATTATTAATATATATATCCATATCTAAGTCATTTGGCCGAACCTTAGATTTTTAGGAATAAAATAACAATTAATAATATAATATTTGATTTAAAAACTATTTTGTGTCAATTTTGACACTATTTGATATATGATTTTTGTGAAAGTCAGAAAAGAATTATATGTTCGATCCAAGTTGATTAAATCAACACTAATATATCATAGTAACCTATAAAATTAGTGGAATTCATAAAAAGTCTAAAATTACATTCATTTGAGCATTTATAACATCAATTATGTTAATATTTCCTTAAAAGGGTAATTACTGCATCATCATTATGTCATAAATAAATTAAATTATTTAATGTTCAAAAATTATAAATAAAATACCATTATGTAGGAAATATTTTTAGATTTCTAATGAATATTTATAGTCGAATTTATCTTATGTATAACCCCATATTAAAAATGTTTTAGTAAATAAACTTTGATTTTAACTCTTTTAACCCTTCTTTAAATAAATTAATAATAAATGTCCTAATCTAATCCAAGTGGGCCTAAATGATAATATTTTACACTTAAGGTTGTTTTTGGTCGAGATAAACTTGTCCAATAGAATTAGGACATGTGTTAGGTTAATATTAATATCATTTTTACCCTTAATTACCCTATTTACTTTTAACCGTGGTAAATAAAAGTACAAAGTTACTATTCACCAAAAATTATTTTCATCTCATTGAACCACATTTTACTTACTGACATAAACCGTGTCTCTCGGATTTTTGAAATTCCATTCACAGAAGCGGTAAAATTAAGTTTTATGAAAAATTCGGTTTTTTAACTACCACTTAGTAGTTTCACTATTCATAAAAAATTGAAGGTTTTCAGAAAAATGCCAAAATTGCATCCTAAGCTATATTTCATATTCCGAATTCAAAAATGAGGTCTATTTTACCAAATTCATAACATAGAAGTTGCATTAATTAATTTTATAATTAAATCTCGCTGTTAAAACAAATAGCGTGTTTTTAAGAAACAATATCTATCAAAAGATTGACACTTGTTTATGTCTGGTTTAAATGTGAAATTATATCCAATGACCAGCATTGTATTAAATTGTAAAAATATATTCTAAATATACTTTAAAACTACTCAAATTAATAATTTATCACTATTAATTATTTCGATTAAAAATGTTATTTTTTAATTATAATTTAGTAATTTTCACTATTCATCAGAATATGAAAGTTCTCCGAAAGTACCAAAATTTCACCTTAGGCTAAATTTGATACTACGAATCCAAAAATGAAGTCGATTTTGAGAGCTAAAATTTCTAAAATATTAAAAGGTGGTTATTACTATTCATAACAGCTAGTTATAATAATATTTTAATAGCATATCGTTGTTTAGTGAAACTCAGTATTGCGTACTACACACGCTATCGAGGAAGGTTGCGATTGCGTGTAATGCAAGGAAAGTCAAAGATGCGTGTTGTGCAAGCTCCTTTTGGTGTAGCGTACAACACAAGACATTAATAAAATTAAAAAGAATATTTTTCATAAAATCTCGGGCTGTTACATTCTACCCCCCTTAAAATGAATTTCGCCCTCGAAATTCGTCGGGGTTATAAATGGTTTACTATTCGAAAGTTTATTTAATAGAAACCCACATCGTAAAAAGGAATACCAAAACCAATCTTTAAAAACAAAAGTATGAAACCTAACGGTTACCCAAATAAACTAATCACTGGGTTTCCACATAGGTGAAAATATGGATATGGAAGAAAAATCTAACCATCATGTTCTGATGGAGAGTGGTAGAGAACATGGCTATGGAAAAGCCAGAAATCACAAAGCCATAAATTTGTGATGATCTAAGGTACCATCTGATTTATCAGATATAAGAGCACTAGGACAACATTTTTGGTTTTCAAGATTGTTTCCCTAAAGTTATAGAATTTGAATTAGAATAAATACTTACTTTATTTTGGTACAATCTCACTGTTGTTCGTGCCTTTAACAATTTCCACTTCTTCTCTTAAATAAATGAAGTTGACTTTGTTATTCATGAAGTGTTAGCAGATCATGTGATAGAATGACGGGTCATTCCATCTGTCTGAAAAGGTCAGAAAAATTTATATACATAAGTCGATCTATAATGGGATTAATCATATATGGTTCCTAAAATTGTCTTATACTTCATATATCATACTGCTTAATGTAATAAAACTAGTTTCTACTAAACAGGGACTTCCTGTAGGCCAGTGGTAGGCAATAAAGGCCAGTCGCACTTCGGTTGTGGGTTCGATTCCCACAGCCTTGTCCGACGCGATGGGCTGTCGCCCATCCTGCAGGATGTCCTTTTTCTAAAACTATATTACTATAACATCCCATCAATAATATCGAAAAAAAACTTCTATCCTTAAACAATACTAACTTATGTCCATCATAATCCATTGTAATCTTTAGTCTTATCCATAATACTGTAGTCCACTCTCATAATATAGTGAAAACGGTTACCAGAGATTTAATACTGTCCTTGATCCCCATATATCATAAGATATGTCTTGTTGGTCACATTCCAAACATTCAAAGGCCTTAATCATGTATTCTCTTGAAGAATGAATACCCATTGAACCTTAGTGAAATCATGAATACTGTTAAAAGTTAACACTTTGCACATACCAAAATCCAAAAACTTTATATACTCAAACCAAAATATAACCTTCTCCTTATATCAGTCATGAGCTCATGAATACTATTAAACATTTAATTTTCTCCTTATCCCTACATTATGTGCATACCATCTACATTCCAAAAATATCTGAATAACCTTCCATGGATACTGTTAACATTAATCATACACTTTCAAAACTCAAGGAAAGACAATAGTGTAACAATCCTTAGATGTCTCGTTATTCCAACATAACACATGATAAACATGTAATCATTCCACTACATTCTTAAACCATTGTCCAAGATTCAACAATTCTTTCATCTCACATATCATTTGTAGTCTCTTTATCATCATCAACATAAATACTTCCCATACGACCATACTGATTCTCTTCATGAGACTTTCCCTTAGGGCATTGGTTTGCATAATGCCCGTACATTCCACATTTAAAACATTTAACCATTGTTGATTTCGTAGCAATACCATTATCCTCATCCCTGGTGTTAACTGAACCTTTTCCTTTGCACTTACTAGCTTTGTGTCCTTCTTTTCCACACCCAAAGCATCTTCCAGTTCCTTTGAAACATTCTCCTTGATGCCTCTTCTCACATGAATTACATAGGGGAAATTGAACTTTCTTTCCTCTATGATCATCATGAAACTCCATCTTTCTCTTATTAGCCGAGTCAGGAAACTTACCAAATTTTACATTATTGATCATATTATGAGATTGCTGATTCGGCAAAATAATTATGTTTGGACTTCCAAATCCCATTTCATTATGAATAATATCATTCCATTGTCCATCATATCCTCCATTATCGTGAATCATCTTGTTTCCAGCCATTTTCTAAAACCCAAAAAGAATAGTGTTAGAGGAAAAAATCATAATAAAGGGGGAGTAACTTCAATATCTAACATCTTAGATTTAATCTAATATCGTTACCATAGTTCTAGGACTACATCCTATACGTATACTTATCCTTAGGGACATCCCTAGACATACCATAGTAATATCTCTAGGGATCTCACTAACATTTTCACATCCTAGTTTCCAAAGGTTGACTAAACCGTTCCTATGATACCAACTGTAGAGACCCGTAGCGTAACGTACATGGACATTACATTACTTTTTCTGAATACTTAGTACATAACAAAAAACACACACACAAGGATCGTAATAGTTTAGTGTCTTTGGAAACTCGGAACGTAATCTTGTGGTGAAAGATTTTCAATATCTCCCATAAAGATCTTCCCTTTTTTTTTACCTAAAACCTTTCTTTATATCCTGGGGTAAAGAAAACATAAAAAGGAGTGCTCAAATGCTCAGTAAGGGTAAACAAAATAAATATCAATCACATCATATACATAAGAACATAGCTTTTGGAAATCTTAACCTGCAAAAGAGCTCATAATATCATAACATGGGATAAATCATAGAAGTGAAATGTAATCCCAATAATCATAACATAAAACATGAAACTTTTTGGCATACACACATAATCATAGAGAATCATTTCTTGTTAGTCAAGACTCATTGCCAAGACTATCTTAGTGGACAAAGTCCCTTTCTGAATCGAGTAGCCCTCGTTTCAGTCCTGTTTCACTGAACCGGTATAACCTACCATTTCAGCCATGTCTATCTCATGAGATATAAAATCTTTACCCAATGCATTGGAGGGAGATATAGGTCCCACCCATCTCATAATGATACTATTCTTATGTGTGCCACAAAATCATAAACCATACATCATAGCATAACCCATGTAATAAAAATGGGATTCTTAAACAACATGACATCATAAAACAATTCATATAAGATAAAGGAATTCATAAAAATATTTCCATTACAACATAATAAAATCCATTTAATAATACGGATAAAAACAGATTCCTTTTTATTATCTTAGATGGAAAATAATTTTGATAAAATACTTGAACTTCATTCTTGAGGAAAATATCCTTTCTACTTCAAAAACACTTTTCCTTTCTTAACATGTCATACAATTTTAATCTAAAAGAAGTTGATTAAAAATAAACTTGAAAACTTGTAAAGGAAGCTTCTTGGAAATAATGTTTTACAAATCCATTCATGCCGTATAAGTTTAAAAAAACATTCTTCGTACTTTTGTCGGAAAAGTCAAAAAGTACCTCGTACGACAAAAGATTCCGTTCATAGATATTACTAAAAACTCACCGAAAGGTAAAAATGGATTTAAACAATTGTAGGTGGATGGAAATAATATTACATATTGATGAAACAAGGATGTGGATGATACAATACACCCTAGTAAATACTTACGAATAAAAAATCTCGGATAAAAATGAGATTGTGATATTTCCCTTACCTTAGGTCCCATTTGCTTCGTATGTGTCCGAGACATCCTCTTCTTTGAAACGCCTCTTTAAATCCTCCACTTAGGGAACTAAGATTGGTCTTTGAAGAAGACCAGGACCTCTAGGATTATTCTAGGGAAGTGGAGAAGAGATTTTGGCAGGGGTTGGCCGAGCTTGAGTGCTCAAATTGGTGTGAGGAGAAGGGGGAGGAGGTACCCTTTTATAAGGGAGGAGAGGGGCACCTTAGGAATATCTCAAAATATTATTTTATGTTAAAGTCAAAATCGGTTAATAATGGTTCCAAAGGGTATTATTTAGAAGCTAAAGTGGGGATGGGTCGAAACCCTATCAACCAATAGGATTTAGACAAGTTTAGGATATTATTTTAACCTTATCAATTAGATTTAACTCTAAGTTAAATAATTTAACTTTTACCGTGTCTTTTTGTTTTCTTTCACTATATGGTTAATACACTTACTATAACATGCAAAAAGAACCCTAAATTGTTTTTTATTAATATATATATCCTTATATAAGTCATTTGGCCGAACCTTAGATTTTTAGGAATAAAATAACAATTAATAATATAATATTTTATTTAAAAACTATTTTGTGTCAATTTTGACACTATTTGATATATGATTTTTGTGAAAGTCAGAAAAGAATTATATGTTCGATCCAATTTGATTAAATCAACACTAATATATCATAGTAACCTATAAAATTAGTTGAATTCATATAAAGTATCATATTAAATTCATTTGAGCATTTATAACATCAATTATGTTAATATTTCCTTAAAAGTGTAATTACTGCATCATCGTTGTGTCATAAATTAATTAAATTATTTAATGTCCAAAAATTATAAATAAAATACCATTATGTAGGAAATCTTTTTATCTTTCTAATGAATATTTATAGTTGAATTTATCTTATGTATAACCCCATATTAAAAATGTTTTAGTAAATAAACGTTGATTTTAACTCTTTTAACCCTTCTTTAAATAAATTACTAATAAATGTCCTAATCTAATCCAAGTGGGCCTAAATGATAATATTTTACACTTAAGGTTGTTTTTGGTCGAGATACACTTGTCCAATAGAATTAGGACATGTGTTAGGTTAATATTAATATCATTCTTACCCTTAATTACCCAATTTAATTTTAACCGTGGTAAATAAAAGTAAAAAGTTACTATTCACCAAAAATTATTTTCATCTCATTGAACCACATTTTACTTAATGACATCAACCGTGTCTCTCGGATTTTTGAAATTCCATTCACAGAAGTTGTAAAATTAAGTTTTATGAAAAATTCTGTTTTTTAACTACCACTTAGTAGTTTCACTATTCATCAAAAATTGAAGGTTTTCAGAAAAATGTCAAAATTTCATCCTAAGCTATATTTCATATTCCGAATTCAAAAATGAAGTCTATTTTACCAAATTCATAACATAGAAGTTGCATTAATTAATTTTATAAATAAATCGCGCTGTTAAAACAAATAGCGTGTTTTTAAGAAACAATATCTATCAAAAGATTGACACTTGTTTATGTATTGTTTAAATGTGAAATTATATCCAATGACCAACATTGTATTAAATTGTAAAAATATATTCTAAATATATTTTAAAACTACTCAAATTAATAATTTATCACTATTAATTATTTCAATTAAAAAAATTGTTTTTTAATTATAATTTAGTAATTTTCACTATTCATCAGAATATGAAAGTTATCCGAAAGTACCAAAATTTCACCTTAGGCTAAATTTGATACTACGAATCCAAAAATGAATTCCATTTTGAGAGCTAAAATGTCTGAAATTTTAAAAGGTGGTTTTTACTATTCATAACGGCTAGTTATAATAATATTTTAATAGCATATCGTTGTTTAGTGAAACTCAGTATTGCGTACTACACACGCTATCGAGGAAGGTTGTGATTGCGTGTAATGCAAGGAAAGTCAAAGATGCATGTTGTGCAAGATCCTTTTGGTGTAGCGTACAACACAAGACATTAATAAAATTTAAAAAAATATTTTTCATAAAATCTCGGGCTGTTACAGTTTTCTGTTCAACTCATTATTTTCCTCAAATGAAAATAATTTTAATTGATTATATTTACCTAAACATCAATAAAATATTTGAGATTATAATTTTACCAATTTTTTTTCTCTATAAAATGTCACTTTACTATTAAATGAACATTCATCTTCATTAGTTCCATTCAAAATATTCTTGATAATACTTAAAAAAATCTTGAAAAATCATATTTATTTTATTATTTTTATAAAAAAAACCATTAAATATCACCCAATATTAAGATTATCATATTCCAAAACCAAAAAAATAATTCATTCAATGTTAATGATTATTATAACATAAGACCTTAAGATATAATCCTTATAGTAGGGAATGTACATAGATAATTACTATGTGTCCCACATATGATACATCAAAATCTTTGGAATTTTTTCTATATTCCCTTTATTTATATAAATATGACATCTTTCCCTCAATTAAAAATATTATTTTAGGTTCTTACTCCCATATTCATGTCATGTATGAAATTGAATCTTATTTCCTTTTTCGTCCTTATCAAACAAAATTCCATGATACTCTATCCTTTTGATCTTTTATTTTATTTGTAAATTAAAATATGTTTGAATTTTTAATCATATATTTGAGATAGTATATATTGAATTATAATAAGATGTATTACTTCATTTTCTAATTTGAGAGACAACTCATTATAAAAATAATAAAATTTCCCATCACATTCATTTTTAGGATTCTTTATCCTATTACTATCAATTAATGGAAATGATTTAAAGAAACCATATAGGAACACATTAACATACCAAAGGGAATCATTTAAACCTATATATAAAGACATATAAATTATAAGTATTTCCTAAATCATGGGTCTATAGGTTTCAATCTACGTTATCCATGTAATTGATTCCTATTATTTTTTCAAACCAATTAGTTAATTCATTTCCTTCATAACTGATCATGAAGAGTTTTTGAACTTTCAATCCATATCCCTAGGATGTGCCATGCTAGGTGTGTATTAGGTCCCATTGTTGTGTATTAAATAACACTCGAGTGAAGCCTGACATGCCATTTCTAATGTTATTACTCATAGATACTTGTGTTCCAAAACAATGCCCCCTTATTGTATCCAAAGAGGAATTAAAATTATTAAAAACTAATCACTATATAATTGACCAATATTCTATGATATTTTTATATTTTCAACCTTTTTTAGATTTATACCTAGGTTTCTCATGGATGTTCTCTCATAATAGTTCCAATGTTTAACTAAACCTTTACTCTGAGAAAAACTATACAAATATGGAATTATTTATAGTGGGATATAATTGAGACCTCTTAGAACACTCCTTGGGAAGCTAAAACTCTGGGATAGGACACACCACCATTTATAGTGGAACCCTTTTTCTCATGAAGCCCTTGGAAAGATATAATTTCTTTATCCAATACATATAGGTGATATTTCTAAACGATTAGATTCCATATTTTTCTAGGATACCGACTATAGTGAACGGAAACTTTTAAATATATTATTGCATGATTCTTAAGATAAAAATCCATTAATTACAACCAAAATATCTTGATTCCTAGTGTCTTTGTAAACTAGAATACCAATTCATCAACGAAAACTAATATATGGCATTGATATTATTTCATTTACATATTGATCTCGTAAATCCATTTGGTCTTATAAAACTACATAGCATAACCTGGTGAATACATAGAATATGGTATTTATATATAATTACATGTAAAGTAATAAACATGATAGAAAAACAAAACACATGAGTCATAAATATATCATTATATCATAAAAGAAAAGGAACAAGAGTAATCACAAGGAATCATAACACAGAGAACATGGTAAAAAATAATTATAGTAGTATAGGTAATTTTAAATAAGAATATAAGATGAAAAAATGTTATTTAAGGCTAACTATCTAGATAGTGTTACATGGATGACAATGTCTTATAATGGATTAGGTTTACTCTCTAATCCCATATATGAAATCTCATGATACTATAACATTAAACAATGCATTAGAGTGCTATATTGGAGAACCGTTAATTACATGTTCATGATTTATTTCCACCACAAAATTAATTCAATAATAAGGCCTAACCATAATAATTAAACATGTAATGAAATGTATTTATTAATCCTAACTCATATTATAATAATTGAAAATTTTATAGTGATGGAATTTGAGGGATAAACATAATGACATTATTACCTAGTTAGCCTAAGGGAGAGTGAAAATGGACTATATTTATGAGACATATATATAATATTTATAATACTTCCGCAATATTATTTTTGGTTGTCTTTGATGAATAGAAATACATCTAAAAAGATTAAAAACAGTCGTTATAAATATAATTTTCCCGAATGAAAATAACTTTTGAAAATATAAAATTCATGAAATATTATGGAAATTATTTGTATTTAAAATATCCTTGTAAACATATAATGAATATTCTATGAATATAATTTTCATAATGTTATGAAATAATTTTCATTATGTACATGATAAAATAATTATTCACTTCACATTTTTCTGTAAAATATAGACGATAATTTTTTGGTATATGACATGAATATTTATTTAAAAAACATTAAACAATAAGACAAGGTTAACAATGTATTTAAAAATCATAGAAGAATATTAATTTTTTTAAAACACATTAATGAAAACACATACATGGGATAGAAATTATTTTTGACTGAAGTGAGAATTGAAGTCATCTATTCATTAAAAAAATATTTTTAATTACAAAAGATAGGAAAGCGTATTATTAAATGAAATGATCATGAATAAATAAAGGATAATAAAATTGTAGTGTTTTATTACAAAAAAATAAAATAATTTCTAATAATGTAAATATAAGCATAAGTAATACTGATTAAAATAAAATTTAAATAAAAACACTTACCACTTTAGTAATTTTTTTTCATAACTCCTATGAATGTTGTAAAAGAACTGTATCTTAAATTATATTGAAGTATTAAGGATTTATAAAATAATATATATAGGGGAACTGTATACACCATATAAACTAAATTAGTTGCATAAAATAACATTGTGTTGATAAGGGATGATTTGAGATGAAAACCCTTACAATGTTTATATCATTGAGGTAAGTGGTAATAAATGAAGTTATTATGTGTAAAAAAATATCCACAAAATTAAATGATGAAATGAAACGTTAATAAATAAAATTAAATTTCCTTGATATCGTGGAATAGGTTGATCAATGATGTAGATGTATAACCCAATGAATTTATTTTTACCAAAGAAACCCCTACCCTAATCTCGAATCCTGATGTATTTTTTTATCTAACTGAATGATAATCTTATGATAATTATTTTCTCAACTAATGAAAATGTTTAGGTTTTTTATCCTTATATTTTTTATTTATTATGATTTCATATTCAATTACATAACCAATTAATTACTCATTGAATGTTTTTATAATACATGGATTATATGATCACATTAAATTTTCCAAGTTGACTAAGGTCAATATGATTATTTTTTAATAATATAAAAAATATTAATCGGGAAATAATTATCATTTTAATTCATAATTTATAATTTTATATCCTATATTGAATAATTATTATGAAATCAAAACTACATTACAATCATGTAGACCGTATACCATACTTATGCATGAGTAATGTTCAACTTTTCGGTAATCATATTGGAAAAAAGGTAAGTGTTATTTTATTCGTCTAGGATGATAATAATATCAAAAATATTATATTATTTAGTTAAATACCCTTACATATACCATAAATATTATTTTATAATAAAACAAAACAGCTCTTTGTGAGGTGCTAGTCTTCCATACATACAAAATAAGTTTTCATTTATTCAATGTATTATAAGGTAAGTGTAATAACCGCGACCCCAAAAGCTCGAAGCTGATGAATTACTTAATTAAATTTATATAATAAAATGTGATGTCTCGTCAGGATGTAATGAATAGTTTTGTAGCTTTGGAAAACTATATATAGGAATAATTGATACTTTACAACTTGAAGGAAAAATAACAACACCATTAGATGTGATAATATATTACTAAATTATCTCTATATGTCATTACTAATACACATTTTTACATCCATGGGAAAATATGGCATAATAAAAGGGTGACCTCAATGCTCAGTATGGGTAATAAATATAGTTGATGATAACATATATAATAAGGCATGATGAATTAATAAAAACACATTCCATTAGATAATAATATTTAGTATTATATGGATGTAATAAAAGTTGAATAAATATTTCCATATAAATAATTACATGAGAATAAATAATCTTCATGGATATTTTACTAGGTGAATAATAACATTTTTTGTAAATTACTAAAATCATAATGAGGAAATTCATAATTTCGAACATCATAAACATGTCATTAAGGCCTCATCCAAGACATCTGAAAATAAATAGTTAAGGTCTCATCCAAATTTACATATATTTTGTATAATGAGACCGACCGATGAATTAATGGGATATAATGGGACTCACCTATTACATATTAATTATAATTCATTACTCATATTAATGGGATGAAATAAAACCAATATATATATATATAATGCAAATAATATTCCCTAATTAGTAAACATAATCACTATCTATTTTGACTAATATGTTGAGTGGTTTCAAGATATCACAACCACAATCAAACTGATCAAAACCCATTTAATAAAATATAGTAGTTGATAAAATATAATATCAATCCCAATTAATCATAAGATTTAACAATGGGTGTTGAAATAGATGAAAGTACTTTAATAAACCCATTTATATATTTGTCAATGAATTACCTTTTTAGTTTTCAGAGATGAGTTATTTTGAAAAAAACATATTTATTTTTCATAAAATCAGATTGTAAACATTTATATTTCAATAAATAAATAGGATGCAAAATTAAATTCTGTTTTAGTCATAAATTATGTCTAACTAAAGTGAAAATACATAAAAATAGTTTTTAAGAATCGTTTGAAATATGCCTGATTAATTTGGATTAAGGGAAATTATAAAATACCCATTAAATAGAAAAAATGATTAATTTTAAAAAAAACAAGAAATGAGATAATATAGTTTTTTAGGTTAAAAATTGTAATTTTATAAAAATATTTTTGGGTTACAATGTATTATGCAATTTTCCTTCGAATGGGAAGGAATTTGGGAATTTCCCTTTAATCGAGCTTTTGTACTACAATGAATTGAAAAGGAAACATTATAAAACATAGATTTTACCATCAAATAATGATGAAATTATATTAATACATGGGTTCAAAAAAACATTTATAAGATTTAAAATAATTATATAAAAATTAATAAGAATTACATTTGGGTAAAGAGAAATAAAGAGTATCTCGAATGAAAATGGTGGTTTGCGTAGAAACCCGCACCTTATTTCTATAAGAGTTTTGATCATAAACAAAACATCTTGAATAATGAAATTATATTCAATATTATTTAATTTAGAACTTATTCTGATTAAATTTAATTTTTTATATTTTTATTTTTTTTCATTTATGGCTATTTTTATGAGTTTTAACATTCATGTTTGTCATTTGGGAGTGTTCATTTCCTTGGTTTTCATGATTAGTTTACTTGTCTACAAGTATGGAAGTTGATGAAAACGGGATTAATTGTCAAAATTTAAAATTATAAGTTATTAATAAAATTACCAAAGATTAAATGGTATTATATATAGTTGTTTCCAATATGAGTTTGAGTCTATATATAAAACGTTAATAATGAATGATAGTTTATTTTTGGGTAATTTTCAATTATCATGAGCTATATTTGTCTTATTATTTAATATTATGCATAGATACAGGTTTTAAAACATTATTTGACTTATAATATGTATAATATAATATTATATAACCATAATAATGGTTTTATTACAATCCTTTATGGTGGAAATGGAAAATAAAAACATATCATCCACAATGGTGGTAAACCAGCACATCATGGGTGATATAATTGTTTTTATAATAAATTGGGGAGGAGAGAGGGATTGATGACAACTTTTACATTAACAAAATAAAATTATATTATATGTAAGATATTATACTTATAATTTATGTTTTTATAGAGTAGGTGATATATATAAGAAATGAAATAATATTGAGAAGAAAAATAATGGAAAATGAACAAGGATATTACAGCTTGAATTTCTTCTCTATAAAATCCTCTTTAAGGGGATTGGGATTGGAATTTTGGTGAGAAAAAGAATCCTAGATGCGGGGAATGTACTTGGGATTTGGATTGGGAAAAAATATGCCATGAATCAATGCATAGTAGGTTTGAGGAGAATATATAGTGAGGGGTGGTATTCAAAGGGGAGGTGAGGGGTATTTTTTAATTATTTTAATTATTATTTGATTATTTTTGATAATGATAATATACAGTGATGATTAAATTAATAAATAAATTAAATGATTAAAATTATATTAGGATTATGGTTATAACATTAGTTTTGTCTCAAGGAATAGTGTATATAACTTATAAAGTATATATAATTTAAATTACCATATTTTACTATTAACAAAAAATTCAAATATTTTTTTCAAATCTCAAAAATTGATACAAACCATTTTTCAACTATTATTATTAAAAAATGTACTCAATTTTATGAAAAAAATTCAAAATATGAGAAATTTAAATTTTAATAAAAATCATCAATCATTCAAAATATAACAATTTTAGTATTATAATTTTTTTTATGAAACACTAAGAAATTAACTATGGTATCATAAAATTATCTTATAATCATAAATAAAAAATTATCACGTGATGAGTTCATTTTAAGAAAATATATCTTCTATTAGATAATTATTTTAATTATAAAATTTTAATTAAATATTTATGTCTTAAAAAAATAATAACACTAAAATTTTCATTTAAAAAAATTATTTACTTATTCCGTGATATATTTATACTAGATTATAATTTACATGATATGTGACTTGTATTTATAATTTCATGGGTGAAGTTAACAATCTGTTAGTCATATTACTACTCAAAATAGTCATATTACAATTCTAACAATCATATTTAATATTATATTACATTTTCAAACTCAGTGTTGCAGGAAGGATAATATTTCAAAGATGATAAATATTAAAAGAGAAATACCATAAGATATTGGGGTGTTTCATTCTACCCTTGTAAAAAAATTCATCATAGAAATTTATAGAATTTCACCAATTAAAATCATTTATATAGTTTTCCATCATGAATTCCTATACTTCCCACATCACCTCTTTAATTTTATGATTTTCCAAAGTAAATTTATATGTCAAGCTGTCTGATTAATTAACAATTTCTCTCTAGTGTCCAGATTCTAGATAGGTTCTTTATATTAATATAAATCAAGTTCAAATTCTATTCCTTTAGAATTGAGGGCATGTGTTGTGTCTAGAATGTACATCCTTAATAAAGATATGTGGAAGAAATTTTAAACTATATTAAGGCTATGTGGAATTACATAATGATAATAAATAGATCAAATACTCTCCTGGATTTAAAAATGATCAATGTATATAGTGTGTAGTTTCCCTTTCTTCCAAACCATAAAACACCCTTCCATGGAGGTACTTTAAATCAAATAGGATATTTCAATTGAAATTTAAAAACCTTACATCTATTACCAACATAGTTCTTTTTTGACATTGTGGTTCTTTGATAGGTGTTTGAATAGTATTTACATTTGTTGTAGTTTACTCTTTATGTTCTGGTCTAACAAGAATCCTTTCCCCAACATCATCCCAACAAGTTTGTGTACAAAATTTGTCTCCAAAAAATGATTTATATGGTGCCAGTTGAATACATGAATGAAAACTTTTATTGTAGGAAAACACTAAAAAAGGTATATACTAATACCACATACCTTGAAATTCATGTTAGGATGATCACAACATGTATTCTAATGTGTGAATGTTCTATTAATATTGTACCTCAGTTTGATGGTGATAATATGTACTCAAATATTTCTTCGTGTCTAAATATTTATGAATACTTTTTCCTAATTTAGATGTTATACATAGATAAATATTAGACACACTAGAAATAGGTCCACCATAAAGACTTAAAACATCATTAATAGAGTTTTGTAGGGTTCTCGAGTGAAAAATACTCTTTATAGTTAGGAAATATGCAGATTTTGTAAGTCAGTCAATAATTAACCATATTGCATAATTATTTCTTGAAGTTTTTGGTAATCTAGTGAAACAATTCAAAGTATTTTAATCCCTTGTCCATGTAGGATTAGTCTAATTATTCATGATTCCTATATGATGGTTTCAAATAGCATTCACATGTTGAAGGAAAAAAACATGACGATACATAATCAGTAATTTCCCTTACATATTATCCCACAAGAAATGTTCCTTCATATATTTATAAATATTTTTGCTATGAGGGTGTATAGAGAAATTAGAGTAATGGGAATAATATAATTATTCCTAATTCTATTGGGTATATAGGGAATACAAATCCTCTTCCCAAATTTCAAAATTACATCCTCATACATGAATTCCCTGAACATCCCATCACTAATAGCATTAACTTTCCTTTGAAATTTCTCATCATCAGACTCGGAACATTTAGTCCTTTCCAATAATAAGGGTATAGAATCCAATTTAAAAATCAATGATGTGTCACTGTACATGATAATTCACTTATCTATTTTTTCAAAATCCATGTATATAAGATCCTTATCAATACCCATCTTGTTCAAAACTCCAGGATCCTTCATATCTAATGCATCTAATACATCATTCTCCTTACCTAGGTGGCAGTGAATTGAAAAATCATAATCAATTAGTAGATAATGACCTCATCATTTTCTTATGTTGATTTATTTCTATGAGAAGTTATATTTCACACTCTTTTGATCAATATATATACATAACATCTTTCACAATAGAGAAAAATTTTCTGTATCTTCAGGACAATGATTACAGATTCCAACTCACGATCTTGAGCTGGATATTTCTATTAATGAGTTTTTACTGCCTTGTATCATATTCAATAACTCTACCATTCTATATAAGTACACATCCAAGTCCTTTTTTGATGCTTCACAATAAATCAAAAATCCACCATTATTATGGTAGATTCAATATCATTTTATTAACATATCTCTTATTCAATTATTCAAAACATTCATTACATTCATTTGTCCATATGAACATAACCTCCTTATGAGTAATCATAGATAAATTGTTAACTAATTAGGAAATGATCTAAATGAAATAATGATTGTAACAAGCACATCAAGTGAAACTATATACCTTGGTTATGTTCATTGGTGTTCTCAATTCCTGTACTACCTTTGTCTCCATGGGACCGACTGATATTCCATCCTTAGAGACAATATGGAAACAAAAATAAATTTCATAAATCCATAATTCACACTTGTTAATCATCCCATATAACTGTTTTATTATAAGAGTCTATAAAACAACTCGAAATAGGTTCTCATGGTCCGCATGTATTTTTAAATATGCCAATATATCATCATTAAATACCATAAAATATCATCAAGATATTGCTTAAAAAATTTGTTCCTTATATCCAGAAAAACATAGGGAGTATTTTTCACTCCAAATGGAATTAATATAAAAATTTAATGTCCATAAAGAGTTTATAATGCTGCCTTTAGAATATATTCCTTCTTCATATATAATTTATGATATCAAAATCAAAGTTCAATCTTTGATAAACATTGATATCTGAGAAGTTCATCAAATAAATCATCAGTCTGGGGAAGATGATACTTGTTCAATATTTTCTAGGTATTTATTTAATATTAGAAATGGAAATCTTAATGGATCCATATTTATTCTTGAAAAATAGAAAATGGGATCTCCATGAAAAAAATACTAGGGTAAATAAATCCATTATCACTCAAATCCCATTAGTTTTTCTTCATCTCTATTAATTCCACAGTTTCCACTCAATAAGGAGTCTTTGATATTGGTCTGGAACCAAATATGAAATCAATAGGGAAATAAACTTCTCACTCTAGAGGATTTTTATGTATGTCCTCTAGAAGTACATTATTTAATTCTTTCACAATAAGTACATCTTCAATTTGAAAACTTATTTTCTCATCCCTAGATGTTTTTTTCACTCCCTCCCCAAAAATTTCATTTATAATACCTACTGGATGTGGATCCATATGTGAATATGATGATGAGGTATCCCTTATAATGATACAAAATTACATATATTAATCAAAAATAGTAATTTCCATCTCATTAAAATTTATTTTTTAAAATATAATTCTAAATCTAGTCCATAATAAGGATTATTTAAAAATAAAATATATTTTTAATGATAAGATTATCAATTATATAATGTTTATTTGTAACAATATGAAATTATTGATACATATTTGTTACATTATGGTATCCAGGATAAGTCTATAAAAAAAATTCATTATTAAGGGAAATAGGAAATATCTAATTTTAATGAAAAATGGGATGATATAAAAGAATGTTATGATCTAGTATCAATTAAATCATTATCCAAATTTTAGTAAATGATCAATGTACTTGCCACCAATTCATTAAAAAATTCAATCTCTGTAGTTGTGATCACATAAGCTTATCCTTATTCACTTGTCCTTTTGGATCATGTCTCCCTTATTCTTAGGAAAAACATTTTAACAATTCCCTATATCTTTATAATTATATACTTCAACATTTTTAGTTTCTTTATTTCCCATGAAATCATGGGTTTGGTGGCCTTTTTCTCTACATGTGTAAAAAATAATTTCATTTTAAGGAAGTAATAAGGTGTTTCCTTCCAGAAGTTTCACAAATTGGAAGAAAAACTATTTCTAATTCTCCCCTTTATATATTATTTACCATGCCACTAGTTTTATCACTTTTTCACTTAAATGAATATTTATTATATAACTTAATCAATGTCTGGATATCACATGATACTATATCTTCTTATGATGAGATATTTTGGGAGATAAGTTTCCATTAGAAGAATGGTATTAAACAATCATATAATCAATAAATCATACTCCCTGGATTATGTATGTAGTTTTCCGTATGAATTTCTAACTATGTAATGTTTCCTTTATACATGGAAATGTTTTCAACAACATTTTTGTTTCAGGATCATGACGTCCCTCTCCATATATTCTCATTATTCGCAAGGGAAATATTTTCCTAATAACATTTCATTGAAATCATTCCATTAAATATTTGAAATTTCATCCTCCTCCTTTGGGTTTTGAAATAGTGAAATCCATTGATCTGATTCTATTGATATATGATAAACAATAATGATAAGATTCTGTATTATGTTTCTTCCAAAAGAAAAAATTTATTCTCTAAGGAAACTAACTACTACTCAACTACAAATTTATTTTTATTACCATTGAATTATGGAGGTTTTTGTCACATTAATCAATATAACATTGTTACACATTTTCATGGATAGGTATTCCCCATGTGAGTAAGGTTATTTCTCATTAACCAAGTTAGTTGACCAAATATAGTTAAAAATTATTCATCTCTAGTTTTAGAACATGATCCAATAACATTATCCATCTTAATAGGGAAATATCTACATGGGATATGACCATTGATATGATTTCCATTTATTACATTAGTTTAAATTTATAAAAAATTGAATACTCTAAATTAGAATATTAATCATAATACATAATCTAAACAAGTAAAAATAAACAAAAATTGAAATAATTATGCCTAGAAGAACTCAAAATCATAAAGATGGTTTATTTAGGGACATATTATGTTTTAAATCCTTTATAATGAATTGAAAATGAAATGTGAGTCATATAAAGAATATCCCTAATGAGTGTCTAACTAGGTTCATAGTAAGGACTTTTGCCGTGTAATAGGTTACACTTATTCAGGCCCAACACACCATGTTGGAGTTGTTACCCCTCAGTACATCGGTTCTAAAACCATGTTTAATTATACTATATAAAAATGTATGTATATATAGTAAGGCCCAAAATATTTATAGCCTACCAAAATTCTAGTATGTTATTTCATTCTTATCCTAAAAATCTATATTATGGTCATTTTCCATAATTTACATTATCCGGTTTCCAATGATTCTACTAAAATACCTATGTTACCAACTGTAATAACCATGACCCCAGAATCCTGAGGTTGGTTCACTACATAATTACATTGGTATAATAAACAAGTAATTCACATACCTATGAACCATATTTTTTATTTTCTTTGTAAAAATAGATAAAAACATAATTGTATCATTACAACTTGAAACCAAAATATTAAATAAACTCTATAGAAAATGCTAATAAACTCCAATATTATCCATACATTTCATTCATAATACACATCTTTGAATTATAGGTAAAAATATAATATATGAAACCAGTGATCATAGAATCTAATTAAGGGTATGAAATATAGAGGACGATAACTTAAATTAAAAGGCATGGTGAATGGATAAAAACACATTCCCTTAGAATATAATCTTGAGAAAAATTTAGAAGGAATAAAAGATGAATAAAAAATGTTATATAAATAATCACATGAGAATGTAACATAAAAGATGATATTATACTAGTTGAATAAACAAATATATTATCAATTAACAATATCATAATTAGGGAACTCATAATTTAAGACATCATAAAAATACCACTGAGGCCTTGGAGAAGACATCTGAATAAATGCTTGAGCCAAATAATTATATGATTTGTCTCACGAGACATACCAATGAATTTGAGAGATATAATAGTCCACACCCATCACTTAATAAATCCAATAAATTCATCGAATTAATGGATTGAAACATAAAAAACATATACCTAGGAAATATATATAAATTTTCCCAATTAATAAACATAATCACTAACCATTCTGAGTAATATGGTGAATTGTGTCAAGAATGGACATTCATAGTCAAATTGATCATAAACCATTTAAGAAAATATGGTATATGATTAAAAATAATATAAATCATAATTATAAATAATATTCAATAACGGGTGTCTAAATATATAATAATACTCCAATAAAATCATCGATTAATTATTGAGAGAAATACCATTATTAATTTGAAAATAAGAGTTATTTTTGAAAAATAAATTGTATTTTTATTAAAATAATGTTGTAAACTTATATAAATAATACAATAAATAGTATGGAAAAATAATTTCTATTCTAGGAATAAATTATTTCCAACTGAAGTGAAAACATGTAAAAATTGTTTTTAAGAAACACCATAAATAGAAAACTTTAGTGTGGTTTGATGGAAAATATTAAAGACAGATTAATGTGGAAAAGAGTTCATTTTTTACATAAATCCATAAATGAGCTAAGTTAGTTTTTCTAAATAAATATAGTGATTATAGAAAAATATTGGTTTCTTACAAAATATTATACAGTGTACTTTAAAATATGAAAAAAATCAGGACGTTCCCTTTAATCAGGCTTCCCCAGCACGAGGAATTGAAAAAGAAACATTATAATACATATATTTCCCTACAAAATAAGGAAGAACTGATTGGGATAAATTATTCTGGAATATATTCAAAGGATTTATAATAATTATACAAAAATAAATAAGAATTGCATGGGGTAAATTTAAATAAATCATAACCCAAATGAAAAACTGTGGTTCATGTAGAAACTCTTACATTATGTTTGAAAGAATTCTTCTCTTATACTTAAAGTCCAGGGTAATGAAATTATATTCATTAATAATTTATTTTATAACATATTCAACATGTATTATTTTGTTTTTTAATTTTATTATTTTCATTTATATTCTTTTTAGGAGTTATAATATTCAACACTGTCTTTCATGAGTGTTTGTTTCCTTGGGGTTCATGATATGTTCACTTTTATACATGTACGTAATTTTAAGTAAAATGGGTTCAAATCTAAATAATTAAAATTATATGTTATTAATGAACCTATATAATATTAAATGGTATTATATATTTTTTTACAGATATTAGGGTTATTTATTAGATAAAAGTTTAATTATGAATGATAGTTTATTTTGGTGATTTTTTAATGAAGATGAACTTGTTTTGTTTTATTTATTAATATTATTTATTTATATTGTTTCCAAGTCATTATATGACATATATTATGAATAATAAAATCTTATTTATCCATAATAATGGTTATTTTTGAATATAATTGAATGTTTTAATGGAAAATGAAAATGCATCATCCACAATGGTGGCAAATGGGCACATCACTGACGATATATTAATTTTTAAAATAAAAGGGAGAGGGTAAGGGGATTGAAGATGGATTTTCCAATAAGAAAATATAATTATAGTATATATAATATATTTTAGTAATCATTTATATTTTCATAGAGGTGGTGATTTATGTATAATAAAATAAATTAAAATAAATGAAAACAAAACTAGATTTCACCTCAAGAATTTTTTCCCTTCGTAAACATCATTAAAGGGATTGGGATTGTAATTTCAGTGTGAAAAAGGCTCTTGGATTAAGATAATATATATTTAATGAGTATGGTGTAAAAATAAGATAAGATTTAGGGCTTAATAGGTGTAAGGAGAAGAGGTGGTGAGGGGTGGAATTTATAGTGGAGGAGAGGGGAGTTTTTTATTATTTAATTTAATAGTTTATTATTTTGGATCAATACCATAATTAGTGATGATTAAAACACTAAATAAATTATAGAGAAAAGGAGAGTTCTAGATTACATTTCTTATAATAGTGATTACTCAATGAGTAGTGTATTTTACATCTAATGTAAATATATTGTAAATTAACATATTCTACTATTCACAAAAAATCAATTAGTTTAGAAAAATCCAAAAAATTCACCCATACCATTTTTAATCATGTAGAGTTCAAAAAAGAACTCCATTTTATGAAAATAATATTCTTAATATGATGAATTTAATTTTCCTTTCAAATAAACACTTATTTAGAAAATACTAATATAAAAATTATAACTAGATTTATTACATATTGAAAAATTAATTACGGACTCATAAAATTGTCTTATAGTCATAAGAAAAAAATATAAATATATGAGGTTATTTTATGAAAATATCTTTTATATTTAATACTTATTTTTATAAAAAAATCCATTAAATATATATGAATAAAAAAACAAACACTTAATCTATCATTTTAAAAACATTTATTTACTTACACCATGACACAAAAAATCATATTTTCTTTTATAAGTTAATTAAATTTTATTTATACATTAATATGTAAAGTTACTATTCTAGTATTAATATTACTATTCCTAATGGTGAAATTACTATTCCAATGGTCATATTTAAAAGTATATTATAGCTTTTTAACTTGGTGTTGCGTGAAGCATAAGCTATTGAATATGTAAAATTTTAAAAGAGACACACCAGAAGATCATGGTGTAGTGCAATAAGAAATTATGTGATATATTCCATTTACATAATAGTCAATGTATCATTAACATCACATTTAAAAAATGTATTTATTCTTATTACCTTCCATGTAAGGAATACAAAAAAATGAATTACATTGGATCGAGAGGCAGTAGTTTTCCTAACACAAGATATACATTGTTGTGTTCCTTAAAAAATGGAATTTAAGATGTATTATATGATAATATAATTATATAATTGAATTATATAATAAATAACATATATATATATAATAAGTTATTATATCTTAGTGTCGAAATCATTGATGGAAAATTAATTGCATCAGTTCACTACTCGGTAGTTCTCAATATACATGTTTGTTTCCCATTTGAGGTTGAAATTGATGGTTTTAGGTAATCCCATTAATTAAAAACATCATTTCATATAGAAAAATAGATATTATTATATTATTGTTTAATAATATATAAAATATTTCAAAGAATAAATAAATTAAAATTATCAATTTAGAACATTACCTTTTTCTGAAAACAACTTTATGATTACCCATAATTCCTTACAAGATTTGATTTATGATTAGAGTGAGGATTCTATAATACTGGGAATTATTTAAAGAATTTATTTGGGTATTTATTGGATGATCCTAATTATTTTGGATGTGTGGAATAGAAAGGATAGCGGTGGCCTTTATAAGTGGGGAGAGGGAACACTTAAATGCTTTAAAAATAGCGAATTCCAACAAAATATTTTCATATGAAAATTTTTTCTTAAATGCACCAATTTAAAATATCATAAGATTTAATGTATAAATATTCCTATAAAATAGAAATTATAAATTTTTATACCTTATCTTTGTATTTTAACCGCCGGTAAACCCATTTTTACCTTAATAATGATAAATAATTTGCACTGTTTCCATTATTAATTATGAAATAAAATTATATTGAAATTTTTTAAAATATAAATTATGATGATGAAATATTTGGAATTCATATTATAAAAATTCATCTCACAAATGTAGTATAATTTGACATAAAATGAAGACATTTGAGGTGATGAAAAAATGGTTTTCATGAAATTCATTTTATTGATGAAAATATGATATTATATTAACTATAGGACAAGTAATAATAATAAATTAATTTTATTTAATATTATTAGATTTATAATTTTTAAACTTAATTTATTTCCATCAAAATTAGGTTTTAGTTTTATTATTTAAAATTCAGAATCATTAAGATATTTAAAACACTTTTCATTGCCAATATTTTTTAATGTGTAAAAATAAAATTACACTAAAATACCAAATAAAAAAGATTTAAAATATATGTAATGGGATTTATTATAAATAATTAATAATTTTGTTTTTTAATTCATATTATAATAATAACTATACTTTGAAATTAGTAAATTTATAAAAAAATTATAATTTTATAAAAATTGGTATATTTTCACTATTCAATGAAAAGGAAATATTTTAATAAAAATACCAAAACATTCCTGCTATGTTAATGGTTATATTATGATTCCAAAACATAAGTAAATGTTTTAAAATATTTTTTATAAAATTGGGGAAAAATTAATTATATTATATTCTCATAGAAAGCAGTAAATATAATTTTTTTGAGGAGAACATATCTTTGATGAATAAAATGACATTTCTTAAAATTTAGTGGTTATTTAAAAATAATTTAAAATAAATTTATATTTATAAGGATATTTTTATAAACATTACAGTGTAGTTATTCATATTAATACTTTTTAATTTCATTGATAGGCTATAACAATCTTACTAAAAAATAATATTGTATGGTTTATTTAAGATCGATGTCGCATGTAGTATTTGGTATTTAATGTAATGTTCTTATTTTAAAATCTTAGTGTGTTATATTATATCACACCATAAAACTAATAATGAAATGATAAACTGGTATCATTAATTTTTCCACTGACATATGTTATTATTTAAAGTAACCATTTGAGAATTTAAACATGTGAGAGTTTTTACTCATGCATAAGATACATAAGTTTTATAAAGAAGCATATACACATCCATTATAAATGAATGAGAAAATGAATCAACCCAAGGAGTTTTCTTTTAGTTTTAAATATTTCACTTCCATGGAATGTATTTACGTTATTAATGTTCAGTGTTTAATCATATCCCCTATATCCAAATGATACATTCTTACACATATTTAATGCAAGAGATGCTAACACATCATGGAGGTTTTAGAGTAATATACATGTGATGTATAATTCTACTCGACCAATTGATTAATTTATAGAGAATATCTATTTTGGATAGTCATTGTGATCTCTGTCATTCCTATACAGTAGTAATCAAGATGATGTTGTTTATTTTTTATGTACGGTACATCGTATTTATAGTATTTATTTATTTTACATTTAGACAAAACGTTATATTTCATTCTTGGGGGATCCTAATATAAGGTTTTAAATCGATTACTATTTATCTGATAAGAGTTATTATTATTATTCATAACACCACATTTCCATAAAAAGTTCCCATGTTTTAGTTCTATGAATAATTGAAATTAAATCAAGAAGAAATAAAAATATAAAACCATTTTTTCCTTATATAAAATCATTCGTAATAATTTTTAGCCTTTACACAGTGTATTACCTGTATAAAAGTCATTGTTGATCACCCTTATAGTGGCATGTAAACACAAGGCATACCATTATCTGAAAAATTCACATTCGAGTAGTGAAAATTGTAATTGTTAAATAAATTTTGTTCATGAAGGTGTTATGTATGGGTATGATATTTATTACCCTTACAAATATATATTGTTCTAGGTTTTAATGTTTAATGTTAGGGTTAGTTATTATTAGCTTACTATAAATAGGTTAAATAATATTTTAAAACATTTATAAGTGGTATACATTTTATAAAATATATACATAAAATTATTACCTTTTTGTGAGGAGATGTGTGAAGGTCAAATTTAAGAAACCATTACCCAGATAATCTAAATAATGGTATTGGAATTATTACCTCTACATAGGCTTCAAAATACTTTGGTTACCATTATGTTGATGACTTGTGTGAAGGTAACAAACCCATTACAATTAAATAAAATGTGATAGAAAGAGGAAATCAATTCATTAACTTTATGAATCATATTATATTTATTTTTTTAATGTTTATTAGTGACACAATTTTATTTCAATTATTTTAGACATCCAGGGTATGGGTAGAAGGACATTAATTTATACAGAAATAGATTTATATATAAGGATAAAAAGAATGATTTTAAATATTGATAAAAATTCATTCTAAAAAATTAAATGATCTTAATGAATTATAATGGGTTTGTAAACTATATTAAATTTTTATTTTTTTAATATTTAATATATATGAATTAGTGAATGAATGGATGATTTATAAAGTATTTATAATTGAATAAATTATTGCGAAATGTTAGTCAATAAATATTAATTATTGGTATTTTTTATACCATTGAAAAAATTATATAAAATAACTTACTATCTAGACATAAAAGTGTTCATTTTGAATTAATAATTGAAAATTAATAAATTTTTATAAATTATAAAATCATCCATTAATATAAAATTTCTATATATAAATTATTATTTAATAATTAAATAATATTTTTGAAGTGAACATAATAAGAAGGGCCCATATTTTTTTATTATTTTAGAAAAACAAATTTCTGTTTTGATTAATGATATAATCATCGTTCAAATAATAATAATGTGTATGATATTTATAGTTATTAAGGTTATAAGATAATAGAAAACTTGATTTTATTTTTTTTAAATTTCATTAAGAATCATATATTTTAAATTGAAATTCTATATAATGATGAACATAAATGATTCCATATTGAAATCAATAAAATTTTTATTCATTAAATAATATAGAATGTCCATAATGTTGAATATGACATTATAAAAGGGTTTTTATCTTTTCTTTGTGAATTAAATAAAAATTGTTATCTCATGTCTAAATATTTAAGAATTCTATTTATATAAAGGTCATTGCCTATATTATTCATTGTTATAAAAACATTATAGGATGATTATTGAATGTTATGGTTTTAATTATTAATATAATTCTAAGATATAAAACCATTTATTAAATGTTATGTATGAAAATGAATTTCTTTTTTCATCAACATTTACCTCATCTTGTAATTTATGTTATCAACATGAATTTAGTTTTTGAATAAAGTCTATACCTATTAGGTGTTAGTATTATAATGAGTTTTATTATCTCTTGAATAAGGTATCCCAAGATAGCTGTAATTGGTGTTAAAATTACTCTTTACCAGGAGGGCTATGCATTCTCTAGGAAAGTTAATGGGGTTGGACATCTCTCGCCAAAAGCTTACTCATTTGGAGATATTAAATTTCATATAACTATAAAACATAACATGAAGATTTCATATACCTTATTACTATGATAAATTATATGTGTATGAATATAAATAAATTATATATTTGGTTGAGTAAAAAAATAATTGAATTTTTTAAAGAGTTATAAATTATCATGGTCTGAACAATTTGGTATAGTGGAAGGAATATGATTCCAAACATTGTTACAAGAATCATGAAAACATTAAATGTAAAACTTAAAAACATATGTTTATATTAATTTTCCTTTCAAATACAAAAAATTATATTCTTTAGAAATAATCAATTATCAAGACCACAAACATCTATCTAGGTAGGTCATGCTAATGATGAGATCCCCTGGATTATCTTGTACAATGAGACCAAGAATAGGTGACACAAGAACATCCTTTGGATGGAAATTTAGAAGATTAGTTCCCCAAGACTATCACTGATTAACCTATTTTATTCTTTTAATTTTTTTACACTAGTCAGGATATCCTAATTGGTGTTGGTAACTATATGAATAGATTTGAGTTTATCCATATGAAGAACTGGACAAAGAGATATCCTTTGAACATTCCAAGAGCCATATATGGTATGACTTGGATGATTCCCTACTAAAATAGCTATTCAGTGATAGTAATTTCCATGAGAATTCATGTGATAGTGAAATATGGATCTTTGAATTCTATTGGATATGATGAAAAAAATGGGTCATCATTATTTGCAGATCCTATTTAATAACACTCTTTATTAAGTGGATAATAATAAATTATACATAGATGATTAATTCTTCTTCTATAGATAATATAAACATAATTAAAAATATAAAAATTATGACAAATCATTGAGTTCTAGAAGATTAATATAAGCTACTCATAAGACTCATAACATAAGAAAATGATTATTCGAAATATTGGTTATATAATTAATATTTTTAATGAGAACATTATTATGTGTCAATATAGTTCCTTCATGAGAAACATACTACTAAAATTATTCCATAGGATAATCTAGATGAATATGAAAAAATAAGGTGATCCATTTAAGGGTAATAATGAAATAGATAAAATATAAATAAAGGAATCTTATAAGATTTGTTACATCAATAATATTGGTTACACCAAGGAATTAAATAATTTTATCTCATAAACTCAAAAATATTGGTTATTATAAATAATATGCATTATGATTGAATATTTTGATGGCTTGATGAAACTAAATATTACATTATAGATTTATTGGATATAGAAAACACTTATTTTATTTAAATATTTATATTATATCATCCATTTGTTTTATAATGTTTTATAAATAAACATGGTTTCAAGATAAAAATATTTTGATCTTTATGTTTTCATTAAAATAATAGGAGAATTTTTTTCATTGATAACATTGATGACATAAGCTAAGATAAACTTTTCAGAAGATGTGTTCTTTTTTCTCAATTTTCTCTTTAGGAGATTATGTGAACAATAGTGCTTCAAATTAAACGAGATGGGTGTTTTTAATACAAATGGTTTATGAATTGTTAGATTTTATAGAAAAAATATATGGGGAGACTAAAAATATATTTTTCATGCTTCGAGAATTCAACATAAAATAATATAGGAAAATTTTCTAAAAATATTTATTGAACTAAAGAAATGTGTGATGAATATCTTCAATGTTTTGAGAATTAAAAGGAATTAGAAATATTATATTAAGGTTCTAATGTATTGTATTGATATTTCAACTGGGTATATTATCATGTTGTTGAATAATTATAAATATTATTCCAAATTCTCTACATAATTCAAATTAGATTACTTTAGAGATGTTTCTAACTAATGATTCCAGATATAGGGATTTATCTAATTTTCATGTAGATATTTTTTAAGAATTGTATACAATATAATGAGTTAATAAAACCCATAATGTGAATCAAATGTAACATTGATATAAAATTTTAAAAATATGATATGATTAAATAGTGCCTATATCAGGGTTTTTCAATATTATGGAACTTTTTTGAATATTAAAATGTATCATATTTGTGTTATTCCCAACATTATCATTCATTCATAGTTCTTACATAAATGTATATATGGATGTACAGTTCATGAATATTTATGGTAATTTAAATCTCAAATTATGAATTTTATTTATCCCTAACTGATGTTTTGAAAAAGAGTTATATGTTATGATGAAATTTTATGGTTATTATGAGTAGTGTTCTTGTAAATAAATATGAAATGTTCTCATGATGAAAAATATGAATAATATTATTTGAACACACTAGATGACCTACTAATAATAACACATAGAGTGTTATAAAAAATTATTTTTTATACTAGGGATTCATGGATCATATATTATTCCCCATTACTTGAACATGGAAAGATTCATAGCATGGGAACCTTAAAAATTTTATACCCAACATACATATATATATATATTGAAATAATTGATATATGGGTGGTTGGGTATGTTTTTGAACATTTCATTGGTTGGTGCTTAACCAAGAATGTTTTTTTCTCTGGTATGATGAGTAATACATATGATACCTCGATTGAGATAGACCATGAGAGTGTGTTTGTCCTCCAAGATGTCTTATATCTTATTATATAAGGTTCTTGTGAAATGCATGTCCTTAAAGATTTATTACATTTTAAGTATTTATCAATGAGACAAGTCTACACTCTGAGAATTTATGATAGATGAGTTGGGTATATTTGTTTGACATTATCCATGACCAATGGTCACTTTATTTCATGGAAAATGGGTAAACAAGAGAATGCATGTTTTTATATGATATAGTCTAGTGGAAATATGTATAGATATAATTGTGTTTGATGGGGATCTTATCAGACCCCTTTATAGTGATGTAACATGGATACTTTTCTTGAGGCTGATCTTTACTGAAATTCTTGAATACAAGTATTCATATTTTTTGTTCCAACACTATAAATGAACCCAGAGTCACACATTGTGGTTATAACACTGTGGTTCATTTTTTTTACATGGGGAGATACACTAAAAATGATTTAATTTTAATACTAAAGTGTTTCAGATTGATGTTTACTATGTGTTGAAATTATGTCATATAAGGTGGATTTAATGATAACAATCCATATTTATTTTGGAAAAATATTGAAAAGGATTGTGTAATTTGGTTTCACATGTCATTATATACGATAGAATATTATGTTAAGTGGAACATAGTATTTTAGGATTTATTGAAGTGCAAGATTGAGGATAAGTGATAGAAATCCTTATTAATATATATATGACACACACATATATATGTGAAATTATATATAGTATGAATATTCTAATTTTGGTGAATGATATATCAATCCATTCATCTTTAAAATATATTATAATATGTTTTAATTTATTTTTCCTCCCATTAAGATATCATATAAAAGAAACTACATCATATGATGAAACATGTGATAGTTTACTATTCACACATAAGATTCTTTAGATGGATAAAAGAGCATATATTAATGATATATAAATGCACGAGTAAATTAAATATATTTATTATAATCCCTAATGAATCAAATTACCCACTTCCATGTAATGGCTATGTAAGATTATATATTGGTGCTCAATCAAAGGAACCTTGGCCTAGATAAATTTTCATCTCCCTATGATATGAAATGTCACCATGGATGATTTAGAATCCCATATAATAAATTCATGATTTATCATGACCCATGGATTCCTTTGGAGGGAATATTTTCTCTATATTTTCTTAAAAATTTGTCTCAAACCTATGTGATGGTGACTGAGATGATTTAGATTATCTCCAGTATAATGTATGCCATCTTTAATTTATATTTCATCATTTCTATTCTAGACATAGTTTCAAATTTTATTCTAGGTTAATACATAGAAAAGGTTTGACCACTATTCATCTTGATCTAATAAGAGTTATTAGGTGCATTAGAAACACTATAGAACACATGCTCTCTTATATACTCTATCATTATTCCAATTCGAAACATGCATCCTATTCTAATACTATGCTCATAGACAACTAATTCATCCATGTAATATCTTCCATATATATATATATATCATATCTAAACCCAAGAATGAGACTCTCAGATATAAAATAAATGTGAGCATATGTTAGCAATTTAATTATCACCCATGCTACGTGATGACCACTTATGGTATAAGTTTGTCCTTTGATAATGTACATTGGCTAGCTTACCCACTTCAATACAATGACTACAAGGAGATGATGTCACTCACATGACCACTGCTTCTTCACCATTATTATTTAATAGGTGAGTCAACAAATAGTAGGTTCCACGATACCTCCACTTATACAAATCCAATTAAAACAATTCTTTGTGTCATGATACATATTATCCAACCCCATATGCACTTCACATATAGTTTTATAAGTGTCCCTCATTATCTTATCTATCATAAAAAAGAATTCTCCACCCTATCATGGATTTAGTGCATATATTCCTCATCTAGAGACAATCCTATTATTATATCATCTCCAATTATCTATCCCCAAATAATAATATAACCAAAATCAGGCTTCATTCTAGGAATTTCTCAATACACCAGTGAAAGGGTAATGACAATTGAGAAAAATGAAATTTATACTCCACCCTTCAACATGTATATCTTATTGTCAGTTTAGAAATTTCATCATATTTTACTTCTCATCAGAAATGTGATTTTCTTACTCTTTAGTATTTATACTAAGAAAATCTATGATGTCCTTCCCTTTCCCAAACCGTATTCCATCTCAAAGTCAATGCTCTATAAGAACATAACACAATTACTCTACCTCATGTTCACGTAGTAGTGGTAGAATATTTATATCTTATTGTCATGGTTTGGGAAAATGAATAATATCATAGTAAATAGATAATGATTCTATCACTGTATGGCATGATCCACATTATATTTCTATAAATCATAGGTTGGTTAGTTCTTTTCAAGGGTTTGTAGAAGATATAAAATATAAGCTAATACCAATTTATTATTCATTAAAATAGTTCAAAAAATAATATCTAATAGAAAAAATAGACAATATAAGTATTCTTAAAATCTGGATGAATAAAAATTATAGTGGGAATAGACCTCTTCATCTACATTTAGAATGAAACTTCAAAACAAATTACAATACTCAAACTTCACACCCTTCTTGGTTTCCCACATTACGGGTGATACCAAGTGGGAGAAATATTTAATATGTCGTTTCTAATACCTAGATTTGATAAGAAAAATTATAATCTTAAAACATATTCCGAGGTTATTTCCATGAATGTATCACCTCCACTTTCTATAGATCAAATGAGATTCCCACACTTTAGATCACATTCCCTATGAATTTGACCTCCTTAATCCAATAGTGACACTATGAATACATGGAATAAATATGATGTACTCAAAGTGTTCCCAATAATTTCCTCGGGTTCTCGATATATAACTCCCAAGTAAACATGTGTACCAAAATTCCAATGAAAATCACAAGGATAAAAAAGTTTTGGTATGGTTGAAAGATCTGGTTCATGAGATCCTTTATCATCACCAAAGAGGTTTTCATACTAAATGGAATTACATGGAACACATACAACCAAAACATACCGTTGAGTTGTATCTTAGATATATCCTCTTTTTTGATCCCTAACTATTATAGAATAATACTATGTAAATCTTGGAGAACCATTATGCTCCCATTGATTAACAAAATAGGTCATCAATACTTAGAAATGTATACATGTTCGTCACAAAAACCATATTCAACTTATGGTAATACTTTTGAAATATGAGGCTACCATCATCTTTCATGGAGATTAATATAAAGAAAATTCATGACAGAGACTCAAGTAGATAAATCCTTTTTCTTTTAGGTCATCAAGATACAAATTCATCTCTCTTAGCATAGCTGGTACCATACTATAAGAAGGACTTAATATTACATCTTCACCTATATAGAGATCAATCATTATCACGATCTCCATGATAAGGGGTAATCTAGAAAATATATCTTGAAAAACATCCATGAAATGTGTCACTATTAGTGGAAAATAAGATAACTCTATACCATTATACATTTTAAGTTCCATACCCACTACTTATGATGTAATGGATCAAATTTTCCCAAGGTTGGGTCCTTCTATACCTACAGCTCATCTAAATACCCAATAATAAAATACTCATTTACTATATGGGAGTTAAAATACACCCTAATTTGGTAAAAAATGATTAAATCATCGAATCACATTTATCAATCCATCGTATAGTTAATATTTAAACTTATCCCATCAAGAGAAATGAAATCTTGCAAGTGTGTACAACCCTTAACCACTATGGAACATGTTGGGAATCAGATAAAATAGCTTATACTCTTAATAAGTTATTTATGAAGGGAATATATCTCAATGGAAAACTATATATGTAACCCAATACTAAAAAAATCATGTATATATAAAAGAATGGTATTCCCATTAATTGAATAAAGAAACTGAATGCGTTGATGAATCCAAAACCATAACCTTGAAGATAGATGGAACCTATGTTTCATCAGATATAACATTATTTAAAATGTATACCTAACATATATTTTATTTGAAACATTAAACTAATGATTCCTATATAACATGAGGAATTAACCCCTAAAGAATTTGCAGCATCTAGAACCCCTGATACATTTGGATAAAACCATGGCCGGATATCTTAGAGGATGACATACTATCTGTCTAAGGCCCCCCTAACCAAGATATAAAATAATGCATTATCCCTTAAAAAAAGTGAATCCAACTCATATATTATCAATCAAAATCACTACAGGTTTACCATATATCTATTCAGATTTCACTCCTTCGGTGGACTCATAATATTGTTGTAGAAATTACCTATTAATCTAAATTGGTTGCATTTAAAAGTAAATACACCTATGAATGGATATAAACACCTCTACCTTTCCTAGAATATCTTCACATAAAGACATGGAGATGATCCACAACACGCTCCTCAACCAAGACCATCTCAATAATGAGATCATTTTGAACTAAATAATGTAGGACATAAGGTCAAACATATTTCCTTGAAAACATAGCCTAAGTTTATGACCTATCTCAAAAATTCTAGCCTTCTTGGACTCATTACCAACCAATAATATTGTAAAATTAAATAAATCAATAAAGAAGTTGAATAATACATCTTGGACATAATACTCTCTTATAACTACATGAAATCATGTGTTTATTTTATATTTAAAACTAGTGTAATAAATAATTAAATTATAGGTCAATAAAGGTATACTATGACAATATATCATTACTCATAAACTATTCCATTTCACCCCACCATCTTCTAGAGAATATAAATATATTTTATGCATCTAAATTTATTATCTAGTCATTTGGTGTCTTAACCATCTTTAAAAAAACCATGTTAACCGTGATCTACTATTTATCATCATGTGAAGCTATCATACCCTATAATGATATAGTATAAAATATCTTCAAAACTCAAAAAATTAAATCATGGTTGGTCCACTACAATAAAAAATGTCTTATCAAGTTAATACTATACAAAACACACATTGGGAAACTCTCTCATGTATAAAAACTATTGTAATATCCTCAATAGAATTGACACCCCCTATTTTAGTAATTAGGAGGTATAATTATTGTATTACCTACATTTGGAACATCCTTAGTCTATTCCATGGGTGGAACTGCAAGATATCATGGAGGAGGATTTTTTTAAATGAGAAAACAATGACTCAGAATCAGATTTAATAGAATACATATGAATAATATTTATGAAATTAATAGTCACTCATACTAAAAAATTCCCTAGGATACACGACTCAAGGGTCCACCCATAACCACAAACCTCAACCAACCATTACACTCTCAATCCCTAATACCATACCACAGGTAATTTAATATTATTAAAAGTCATAAATAACAAAATTAGTTAATACCAAATCTAAATTTGTAAAATTTGAAAAAAAGGCTTATTCGGGAAAAAATTTAACATTATATATTTTTCAATTTAAATAATTTCAAAAAATATAAATCATAGGAAATATTGTGAATTCCATGGGAACCAACAAAATAAATCATGATACATGAACTCATGTGTTCTCTCTTCTCTAATAAATGAGAAAACCAAAATTCTATCAACCCACAATATCACTATATTAAAATTACAAATCAATAATATGTCAAATAATAGAACAAAAACCATTATTATATTAAACAGAATATAAATTATATTGGTTTTATTGAAACACATGCATAACTAACTATCAAATTCCAAACAATAATATATCAATTATACCAAGATGTAAATAATGAACAAAAGAAAGGGGGTATTTATACCATTCTTAAAACCCCATATAGAATCACTTGGTCTGAGATAGAGCGGTATGAGACATCATGAATACATCCACTAACGAAAGAGTCAACCTACTAACAGTGATTGGGTTTTCATGTTTTATATAGACTGCAACACTTTTATTAAGTGACATTAAATCACAATAAAATAGATGGTGTAATTTGTAAAATAATCTTAAATGAAAACCTAAAACAATCTAATAGATAAATGTCATCATAGACTATTCCAAATCAGATACAATAATTCTGACATATGACTCAAAGGATCCCCACATGAAGTGCGTAAATATAGTTGAAAAATTGATATAGAATACCATTGGTGTATAAGTAAAATATACTAGAGTAGATCCTACAATATCCTAAAAATACTGACCAGCCCTACCTATATAGTAGCTTGAGACATGTATTTTCCCATTGACGAGTCCTTGAGAACAGTACGTGTACTAGAGGTCCCATGAAAGATTCAAGTAATATAAAAAGTATAAAATCTCAACCATTTTCATAGATTACATGAAATAAATTTATGAAATAATATATATTGATAAATAATAATAAAAATAGTACACCTCTATTGTGTCTTCATGTACTAATTAAATATACAAAACCCCATTCCATACCAACTTCCACTTCATATTGAAATGATGATATATCTCAAGAAACAAGTACACATAGACCATGAATGGCAACATCCCACTTGAGGTTTAATCACACATCATGATATTTTTCATATCCCAAATCAAGAGCTAAATCATCCCCTCTCACTATGGGGAGGGAACATAACATGTCTTGAGCCACAATTTCTCACTCATCTTTGGTCTCCCATCAGGTCAAAAAAATATTCCATCTCACACAGGGAATGACATACATCATGTCTAATTCCACACCCTCTCACTCTATGTTGGTCACATGTTAAGTCCCATAACATACCCTTATCAGTCATGGTAGGTTAAAAATCATTTTCTGTTGCCCTTCTATTTTACAGATTTGGGTACATACATAAACATGTCATACTCAACCCTGTCACTCAAAGAAACCATAATATACATGATTTGATTCCATTACAAAAAAAACCACCACAATATCACTCAATTTTTGGGAAAAATCAATTAGGATAGATAAATATATAATAAGTAGGTATATCACAAAATCAAATAAATATTGAGGGGAAACAACTATACTAATAGAAAAAACCCATGAAAAAAGATTCTATAAGGATATCCCATCAGATTATTATAAACCAACACCTTTATGTCGTCAATTTTAACTGATTTTATATACACTACTCCTTATAAAGTATTTTATTTCCTCCAAAATTCCCAAATTCCATCCCATATTTCTTCTAAAGACATAATTGATCCTGAAAACCAACTCTAGAGCCATTTACCCAAGAGAAAAAAACCCTATGTCTATTCATGGAATGAGGTTGGATTTTTCTATTTTTAATCCATCATACCCATACATACCCTTCACGGGTTGAATATGGTAAATTTGTAACCACCCTCCCACATTAATACAAATATTTGACAATAATGATCCAATTCAGACAACCATAAGAAATTGAGTCCTTATAAAAACATTTAAATGTCATAAAATGTAAATTACTTCCTACCGTATGCATGAGGGAGCTCAAACATTGAATGACTCCACCTGATTATATATTGATCCAAATAATCCATATTTTTTTCCAACAGATCCTAAAATTAATGTATTTGTGATGGAATGAAATAAAACAAGAATATATACTAGAATATAGTGTATGAAAATTCTTATATATACCATGAAAAGATCACTAGGACAAACAACATATCAAACAGTTAATGAAAATGCCTTGAAATCATAGATTTCCAATAGGAAACTCTAAATCACATGAATCTTGATTAAGGGATAGTGGAGGTGTATATGAGTATGTAATTAAAAAACAAATACTAATAAAATGGACCAATATACTAATGGTTACTCACCCTAGTATGACTGCATAATTGTTGGCCTTTATAGGTTCTCACACCGGGCACTTCGTGTGGCCAATGGGGTGAAATCCCTTATATGGATACATACCTTCAAAAAAAACTTATTCTCCATTTAATGGGTATTGGTTCCCTCAATATATATATTAACATGGGTACACCTCTCTATCATTCTTTTTGAGTATAACGACCCATACTTTACATACATTGTTATTACTTTAGAATTGAAGCACACTTATTACAACATATAACAAAACCAAGAAAGGACCGTATAGGTATAGTGTGTTTAGAAACTGGGAAACATAAACAACTGGTTCATAAATCATCTAATTTTCCTCCCATTTATTTCATCATATCTAGAGTCCCTTTTTGGAATATTCTACTTAATAACTTTCTTCCCAACCTGGGGAAATAAAACATACAAATGGGTGAGCTCAAATGCTCAGTAAGGGTAAACAAAATAAATATCAATCACATCATATACATAAGCACATAACTTTTGGAAATCTTAACCTGCAAAAGTGATCATAATTTCATAACATGGGATAAATCATAGTAGTGAAATATAATCCCAATAATCATAACATAAAACATAAAACTTTTTGGAATACACACACAATCATAGAGAATCATTTCTTATTAGTCAAGACTCATTGCCAAGACTATCTTAGTGGACAAAGTCCATTTCAGAACCGAGTTTACTCCACGTTTCAGTCCTGTTTCACTAAACCGGTATAACTTACAGTTCCAGCCATGTCTATCTGATGAGATATAAAATCTTTACCCAATGCATTGGAGGGAGATATAGGTCCCACCAATCTCATAATGATACCATTCTTATGTGTGCCACAAAATCATAAACCATACATCATAGAATAACCCATGTAATGAAAATGGGATTCTTAATCATCATGACATCATAAAACAATTCATATAAGATAAAGGAATTCATAAAAATAATTCCATCACAACATAATCAAATCAATGTAATAATAGGGATATAAATATAACCCTTTTATTATATTAGATGGAAAATAATTCTGATAAAACACTTGAACTCCATTCTTGAGGAAAATATCATTTCTGCTTCAAAAACACTTTTCCTTTCTTAACATGTCACACAATTTTAAGAGAAGTTGATTAAAAATAAACTTGAAAACTTGTAAAGGAAGCTTCTTGGAAATATTGTTTTAAAAATACATCCATGCCGTATAAGTTAAAAAAGACATTCTTCTCGTACTTTTGTCAGAAAAGTCAAAAAAGTACCTCATACGAAAAACGACAAAAGATTCCTTTCATATCTTTTACTAAAAACTCACCGGAGGGTAAAATATGATTTAAAAAATTGTAGGTGAATGTAAATAATATTACATATTGAGGAAACATGGATGTGGATGATAAAATACACCCCAGTAAATTCCAAAGTATAAACAATCTTGGATAAAAATGAGATTGTGATATTTCCCTTACATTTGGTCTGATATGCTTCGTACGTGTCTGAAACTCCTGTATAATGATTTAAATAATGTTATTGACTTATTAAAGAATCATACTTATTTTATGATATCATATACGGTCATATTCTTGGCTTATTATTAGTAATATTTCATTACTACTTGTTATTCAGGTGTTTATTACTTTTTGTTCTTATGCGTGTTTGTCGAATAAATTCTTATTATTATCTTTAGGTTATAGATACCTCATTTCCAGAATATTATTAGTGTAATATATATCATATTCATTCATTCAATTCATTTATATAATCATTATGAAATGAATATCATGTAGAACAAGTCGCATCACATTGTGGAGACGGTATTCCGTACGTACGCACGAGTGATTATATCGTTCCTATGATCGTGGAATTTTAATGGAGTGTACGTATACTATTTCAGAATCATTATCACTTTATAATAGTCAAATATAGTCATTATTTACACCATTATACCCATACAAGTAAGGTGGTGGTGGAAAATAGATTACACCACGGCGTGGAGACGGTATTCCGTACGTACGCACACGCGGTGATTTATTTTTCCGTAGGATGGATAGATGGTGAAATAGGGTTTCTTAATTATTATAATAACATATCAGTATATGAGTGATACTGATGTTATTACTTCATAATGAAACAACTAAAGAAGAAGAAGTGGAATAAGAAATAATGATGAAAGAATCGGTAACGGACATTATCTCTTCTTTGAAGTGCTTCTTTGAGACCTTCTTTTAGGGCACTAAAATTGGTCTTTGAAGAATACCAAGACCTCTAGGATGTCTCTAGGGAAGTGGAGAGGAGAACGTGGAAGGGTTTGGCCGATCATGAAGGCTCAAAGTGGTGTGAGGAAGAGAGGGAGGAGGTGCCCTTTTATAAGGGAGGAGAGGGGCACCTTTGGAATAACAAAAAATATTATTTTATTAGAAAGTCAAGTTCGGTTTTAAATAGCTCCAAATTGATTTATTTAGAGTCTAAGGTGGGTATGGGTCTAAATTCTCTCATCCAATAGAATTTAGACAAGTTTATGTTCCTATTTTAACCTTATCATTTAGATTTAACATTAAGTTAAATAATTTTACTTTTTCTGTGTCTTCTTGTGTTCTTATACTATAAGGTTTATAAACTTACTATATCAAGACAAACGAACCCCAAGTTGTTTATTATTAATATATATAACCTTATCTAAGTCATTTGTCTGAACCTTAGAATTTTAGGAATAAAATAACAATTAATAATATAATAATTGTTTTAAAAACTATTTTATGTCAATTTTGACACTATTTAGTAATTGTTTTTTGCGAAAATAATAACAGAATGATAAGTTAAAAAAAGTTAATTATATCAATACTAACATGTCATATTAACCTAGAAAATTTGTTTAATTTATAAAAAGTCTCAAATTTTATTTATTTGGGTATTTATAACATCAATTATGTCAATATTTCATTAATAAGATAATTACTACATCATCGTTGTGTCATAAATAAATTAAATTATTTAATGTCTAAAATTATAAATAAAATACCAATATGTAGGAACTCATTTTATCTTTCTAATGAATATTTATAGTCGAATTTATCTTATTCATAACCCCATATTAAAAATGATTTAGTTATTAAACTTTGATTTTAACTATTTTAACCATTCTTTAAATAAATTAATAATAAATGTCCTAATCTAATCCATGTGGGCCTAAATGGTCATATTTTATTCCTAAGTTTGTTTTTGGTCGAGTTACACTTGTCCAATAGAATTCGGACATATTTTAGGGTAATAATAATATCATTTTTACCCTTAATTACCCTAATTACTTTTAACCGTGGTAAAAAAAAGGTAAAACATTACTATTCACAAAAATTATTTTCATCTCATTGAACCACATTTTAGTCCTTGATATTAACCGTGTCTCTCGGATTTTCGAAATTCCACTCACAGAAGTGGTAAAATTAAGTTTTAGGAAAAATCCAGTTTTTTTAACTACCACTTAGTGGTTTCACTATTCATCAAAAATTGAAAGTTTTCAGAAAAATACCAAAATTTCACCCTAGGCTAATTTTGATATTACGAATCCAAAAATGAAGTCCATTTTGAAAAATAAAATTTATAAAATCTCAAAAAGTGGTTATTACTATTCATAACAGCTAGTTTTAATAATATTTTAATAGTATATCGCTGTTTAGTGAAACTCAGTATTGCGTACGACGCAAGCTATCGAGGAAGGTAGCGGTTGCGTGTAAAGCAAGACAAGCTAGTGTTGTGTGTAGTGAAAGATTCCTTTGATGATTTATATAACATAAAAACAAAATATTTCACATAAAAGTCTCAGGTGTTACATTCTACCCCACTTAAAATGAATTTCGCCCTCAAAATTCGTCACTTTGTAACAAACAGATGAGGATACCTCTCCCTCATCATATCCTCAAGCTCACATGTAGCTTCTTCTAATTGATGGTTCCTCTATAAAACTTTCACCAATCGAGTGGTCTTGTTTCGTCGGACTTTTTCGCTATGATCCAGAATCTCTATCGGTTGTTCTTCATAAGAAAGATCTTGCTCCAGCGGTACAACTTCTGAGCTGAGTACATGTGAAGGATCAGGTATGTAATTTCTCAGGAGAGATACATAGAACACATCGTGAACTTGAGAGAGATTCGGTGGAAGCGCAATTCGGTAAGCTACCTTCCCAACATGATCGAGTATTTCGAATGGACCGATATATCTAGGGCTCAACTTCCCCTTCTTTCCAAATCTCATAACCCTCTTCTAGGGAGATATTCGTAAGAACACTTTATCACCAACTTCAAACTCTAGGTCTTTTCTTCGGTTGTCAGCATAACTTTTATGTCGACTCTGAGCTGCACTTATGTGTTGTTGAATAGATCTGACCTTTTCTGCCATTTCATCAACGAGATCGGGTCCTAATAGCTTTCTTTCCCCAACTTCATTCCAGAAAGTTGGAGTCCAGCATTTCTTTCCATAGAGAGCTTCATAAGGAGCCATCTAAATACTGCAGTTAATGCTATTATTATAAGAAAATTCCACCAAAGGTAGGTGTTGATCCCAACCACCTTTGAAATCCATAGATAAAGCTCTCAACATATCCTCTAGAGTTTGAATTGTTCTCTCAGACTGACCGTCTATCTGATGATGATAAACAGTGCTGAAACTCAACTCTGTATCCAGAGAATACTGAAGACTTTTCCAGAACTTAGAGGTAAATCTCGGATCCCGATTAGATATAATAGAAAGTGGTACTCCATGCAATCTTACCACTTCCTTTACATATATCCTGGCAAGCTGATCCAGAGAGAAATCCTCTCTAATAGCAATGAAGTGTGCAGACTTTGTAAGACGATCAACTATGACCTGAATAACATTATTGCCTTTGGATGTTTTAGGAAGTCCTATGACAAATTCCATAGGGATGTTTTCCCATTTCCATTTGGGTATGGGTAATGGTTGTAACATCCCCTTAGACTTCTGTCTCTCATCTTTAACTTGTTGACAAACCAAGCATCGAGAGACACATTCACCAACATCTCTTTTCATGCCATCCCACCAGAAGTACTCTTTCAGGTCCCTATACATCTTTGTGCTTCTAGGATGAATAGAGAATGAAGAACTATGAGCCTCATCCAGTAGCTCCTTCTTTAATTCGGGGATGGGAGGAACACAAACCCGATTCCTGAACATTATTATCCAATCACAAGTAAGGTTGAATTGAGGAATATTTCTCACCTTCTTTTGTAACTCGACATCTTCTTTCTGTGCCTATTTAATCTTCACATGTATAGATGGTTGAACATTCATTTGAGAAAGATACGATTTCCCCCTTCCATTATAATTCCAAGATCCATCCTTTGTAAATCCATAAATATTGGATCTTTGGTGATCCTCATCATGGATAAACTGGCGTGGTCTTGTCGACTTAATGCATCTCCCACCTTGTTTGCTTCCCCAGAGTGGTAATGGATTGAGCAGTCGTAATCCTTAATCATCTCCAACCATCTTCTTTGGCGCATATTCAGCTCCTTTTGTGTGAAAATATACTTTAAACTTTTATGATCAGTATAAATGTCACACCTTTCTCCATAAAGATAATGCCTCAAAATCATTAATGCAAAGATTACCGCAGCAAACTCCAAATCATGAGTTGGGTAATTTTGCTCAAGTATTTTCAACTGTCGTGAGGCATAAGCTATCACCATATCATTTTGCATAAGAACACACCCCAATCCCTTCGTGGATGCATCACTGAAGATCACAAACCTTTCTCCACTACAAGGGAGTGTGAGCACAGGTGCACTGGATAACCTTCTTTTCAACTCCTTGAAATTCTCTTCACATTTCTCCGTCCAAAAAAACTTAACTCCTTTCCAAGTCAACTTGGTGAGTGGATTAGATAATCGTGAAAAATCTTTCACAAAACGTCGATAATATCCATCCAAACCAAGAAAACTTCGGATCTCAGTCACTGTTGTTGGTCTCAACCATCTTTCGATAACCTCTGTTTTTGCTGGATCCACAGATATCCCCTATTTTGAGATTATGTTACCCAAAAATGCAACTTTTTGAAGCCAAAATTCACACTTGGTAAATTTGGCATAAAGCTTCTACTTTCTCAGGGTCTTCAATATAATTCTCAAGTGATCTTCATGTTCTTCCTTGATCTTTGAATATACAAGAATACCGTCTATAAATACTACCACAAACTGATCAAGATAGACTCTAAAGACTCTATTCATCAGATCCATGAAGACAGCAAGGGCATTAGTAAGACCAAATGGCATCACTATAAATTCATAGTGTCCATACCTTGTACAGAAAGTCGTATTTGGTATATCCTCCCTTTTGACCCTTAATTGATGATACCCTGAACGAAGGTCAATCTTTGAAAAGTATTGAGCTCTGCGTAGTTGGTCAAATAGGTCATCAATGCGCGGGAGAGGATATTTGTTCTTGATAGTGATCTTGTTAAGTTCTCGATAATAAATGAAGAGTCTCATTGATCTATCTTTCTTCTTAACAAACAGAACAGGTTCTCCCTAAGGTGACACACTAGGGCATATGAAGCCCTTATCACGATTCTCTTGGAGTTGCTTCTTCAATTCATGCAACTCAATTGGGGCCATTCTATAAGGTGTCTTTGAAATAGTCAAAGAACCCGGTACGAGTTCTATTGAAAACTCAACTTCACGATTCGGTGGAAGACCCGGTAATTCCTTCGGAAAGACATCGTCAAACTCCTGTACAATGGGCATATTCTTAATTGTGAGTTTCTCACCAAAAATTTGAGATAAATAACCTTCATTTAGTGGAATCAAGACCCATAAGATAGAAGTAACATCCACTGGAAGGTTATGTTCATCCTTGCATCGATAGACGATCATAGATTCATCAGGAATATGAAATGTGACTTCCCTTCTTTCAGAATTGATATGGGCTCCATGTAGAGAAATCCAATCAATGCCAAGAATCACATCAAATTCCACTATAGGAAGGATCACAAGATTTGCAGGAAGCACTTTCCCACAAACTTCAATCGGAGAAGAATTATAAACTTTTGATGCGACTGTTGTGCCATTTGGGGTTGTCACAACTAACTCAACATCTAACTGTTGAGGTAATAAGGTGATATCCTTAGAAAATTCTTCAGAAATAAAGGAGTGGGTGGATCCAGAATCAAATAAAACATTTGCTACTTTAGAGTGGATGATAAGTGTACCTTTCACCACATCGTTATCGTACTCCACATCACTGATAGAAATTGCATGTGGCTTTCCTTTGTCTTCAGCCTTAAGAGTTTTTTGACGTCGAACATCATCATCAACCCTTGGATTTGGGCATTTATTGGAATAATGCCCCATCTCCTTGCACTTGAAACATTGAAGTGTAGTAGGTTCATTCTGTGCATCCGTTCCTTTGTTTGCATCATTAGACATCTTCTTCCCACCATTACGTCATTCAAATGCATGATGACCTTCCTTTCCACATTTGAAACATTTACTTGTCCCTTTAAGACAACTCCCTCCATGTTTCTTTCCAAACTTTGAGAATAAGGGAAAGCTCATCTTCTTTTCAGTGTGCTCTTTATATTTTCCTTTGAATTCCATTTTCTTTTCTTATCAAACCCATATGACTGATGGGTTACTCCAATCTCCATATCAACTTTGAGAGCACATCGAACGATTTCCTCATAGCTATTGAAGTCCATTATGGCTAAGGCCCTTTGAAGACTTGGTTTTAAGCCACTAAAGAATCGATTGATCTTACTCTCAGGTTGGATAATAATACCAGAAGCGTACCTTACAAGTCTTGTAAAATTTTCTTCATAGGTACCAAAAGATTCATCATCCTTTTTCTTCAGTTCAAGAAACGCTTTCTCCATCTTTGTTCGGAGAATACGAGGGAAGTACTTATTGAAAAATATTTTCTTGAACTCGTCTCATTCCATGGACTCAATTTCATCCCTTTTCCTCGTATTATTAATAAGATTCCACCATTGATCAGCATAACCTTCCAAATGATACACTGCTAAGATGACTTTATCATGTTCAGAACATTGAAGAACTGAAAATATCTTTTCAGTAGTACTAATCCATTGTTCAGCAACTAATGGATCAGTAGACCCGTTGAATGAAGGTGGACGCTGCCTCATGAAGGATTCAACAGAATGTTGCTCCTTCCTTTGCTCGTTTGGAAGTCCTACATGATTCATAGCTTGAGAAAGTTGTGTGAGCATGTCTACAAGATTTTTCATTCCAGCTCCCATAACGTTTGGTTGCTCAGGGGGACAATAATTACATTGCCCTTCGCATTCCGCATTAACACGGTTCTTTCGGGTTCCAGCCATTGACTAAAACCAAGAAGAATAGTGTGAGAAACACTAATTATAATAGGAAAATCACATAATCAAGAGTAAAATTTCACACTTAAGGTCTTATCCTAGGTTATTCATGGCCATTTCTAAAACACTAAGATTGTGTTCTATGCTTAGACTTATCCTTAGGGTTCTTACTAAGCTTTCACATCCTAGTTTCCAAAGGTTGACTATACCTTTCCTCTGATACCAACTATAATGACCCATACTTTACATAAATTGTTATTAATTCATAATTGAAGCACACTTATTAAAACATATAACATAACCAAGAAAAGACCGTATAGGTACAGTGTCTTTAGAAACTGGGAAACATAAACAACTGGTTCATAAAGCGTCTACTTTGCCTCCCATTTATTTCATCATATCTAGAGTCTCTTTTGGCATATTCTACTTAATAAACGTCTTCCTGACCTGAGGAAATAAAACATACAAAAGGGTGAGCTCAAATGCTCAGTAAGGGTAAACAAAATAAATATCAATCACATCATATACATAAGCACATAACTTTTGGAAATATTAACCTGCAAAAGAGATCATAATTTCATAACATGGGATAAATCATAGTAGTGAAATGCAATCCCAATAATCATAACTTAAAACATGAAACTTTGTGTCATACACACATAATCATAGAGAATCAATTTTTATTAGTCAAGACTCATTTCCAAGACTATCTTAGTGGACAAAGTCCATTTCTGAACCGAGTTCACTTTTCGTTTCAGTCTTGTTTCACAGAATCGGTATAACCTACCGTTCCAACCATGTCTATCTCATGAGATATAAAATCTTTACCCAATGCATTAGAGGGAGATATAGGTACCAGCAATCTCATAATCATACCATTCTTATGCGTGCCACAAAATCATAAACCATACATCATAGAATAACCCATGTAATAAAAATGGGATTCTTAAAAATCGCGACATCATAAAACAATTCATATAAGATAAAGGAATTCATAAAAATAATTACATCAAAACATAATAAAATCAATGTAATAATAGGGATAAAACCATAACCCTTTTATTGTATTATATGGAAAATCATTTTTGATAAAACACTTGAACTCCATTCTTGAGGAAAATATCCTTTCTACTTCAAAAAAACTTTTACTTTCTTAACATGTCATACAATTTTAAGAGAAGATGATTATAAATAAAGTTGAAAACTTGTAAAGGAATCTTCTTGGAAATAATTTTTTAAAATCCATTCATGCCATATATGTTAAAAAATACATTCTTCTCGTACTTTTGTCGGAAAAGTCAAAAAAGTACCTCGTACGAAAAACGACAAAAGATTCCTTTCATATATTTTACTAAAAACTCACCGGAGTGTAAAATAGGATTTAAAAAATTGTAGGTGAATGGAAATAATATTACATATTGAGGAAACATGGATATGTATGATAAAATACACCCCAGTAAATGCCAAAGTATAAACAATCTCGGATAAAAATGAGATTCTGAAATTTTGCCTTACCATTGGTCCAATATGCTTTGTACGTGTCCGAAACTCCTGTATAATGATTTAAATAATGTTATTGACTTATTACAGAATCATAATTATTTTTATGATATCATATATGGTCATATTCTTAGATTATTATTAGTAATATTTCATTACTACTTGTTATTCGGGTGTTTATTACTTTTGTTCTTATGCGTGTTTGTCGAATAAATTATTATTCATATCTTTAGGTTATAGATACCTAATTTCCAGAATGGTATTAGTGTAATATATATCATATTAATTCATTCAATTCATTTATATAATCATTATGAAATGAATATCATGTAGAACGAGTCGCATCACATTGTGGAGACGGTATTCCGTACGTACGCACGAGTGATGATATCATTCTTATGATCATGGAATTGTATTGGAGTGTATGTATACTATTTAAGAATCAATATCACTTTATAATAGCCATATATAGTCATTATTTACACCCATTATACCCATACAAGTAAGGTGGTGGTGGAAAATAGATTACACCACGGCGTGGAGACGGTATTCCGTACGTACGCACACACGGTGATTTATTTTTTCCGTAGGATGGATAGATGGTGAAATAGGGTTTTTTCATACTTATAATAACATATCAGTATATGAGTGATACTGATGTTATTACTTAATAATGAAACAACTAAAGAAGAAGAAGTGGAAGAATAAATAAAGATGAAAGAATCGGTAACGGGCATTACCTCTTCTTTGAAGTGCTTCTTTGAGACCTTCTTTTAGGGCACTAAAATTGGTCTTTGAAGAATACCAGGACCTCTAGGATGTATCTAGGGAATTTTAGAGGAGAAAGTGGTAGGGTTTGGTCGTTCTTGACGGCTCAAAGTGGTGTGAGGAAGAGAGGGAGGAGGTTCCCTTTTATAAGGGAGGAGAGGGGCACCTTTGGAATGACCAAAAATATTATTTTATTATAAAGTCAAGTTCGGTTTTAAATAGCTCCAAATTGATTTATTTCAAGGATAATGTGGGGATGGGTCGACATCCTCTCATCCAATAGAATTTAGACAAGTTTAGGTTCCTATTTTAACCTTATCATTTAGATTTAACATTTTGTTAAATAATTTTACTTTTACCGTGTCTTCTTGTGTTCTTATACTATAAGGTTAATAAACATACTATATCAAGCCAAACGAACCCCAAGTTGTTTAGTAATAATATATATAACCTCATCTAACTCATTTTGCTGAACATTTTACTTTTAGGAATAAAATAACAATTAATAATATAATATTTGTTTTACAAACTATTTTATGTCAATTTTGACACTATTTAGTAATTGTTTTTTGTGAAAATCATAACAGAAAGATATGTTAGAACAAAGATAATTAAATTAATATTATCATGTCATATTAAACATGAAAATTAGTTTAATTCATAAAATGTCTCAAATTATATTTATTTGGGTATTTATGACATCAATTATGTCAATATTTCATTAATAAGATAATTACTGCATCATCGTTGTGTCATAAATAAATTAAATTATTTAATGTCTATAAATTACAAATAAAATACCATTATGTAGTAAATCGTTTTATCTTTCTAATTAATATTTATAGTCGAATTTATCTTATGTATAACCCCATATTAAAAATGATTTAGTTATTAAACTTTGATTTTAACTATTTTAACCCTTGTTTAAATAAATTAATAATAAATGTCCCAATCTAATACAAGTGGGCCTAAATGGTCATATTTTATTCCTAAGTTTGTTTTTGGTCGAATTACACTTTTCCAATAGAATTCGGACATGTTTTAGGGTAATAATAATATCATTTTTACCCTTAATTACCCTATTTACTTTTAACCGTGGTAAAAAAAGGTAAAAAGGTACTATTCACCAAAAATTATTTTCATATGATTGAACCAAATTTTAGTCCTTGACATTAACCGTGTCTCTCAGATATTCTAAATCCCACTCATAGAAGGGGTAAAATTAAGTTTTATGAAAAATTCAGTTTTTTTAACTACCACTTAGTGGTTTCACTATTCATCAAAAATTGAAAGTTTTCATAAAAATACCAAAATTTTACCCTAGGATAATTTCGATATTGCAAATCCAAAAATGAAGTCCATTTGGAAAAATAAATTTTATAAAATTTCAAAAAGTGGTTATTACTATTCATAACGGCTAGTTTTAATAATATTTTAATAGTATATCGTTGTTTAGTGAAACACGGTATTGCGTACGACGCAAGCTATCGAGGAAGGTCGCGGTTGCGTGTAAAGCAAGCCAAGCTAGTGTTTTGTGTAGTGAAAGATTCCTTTGATGATTTATATAATATAAAAACAAAATATTTCACATAAAAGTCTCGGGTGTTACATTGAGCCCAACTAAACCCAATCATTTTTCCAAGAAAACAAAAATTAACATTTTAAATCCATAAATGAATACTTTAATCATGTATATGATTTTAAGGTTATCACAAATATAATTTTTCAAACAATAATTGAAGACCATTATATATGGTTTTAGTCCATTTTATATTAATAGTATGAATTTAATAAAACACTTCATGGTGCTTGGATGATTATCACATAAGAGGTTTAACGTGAGATGTTTCCACATTAAATGTAAAAGTTTCTCAGGATTTCTCCGATGAATTCCACAATCACATGACCGAAAATAAACTTCTTATAATTTTATAATTATTCGTATTGACATTTTTATTTTTCATTCCAATAGGTAGTTAGATGAAATTTTTTATGATTTCTTTGGACCCCAAATCCCTTGCATGCATTACATCTGTTATTTTACATAGAATGAGGGTTCACCTAGCTTAGTAAAATCATATTCCTTGTTCCATATTTAGATATAATTATATATAGAATATATTTTTATTTGGTTTGGAGATTATTTTTATGGTATAATTTATTCTAAATTTTATATTTACAATATATTAGAGTGGATCCCAAGGTTGACAATAAAATTTGTTAATCTTTATAACTGGATATCCATATCTCTGATATATTAAATTAAATTTGTGTCATGTATTGGATACTATGTCACATTTTAAAATGATTTATTTTCATATACTGGGTGTATAGTCAGTTCATGGTATATGTAGTTTGAGAAGTAGGTTCTAAGGAATTATTGAGTGGATGATAAATGCTCATGTCCCTATTTATTTATATTATAGATAAAAAAGAATCTCAATTATTGTTATAAAATTACATAAATATATAATTATGTTCCTTAAAAACTATAAATTGGAATGAATTTATAGTTTTAGTTTGTAGGGATAAATTATTTTTAGATCTATAATGATTTTTTTGGTTCTTCTCTCCTAGTTGCAAAAAAAGTTTTAGAATTCCCGGAATCCTTAAGTAGCAACACCACATTATGTTGGAATATACACAATTCAATGAAAATTACATTACATAAATTCTATATATGATGTATTATTAAGTATAAAAAGGATTTTTATTAGATAATAACATTTTTTATTAATTTAGAGTAAAAGTACAATTAATTTATCACATATCCTTAGTGCATGATCAAAATAAAACTCTCTTGTTATTGTGGTCTGAAAATCTTAGTTATATATTAGCTTCCTCCAATAAATATGAAATTACCTCTTACCCGAAATATTTATTATTATAAAATAATTTCCTATAAATAAACTAATTAAAATATATTCTAGAATAATCTATTCATTGTATTCACCAATAATAATTGATCATTAATATTCACAATGTATACAGAAAAATAAAACATTTACAGGATCAAATGAAATGTGATGTTGTTATCAATTAATCCTAAAATGATAATTCTAGATAGTTAAAATGGATTGTAATAAATAAATAAGAAATAATATAAGATTAATATATTTCATCTATCAGATGAACTGTCCAAAAAAATTCTTAAATATGTATTTCAACTGTTGAGGTTGATGATTGTAGTTCAACATAGAAATTCACAAGTTTAAGTTATACTATTAAATTATATCTTATTAGTGTCCTATGGATGTTTTTTTAAGGATAGGATAAAAAATAAGTTTAATGATATATATATATATATATATATGAATAATTGGTTATAAATATTCTATTAATGTAGAGTATATATTTAGGGGTATTTTTCTAAGGGGGTAATTTTATTTTATGATGAACTTGTGGTGTGTGTGTGTGTAAAGTTATGATATTAGCCCATGATTTTCAATTTTTATATGTTTGAACTATTATATCATTTTCTATGTATGTGTGTATGAATTTTTTGAGAATATTTTTTAAGTACATTATAGGTAATTATTTTTGAAGTGATATAAAAGTTTAATCCAAAATGGAATGAAAGATACATTTATGGATATATTTGAAATTATTGTTCCAAATTATTATTTCCATCGTTAAATTTACTCACATGGGATTATAAATAGTAAATAATAAATCATTATTATGTTTTAGAGTGATTTATATTTATGTTTGGAAATAAAATCCAAAGTGGTAGATATATTACATTTGGATGATTTTGAGTGTCAATATTATCTAAGAGATGTTAATTATTTGATGGTAGGATAATGTTTGTTAAATGTGAAGATTAATTGGATATAAATTGTTACATTGGGGTTGAAATTTGTTTTCTGTATATTTATTAATAATTTTTCAACTAATGAATCACATTAAAATGAAGATAAATTCATGTATTTCTAATGAATTCATGGTGTTTTAGAATTGAGAATGTGTTTGAAAAGACTTTATTTAATGAGTGTAGTGTTGATATTCCTGAGATATGATAGAAAAAATCAGTCAATAATATTTTACAGATTTATTTAGTTCATATATTTAATTATTCATTTGATATATCTCCATAATATATACTCTTTTACACAACACAATGACTACAATTTTATGGTTTTTAGTTATTTGATGGATGCAATGACATGAAATTGTGGGGGTAGTTGTGCTATGATGTTACAAATCATCTCAAAATGATAATGGCTCTGATAATCATGATTTTCATTGGAATTTAAGGTTAAAACGAAATAAAAATATTCACTCCAATTATAATCTTGTGAAATTTTTTGTTCTTGATCATTTTGAGGTAACCATTTTTTAACAACGCACGTGGGGTAGTAATTTACATAATCAACCACTAACCATTATTATGGTATATTTTTTGGTTTTTTTATGATGTGAACATATGGTTGAATAATGTAATTATATAATAATATTTTATAAATACTTTAATCATTTTTAGTTAATAATATGTAATTAAAATATCTAATTGTCAATACTTAAATTGGATACATTGAAAGTTGATGGTTTTTTTGATTCTAAAGTGGAAATTTGAAATTCTTTGAAATGGGATGTGATTTTATGTATAGTGTGTAGGAAATTTGTGTGGAATGACTTTAATAATATATATATAGAGAATAAGAGGCAATAAAAGAATAAGGAACAATATTTATTATAATACACCTTTGAAGAGGAATATTAAGACCTTGAAGATGTAATCATTTCACTAAGGAAGGTGAAGTACAGTGGGTACATAATGTTTTTAAGGAAATATCATTTATCTTATTGACTATAGGTTCATTAATTATTCACTATATCTTATTTAAAGAATGAAAAATAGTTTTTATTGTCTATTGGGAGTTTTTGATAACAAAATTTTAGATTTTTTTGATCAAGGTGAATAAGATGAGACATTTCTCTATTAATGTTGGTTTGGATTGCTTTTAAGGATTCAAGAAGATCCTTATGTTTTTTTCTTATGGATTTTTCTGAATTAAAAATGGGATCATGTAATAATTGGGGGAAATAGTTTTAGACTTATTTTCAAAGGACAAACAACACTCTCTGTACATTATTTACTCATTCTAGTTGATCTAATACTAGTAGAAGATATTATTCTATATGATAGATGTAGAATTATCTTTGATTATTGAACCATGGAAATCATAATCTTGTTCTTTAAATTACTTTAGATATGTAAATGAGATCAATAAACTAACCATGAATTCTTTAATGGGATGAGTTATTATAATCATATGATCACCTTGCATAGTTTTTTGGATCATGTTGGTGAGAATTTAATCTATCCTACCTCCAAATATCAAAAATACATCTTTATCAAGAATTGTCACAATGACCACACTAGGGAGAATGTTGTTGTGATAATATCCCTCACAAATATTCTCAAAAATTTAAATTCCCATAAAACGTGAATCTTAATGTGAATTAACGATTTTAAATCTAATGGTTTAATAAAAAACCACTTTTGAGACTATATAACTATATGTTCATATAAATAAAACATTATTTAGCCATGAGATTCATTAAAAATATTAATGTTATATCCTATATACATAATGAATAGATAAAAAATCACCCAAAAATAGTTTATTGTTACTCCATTGTCCATGAGGGTTAAAATAGAATAGAAGCTAACTATAACAAGCCACCATAATGATAAAATGATAACATGTTTCTATCTTAGTTATTTATTTCACAATTAAAATTCAGTAATTAGGATTATAAAAAAATGTTTATAATAGTGTATGATTCATCAATGAAAGCTCAACCGTACAACATATAAGAGATCACCCATTTTCCATTGGTCACCCAATCCTTGTTATTTTCTTTAATAATATTTCAGTAAATTAATATTAGAGGAGTACTTTAGAAAACATGCATAAATTATTAGACACAAATCCCATTAATAACCAATATCACCTCTAACTAAAATATTTTACCACATAAAATACCATTGTAATAGTTTTTCAATCAGAGTCTCAGTTTGTAATAAATTTACATTTTTTCATTAGTATAACACCCTAAAATTTTATATGGTATTTTTACCATTAAATTAATACTACATTGAATAGATTATTTCCCATGAAAATAAAATCCCAAAATGAAACAAGGATAATTTTTTATAAAATAAAAATTTATAATATAAGAAACTAAATAAATAATGGGAATACAATATGAAAAAAATTAGGAACTGTACAAGTTGAATAATTATAGATGTAAATAAAAATATAGTGAAAATAAAATCATTATCCTTGGGGGTTTTCCTGAAGAGAATAACCCTAGATTCAATTATGTAATGGAGGGAAATAGTATAAAAATAAGATATCTATTGAGATATAAGTTGATAAGAAGATTGATTTTAGTAATGTATGTAAGACAATGTATAAGAATAAAATTTGACTTTTTAAAATATGCTCATTTGAAATATAACTATTGAATACATGGATATGGTAAATATGGTCATTGTATATTTGGTTTTTAGGTAAATATAATGAGTAATTTGTGCAATTAGAAAAAATATTATTCACAATAATAAAAAATTAAATTATGATGATATTTAATTAAAATATATTATTACATTAATATATTTTATGTTTTAAAAATTTATTATTTTATTTGAATAAATAATTGTAATTTCAAAATTAAATGAATTATATTAACACCAATGGATTGATAATATTTAATATTTAATATTTTCATAATTAATTTCAATACGAATGAGTTAGATTTAATTAATATTTGAGAATAATAATATTTAATGAACTATTTATTGAGTATTATTTATTTATCTCAATAAATTAACTTGATTAATATAAATTAATGTTTTAATATATTAGAAATATATTTATACTCTTTTATATTCAAAATTACTATAAAATAATATTAACTACACAATGTTTTTAAAATGTAATATTTTATAAAATCAATATATATATATATATATATTATTTTCATGTAATTGATTAATTTCTACTACTTATATAGTAAATTATATTAAATGGGGTCCAAAATTCGAATAATGAAATTAAAATTGTGTAATTTTGGGAACATAATATTTTTGTTAAAAAAATTGCATGGTAAAAAAATTAAATAAGGTTAAGTGGTTAAAATAAGGTAAACCATCATGGACCAAATTTTGTTTAACTAACCTTATATGTAGACATTATATAGGACCTTTGATATGTGTGTGATTCATATATTCATGTATCACCAATGTTCCCTTACCTAAATCACTTATATCCCAAGGGATTTAATCATTAACCCTCAAATAATATTATATTCAAAAGAAATGTCCCTTTATTTCACCTATAAATAGATCTCACTTCCACCCACATAAAACCCCTATATTCCTTCATATTTATCTTGAATAACTACCAATTTTACATCTTGTATAATCCAATTCAACATTTTTAATACCTCATTCATAAGAAGAATTAGTATGTCTTTAATTCTCTATGAAGTCATAAATAAAAGGAGAAATATATCTAGAGAAGTATGTTACAACACATGCAAGAAAAAAATAGTAAAAATAAGGGTTTTCCATATGAAAACATTTTGAAATTAATATTATTATAAATATTTTCTCATATGGTCAAACTTTTGTGATATTTCACTAAAAATATACATCTATTTTAATCTCTTACTTTTGTTGATGAGTTTTAAATATCCTTTTACCATTTCACTTTGTCATCATTTTATTATTTAACTAAATTTATTCTTGTAATATACAATGACTTTAATTATTACATTTATATCAATTATAATTATATTATATATATCTATATTCTTTACTTTTTTATGAATGTAATTATATTTAAATAAATGATTGATTATGGACATTTTCAATGGATATGAATTTCATTAAAAATACTTTCATCTTTTAATCTTTTGTCATGGTTGTTCTCTGTTAACTTTTAACTTATGTAAAAATTATTAAAATAATTTTATATTTCAAATTTATCCTTAGAAATTAATTTACTCACAATTTCTATCAAATTTATTTGTGAAAAATCCTCTCTATATATCCACTATTTAAGAAATAAATTTTCATTCCCTTTATGTTATAAAATAAATTCTATTCAAAGAACATTTTTCATATACGTTAAGGGTACATATATTTAATTATAAAATTATATTTTGATAAAATTATAAAAGTTTTCTTTTATCTATGTCTACTTCATTTAATTATTCATATAGATTATAGAGAATATTTTCTAGTGATAAAATTCTCATTCATTTAATAAATTTTTTATGATAATTCATTATTAATGTTGTAATGGGAAACATTTTATTCTAAAGGGTTAATTTAGATATGTTGGAATTAAAAATGTTTCCATTTGTAGTTGTTGTTTATGGTTTTCATTATTTTGTGGGTGGTCCCAGAATTATATGGCCCCCAATTCATTAGGTAAATACAATTTTAATGGTTTTATTAGAAATTAGGTGTAAACATAATCCATTAAGGCACTCTTTCCAATAAGTGTTGGGTGGGCAATAAATTTCACATCCCTTCAATGCATTGTTTGTAGACATATAACTCTTGAGATGAAATTTCAGGGGTCGTGGGAAACTAGAATTCATCAAGATTTATTACCCATTATGTATAGATGGCATTGGCTATGATCAATGACATAATGTATCATTTTATATACTTCTTTATATGCCACATTCTTATTATTTTTTTTATATTCCCATAGGCCATTACTTCCGACTCAATTTGTAGAAATCTTGTTTACCATATATTATTTTATACATAAATACTTATTTAATTATTTATTTATTATTATCTACTATTTTTTGGAATTAGTTTTTTATATAATGTCTTTTATGATTTATTAGGTTATCATAACAACATGAATATAATATTCTCAATTATGAAAACCAGGTTATATATCATACGTTTACCTTTATTAAGCTTCAATGATCTTGATTTCTTATGTTTTAATTCCATCAGTTATGAAGCATAATATTATGTATAATATGTATAAATGAGTATATGATGATAATAATTTTATTGGGATATTTTATGATACTGTAAAATAATATAATCATGTTTTTAATATTAAAATATATTAATATTATACGCTATGTGATGTGATTTAGTGTTAGACATAATGTAGTTGGAGGTTTACCCAAATGGAAGATACTCCATATAATCTTGCATGAATCATGAGTTGAAAACTAAGATGGAGAAAATTTTATAAGGTACACTAGTAGTTTGAGTATCATGATAGGTTCTGTATCAGGGTACTGTAAGAGATGAACAATTCACCCTAATTCGTATTTCATGAAATATATTAGGACATCAGAACATTGGGAATCTAATATATCAATATTTGGTGGTTAAAATATACTATAGTAGTATCAATATGATGGATTCAAGTGGTATGATTCACTTGGAGGATCTGACAAGATATCTGTTTGGGAGGGATAAGTTATACACCTTGCTAGGATTAAGACCCAACATGACTCTTTGTGGGGTGAGGAAATTCGGCCACATCATTAGTTTTTGAGATTGGGTCTCACATTAAATTGGTTTTGGGAGGGTTTTTTTACTATATAAATGCCAATGTGTTCGTAAATTGGGCCTCATTGTTATCATGTTTTGTATTTTCAGACTCTAGTTCATAATATGGTTCCTTCATAACAACGTTATAATGTCAGATTATCTAAAAAATAAAAAATATTGTAATATAAATTAATGTGAGTTTAGAAAATATTCATAAAAAGTAATGTTATATATATGTTGGAAATTCATGGGTCACAACAATTGTGGTACTTTATAAATGTAGAAATTTTAATGTTATTTCTAAACATATAATGATTTACTCTTAAATGATCATAAATAATAACTTCCAAAATATGCGCACTAATGAATCAATAAATTATTATGTTATATGGAATTATTATTTTTGTTATTATCTGTACATTTAAACTAAAACATACCTCAAACATTCTTATTTGTCACTTATATGTCTTTTTAATAATAAATACCTCACATTATCATTTTCTTCTTATAATTTCATCTCTGCTTTTCGTAACAAATAAAATTCAGTAATATTATCATCCTTCCTTTTATTTATATTCACATATATTCCTCTACCACATTTTATGTGAATTATAAAAAAAACGTATGAAATTCAATTTCTATAATTATTCATCTCTCTCTATACTATGTATAAACTATAAGCATTATTTTATTTAATTCTAAATTTGCTGATTTTTGTTAAATTGTGGAAACCAGTTAATTATTAACCACCATTATTATCTTATAATTAATAGGATTATATTTAGTAAAATTAATACTAACGCTGATTTAAAATATTTTTAATTTAAAATAATCATAAAAAATGTACAATATAATTAAATAATTTGTTTTATAAAAAAAATTAATCTTATATAAACTTTAAAAATAGCATTATATATTTTTTAACCTCTATATAATCTCATATAAACTTCTAATAGACCTCACTTTTCTATTTAAATTCATAGATCAATAAAAAAGAAACCATAAATTAATAAATTTGAATGTTACATAACCATTAAATATTATATTTCATTCTTAATAAATCTATTAAATGAGTTTTAATATTAAATAGTTTTTGAATGTTTATGTTCAACTATAAAAAACCCAAGTCCTGATGATTTAATATTACTTACTCTTTTTTAATTTTATTCTATCCTTATTCATGTCATTTATACAGGCTTTAATATCTGAAAAAACCACAATTTTACATTTAAATATTAGAAAAATAATTTAAAATGATGTTAAATGTTTGAAAAAACCTTTACATTCATTTAATATTTACATAATATCTCTATAATGTTAAAAAAATGTAATTATTTTAAACAACATATTTCAATTCACTGACTTATGAAATAAACTATTATGAATTTGATAACCACAAAAGACAATATATTGAGACATCTCAAGAAAAGTCACTACATTGTCTTAGTACTTTTTTTAATATTTGATCTTTAAATTAACAAATTGATTTATATATATGTGTGTGTGTTATATTTACTGTAATTTTTTTAGATAAATGTTTGAAATGAAATTTTTTTCATGATGTAGATGAATAGATACCATTGTATGATGATATAGTGATTTATTTACCCATGATTTAATCTTGTGATATGATATATGGTGAAATAATAGCCGATATAGTTCATATGTTTTTCCAAAAATAGAGTTATGGAAACACATGTTCGATGCTATATATGAAAAAATAAAAACTACATTTTATGACATTCATAATGATATCTATATTATATGACATGGATATTGAAATATTAAAATAGATTAATGATAATTTTCATCCCAGATCATATTTTCTATGAAAAATCTACAATAAGAAAATGGAATATTTTTTTTGAATCAACCTAACATGACCTCTACCATTACTATCCCGCCTAAGATAGTAATAAAGTTAAGGGTTCAATCCAAACCTAAATCCAATATTCCAGAGGTTCACAATAATAAATAGAATTTTTTGATGGAAAAATTAGGAGAGTGTGAAAATATATTTGAAAATTTTATTTTTGAAAATTATCTATGTGATGGAAAAAACAATATGTTGCAAAAAAGTGTTATAAAGACTATTTTATTTTATGAAATTCCTTTTCATCAATAAAAAATTTTAAACTACCATGTATGTGATGGGTAAAATGGATTATATGTGATATACTAAAACCGATTAATTGAAAATAGTTTTCATATAAATGGATAAAATTAAATATTGTGGATAATATTTTCTAGGCATTTGTAATGTTACAGAAATACAAGTTGAAATTATTAAATTCCATCGAAAAAGTTTATCATAAATAATATAGTTGTTGGCTATTTTTGACAGACCACTTATGTCATGATATTCTATCATAGAAACGTGTCACCTATTAATCACGGACCCAACATTTTCTCCACTAGAATTCACAGAAGAAATTTATTTTGTGATTCAGATATACTATTTGGGATATTATTCAATTTGTTTCATCAATCGAGGGGTATTTTTTATTTTTATTTTGTTCTTAATTTCCTTTATTGTATGATTTTATGTTAAATTTATCATTTATTTATTAGTATGTTTATTTAATAGGTTTTTAATATAAACATAGTAATAATGTATAAAAATAAATTGAGTATAATTATAAATTAATTTTATTATAATATTATTGTTATGAAATAGTAATAATAATAAATATTTCTAAAAATAACTAGAACCAATAAAAATACTGAAAATATTTATTTACAATAAATAAACTATATAATTACTAAATGTTAGTAAATTAATTATAAAACATGGTGTAATAATGAAATTAAAAATATATTGTTAAAAATTAGAAAAAAACTATTTTGGTAATAAAAATATTTCTATCAATTATTATGAAATATTTAAAATGAAGAAAAAATAAATATGAAATTAAAAAATCACATGAAAAAATATATAGTAAAAATTATATTTGAAAATAATTTAGTAATAATTTTATGATGTTAGTAATGTATATCTATAATTTAAAGTTGAAAGTAATATAAATTAACAAAATCTAGTTAATTCAAAATAATGAATTACAGTTAGTCTTAAAAATATTGAGATTTTTAAAATCTATAATATATTTCTAAAGAATAAATAATTCATTTGAAAATAAATAAAAAATTAGTATATTAAAAAAAATTAATAATAAATAATTTATGAAGAAACAAAAAATTTGTAAACAAATTTAAAATATATTTTTTTAGAAGAATAAATAATTATTAAAATTTTTATAAGAAATAAAATATAAATTGAAAATAAAAATTTATTATATAATAATTTATCAATAAACAAATAAGTAATATCTTATTAAAATTTGTAATATATATTAATGAAAAAAAATTAATTTGAATTACATAAAATGATGAAATTTTTTAAAAAAAAAGTCTAAAAAATTATTCTTTTGTAATTGTTAAAAAATAAAAAAAGTACTATTGAATAATTTATATGAATAATTATTTATAATAAAGTGGTAAAAACTAATTATGTAATAATAAAATAATCATACATACTAAATATTATTAAACTTTTTAGACAAATTTAAAATAAAGTGATTTAAATTGAAGAAAACTCAATAAATAGATAATTTTATTATAATTTAAATACAGTTGTTAAAAGTAAATTTAATTAGTAAAAAATATAACTTAAAATAATTTATACAATAAATTAATAAAAATTATTTAGGTAAAGAACATAAACAAATAAAGTATTTGTAATTAGTAAAAAAATTAACATATATATATATATATACTATTAAAAAATAAGTATATATAAAAATTTTTTTATATGGATTTTTAATTTTAAAAATATATAATAATTAATTCACTAAAAAAATTAATAGAAAATTTATTAAATTATGTTTAACTAATTTATGTTTTTATAAAAATAATGAAAATATGAGAAAATTTATATAAATAATAATTTATAATTAATTAATAAGAAGTAGTTATATAATAAAAAAATATTATTAAGGAATATAAATTAAGTTGAATTAAAACAAAATTAATATTATGTTAAAATAAATTAATCAAATAAATATTTTTTATGAATTGTTATTTTTTAAAACAAAATTGGAAATGATTTAAATTAAATAAAATTTTATGTTATTTTTAAGGAAAATTTTAAATGATAAAATCTGTAATAATTTTTATTAATAATCATGATTCAATAAGAGAATGAAAAAAATCCAAATGGTTTTGTTATAGATTATATATTCAATGATGGAATACAAGCATTTATTTCATTTATAGTATCAATTCAATAATTTTGTTAAAATGAATAATTTAATGTAATTATAACAAATTCAAACTTTGGAGAATTGAAATATCATATGTCATTAGAGTTCATCCAAGAATTTTTTGTTATAAATTTTATTATATTTTTTGTAATCAAACAGCTGATTGTAAAATAGTGATAAATACAAAATATTTATTCTTAATCTACCATAGTTTCAAAATTTATTACATGATACTATTTTCCCCTTTCTTCATGAAATAAAACTGTTGAAAGCATATTTAAATTATTTATTAGATCCCTCTCAATTTTAGTAATTATCTAAATCTATCAATGTAGATTTTTATCATGGAATTAATATCAAAAAATCTAAAAATGTTAAATAATTTATTGTTATTAAATCAGATTTGGAAATGTCTGATAATGGTTTTGATCGAAAAATTTGTTTGGTTAAATGTTTTTTTCTAGAAAGAAATATGATTCTTGTAAATTTCATGGATAAAAAAATTTGATAAATATTTTTATTATTATTTAATAAAATATTTAAACATATTAAAATTAGTTCAATTTATATTACAGTGAAAATTATTCCTTAGTAATTGGTCCACTATTTAAAAAATATGGGGATTTAAACATTCAATATCGAAAATCCAGACATGCTATTGTAAAATAATTGAAGTATTTTCTGATTACATCTAGATTGAAGTGCCTACTTCTGTCCCATGTCATAGAAGTATACATGACATAACATAAATCCAATATTTGTGTAAATGGATTCCGAAATCATCTATCTGATGATGATTCTTAGAATAATATTTATCTTTTACATTTTTTATTATTTTAGAACCATGAAATGTATGGTTTCTTAATTATGGAGAATTCTTTTCTCTTTATGTTCATATGATAAGAAATATTCCAATTTTCTATTTTCTATAACCCTAAACAAGTTACCTTATTAAATGGTTACAATGTATCAATATATTAATCGAGATTTTTATAATTACTTGAAATATAAAGAAGAATATAGAAGTTTAATCAAAACAATTAATTTATGAGATTGCATAATTAATGACTGATACTGAAGATACATATGATAAATTTTGACAAAAAAAATTTGAAAATAAATTATCATCAATTTTTACAATTAGTGAACATAAAACATTAAATATTTTATGAGATAGATAAAACATGGTAATAAATTTGGTTCATATTACATGAGTTCCAATAATTAATTTATACATGTCAATGGAATAAAACATTATTTTCTAGATTTTGTTATATATTTTTTAATGTCTGATCATCCTTTTGAATGTAATATAAATAATATTACATAGGGTATTATTTAGAAATATAATCCTGTAGTTTTTTTGTTAACAGTTCAATTAGAAATAACCATCCTTTAATTACCTACAATTTCATTTCAATCAGCAATAAACCAAGACATAGATGCTTTGGATGAGATTACAATTGTATAAAATGAAGTGTTTTTTGGGATATTCTATATTTTTATAATTTTATTCTTTTTCATGTGATGGATGAAATAATTTTCAAGAAGAATATCATTCATAGTATATAATATACTATGTAAGATACACTTTAAAATATAAGGATACAATAATAGAACTCTTAAATTCTGCTCAAATTTTTGGGCTTTTAAACATGAGTAATTACAAAATGGCATATCAAAAAAAATTATTTATCCCAAAATTTATTTCTTCAATTCATAAATAAATTCTTTGATTTTTTTTTGTTTATTGTATATTTCTGGTTTCTAGATGGAAATGATTCTAATTTAGCCCACATTCTTAAATATTTTTTTATTACTATTTTAACATGTCATTATTATCATGTAAAAAATTAAAAACAATCATATTGGTGTAATAGGGTTACTGATTTCATCAATTATGGATGTGTTCACCAAATAGGAAAACAATTGATAAATTTGGAATGAAACACCAGACTATGATACATTGAGTATGTTGTGGGATGATAATCTTGTTTTTTATGTAAATTGGAAAAAATATTTCTGCATTCCATAACTAATTTCATGAATAATTATAATATAAATGAATAGGGAAAATAATTTTTAAATGGATATACCCTTTTGAGGGAATTATTTATAAATTTAAGAAGAAGGTATGTTATAGAGCTTCCATACAATGGTCAATTATATACGGGATCATTCAAGAAGAAATTTTATCTACTTGGGCATGGTTTTGGAGGTGAAAAAGAATAATTGATTGCATATAATGAAAATTATAGAGCTCTTAGATATAATCTACACAATTGGGAAGGAATATCTAAATTCTTACAATAATTTCCACTGTTACTTATTAATTACCTGTGTTTCAAAATATTAATTTATTATATTGATGGTACGAGGATCATGTGAGAGAAATTTAAAAAAAACTACCTTATATTATATATAACAATCTCTCCAATGTAATATTTTTTATGAATTCATGGAAAATTAAGTGAAATTTGGTTATGAAAAAATATATGAAATAAAGATTCTACTTCTAATAATATTACATAATTTTGTATATTTAGTTATTATTTGGTGGAAATGGAATAAACAGTTCATTATTGTAACTGAGTACCTCACCACCCAAATTGATAAAAATATTATAATTCACATATGTTTAATGAATTAAAATATATATACATGCATGTTTTTTTAATAAAAAATTGAAAATTAATGTTTTATAAGAGGAAACCATTATATAGATGTTGAATTTTACTCTTGTTGTATGAGGAATGATAAAAATCAAGTTTTCTTGTCTCAGATATATGTAACTACCAAATAGTTTTTAAACCATTGCTTTGAATATTTTCAGTTTTGGACGTATCTTTAGATGGATGAACAATCAGGTGTGATTGGAGGGATGAGAATTCATATGGAATGAAAACATCATAGTGTGTCCACATGTGTTGAATATTGAAGATTTTGATTATAGAGGGTAATTCTACAGTATAATGTATGGGTCCATCATAGTGATTTATTTTTGGAATTATGGACTTACCCTTACATATCATGTGACCCTCGTATATAAACCATTTTCACAAAAGTAACTTATACATATCACCACATGCCCAAAAGTAACCATTATGTATCACTATGTGTCATATGGTAAGTGACCCTTACACATCCCTTTATATCAAAGTGACACATAAATATCCTAATATATTTCAATATAACTCTTAAATATCCTTATATATCATGTAGTAAACTCTATATATAAGTGAAAATTAGATATCACAGTATCCAGAGGTATACATAATGTTTACCATGCTAAAAGATACAACATATAGGCGTTAAACCACTAAATACCTTATTGCGAAAGACAATTTATTTTACCACTAAAATGAGTATCTTGATACATAAGAGACTTTCTTTTTCAATATTTTATGAAACTGAATATATTTTCAGAATACATTATATTTTAAAGTCATGGGTAACATCTTGAAGGAGGTACATAATATTTTGTGATGATTCATAGTGAAATTTAGAAAATTTGTAGGGATAGAATATGATATATAGAGGTTATTTTCTTGATACATAAGACAAATCCAATTTCTTACCTTCTATTATAGTGTGGAAAATACAGAATCATGGTTTTTATCATCACATCATAGGGTCCTGGTGGATTTATTTTCATGGTTATAATATCTTGAGTTCTATAGTACTATCATGATCTTGTTTCACTTGGAATTTCTTTGTTGAGTTATTTTTTCAAATAGTTTGAAAATTATATTTCTAGAAATTATAATAGGGATATTTCAACATTATTTAAATGTATTAATTTTAATCAACACCATTTAATAATGGATATTATAATATCATCATGATTCTAATTTTATTTATTTTTTATAAATATTAGCATCCTCTCTAGTTTACATTCATTTCAATAACCTCTCTAATACCTAAGGTGATATTGGGTTATCTTTTGGGTGATAATAAATTTATTTTTTTAATCCATTGGTCATGTCTTCATGTTTCTTATCCTTACATTTTTAGAGGTGATCCATTCTCTACCACTCTTAATTCCATTCAATTTCATCCTTTCAGGATTCTACAACTACCATTGTGCATGGTTTTGATGGTTAACAGATGAATAATTTATAAAGATGGGATGAACTATAGGTTATAAGAATATTATTGTGGGTTTATTAGGGTAAAATTATGCTTTATTAAGGTATGGGAAATAAAAAATATTATTTTATCTTTCTTAATTATATGCAATATTTTCTTCTTTTGATACCCTCAAAAAACGTTGTCATATAACTTTTTAGTTTTTTAGGGATTCTTAAGTGTTCATGGTTTTTTTGGAAAGAGATTCTAGTGGTAAAAATAACCTAAATAAAAATGATTTAAAGGTGGATAATAAAACCATTACAATGTACATGTAATTGGATGGATATACACACGTTATCGATATATTTTATGGTTATTAGACATGTGTTGAGTCTTATCGACTAATATTTTATGTTTTAGTTTTAATGATTACTCTAATTCAGAATGAAAATTTTAACCTTAATTATAAGATTATTATATATACATGGTTACGAAATATGGGTTACTAAATCCTATAATGTGAAGGGTTATCAATATTTTTGATTTCTTATACTAGATATTGCATTCACTATTGTATAATATTGTGTTTATTGGGTAGATATTTGTTAGTTTTTTTTCAATTTGGATAGAATGGGTGTCCATGTATTTGGGTTTTATTTGTCTCCACTTGATTATTGACATATTTATTAATTATTAATATAAAATAATTTGTATTTTAATAGAAATTTGATGTATTAATTGGATTTTAAATGGCATGAAATGTTAAAAATATCATAAATAATTTGTGTTCGATGTTTTGGGGTTTCCATTAATATTGTATAGAGATGTGGTTTCATTAAAAATATTATATAAGTCATATTTTTTGTTAATTATATTTTTATTTTATTATTTATATTGCAATTTTTTCTTTTATTTCATTTTGGAGTGTTAGTTTGGGTCTAGTGTGATTATAGTATATTTGTCGGAGTTAATGTCTTTCTATTATGGTTTCATAAGTTGGTTGGTTTAGTTTGTGAGCTTGTGGGTAGGTTTTTTGTTTACATTTTTCTCTAATTGTTTCAATGTAAAATACATGAGTTAAAGAGTCATGATTATATTTAATTAAAGTATCAAGAGATGTGTTTTGTTTTCTTATTTTTGTTTGGTATTGGATTGTGTTAAATGTAAAAGTGATTTTTTAAAAAGTAAGTTTGAAATAGAATGTATTTTTTATCAACATAATGATTAGTATTTTTGAAAATAAAAATGAATTGAATGAATTTAAATTTTAATGATAAATGATCCTAAATAGAATAAATTTGACTAATGATAAATGAACGTCTTGAAATGACAAGTGGTCTGATGAATGGTTTGAAATTTACTATGGTAACTGTAACTGAATTTGAAACAAACTAAGGTAAGTAAATTGTAAATTCTAGAATTAGAAATAATATAAAAAATTAGATGTTATTGATTTTGTAGATCTATTTTCCTAGTGGTTTTAGTTATCAAATAGATGATGATTTGTTACAGAAGATGCTTTATATCTTCTATTGGTTTTAATTTCATAAATTTTGGGTTGTTTTTTGGATATTATTTAGTAAGGAAGGATGAAATATGTAATTTTGGGGGATATTATAGATTATTATAAATATATTTATTTATATATATTATGATGGATCATGGGTGGTATATTAATATGGTCTTTAATATATCAATGTGTAGTATGTTATGTACTAACTCACTAGGTTTTCTGGTTGTGGTTATAAAACAGGACATGTTTTTTGCGTGGTTTCATGAGGGAAAAGATTATATATTTCATGATTAAAATAATCTAATGTGAAGAATAGGATACAAATATATGGTTATGTGTGGGGAAAATCATTGATTTTGGAGGGTATGTGGTTTATTTCCTTTATATCTAATTCTCTATACTGATGTGTGGTTGGAAAAAGATTATGTTTGTGTGTTCTAATATTATTATATTCATTTTTTCTAGATTATTTTGATAGATATCATTATAATATATCATTATCATTTTAGTGTGGATGGACTATAAACATACCAGTTACCATGCTGATAAATTTAGAAGGCCTTTATCTTTGGTTGGTTATGATGATTTTTATAGCATTTGATATTTATCATTTATTTAATATTATTTTGGTATTTGAATTATTTAGTGGTTTGAGAATCAATTTGGAATCATTAAAAGGGGAAATGGATGATTATTTGTAGGAATATATGGGAGTATTAGTAGTTAAGATTTATTTTAAATATTGTTAATTATATATCTTGGAATTATTGTATTTCTATTTGTGGTTTCATTTTAAGGTTGATATCACTATTTAATACTATTTAATATTTTTTTAATGTGGATAATTATTCTGTTAATAAGATGATCATACTAGGAATTCACAATTTCAGACCCCTCCATGATTTTCTAAATATTTTACTAGATAGTCCTGGAGTGATGGGTGTTATTTTCTTAATATCTCTGTTGGCTTTTGATGGATGATTTTTAGTCATAAGAGCTTAGTCAAGGGAGATCACTCATTAGGAATAAATTCATTATCAAATAGGTGATATTAAACTTTTTGGAATTTATGGGGGGAATAAAAATTCATTAGAGTTTACTTGTGGAATTTTTTCTTTATTTAATGGGTTATAATGGTAATAACTACCATTTTTGAGTTTTATTTCCCTATTGCAAGTCTCTAACCTATAGCCTATTGTATGAATATTATAGAGATTTCTCTTTGTTTTTCCTTTAACATAATGTGATTCCAAGTGGTGGTGGTTTATGATAGAGTTATATGAAATTTTATGATTGATATTAATTAAACTGTAATGAGTTGAGAACATAATAATATTGCAAGGGACTGTTAGGTAAATTATGACACTCAAGCATAAAATGTTATGTTAAACAAGCATACCATCTAGGATAGAGCTTTTTGGGGATCCATGTAGTTTTTTGCAAGGATCCTTCCAATCTACTGAAAATATTTATGTAAAGGTATTTCCATTATTGTGTAGAATTCATATGGAGGTATATGTATCTTTTTTATTAGATTCATTGGCATTCCCTTACAGATCCTATATATATTTCAATGATCGTACTTTTATGCGACATCAATTTATAATTTCTAGATCTATTTCTAAAATAATTACATTATATTAAATATAAAAGTATTGTGTTGATTTCAAGGAATATAAAATAAATATAAAACCACTCTAAATCTTGAATATATTCTTCCATAAATTGAAAACAAAATCTCAAATAAATTTATTTTATTATCCTGTAAAAATATGTCGATAAATAATCCACATCCATGATGATTATTATTTTTAGTGAATAATGATTATAGAGTGGTTATTTATAAGTAATTTAATGTTATAAAGAGCCTTATAAATCTTTTTTTACATCACTAACTCTCATATTGATTAGATGGAAAATTATAGACATTCATAATGAATTTTTTAATTTCTATATGGATTGTTATTAAATGTGTTATTTTCAACTAATGATAGGTTATTTTTGTGTGTTAGAATATTGTTGAAAGATATGAATCGTAGTATTTTATTTTATAATTTTTTATGTGAATCTTTTATAATTTAGTTTATATTTATATTTTGATAAATATGATTCATTTGATAGCTTTCATTACACACAACATAGAGTTTTAAAAAAACCATCATATAATATTAACATATTTTTATTTACATGTGATCGATATAGCCTATCTATAAAATAAGAAGGTATGAATAATATTAAATACTTCACTAAATAAATATAAATTCCATACTCATTGTAAATTTATTTTCAAATTCTTTATAAAAGAACACATCACTTTACAAAATTTATTTATTATAAAATAATATGTTTTCATTAAAAATAACCATTATTTTTATGAAAAATATTATAATTAAAATTTTTTAATGCTAAAAATATTATTTTATAATATTTACATAAATTTGAAAAATCAATATATAGATAATATCCTTAGGATAAATTTTAGGACATTTCTAAAATATTTAATTTTAAGTGAATATTGAAAAATCATGTTTTTAGTAAAACAATAATTTATTTTAAATAGATTAAGTAATATAATTGAATTATTATGTGTTAAATATTACTTAAATGTAAAAAAAATTAGAGTAAAATTTTATAAAATTAAAAACCTTTAAATCATATTTATACTATTTTTATTATATAATAATTTTTAGGCATTAAAACATAATTTTCATAAATATTTTGAAATTGCAAAATGTTTTATTTTTACAAATAATTAAAATAACACCAAGAAAGGAATTATTTAAATATAATTTATTTTTTATATATATATTATTTAAAATTAATTGAATTATTATTACTTGTCATATATTTAAGATATGTTCATCTTCTCCATAAAAATGCATTTCTGGAAAAAAAATGTTTGTTCGACATGCATGGGTTTTTAATTAAAAAATAAATCCTCAAAATTAATAGTGTTTATTTTTGAAAATTTTATTCTGTATTTTTAATAATTATAATATATATTATCTAATATGTTAAACTCAATTTTTGACCATAATGAAGAGTAAAAAGAGTAAAAATTATTTTCCATGGTTATGGTAAAAACAGATCTTCCACTGTGATACACTAAAAAGGAAAGTGTTAAAACTCACCCAAATATTTTCAAATAATTATTTTATGGTATTATATCGATCTTATAACTTCTAAAGATCATAAATGGTCAATGTGTGTCCTATTTTCATGGTAAAAATGTTGGTGGAATTCTTAACATTCAAAAATTCCAATTGTGTCATCTCCCCTACTTATAAAATGGTACCCCCTCTCCTCTCATATCCCAATTCCAAAACACATTAGTTCTTCCAGGAAATAGAAAATTATATTTCTTAATTCCCTCCCATAATCCTAAAATCACTTATTTTATGATTACTTTATCATAATTTGGCTTATTTGGAAAGCATAATGATGTTTACAAATGAAGAGTAGTCATCATTAACTGATAATTTAAAATTATTTCTTCTTCAAATTCATTAAAATACTATTAAATTATTATTATTTAATAACCAGATTATCCTAAATATACTAATATTTTTATATGTCATGTTTATGGCATAAAACAATCTCCTTCTCTATAAAACATGAAATGAAACTATTGATTATGTGTATAATGGACTACTGCCTCACAAAATGATGTAATAAATTTTCCGTCATTGCTTAACATACTTGGATATAATGATTTAATTAATTTTTATGTGTTATTATTATGAGATAATTATAATTTCTGAATTATATTATCAGATACTGCTTCTTACATTCCATTCTATTAGTCAAATGATGACGTCGCTCCTGTGTAGAGTGAACTACCACCTCGTGAAGCGATATGATTTATTTTTAACTAACACCATAAATGGAAGGTAATAAGAATTAATTTTATGTTTATATATGATATTAATGAAATATTAATAATTATTTAAAAATAATATATCTTATACATTATTACATTATAATCCATTGAATAAATGATAACATCTTTTATGTGTATGGTAGACTCCTGCCTCACGAAGCGATGTGATTCATTTTTATTACGACTTCACATTATTGGTATATGTAAATTTAATTAATGAAATATTATTATATTTATGAAAATATTATAACCCTATAATTTAAACATAATACATACCTGTTTTCCATCTTGGTCATTGAAAAAAGGAAACACAACTCATGTGTTTCTATGACCTACCCTCATCATGATTGTAACACATATCATTTTTCATAACCCTATTTTATGGATTGGTTCAAAAGTATAATTTAATTATTAAAATGAAATTATTTCATTATTAACATTCTGGAAATAATTATATAATAATCTCTTTTACCATATATGACACACTAAATTGATTTTTAGACATATGAGATGTTTATCATCTAAAATATGACATGAAATTAATTGTTTATGTAATTTTAAATGGCTAGGTAAAAAATAAAATAAATTTTATAATAAAATTTTAAAGGTTATTAATTGAGTAAATAATTAAAAATATGTTTATTTCTAATGAAGATATGGAGCATAAATGAAGATATTGGCTCGAGGTTAGGTTTTCATCTCAAAAAACCCTTCTTTGAAAGATATGTTATTTTATACACCTAATTTTTTAATGGGGTATATACATCCCATTTAAATATTATATATTTAATAATTCATACATAATGATATTTTAAGTTTAAATTAATTTTTTCCTTTCATGGGGTTATGATTTAAAAGTTACCAAATCTGTAAGAGTTTATGATTCAATCTCGGTTTACATAAGATTACTTGTCCCGGAATTATAGTTGTAGAAACTTAATTGGTATTTTAATAATAAATACCTTTAATTTTTTCCCCATAGTTATGATTATATTTTCCTGTTACAATATCATGTTCATCTCATTGGTACCTATCTTTATTGAGAAAATTTCATTATGAAAAACATACTTCTATTCTCTCTTTGTTGAAAATAATTTCTCTTCTATAACCATTTTTCCTAAAAAGATTATTAAAAGAGGTTCAACTACACTCATATGATTGGTAAAATTCATTTTAACCCCCGTTTTACTTTTAAAATAAATGTTTTAAATGAAATATTCCTCTCACTTTACAAATAAGGAACAATTTATATATTACCAAAAATTTGAATGTATTATTTTTTTCGTGTATGCCGTGATTGATATTTTCCACCATAGTTAATATTAAATTTATTGAAACATATATTATATGATTAAAATTATATTTTCAATGAAAATTATTTACAAAATATTTTTTCAATTTTAGTTTTTCAAATTTTATTTTCGAAGTGGAATGTTTCTTCTCCTAAAAAAGTTTTTTTATTTTAAAAGGTATTTATATTTAGGAATTAGAACAACCATTAATTGAATAAAATGTTTCAAATTTATATATAAATGTACCCCACATATATAAATTTATTATTATCCCTTTCATTTATTTAGTCATACATTCTTTTTTACAATTTATTGAATTTAACATTTACGAAAATTACTTTAATTATGAAATGAATAATGATTATGAAACCCAGTTTATATCCTTTTATAATTCTAATATTATGAATTATTATTGTTTTTTTATGTTTCACAAATAGATAATAAAAATTATATGATGGGTGTGACCAGATATCACTACAAGGCATTGGGTAATTTTTAGTCTCACGAGGCTTCGTGTTTGGGATGAGGTTATAATGCCAATAAAATATGGGACATTGTCCCACATGTGATATTTTTAGGAGCATGATATTGTCACAAATTTTAGCATTATATAATTTTTTTCTTGTTATACATTTATATAACATTTTCTATGATACCATATTATTATGATACCATGATATTTATGTTATTTTTCTATGCAAATAATTCTGAGTGTTCCTTTTTGATATATCATGTTATTTTATGAGTCACACATTATGTTTCTTTGTAAATTTAATTTCCTTAAAATAATTTCTTGATCACAACTTTATTCTATGTACTCCCCTACTTATGAAATACTTTATTATGACCTCACATGGATTTAAGAGCACAATATTGAAAAAATAAGGATCCCATGTTTTAGTTTTCTTTTTTGTATTATGACCCCAGTATTCCAAAGACACTAGGCCTCTTGTTCTTTGGGATTATAATTCTAAAATATTTAAAATTAAAAATCATGTAACAATATTTGTAAAAGGAATGGGTCACTATAGTTGGTATCAAAGAAACGTTTTAGTTAACAATTCGGAACTTGGAATAGAAAAAAATATAATGAAACATTATGATATGTTTAAGGATATGTTTATGGATAAAACTATGTATAGAAAAATATCCTAAAATATTAATAAAGATTATAGTGAGTGGTTTCCATGAAAATACACTCCATTCCTTATATTATAACTGGATTTAGTTTTGGAACAAATGTACCTAGGAGAAATAACTAAATAAATGGTGAGTCTGGATTGACATGAGAATTACTATTTACATTATAATAGGACATTATGTGCAATAATACACTACTAGGGGATCTTTTTTTTAAATAACAAAATCCTTATAAACCATAATGAAGGATTTGAATTTATGATGATCATGGATGACCTAGGTTATACATTAGGTATCATATTTTTGAATTATGGTGTCATGAATAAGATATATTATAACTAATTTTTTAGAATTATGTTTTCCCCTCTAGGAATAGTTTTATCACGTTATGTTTTATTGTTTTAGATAATTGTATGGACGAGAAGGAAATTTTATAGTGTTTAATGTGAATGAAATTGTATTAATGTGTAACCAAATGGGATAATTATTGGATTTAAGGATATTTGGATTATAAATAAATATTTATCATGGTATATTATTATAGCATACACCTTAACCAACTCTTATACACACTAAAGAATAGAAGGACACATTTCACTGGGATTTATGGTGATGGAGGCCATGAATGAAAAAAGAATCAGTTTCACATATGTCCTGAATTTTGGAAGATGTACCTGAGATAGTGTCTCTGTGAAATGAGAATATATTTTATATGTGGATAATATGGGAATATGGTAAATAATTTCCAAGAAAATTGAAATTTTAGTTAACTCCAAGGATGTGAATAAGGTTTTCCCTAATTTTATTTCAATATTTTAAGGTTTTAAAAGTGGAATTTATGAGAATTATGAAAATATATTATCAATGTGGGAAGCTCATGAGGAATATCAAAATGGTTGTATGATTAATTCTTTTATTTTTATGATGAAGTGAATAAAAGTCTAATATGATAGCTGTCATGTCCAGTGAATTACATTTTTTAACAATAAATATTTGAGAGAATATTTAAATTTGTTTTGAGGAATTATTTGTGATGATTAATGATATAGACATAAGTTCAATAAATTGTGTTGGTTTTGTTAAGATGACACATTTTCTACCCCATTTTAGTTTTAGAGTTGATTAACTTGAGTTCTTTGTAATTGTATTCATGGTTGGGAAAATGCCTTTACATTTTCCACTATAAAAAATTATGTCAATATTTCAAACAACTTACCATGGGATTCAGGTGAACCACTACTATGGACAACACTCAGATCGACTGAGGAATTGTTGGGAAGCATTATATTGGAGGGAATGCATAGGCACACCTACACTCAATGGGAAGGGAGTGGCCATGAGCCACCATGTGAGATGAATGGACGCAGAGTAGAGCACTGGCACCATGTAGTACCAGTGTGGGGAGGAGTGTTCGGTAACTATGTTTTAGACCGCTAAAGACATGTATTGTAGTATTAAGGATATCTCAGTATAATTTCATTTCTAAATGGGATCTCTACTTATATTGAACTATTCATCCTTCATTAAAAATATGTAAAGAAGAAGAACCTTATAATTAAATTTATCCTAGCTATAGGATCTACTCCTCACATTTTCCTATTCCTTGAGCCTCATATTTCATCTATTCATCAAATGATATCCATGTAGTAATTTTGAAAGATGATCAAACTGAATATACCATGATTCATTTCACTAGCTGATGATTCCAATGAGATTGAATTCACTTGCAACTTTATTTTCATGTTTTAGTGAATATAAAATCGAATTGATAATGTGTACATAAAATATGGTTTTCCAAATATGGTGATATCGTACGATGCGAAGCAGTGTCACATGAGCAGATGAAAAAGATGGGAGTCAAGGATTTTTTGAGTGCTATGTTAGTTTGGATTTCTTAAAAATACTTAAGGCATTCTCATTTTTATTTTTAAATTATCACATATCTAAGATACATTTTTTAGAGTGAAGATGAGCGTTAAAATTATGCTGATTTGTGTAAGGTGTTCCATGATTTGATTATAACGTTATCTTTTTTCAATCACATGATGGAATAGTGAGTTTCAGTGAACCAATGGTTATATCCACTCTATTACTATCTGAATAATATAGAACCACCATGATTCCTTTTACTTGAATGATAATAAGAGCTCCACATGCCTTTGATAATTGTATATCACTACCAAAATAGATTCCTGAAGAACATGTTCCATGAATCCAAATGACATGAAATTATACTCTATATGTTTATTCTCTTTGTTTGTGTGATATGCATGGGTATTCTCCATATGTTATGTAATGAAAATGTTATCTTTCATATGCTGTTTTGTGAAGGATGATGAGTGTCATGCAAAAAAATATATTAATTCATGGCTGAGTTTCATGCGAATATTTTGGATAAGAGTATCATTTCATGAGAAAAAGTTATGAGATCTTGTATCAGATATAATATAAAAAGAATAGTGATTTCACATGATATTACTATGTGATGTATCAGTGTAGTTATGTTTTGAGATATAAATAAGAAGTTATTTATGAGTTGTTTAAGATTTCATTGATGATATTGATTTACAAAAGAGAATTTGAATTGTTTTTGAATGATATGCAAGATATATCCAATATCCTGGCATGATGATAATGCATATAGAGTGAAATACCCCTGAGGATATCTATTTTGAAAAATTCATGTAAATGTACAACTAAACCATTTACTACAATTATGGGTAATGTGTGTTTTTTCATATATAAGAATGAATACATAAACATGTAATAAAACATTCATTAAAAATGTATTGAGAAGAAGAACATGAATTTTTGTTCATGCATGAAGGATTCAAAGAGAACATGAAATATAAATTAAATAATTAGTGTGATGTAATTTGATATAGAATCGAAAGGTTTTTTATTCCCAAATAAATTTATGTCCATGTTTTTCAATCATTAGGGTGTTTGGGACTTCAATTGAAGAAATATTTATTCCTTGAGTAGTGTCTTACTAAGACAACTAATTATCTATTGGTGACCCATATTGTTTGATAAAGACAAGAATTAGTGAAAAGGTGAATTAAATTATACACATGAAATTATGATGAATCACGATTATGGAGGAGGATATTCAATTAATCTTTCTATAATGGATCAATCCATTTGAAGTTGAAGGAAATACTTGGGGGGTCTAACCAGTTACTAAAGATTTTTATTGGGGTAATAACTAATAACTTTGATGAAGGTATAGTAGGTGGGGCTAACCAGCTATTTATTGATGACTGGAACATGATGTATACAAATTTTTTTAATTTGGGGTTCAAACCAGTTACTATTTTAATCAAATTATATTATTATGGATATTCTATTTTGGGGGTTCTATCCAAAATTTTAATTAGTAGGTCTTTATACCAAACCTTATAAATCCCTATGTGATGTGATTTATTTGGTTTTATTTCTTTTAGGGTGAAGATGAGTTTTATATATTAGGGAATAAGATATTAATCAATCACATATGATGAATAAAAAGTAAAATACATAATAAAAAATAGTTTAATACCAATTCACCCCTCTTAATGTTATATAACATATCCATGGACAATAAAATTGGTATAAGATAACATGTTACCATTTGTTGATCCCGAAAAAATATCTGAGAAAATAGATAATTAAAATTCATTTCATAGATTAGTAATTCTTAATTTTGATGGAATGAATTACCAAAAAAGAGGAATAATATTCACCTTTTCCTTCTTTGTCTTTTCTTAGTAGTGATAGATGTTGCAACAGTGGGTCTCCCACCTATCTATTATAATGTTTCAATGAATCAATATGATAATAGATATCTTGAATTTCGTGGCATGGAAAAATTGTAATCTTTATTGATTAATCAGAGAAGGTATACACTAATGTGACAGATCTCAAAACTACTAGGAGATCTTGGACAAACTAATAGGTTTTCATAAAATAAATCATAAATTACAACAATCGACATTTAATATTTGGAGAAGATATTTTAAAGATATCAAAATTGATTTTTACTAAATGATTGATAATTATTTTACAATAGTAAAGGGTATTTTCAGCAATATCAGATGTTTTGGAGAGAGGTTAAGATATTCTACTGTTGTGAATAAACCAGTGAGAAATTTCAAAAATAGATTCATATTAATTATTTATGACCTGGAAGATTGATAAGATATATAATTATATGAGCTTTATAACACTCTCTTATCTTATGAAATGAGAAAAATGAAAACATTCAAGAAAAATGAATGATATGGGATGGCCTATGAATCCATAATAAAAGAAACAAAATAAAATCAAAGAAGAACTGGAATGAAGTGACTCTTAAGATGACGAAGGTGAATTAAACTTCATTCATATATCGGCCTTTTTTCAAGAATGTTTAAAATGGTGGAATATTGAAAAGAAATATATTAAAATCACCAAAGTGATGGAACTATAACTATAGTGGTAATTTTTCTGGTAAGTATGAAAAGAAGATGGTTGGTGACCCTCACTCTAAAGAAGAGGATAAAAATTATTAAAAAATTAACTGGAAAAATCATAAGAATAGTTTATATTCACGAAGGTAAATATTATGAGCAGGGTGATGGATCAATTTATGTCATCATGTATTGAGTCATAAGATGGAAGATATTATAGGAATAAAATTTGTTTTATCGGTAAATACCAAAAATATAGAGACTCATTTAAAGAAGAATAAAGTGATATGTGAACAGATTTATACTATATTTTAAAGTAAAATATTTATGATAATCATGTGGAAGATATGAAATTGAAGAAGTAAAAGAAAAACTAAATAATGAAGTTGAAAATATCTCCTTTGAAATAAATAATGTTTGAAGAAGGAGGATATCAATAACAATCAAATAAGAGAAAATAATATGAATAAATATGATTTGGAAGGAATGATTAATTTAATTGGAAATATATAACTTGACAAGGATGGATAAACATTTTTTTGAAGAAAATTAAAAATTCATTTGAAATTTAAAAAAAATTAGAATATTGTTAATTATCTTGAATAAAGTCTAATTGTGAAATAATAATAGTCATCTAATACATAACCTATTTTACTTTCATATCAATGTTAATTGAGGATGTTAAGAAAATACCTCCCCAAATAAAGTGATATTTTTTTGAATCTTTTATTGATACTGATAAGAATGTTTGACAACAAAAAGATGATTATACACCCAATTGAACTCAATATATATTTGATATTTCTGAAAATGAATATTTGAAATTCATGAATGGATAGTACCAGACCAAAAGAAAAGATTATTAATGGTATCCAGAAACTAAAGAGTGTACATATATAGTTAGAATTTTTCCCCCTAAGAAAATATATCAACAAACTATGAAGAATAACAAAAACAACAATTTTTAAATCCCAATTACTATTGGCCTAAAATATCATGGTTCAGAGGCTTCTATTGGTTTTATAGAGTGTTTGATAAGAAAGATTATTCATTCTAGTATAACATGTAACTTCCAAGGATATTTCATTAATCAAGGGGGATCAATGTCGAGAAGATGAGGTCATATTATTTGGAAGACAATATTCAGATAAATACTTCATCTAAAATCTCAATGTAGATCATATATGAATGAATTAATTATGATTGTGGTATTTGTGGTAATGAAGGTATTGGTGATGATAAATGTATATTTTTTTAATTAGGTGATATTTATTATAGTGAAAATAAGATGGAAAGACAGATATAAATTAAAGTGACAATCACAAAGGAATTGAGTGAGAAGATGAAACAATTTCAAAAGATAAAAGGAATGACAAAGAAAAAGAATAGAAAGTGGTTCCAATTGCATAATTTGAATATGATGAAGAGTCATATACAAATTAGGAATTAAATATTATGATGTGTGAAACATGTGGAAAAAATGGACATGGAATATAACATTTCAAAATAATCATAACAACCTAAGAGATGAAGGAGAACTCTTCAAAATTTTAGTATAAAAGGATAATGGGAAATTAAATGTTGAAAAGAAGATATCAACATGAGTACTATTTATATGAAACAAATTAGGTTCCCATTATTTTCCTATATAAATGCATTTTTACTAACATGCATGGAATTAACAGATATGGATGCATCCACTGAAAGTGGTCATTGATGTTTTGAAGCTGTTCAATATGCATAATATTTTGAAAAATTTGATCACTATCAAATTTATAATAGGAATAATTTTGAAATACTAATTTCTTAAGGGAGTTGATATTCACCTGAAAATGGGGAGATATATTTTCTCTCTTTTACATTCAGATTCTTTTTTGAGATGTGAATAAGAAATTTCTTAACAATCTTTCTCAAATATCCTATTTAATGAAGCTATTGAAACATGATTGATAATTTTATCACATTAAATGAATTTAATATCATCGATTATTAAATTTATACAAACTTTTTTTCGACAATGTGATTGACCACATTAATATATATTTCATTAACCGAAACACGAATTATTTTTTATGTGTGGTTTCATTCATCAAATATAAATTGAATTCGAGGAGATGTTGGTTGATGTTAGAAATTCTAAATACACTTTTGTATTTGTTTCAAATAATGAGGGGTGAAAAGAAAACATATTGATTTATGAGTATATTGACAAAAAATAAAAAGTGAAATATTGAAGATTCCAATGAATTTCACTTTTTAAATAAGTGTTTGGGATATGATTTTTAATGTGTTTTGAGGTTTTCATTGTGAAGATTTTTTATATTGAATTATGATTGAAGACATGTGAGGGTTATGTTTAGATCAAACACTTTCTATATCATTTGAGTTTTAAAGTTGAGTAATTTGAGTTCTTTGGCATGTTATTTATAGTTAGTCCAATACTTTTACATTGTCCTATATAAAAAATTCAAGCCAGGTGCCAACTAACCTACCAAGGGATCTTAGTGCACCACTGCTGAGGTGGGAAATAGGATCAACCTTGGAATAATTGTCTAGAATAGTATCTAGGGAAATGTACATGCATTTATAAACTTGTGCATATGGTAGAGGTAGTGATACATCGTGCAGTTCAGCAAGGTGGTGGCATACATCACTGACTCAGTGTTGTTCCATTGGGTGGAAGATCATCCAATAACTGATTCATTGACTACTAATGATATGACTTTTGATATAAATGATATATCATATGTATTTATTTTCAATGTGTAATATCTTTTTGTGTTTACTATTTAATACTCTATTAAAAATAAATAAATAAGATGTGTTGTCTAATTCAATCAATACTCACTGTTGGATAAACTCTGTGTGTTGTTGTAATCCTTGAGTCATGATGTTATTTTATTCATCCTGAGATCTCTATGAAGTGACACCAACAGATGATTAAACTAATGATTTTAAGCTATATTTCCTCATTATAATCATTCCAAATATATCAATATCATGTGAAATTTCATTTTCATGTGTAAATAGATATCAAATCGAATATATGTATATTATAGAAAATATTATTTTCCAAAGATTGTTATCTTTCATGATGAGAGGTTATCTCACAAGATATTGAAAAGGGTGGATGCTCATGATTTTTGGAGTGCTACATTGGTTTTTTTCTATAAATACTAGAGACCATCTCAATTTTCATGTGACCTTATCTCACATTTGAGAGAAGTTGTTATAGGGAAACAAAGACATCAAAGTACTCTGATTTGTGTAATGAGTTCCGTGCTTTCATTCTGAGTATCTAGTTTTGTGATTTTATGATGGTATAGTGAGTTTCTAAGAACTAGTGGTGGAATCCACATTGTTATTTAAAAATAATATATATCTAGCAATATACCTTTACTCTAAAGAGAAGTGGATTTCTACGGGCCATTGATAAGAGTATAAAACTCTCTAAAGGGATTCACAAAGAACCTATTCTATGAATACACATGAAATAGCATGATATTTTACCCATGTATTTTCATAGTTTTCCTGATCTATATGAGAATTCTTTATATGTTATAAAAAGAGTAAATATATCTTACATATATTGTTCTGAAATGTATTGTGATTATTATGAATAAAATGATATTAATTCATGTTTGAATTTGTTGTTTATATTTGGAAGAGGTGTGACATCTTGTGAGCAAAGGATGTGATGTACTAAAAAGAATATATTATTAGAATAAAAATTTTGTCTCATTATATGCATGGATTAATCATTAGTGTGGGTGATTTTTCTGAAATAGATAAAAATAGTTTTAGGATATATTTTTAGATTTCATATATGATATTGATCTAGTAACATGAAGATGCATTAGAACTGAATGATATGCATTATATATGAAATATTAATTCCTGAAGATAATTTATACTCATTTAAATATATGTAAGGATATCTATTTTTTGAAATACATGTGAATGAAATGGTGAATAATTTAATAAAAGTATGGTTAGTGTGTGTATTTTTGTGTTCATCAATAAATATATACACATGAAATAACACTTTCATTATAAACATTATTTAGAAGTCATCCATGTATTTCTGTTCAGGCGTGATGGTTAAAAAGTGAACATAAAATGTAAATTTCAGAATATCTATGAATTTATTTGATATTTAATAAAGATAATTATTATCTCATAACACATTAATATCCTATATTTTTAGTGATTAGTGAGGCTTGGTCTTGATTAGAAGAAATAATTCATTCCTATGTAGTGTTTTAATGAGGCAAGTGATTATCTACTAATGATAATAATTATTTTAATAAGAAAATAATCATTGAAAATGTTATTTAAGTGATATATAAGGAAATTTTTTCCCCAAATCTTGTGGAGGTGGTTCTTTAATTTATCTTTCTATAGTGGATGAAGCCGTCTAAAGATCAAGGTTTTAGCCAAGGGACCTAACCAATTATTAAAGATAATGATTGAGGGCCTAACCATTCAATTTGGGGAAGGTGTTGTTGGGGGGTCAAACTGAATATTGAAGGCTATTTGGAACTGTGGGGGTATAACTACAATCTAATTGAAGTGGGGTCTATTTAATTATTTTGGTTATCACATTATATTATAGTTGAAAACCCCTTTTGGGGGGGGGGTCTAACCAACACAATAAGGAGTTGGCCATTGTACTAGAACATGTAAATACCTTTGTTCTGTTCTTTTTTATTACTTGATGGGTTAGGATTGTTTTTTAATGAATATCTATTGAGACTTTAATTAATCTTAGATGTCGAATCAATATAAACGAATAAAAAAAATAGTGTACCCCTGATCCTCTCTCTTAGTGGTATCTAACCTATCATTAGACACTATAAAAGTTAGAATATATTATGGAATATGATGATGAAGTATAGTTAATGATTTAATAATCTATTATATGTTTTTTTTTTGTAATTAGTTAGTTTTGTTGAAAAGAATAATTTGTATAGATAATAGTAGTGGCAAAAAATGAGATTTTATGACTGATTTATTTCTAAAGATGTTAATAATATATTCAATAATGAGATAGGATCATGAAGAATAATTAATATGTGTATCACATATGTTGTTACAGTGTTTTAGAAAAATTACAATCCACAAGACATATGATAAAACATCGATTCCGGTATGTCCGCAAGGGGCCTCAACCCACAACCAATGGGTGATAAAGGGGAAGCACCTATTACTATCCTATGTGATATACTGGATTGTATGAATTTTTTTTAAAACATTCTTTTGTTGTAAATTGTATATTTATGGACAAAATTTATTAGATTGATATTTATATAACCTTTAATATCAATATAAAGTATTATTTGTGAAGAATGATATTATTTTTTTTGAGATGTAACTTGACAGGTTATGAGATAACCATTGAGGTTAAAAAATTATTTCATGGTGATTTTATTAATGATAATTTTGTAATAATGTTACTTATTTATCGAATGATACATTTTAAACCATTGATTTTGTAGTCTAATTTTATATATTAATATATTCGTTTTCATTTTTGTTGTTATCATACCTTTTGCTAACCATTTCATTTTTAATAATGATAAGAGTAATAACCTCTTACTCTTTAATAGATCTCATGATATGTTAAAAGTTACTTTAGTCACATCATGCATAAAAAATCATAATATATATTGATTTACTTGAGAAAGGGTTAATGTAAAAATATATTGAAGCACAATGAAAGGGTTAAATTGGGTTTATGAAAAAAAAAGATATCAAGTTAGTATATTTTTTGGAATTTCTTATCTTGATAGAAAATGAATCCATCAAATATATTAAATTTAAATTTTATAAATAAAATTAACTATATTGACTACATGTCTAATAAATCAATGGTGACTTAATTTATCACATATTTATGGTTTTTTTAATTTATCCTGATCATTCAGTTTCTTATGCTCAATAATCTCTATCTGTCCTGATAAGTATTTAATCTTTTCTTCTATGTCTACATTTTAACATCCCTGTAATTTTATCTAACATGGAACCATATTTATGTTTTATTCCTGATATCCTTATTATTTATATTTCCATCCTTTAATGTGAATGTTTTAAACTATATTTGGGATGTGGATTTTCCACAGAGAAACATTCAAATGTTGAACACTTGATTGCAAAGAACAAGTTACAATTTGTATGAAAAAGATTATTTTAAGTGGCGTATAATATAACACAAAGATAATTATAAATAAATTAATCTTAAAATAAATTTAAATTATTTTATAGCTTTAATTACACAAAACACAGATATTATAAGATCCACAATATAATATTAAAATATTAATATTTAAATGTTATTGATAGATTCCTAGCTGATAAATTTGCCAGTATGAATATTGTTTACTACATTATGAATTTTTATATAAAGTTACTACTAATTATAAATATATTAAATGTAATTAATAACTAAGCATTCAACATTGATAAATATATTTTATTTTACCAATAATATTTTTTTAGAGATGGCATTTTGTTTATTTTGTGAGAAAATATTATAATTATTTTTTCAAATACAAAGAAATTTTATTCAATAAAATTAAAATCATTATTAACACCATTATATTGATATTAATTTATGGCGATTTTTATGATTTTCCTGAAAATATTGACATGTCATTGAATAGTTGAAATATGATTTTTTTACAAATGATATTTATTCTGAAAATAATATTTAACATAAAAGTACCACAATTGTTTCAATTGATGGTTTCCTGCCATGGCTGTAGGGGTCAGGAAAATAGGGGGAAAAGCTTGGTTTTTTAGTGGGTTTCTTTTGTATATGGTAGGCATGGAACGGAGTGTATTTTGAATGGGTACTCACCTACGTTACTTCCTTGGTTATAAGAACCAAAAATCTATCTCTAGACATGATGAAAATATTGAAGAATTTGGAGGACATGTCCACTCTCAGAGCACTTCAAACAAGAGTCTCGTCAACTCTCTCATTTCCTATAGTCCCCTTATGGACATTGGGTGAACTGGCATCAACCCTTCTTGGGACTGAAGCTTAAAACTAGCGACTCATGAAATTTAGGGTTCATGGGCTATGGTGGAATGGTGCGATACTCAAGGGGATTTCTCATCATTTCTTTTAAAGAATTTTTTTTCACATTCATTCCATATAAGATGAATTCATGATATTTTATATCAGCATCTAAATTTGAATACCAATTCATATCTCTCTGGAGGTTGTAAAAATAGACTCAATAATTATTTATGATTCCTTGTAAGGAGTAAGAATCCCCTTGTTGTTAGTCAACAATATCAGAATAAGGTGCAAGATTATCAAAAACACTCAGATAATGGTCCTTCATATTTAGTGGGAGGGTGACATGGTTGCAGACTACATTAATTATACAATGATCCAAAGGTGTGTATATCACATGCTTCTCTTGTGTGAACTCACTGCTTCCTGAGGGAGTAAACATTGTTAGGGGAGAGGCCCTTGGGTTTCCCCACTTATGACACCCCTAATTTGGATCATGAGACTATTTTTGTCATATTTTCATTTATTTACCCTAAAAAATAAATTAGTATGATTTATTAAGGATTTATTTTCATAACGTAAATACGAGATCATCATTTTCATAAAAAATATATTTATTGAGAACCCATTTTTTCACACATGTAAGGCGTTAAATGTAAATTAAATTATGCAATTTCATTGAGTTACAATAGAAAAATTTGATTCCATATTTTGATTAATAATAGTTTATATTATTAAATAATATCAAAGTAATATTTTACAATAATTAATTATAAAAACATTAAAAAACATTTCACATGTGTAATGTAAAAACAGGATTTCCAGGGGTTAATCTAAAAAGATAATGAATAAAATGTTCCAAATATATTTAATTTCTATTTGATAGTAATATTTTTAAAAAAATCAATTTTATGGTTCTAAAATGGTCCACTTTAGATCCTTTTCAATGAGAAAAATTTGGGTATAATTAATTCGGTTAAAAAATTACAACTGTGTCATCTCACCAAATTATAAAAGGCCAGATACTCCATTTTCATATTCACACATCTAAAAACAATTGGTTCAAATAATAAATACAAAAATAATTTCTTTATTTATCTCTCGTCCTCTTAGAAACCTTGGTTTGATCACAAAGAAAAAATATAATGTTTTTTGGTGAGAAACTAAAGAATTAATTTGAAGAAAAGGTAAATTCATTATCCAATCTTTTTATTTTATCCCACTTAAACATCAATAAAATATTATTAAACCATGATGATATAATAAAAAAAATATACAATATAATGATATTTATTATGTTATGGTAATGAACTATAACCATCTCCTCCTCCCTCAAAAGTGAAATGAAATTGCTGACCGTGGGTAAGACAGAGTAGAGCTGCGCAAACCAGTGTCATTTATTTCCATCTATGCTTATAAAAACTAGATATAAAGATGCATTTAATTTTTATATATTATATATATAATTTAATTATTCTTATATAAATATAATATTACATATTCCTTTTTACATTTTATTCTATATGGAATACGATAAAGTCTCTCATATGTATAGTGGGCTACCGCCTCGATAGGTGAGGTGATTAGTTTTTTACTTATGCCTCAGATAGAAGGTAATAAGGATTAATAATATATTTATATATTACAATAATAAAATATTTATCTTTATATAAAATATATTTATCATATAATTTCATACCTTATAATCTTTTTAATAAATGGAAAACATCATTCCAGTGTACATCGGACTACTGTGTCGTGAAGAAATAAGATTCTTTTTTAATATGAAATATCTTGAATCTTATATGTATAATATTTAATGAAATTATATTGTATTTATTATATTATTATATTTCATGAAATATAAAACAATATTTAACTTCTTTCCACTATGACAAATGAAAAATGAAAAAGCTACTCATACTTACATACAGACGAGGATGGTGCCTCATTCTCGAGGCCGTTCTTGGGCTCTCACCTCGCCTCGGCTTCTTCCTCTTCCTAGGGTTTCTTCTTGGTTCGTATGATCATTTTCCTTTCTTTCTCGCGCTTGTTTTTGTTTCCTCTCCCCATCTAGATCTTCATCCACCCGACATTCTATGCTCTGGCCTCGAGCTCCATCGTTCCTCTCCGGGCCGGATCCAGAAGGATGGACACAACGAGGCTCTGGGATTGCGATTTGGCGGGTGAAGGTCCTCTCAACATCTCTTTTCTTCCACTTCTAGGGTTTCAGCCCCATGTTCCGTTTTAGGGTTTTATCCCCTTGCAGTTGTGTTTTTCGGTTTTATTTCATTTTCCTTTTATGGTTTCTTCTTGGTTACGATAAGGGTTTCATCCCCATTTCTTCTTCCTCTCTCGGTTATTTTTGAGTTTTTTTGGGGTCTGTTGCGACGAGGAAAATAGTGGAGATGGTGAAGTGATGATAGGATGGCACATGGTAAGTCTCTTCCTCGATCTGACTTCTATGATGGTTCTATTTTTGTGGAACGTGTTCTTCTCGTTGTTTTGGGAGTTCATCTCATGGCATTGGCAGGTTTCGGTGGATTCCGACTGGAGTTCTCCAACGGGTTTGTGGATTGGGGATGGTGTTGATGGTTTCATTATCTGGATTTTTGAGGAGGTCTTTTCCGGTTTCTGATTGATTGGGATTTTGTTCTGTTGCTCGTGAATCCCTGGTTTGTTTGTTCTATGTTCAGAAATAGTGCTGTTTTTTTGGTGATGTCAATGGTGTTGTCGGTGATGTTGTGTTCGTGAATCGGATTGGTTTTTGTTGACGGTATGGTGATGACAGATGCACTGTTGAATCGACGCATCCAGGAAGGATGGTGTTTAGCTCCGGCGATGGGTGAAAAGTCTGATGGTGAAGGCTGACACAGGCGGCTCATAGTTTGAGAAGGGGAATCCTTTTGAATTCTGAATTTTGAATTTTGTGATCATGTGTGTGTCGTGCGATCAGTACCCGGGTGGAGTGCGAGGCACGAGGATGTTGAATTTTTGAATTTTAAAATCTATTGTGTTTTCGGAGGGCCCGCCTATGGCCTATGTTGTTGCGGTGTATGTTCTGTATGGTTTCCATTTTTCCTTAAAAGTGGCTTTTTAGTAAAATAAAAAAAATGATATAGAGCTTACATATAGCCCATCATCTCCATGACTATTACGTAAGAATGTTTTCCTAAAATTATTTCATGTTAGGTTTCAAATGTATAATTTGTGTATAAATATTATGAATAGTTCATGATTACCATTTTATATATGATTAAATAATATTCTCATTTAACATAGTGATTTTTCAAAAGCGATTTTGAATAATGAGAAGTTAATTGTTAAATTACTAGATGTGAAATTAATTAGTTATGTAATTGAATATGAAATAGAAAAAACACTAAAAGGAATAATAAAGAAGAATATGGCTTTTAATAAAGTAAATAATTAAAATAAATTTATTATTGAAGAAGATATGTAATTCACATGATGATTCAGGATCGAGGTAAAAGATTTATCACAAAACATCTTTATTTGAGATAAATATAAATTTTTGAACCTAATTTAATTTTAATAGTGTATAAAATTACCTATTAAAAATTATAAAATTAATATTTAATAATTAGTAATATCTATTTCTTTAATAATCTACATCCTCCATTTGATTTGTTATTCAGTAGTTACCAAATTGAATGTTTTTATGTTTCAATATAACTTTATATGGGATTATTTATGCCATAATTCCCATTGTAGTAAATTTTGTTATAATTTGTAATAAACACATGTAATTTTATTATTATATGTTTATTTATTAAATTGTAAATTATTTTTACTTTTTTACTCCCTTTTGTAGTTACATTTATAGAGAAAATGTTATAAAGAAATTACGACTTTATTTCTCCCTTCAGTCAAATTAATATTTTTCTTTGAAATCCATATATTATAATATGATTTTGATTATTTTTTTATATTATAAAATTATTTTTAAAATCCATTTTAATAAAATATTACTATTTTATTTTTAATTTTTTTTTCTTTTTTCAAACAAGACACTTTTTATCTTTTACTAAAAATATGGATGGAATCAATGTTTTAACTTGTAAATCATAAATGGTATTTCCTGTCATCATGATTATTATTTACCATTAAATTATATATATATTTCGAAGGATATTTTCATATAAAAGGATTTACACAATAATTTTTTATTTTTTTCAAAAGTGACATTCATTGTGGAATGGTAAATTTCCATAGAGTTGTTTTTAAACATTTCAAAGGTATTCCTAATCATCATAAATGACAACCAAAACTATTATGGAATGATTTTAAATTTTATATATATGTTCCTCAAATATATAACTAGATTTTTATCACATATTTTTATGTGTTAATACATACTTTTTTACCATTCCTCAAATTCCATCATTATGATATTTATTTTCATTATGATTGGAGGAAAGATTATCAAAACAATTTTATTTACATAACAAATTCTTGTGTTATAAATTATGATTTATTTAGAATATATAGAGAACATATGTCATGGACATTTCATGATGGGTTCACCCATATATAACTCTAATTCATTGGGCAATTTTTTTTCTAATGAGGTTTCATGTATAGGATTAGGGAGTAAACCTAATTAATTATGGAACTTTTTCCACCATGTGATATTGTGTAATTAGTAATCCTTGAATAATTTGTATTTAATATTTTATTATTTGACCACATTTACTATGAATCTATGTTTTTATGATACCGTTATCCTTATCTTAGTTTTCCAAATGATTACTTGTGGGACTACTCTTTTATGATGTTATGTCATTTCTTTGAATCCCACATTATGTTTCCATATCTTTTTATTCCTTTACAAGGATTTCTATCTCAACTATTATTTTATTTATTCTATATACTATTCTCTATAGTATCTGGAGTTCAATTTAATTTAACATCTCACCATGGAAAAAGAAAACATGATTCCAGGTTTTAGTTTCCTTTATCATATTACAATCCCAATCATCCAAGGATACGAGCCCTCACGGTCTTTGGAATTGTACATATTGGATTTTTAGGAATAAAAATAATGTAATGATATATGTAAAAGGCCTTGGTCACATTATGATACAATAATTAATTGATTCTTAGTGATAACATACTATATTTAAAGAAATAATACAATGTTGGGAATAATTCAACCTTCGGTTAGTTTGATAAATATTTTTTAGATACTAACATATTTATTAATTACTGATTTAATTATTAATATAATTCCATGTGTATATAATTTAAATAACAATTATAATTATTTAAAAAGTTAAATAGTAAAACCTAAGAATGACCATTTACAATGGAAACAAAAAAATATGAATTTTTTGGGAAGAATGTCTAATGTAGAAATTATTTTTTTATGAATTATTATGAAACATTCATGGAATGGAATCTATATGTTTTCTAATCGATCTTATAAATTTTAGCAATTGATATGTTTCTATTAAACACATTATTGTATTGATTATGTTACACATAAAATATAAAGGTAGTAATATGTCATACATTATGTAATAGGAAATCTAGAATCATTAGTGATAAAAATTTTAAGGAATGTTTAGTTTGAGGATTTCAATCATGATAGACAATAACAAAAAATCCTATTTTTTTCATTCACAATTCATGAAGTGTGTGCTATAAATTTTTATCACAAACATAATTTTAAAAAAATATATATGTTTTTCATTATGTGTTATTATTTCATTTAAACATATTGTTTTTTATATGTTTTACTAATAAACTATTTTTAAACAATAAATTAACTTTACATAGGATTGAAAATATGAATGTTCTAATAATAAAATATTTTCTAGAAAGTTCTATATTGTTTTTTCAAAATTGACGTGATTTGATCATTGTTATTTGGGAGGAGTTAATGGAAATGTATTTTTGTGGGGACTTTATGTGATTATTTTGTGATGAGTTATTTATATATTGAGATATTAGATTTTTGGTGGATAAATCCTATTTTTGTTGGATTCCATATCAATGATGTGTGGATTAATGATTTTCTGTGTGTTTTTTTCAGAAATGATAGTCAGGAAGGTGAGTATATGTGTTTAGGTATTTCTATAAATGGTTTATATCCTATATTATAGTGATATGATTTTTATGTTTAATAATAATACTATTATTATTTTAATGAAAATTATTCCATTGAATAGTAATCGATGTTTTTAGATTGTCAAAGAAATTGTGGAATGTTGGAAAAATACATTGTTAACATTTATGTAGTAAATATTAAAAAAGATATTTGGTAAGGATTTTATGCACATGGATGGGTACTAATTTGAATATATTGAAGTTTAATTTAAGATATAGATGTGTCCAATTTGATTTTTAGTTTCTTCGATGCTTGAATGGTTGCAAAATTGGCTCAAATATGGTGGAAAATGAATCATGAAAACTCATAAGCGAAGTATTGGGATAAATTTATTGATATCTTCAAGAAGGGTTTATTTTTGTGGTTGTATGTAAATGGTTTAATGAAGGATATATAAAATAATAAGCTGGTTATGAGAGTGTGTTCAACATTAGGAACCATTTTATAGACCATACTGGTTATATTTTCTGTTTTCAGGCTATTGAGGAGGATCTGGTGAAATATATTTTTTATGTTTAGTCATGATATTTAGTGGTATTTCTGTGGTTTTATTTGATTTATAAAGTTAATATAATTGGAAGATATCATATATAAAAATTCATCTATGATAAAGGATTCTATTTCATGTTTCTCTTTAGTTTTTAGGAAGATTGAATATAATTTCTTGAGTTATGTGACTCAAGGTGTCCATAAGATGAGGGCATAAAGATAATATAGAGGTTGACTATTTATTTAAGCTACAAGATTATTTAAATCAAGGTTTTATATATCTAGTGAGTTCATTAGTTTCTATATGAATGTTATTTGGAATTGTCAATATGAATTTTTTGATGGTCATGTGATTATAATTTTAGATAGGTGTTTTAGTTTAGATTTTTGGAATGAGTCTTGTTCGGGTATGGGTACCCCCACACATCTCACTAATACCTTTCTTCATGACTATGTAGCCATTTTATAAGTGTGTTTTAATTGAAATTTAAAATCATATGCATAAATTATTTAATTAAAAAATGGACTATATTTGTAATGGGGTTTAATTAAAAAAGATGTTATTTTGTAATCATGGCTATTTTGAAACATGGTTCAGGTGAAATGAATAGTTATTGGGGAGTCAGTTTTAGTCAGTTGTGGTTAATTTTTTCGAGTTTCCCTTAATAGATATGTTTCAGTTTAGTAATTATTTCTAATGATTGTGATATTTCTAAAAATAATCTATCATTATGTGTCTTGAGTATATTTAACAATATTTTTCTCAGTGGGTTTTTATCATAAATATACTATGTTTGACAGGTATCTTCTAATGGATGAAATGATTTGATATTTTCTTATTTCAAATCTTACATTAATTCATGACTATGAGAATCATATAACAGTTATATAATGTAATGAACACATAATTTTTGAAATACTAGTTTGTGTTTTTTTTCTATTTGAGGTTTTTGGAGATGGCTTTTGGAGGGTTGTTGTGTCTATGTAATGTCCCATATTTTCTGTATATTATTTTTAAATATTACATGGATTTAATTTGTGACTAGGCGCAGAGACAACATTCAATTTTAAGGGCTATTGTTCTTGGAATAAATGTTTTAAATATCAAAACAAATTAAATAGCTTAGACTCTTAGTTTTTTATTAAGAGTGGAATAACATCTAAACGGATGCCCGGATCAAAAATCTAAGGGAGCTGTTGCATTAAGTGCAGTGTTTTTACCCTAGGCATAGCCTAACATTGGATGTCCCAGGTCGTATGGGGAATATTATTTTATACATTTTTAATTAATAAAATAAAATGAAGATATATTTTATTTTCTCTGTTTTATCAACACAACGATGTTTATTACTTTTTGTGCGCCTTTTGGCTGGGATCCAGTGTTAGGCTAATAATACTGGAATTCCATTAAGGCACTAGAGAGAATCCCAATAGAATGACTTAGGACAGCGATGATAGAGACATGGATTTTATTCTGTTCATGATTGATATTGACCCCAACAATCAATATTCAACAACGGATGATGAAATTACTAAGTTTGATTTTTTAGTATGGATTTTTACTTCCCCATTATTTGATTCAATGATGAATACAGGCCAACCAACAAACAGGTAGATTCATGGTTTGATCATTTTTTATGGGATGTGTTTTTTATAAGATTATGTGGGTTTTATTATTTTATTATTGATTTGATTTGTTTATCATTATTAGAGAAATTTATCGAGGCCATAATGAACAATGGTTGAGGACCGTTCCTAGAATTGTTTCCATATGTTTTCTGTCCACAATTTTCTTTGTATGATATCAGTTATTCGATATGTTTATGAATGTATAACAATTCTAAATTCATTCCATAGTGAAATGATCTGAAATTGAATATCCCACCAAGATATTACCTAATAGAGGTGCATCAATGAAAATGATTAGAGAATCTGAGAGAATTTTAACAAACCATTTATGGAGAAGTTTGAATGGGAATTTTTTTAAATGGATATCAAATATGATTAAAGGCCAGAAACATGTTGATTTGGTGTTAGGGTGATGAAAAATCCATTGATATAATGTTTTGAGTAGAACGGATCACAGAAATGAGAACTGGATCATCGGTCAAGGTGCATAGAGGAAGAATGCATGTTTCTGAAAAAACTCATTGAACACAGTGTGTAACCTGGGATTACACAACATGTGGCCGCCACTAATTGTTTTCCATGGTTTTTTGAGATAGTTAATATCACATGGTGTGTGACCCCAATCACACGTCATGTAGGTAATCCCCATATACTAGAGTTGTTTCTTAGGAGATACACGGACATGGGGTAGTACATGGGTGACCTACATAGTGTGTACCCCACCAAACCACTTGACTTGGTCCAAGTACACGGACTACACCATATACGAGTAGATGGGTAGAGGTACATTGGTTGAGATCATGTATTGTCACATGACCAGAGCACACGGGTAGACCCGAGATTGAAGGACACGATGTGTGAATCCTTCTACATGGAGTTAACCTCTCTTCTATATGAAGATATTTAGAATGCCACAATCCATTATACATAAATAGTACCTAGGTTCAAGGTACATGAAATGTGGCCCTTCTACACACCATTTATCCCTTTCTACACGGATTTATTCTCTTGTCCTCTATATCTTGGACAATTTTCATTAGGTTCTATTCCATTATCGCTTTCCAGGACATAGTAACGAATAATTTCTTTCTCATATGAATATGATACCTTCAGCTAGATGTCTTGGATAGATTTTTTAGAATCCCTGGAGAGGCCTAGAGGAGGATCTGATATTCATTCTTCATTCCCTTGGTAGATTCATTCGTATTGACGTGACCATATTCACTAGGAAACGATCTTCTATATAGCTGTTTAATGTAGATGGAGTTGTTTGTATCATCCTATGGACCTAGTTGTGATCATCATATGTGGTATCAAGTTCTCCTTAGATCTATCATTGTATCTCTATATTGAAGGTTCTTGATAAACAATACTTCTTAGATAGGATTTATCAGTGCTATTAGAATCAGGTGTGTGTTCTCTTGGATGAGCGATTCTTGGAATCTTCAAGATGAATTCCAAGTGCTATTATGCTATTTTTGTGACATAAATCTATATTTCTTGTCTTCGATTGAGTATATCTATGTATTATTTTTATATTTTTTGTAGAAATATATTCTATAGAGCTGACATCCCATTCCTTTGTGTATTGATTTGTGGTTTTGGGGTGTCCTACTTAATATTGTTACACATAAAACTACACAAGAACTTCCATTACATGTCATTTCTTGTGATATGAGAAACATTTGGATGGATTTCAATGTAGACAAGGACCAGATGATTCCTTCTGAGATCTTACATGCCGAGGTGTCATCGTACCACTATAGACAAAGGACCTAGTACCTTCTTATTATAGGGTGGGCGTATTTTTATAGACTTCTTTTTGGTGGGCTTGTATTCTGGCCCAATTTACCTTAAATTCTTGACATTCTCTCGTACCTTGTTGGTTTATATATAGTTGTATTCATTCATTGTTTTCCTATTTGTTTTTAAATTTCAATATTTTATGGGTTGGGAAATGTTTGCATGCATTCAAATACATAGGCAACATATCCCATGTTAATGATATACCTACTCGGTTCTAGTTACCAGAATCTAGCTTATTGGAGGCCAGATTGTGGAGTCGCATCATGGGCCCCACTGGGAAGGATTATGATAGAGTTGTATCAGAGGTGGTAGGTACTAATTTATGTCCAAGATTTAGTGTGATTGGTTTGGTGCAACAGTGTTAACTGTTTTGAGATTGAATTTCAGGCAAGGGACTACAGTGTTAGTGTGGGAGGTTTACATATCCATACACATGTACTTTTATAACCTTACGTTTTGGAATATTACATGAAAAAATGGTTAAAGGGAAGTTAATGGTACATACATCATATATGAATGGGTTGAAGTTTCATTGTCCTTCATTAGTTAACTCTACATACACGCTAATTAACCATGGTATATCATGTTTTCTTAAAAGATGCATATAATATTAATACCAGCTGGGACTTACCATATTGATCATGAGGATGACCCCCTTAGTGATGAGGATTCAATACCAGGACATGTTCTGAAGATGTTACCTCTAGATGGTGCACCATCTATACCTCCACATGTAGAGTAGCACATGACACCTATAACACTAGGGATGAAGAAGGTATGCTGAGCACTCTTTACGAGTTTCAGAGATAGAGACCCATTAGGTTTTAAGGTGAGCCTAACCCTCAAAAGGATGAAGAATAACTTGAGGTAGTGACATGATTTTTTTTTCAAGGCAAGACACCAGGAGATCTGATGGTGGTCCTGGTAAATATCCTTCTACACATATCAGTTGGAAGATACTAGACTTTGGCCACCCAAAATCACAATGAGGTGAATCATTCAAGGAAAGAGTTTGAGTGTCTCTTTAGATATATGTTCTCACCAGTTTCATTCAAGAATTTATGCATGCAGTAAATTCTTCATCTCTAACAGGGCAGTAAAATAGTGAATTATTATTCATCTAGGTTAAACAACCTTTCTACGTACTCAATTGATATGGTTATAGATTAGTACAGAAGGTCTCGGTCGTTCGAGAAAGGTCTATGTAGATACAAATAATATAGCTTCATCCATATATGAATTTCTATTTATTATGGGGTTCTTGAGTAGTAATTGGTGGTTGAATCCTTATTTGTTGACCGGGTACAGTCAGTGACAATCAGCAGTGGGAAGGCAGGAGCATAGACCTCAACATAACAGATCTGATGTCCGTCCTAGGGACCTGGACATGGGAAATGATTCAGGAGGAGGTACCAGAATAGAGGATATGAAGTTCAAGGCTTTCAAGGTGTGTCCATTCAGCCTAAATAGATGTGGCTCTATTCATGTGATGGCATGGGATATCTCGCATGATGATATCTAAACAACCATGTTGTAGATAGGGAGATAGTGGATGGACCACTGAGGAAAAAAAATGATTGGACTAGGAATATCTATTGGTAGATGGACACGTAAGTGGGTATGGGAGAGAAGTGGGTGGTGGTCGATGTTTTCACATGTGACCACCCTCACCCCCAGGTGGTCCACACTTGGCATAGGGAGTTGGGGGACAGGGGAATAAACTACTACACTTAGTCAATGTATATGATCAAGGGGATCTAGAATTGATTCAAGTTTTTGTATTTATTGTTTCTAATTTTGTTTCAATATTGATAGACATAGGTTCCATTCATTCCAATATATAAACATATATTGTTCGATACCTAGAGATTTTAATTAAACCATTGACTCGATCATTAAACATGAAGAGACCAACTCAAGGAGACTCTATGATCACAGATCTATATAGACTTTCTGAAATGACCCTTGGATGAAATATTTTAAATTGGAACCTCTTGGTGGAAGGTTTGAGGACTTATGATATTATTTTTAGTGTTGATTGGTTATCAATAGTTCATTCCCATATTGATTATTTTAGGAAAAGGGTGTGGTGGGTCTGCAGCAATGGAATGAAGTATTCTTTTGTTGGTCCAAATAAAACCCAGAAAGCACATGATGGAATCGTGAATAGGGGGTTTAGTAGATTACTCATCATATCATTCGACCAACCCTCGATTTATATGATATTATGAGATACCATGTTATTATATAAGTGGCATAGCATGAAGATGTATTTACTGAATATTTTCTAGGATTAACTCCCTATTAGTAGATATACAAATTTATTAATTTACACATAGGAATAAAATAGATATCATCACCATCATATCGGATGGATCCGGTATAGAAAAACAGGTTAAGGGTAGAGTCAGAGGACTTGTAGAGGAAGGACATTGTGAGACCCAGTGTTTCACCATGGGTAGACCCAGTGTTTCACCATGGGAATCCCTAGTGTTTCTTTCTAAAAAGCATGATGGTCATTTGAGGTTGTGTGGGAACTGTTGGTGCATGAACAAGTGAAATTGAAGAAATAGAATCCACTACCAAGGATCAATGACTTCTTTAATTTTTTGATAGGGTCTTCATGGTTCTCGAATGTTTAGCTTTGACCGGGCTATCATAAGTTATTTGTACATGATGAGGATATATTAGAGATAGATTTAAGATACCTTTATGGTCAATATGAGTACATGGATATTCCCTTTAGTGTGACGAACACCGCATCAGTGTTGGTGGGACTCAGGAAGTAGATCATCATTCCGTATTTAGACCAATTCGTTATAGTCTTTATGGATGATACCCTTGTGTACTCAGCATCAGAGGAGGTGCACGTGAGAGAGTTAAGGATAGTTCAAAAAGTAATCTGTGATAACTAAATTTATGGGAAACTCTCCAAGTGAATGTTTTGTATTTATGTGTTCTACTTTATAGGACACACTATCGCAATGCATGTAGTGGATGTGGACCTGGCCAATGTTGAAATAGTGCTAGCATGGGAGCCACCTAGCAGCGTGATGATGGTTTGGATCTTCCATGGGCTAGTAGGATATTATTGGAGATACATACATGATTTATTCAGTGTATCAGCATTAATGATAGATTTGACGCGAAAGGAGAATCCTTTCATGTTGGTAGAGAAGTTCCAGTTGTTCTTTCAACAGTTGAGGTTGAGTTTAGTGATAACACTGATCCTAATATTGTAGGAGGAGGGTTCTGAGTACATAATGTTTCGAGACGCATCAATGAAGAAGCTTTTTCATGTCATGAAGAAGAGGTGAGTGGTGATCTCCTATGGTTCACACTAGTTGAGACCGCATGAGTAGAACTATGTGACCCATGATCTTGAGTTAGAAATGAAATTATTCGTGTTTAAAATGTTATGACAGTACTTGATTGGAGATTGGTTTATCATCTACTCTGGTCACAACAGTCTTGGGTATATCTTATATAAAAAGGATCTGAACATGAGGCAGAGGGGATTTCTACAATTCCTACAAGACTATGATTTTTAGATTGTTTATACTTTATGGAAGGGGAACATTATTGAAGATGCTCTCAACATGAGATAAAGATTATAGTTAATGATCAAGGCATCGTAGGAGATGGCCTCATCATAGTTTCCCTTTTTTGATGGATACGGAGTAGCTTACCTCTAGTCAATGATTTTTTCCATCCACTCTTTTAGTGGGTCTGGGAGACACATCTTGTGGATACCAACTACAATACCTTATGTTCTTAGATGTCCATATGTCATGCTATTGATGAACATTCAAAAGAATGGAAGAACATTGTTCATTTTAGAGGATGTACAATTGTACTATTGGCTTTGTGGGAGGAGGATCTATGTGAGATTCATATACCCCAATTTGGAGGTAAATCCCGGTGGGGAGAAAATGCACCATGACCTATTACATTAGTTTTGGTGACCAGGAAAAAAATGCAGTTGTATAGGTCATTACACAATTCTTTAGAGGTAAGAAAGTGAAGGTTGAGAACCATGTTGTAGTCAGTTTATCTCGACCCCTTATGGTGACAAAATGGAAGTGGGATGGAATGTCGATGGACATACTTATTTTTTACCATGTTTTTCTAGGGGACACGATTTGACCTTGGTGATCTTTTAGGGACTCACCAACTTATCTCACATCCTAGATATTCGAGTGAAGAGTTTAATAGAGAGATTATGATGTTTAATAGCCCAAACATTCATTAATTAAGATTACTCTTGATCTAATTAAATGTATTATTATAGTTATATAAAAAGTGGACATAATTATTTTTATTTTTCTGGATTTTAAAATACTATTATGAATTTTGATCATCGCTAATACAGGTATTGAATAGTGATCACATGATTCGTATAAATATAGGGCTTTAACAAATCCAATTTACATAGACAAAGTAAGAGATGGCCCCATCGAATAGACATGACCCATATGAAGCCCATTTTTTGGAGCTCGAAAAGGAGGTGGCGTAGTTGGTATTCGCTCTTAACCAAGCCCAAGATGATCATCAACATGTTAAGCTTGAGTAGAACCAACAATAGGAGAAGTGGATGTTAATAGAGATTACCAGCTAAGTGATGTAATCTGAGCCACCCTAAGAGTCTGTCACCATCGCACACCTTAACCTTCGGACATATGTGGGTATTATAAGGGGTTTTGTAACAAGACCCTAAAACTATGACTATGTACATTATTTTTTTTATAAATAATGTGCATTCATTTTATTATTGTAACTTTGTGAATAGTTTTTAATGCGCAAATAGTATTTTTAGTTAATATTCAACAAAGAAATATATTTTGATGAATTAATGGATTTTTGAATTAAATTATATTTTCATAAAATATTATTATAATTATTAAATTTATTTTTATTAAATATTAATTATCGTATAATTTTATGAATGCAATTGAAATTTATATTAAGGTTTGTAAGATGTTTTTGTCAAAACCATTGAATTTTTTATAAATGTTAGTTTTTATTTTATAAATAAAAATTCACATATTTAGATAATTGTTTAGATAAAATTAATATTATTTATGTAATCAGGATGTCAAAATTATCAAACAGTAATTTTTTCATAATTTTCAGAGACAGTTGAATTTTTGGGTAAAAATTAAATACCATTTAAATATATAATATGTGTCATGACATAATAATGACCCAATAGTGTTGTAATAAAATACTATAAACATTTGTTTCGGCCAATATATGTTTTAACATTAAAATAATTTGATTTTGGATTTTTTTTGATTTATTTTACAAAGCATTAGTGGACCCTCCATTACTTATAAAACATATCATCTTTTTAAAATGTTTTCCTTGATAGTGTTAATAACCTCAACATAAGAAACCCTATTATTTTTAGAAGTTGGGACATTGGCCTTATAAAATATTGTTTTCCACTCCCCTTTGGAATAACCCATGTGCAAAAACAATGGTAAGGTTTGTGGCTTTTTTTAATATAATGTGTGGTGTCCCAAACCTAAATAATAAATAATTCACTCTCCTTTCCCATATAAACCCACCCAAGAACCCAATTCATCTTCACTCAAAGCCTTTGTAGTTCTTCTTACCTCTTCCCTCCTATCTCTATAATCCTACTAAGGTGCCCCAAGATCCAAAGAAGCCTCTCTCAAGCCTCTCCCAAGCCTTTGGAAGCACACTTCCAAGTAAGGGATTCATACCTTTCTCTTTTTATACATGTTTCTTAATATTGTTATTCCCTTTTATATTCAATTATAAATGTTGCGGTATGATTTAGAACCTCCAAAATAATTCCCTATTTATGATTGAATTATGATATATCCCTTCCAGTTTCATTAATGCCTCCCATGTACACCTATTACCATGCTGAAATTCCTAAAAGAATTTCTCTCTCCTCATTTACATTCAAGCAATTGTTTTTTATTATGAATCTAAAATAATTTTTTTTGAGAAATGTATCTATATGAATCCCTTACTGTGAATTTCATGTAAATATGATGAGACACCCATTTCTCTCTCATCATCATTTTTTATTAATTCCTATGTCACGCCGTTATGCTTCCAAAATTACACTGTGATTTTCCAAGACAAAGTTATTGTGTAGTGAATACCAAGCCCATTTATCTATCATAGTTAATCACCTTTACACACATAAACTTACTGATTATAGAGTTCCAAGTATGTATTCCACATTCCTTTATCACGGAATAAATTATGATGTTTAAGGATTCCATGTAGTATGATTCATGGGGAAAACTTATGCATGAAATGAAATGTTTAAGAAAGATGTACCCTGATTGAGATCCAATTTATTGGGTAATGTATAGTGTCATAAAACATCAAGTGAAATGGATGTTGAATCATGCTAATTCAAGTGAAATTAGGGTTTACTCGTGCTTCAAGTGTAATGAGGGTTTATACATGCTCCATGTGCAATGATCCTTGGCTCATGCTAAAATAATGTTAAATGTTGTTGCCACATTTCCATGTTATCTTAATCATATTATAACAAACATTTATGTTCATGTCTCTCTTATGATACATTTATATTTTTATTGACTAACATGATTTTTATCATTCATTTTATGCCTTTTTAATTCCCTTACTTGGATTTATAGCTCACCCCTTTTCTTATGCATGTCCTCAGGTTATCCCATGCAATGCTATGTACGAGGGAATGTAGTGGTCATATAAAAGAAGTTTTCAATAATATGTTGTGTCCTATGTTTTAATTTATTATCTAATTGTCCAAATACTCAAAGTCTCTAGAACTATCGATCTTCTAGGTTGTATAAATTGATGTTCTATATGTAATAAATCATGTTTTAGTGTGAAATAAAGAGTAGGGTTTTCAGAGTTGGTATCAGAGGATATTTTTAGTTATTTTAGGGATTAGGTAAAGAAAACCTAGTGAAGACTTTTATACAAGAATATGTATAATAAAATCTTTCCTATGTTTTGGTGGGTATTGAATAAAGGTTTTATCAAGAAAATACTTTCTTTTATATTTACAAGAAGGTAGAGGCGGCTCTGGAACAGATATACCTAGGGGTAAAAACCCCGACAAGGAGTTTCGGGATTGACCTGAGATATCCTATTCCAAGACAATGGTCCTTGCTACACTCATTGTAACGACACTCATGGGGGATATTCATTGGTAAATTCACAATCTTAGTATGAGTCATTATTAAAGAAATTAAAAAATCCATAAGAATATATCATGGATAACATATATTGAAGCCTATAGATTCATAGGTTATGAAAATAAAATCTATTTATAGGTCATCAGTTTCGTACTTGGATTACCCTTTATGTGTTACCCCTAACTTTTTTTTATTCCAGCCAATGGCCAGTAATAGGAGTACTCGGGCTAAAAACCTATGTGAGGATCAATGTGATGTTTGTGCTAATGAGATGCCCAATCAAATGGGAGCGGGGATTACAAACATTACAATGATTATATCTCAGTTAACTCATGAATTGTATATAAACATGGGTTAAGATGAACGTTAAACACCCCTTAAGAAAGAACAAGTCATTATCGATAGCTTTACGAGACAAAGTCCTCTTACTTTTAATGGATCATTCAATCCCTCAATCGTTGAACAATTGATCAACTCCATTGAAAAGATCTTCTCAATAATTAAATGTTCCGAACAAGAGAAGGTTATTCTAGCTGCTTATCATAGAGAGGTTGAAGCCGATTGGTGGTGGACATTGATAAAAAATACAACGCCAGAGGAAGAGATTTAGGCGTTCGAATAGAAGGATTTCTGGATAATGTTTTTTGATAAGTATTTTCCATGAACCCTCCGACATAATATGGAATGGTACTTCCATTCCCTCAAGAAAAAAGATTATGATTATGTTGGAGCGTATGAGAAAAAATTCACAAGGCTTGCATGATATGCTTCCGTCTTTGTCGTTACCCCCGGATGCAAGGTTACTTTCTTCTTTGGTGGGATGAAACCAATCCTATGGAAGGCCCTGGTGATCCGAGACTTCAACAGCTATGAAGAAAATTTCTTATGAGTCCTCAAGGATGAAATAGAGATTGGAGAACCTCAGGGGTATCATGACGTTTAGAAGTGTAAGGTGGACCTTAATTCTGGTGGTCCGATGGATAAATCCAATAGTGCTATGGAAATCCAGTACCCCACATTCCAAAGGTGTGGAAAGAAGAACCACAGAAATTTCCTGAAGGGGACAAGGAAATGCAATAGGTGTAGAATAGAAGAGATCCTAGCAATTAACTACTGACAATAAAAACCCATAGCTGTGACAGAGGAGAGAAACTCATTTTTTGACACTCAAAACGGTTTTCATTTCATCAACTACAAAGAACTATAAAATCTTGGAAATCAGTTCCCTAATCCAAGGGGTTTCGGAGTCAACCAACAACCTCCAAGACAACAAGGGAGAGCTTTTTCCATCAAAACTACTGAAGTGAACCCCGACATTGATGTGGTGACAGGTACGTTAGTTATTAATTCAAGAAAATCAAATGCACTTTTTGATTTAGGTTCTACGCATTCTTTAATATCTCTAATGTTTAGTAGTACAATCCCAACAGCACTATAAAGCTTGGAAGTAAAGATTTTGGTGAGTAAACAAAATGGGGTAATCATTTCATGCCATGAATATAACTCCTCCCCTGTCATAATCAGTGTATTTAACTTCCTGTAGAACCACATTATACTCCATTTGATGGAATTTAATGAAATTCCCGGCATGAATTTTATTTCCCTATATAGAGCCAACAAAAATTTCCATGAGAGGGAAATCACTCTCCATGTGGAGAATCGACCAACGATTATGTACAACTATAAGGTTGAAGATGAATATTCATTAGCGCCATCATTTAAAGAATGGATATTACTACCCTATGAGCAGGTGTTTCTGGCTTTGATGATTGAGTCTAAGGAGGAAACCATCCTTGAAAACATGCATATTTTGAGGGAATTCACTGATGTGTTTCTTGAGGAATTGCATGGTCTTCCTCATAGAAGAGATGTTGAATTCTAAATTTACCTTATACCCGGGGAGTTTCAAATATCAAAGACTCCATATAGAATGGATGTTTTTTTATCTTTATTATTCGAAAAAAAAACTACAGGAAAATCTAGATAAAGGGTTTATACACCCACGTTCTTCTCCATGGGGTGCACCAGTCCTCTTCATCAAGAGGAAGGATGGGTCAATGCGACTTTGCATCAATTATCGTGAGCTTAACCAAAATCACAATAAATAATATGTATCTTATCCCACGAATTAATGACTTCTTCTATCACGACCCATACTTTAAATACATTGTTATTACTTCAGAATTGAAGCACGCTTATTACAACATATAACAAAACCATGAAAAGACCGTATAGGTATAGTGTCTTTAGAAACTGGGAAACATAAACAACTGGTTCATAAAGCATCTACTTTGCCTCCCATTTATTTCATCATATCTAGAGTCTCTTTTTGTCATATTCAACTTAATAACCTTTTTCCTGACCTGTGGAAATAAAACATACAAAAGGGCGAGCTCAAATGCTAATTAAGGGTAAAAAAAGAAATATCAATCACATCATATACATAAGCACATAAATTTTGGAAATCTTAACCTGCAAAAGAGATCATAATTTCATAACATGGGATAAATCATAGTAGTGAAATGTAATCCCAATTATCATAACTTAAAACATGAAACTTTGTGGCATACACACATAATCATAGATAATCATTTATTATTAGTCAAGACTCATTGCCAAGACTATCTTAGTGGACAAAGTCCATTTCTGAATCGAGTTCACTCCTCATTTCAGTCCTGTTTCACTGAACTGGTATAACCTACCGTTCAAGACATGTCTATCTCATGAGATATAAAATCTTTACCCAATGCATTTTAGGGAGATATAGGTCTCACCCATCTCATAATGATACCATTCTTATGTGTGCCACAAAATCATAAACCATACATCATAGAATAACCCATGTAATAACAATGGGATTCTTAAACATCGTGACATCATAAAACAATTCATATAAGATAAAGGAATTCATAAAAATAATTCCATCACAACATAATAAAATCAATGTAATAATAGGGATAAAAACAGAACCCTTTTATTATCTTAGATGGAAAATAATTTTGATAAAACACTTGAACTCCATTCTTGAGGAAAATATCCTTTCTACTTCAAAAACACTTTTCCTTTCTTAACATGTCATACAATTTTAAGAGAAGTTGATTAAAAATAAACATGAAAACTTGTAAAGGAAGCTTCTTGGAAATAATGTTTTAAAAATCCATTCATGATGTATAAGTTAAAAAAACATTCTTCTCGTACTTTTGTCGGAAAAGTCAAAAAAGTACCTCGTATGAAAAATGACAAAAGATTCCTTTCATATCTTTTACTAAAAACTCACCGAAGGGTAAAATAGGATTTAAATTTTTTTAGGTGAATGGAAATAATATTACATATTGAGGAAACATGGATGTGGAAGATAAAATACACCCCAGTAAATGCCAAAGTATAAACAATCTCGGATAAAAATGAGATTGTGATATTTCCCTAAAATTTGGTCCGAAATGCTTTGTATGTGTCCAAACCTCCTGTATAATGATTTAAATAATGTTATTGACTTATTACAGAATCATACTTATTTTTATGATATTATATATGGTCATATTCTTAGCTTATTATTAGTAATATTTCATTACTACTTGTTATTTGGGTGTTTATTACATTTTGTTCTTATGCATGTTTGTCGAATAAATTCTTATTATTATATTTAGTTTATAGATACCTCATTTCCAGAATGTTATTAGTGTAATATATATCATATTCATTCATTCAATTCATTTATATAATCATTATGAAATGAAGATCATGTAGAACGAGTCACATCACATTGTGGAGACGGTATTCCGTACGTACGCATGAGTGATGATATCGTTCCTATGATCGTGGAATTGTATTGGAGTGTATGTATACTATTTCAGAGTCAATATCACTTTATAATAGTTATATATAGTCATTATTTACACCATTATACCCATCCAAGTAAGGTGGTGGTGGAAAATAGATTACACCACGGCGTGGAGACGATATTCCGTACGTACGCACGCTCGGTGATTTCTTTTTCCGTAGGATGGATAGATGGTGAAATAGGGTTGTTTCATGATTATAATAACATATAATTATATGAGTGATACTGATGTTATTACTTCATAATGAAATAACTAAAGAAGAAGAAGTGGAAGAAGAAATAATGATGAAAGAATCGTTAACGGACATTACCTCTTCTTTGAAGTGCTTCTTTGATACCTTCTTTTAGGGCACTAAAATTGGTCTTTGAAGAATATGAGGACCTATAGGATGTCTCTAGGGAAGTGTATAGGAGAAAGTGGTAGGGTTTGGCTGAGTATGAAGGCTCAAAGTGGTGTGAGGAAGAGAGGGAGGAGGTTCCCTTTTATAAGGGAGGAGAGGGGAACCTTTGGAATAACTAAAAATATTATTTTATTATAAAGTCAAGTTCGGTTTTAAATAGCTCCAAATTGATTTATTTCGAGGATAAGGTGGTTATGGGTCTAAATAATCTCATAAAATAGAATTTAGACAAGTTTAGGTTCGTATATTAACCTTATCATTTAGATATAACATTAAGTTAAATAATTTTACTTTTACCGTGTCTTCTTTTGTTCTTATACTATAAGGTTAATAAACTTACTATATCAAGCCAAACGAACCCCAGGTTGTTTATTATTAATATATATAACCTTATCTAAGTCATTTGTCCGAACCTTAGATTTTTAGGAATCAAATAACAATTAATAATATAATATTTGTTTTAAAAACTATTTTATGTCAATTTTGACACTATTTAGCAATTGTTTTTTGTGAAAATTATAACAGAATGATATGTTCGAAAAAAGTTAATTAAATCAATACTAACATGTCATATTAACCTATAAAATTAGTGTAATTCATAAAAAGTCTCAAATTATATTTATTTGGGTATTTATAACATCAATTATGTCAATATTTCATTAAGAAGATAATTACTGCATCATCGTTGTGTCATAAATAAATTAAATTATTTAATGTCTAAAAATTACAAATAAAATACCATTATTTAGGAAATATTTTTAGATTTCTAATGAATATTTATAGTCGAATTTATCTTATGTATAACCCCATATTAAAAATGATTTAGTTATTAAACTTTGATTTTAACTATTTTAACCCTTCTTTAAATAAATTAATAATAAATGTCCTAATCTAATCCAAGTGGGCCTAAATGGTCATATTTTATTCCAAAGTTTGTTTTTGGTCGAATTTCACTTGTCCAATAGAATTCGGACATGTGTTAGGGTAATAATAATATAATTTTTACCCTTAATTAGCCTATTTACTTTTAACCGTGGTAAAAAAAGGTAAAAAGTTACTATTCACCAAAAATTATTTTCATCTCATTGAACCACATTTTAGTCCTTGATATTAACCGTGTCTCTCGGATTTTTGAAATTCCACTCACAGAAGTGGTAAAATTAAGTTCTATGAAAAATTCAGTTTTTTTAACTACCACTTAGTGGTTTCACTTTTCATCAAAAATTGAATGTTTTCAGAAAAATACCAAAATTTCACCCTAGGCTAATTTCGATATTATGAATCCAAAAATGAAGTCCATTTTGAAAAATAAAATTTATAAAATTTCAAAAAGTGGTTATTAGTATTCATAACGGCTAGTTTTAATAATATTTAAATAGTATATCGTTGCTTAGTGAAACTCGGTATTGCGTACGACGCAAGCTATCGAGGAAGGTCGCGGTTGCGTATAAAGCAAGCCAATCTAGTGTTGTGTGTAGTGTAAGATTCCTTTGATGATTTATATAACATAAAAACAAAATATTTCACATAAAAGTCTCGGGTGTTACATTCTACCCCCCCTTAAAATGAATTTCACCCTCGAAATTCGTCACTTTGTAACAAAAAGATGAGGATACCTCTCCCTTATCATATCCTCAAGCTCCCAAGTAGCTTCTTCTAATTGGTAGTTCTTCCATAAAACATTCACCAATCTAGTGGTCTTGTTTCTTAGGACTTTTTTGCTACGATCCAGAATATCTATCGGTTGTTCTTCATAAGAAAGATCTTTCTCCAGCGGTACAACTTCTGAGCTGAGTACATGTGAAGGATCAGGTATGTACTTTCTCAGGAGAGATACATGGAACAGATCGTGAACTTGAGAGAGATTCGGTGGAAGCGCCAATCGGTAGGCTACCTTCCCAACACGATCCAGTATTTCGAATGGACCGATATATCTAGGGCATAACTTCCCCTTCTTTCCAAATCTCATAACCCTCTTCCAGGGAGATATTCGTAAGAACACTTTATCACCCACTTCAAACTCTTGGTATTTTCTTCGGTTGTCAGCATAACTTTTCTGTCGACTCTGAGCTGCTCTTATGTGTTGTTGAATACATCGGACCTTTTCTTCCATTTCATCAATGAGATTGGGTCCTAATATCTTTCTTTCTCCAACTTCATCCCAGCAAGTTGGAGTCCTGCATTTCTTTCCATAGAGAGCTTCATAAGAAGCCATCTGAATACTGGAGTGAAAGCTATTATTATATGAAAATTCCACCAAAAGTAGGTGTTGATACCAACCACCTTTGAAATCCATAGAGCAAGCTCTCAACATATCTTCTAGAGTTTGAATTTTTCTCTCAGACTGACCGTCTGTCTGAGGATGATAAGCAGTGCTGAAACTCAACTCTGTATCCAGAGTATGCTGAAGACTTCGCCAGAACTTCGAGGTAAATCTCGGATCCCGATCAGATATAATAGAAAGTGGTACTTCATGAAATCTTACCACTTCCTTTACATATATCCTGGCAAGCTGATCCAGAGAGAAATCCTCTCTAATAGCAATGAAGTGTGCAGACTTTGTAAGACAATCAACTATGACCCAGATAGCATTATTGCCTTTGGATGTTTTAGGAAGTCCTGTGACAAAGTCCATAGTGATGTTTTCCCATTTCCATTCGGGTATGGGTAATGGTTGTAACATCCCCCTAGACTTCTGCCTCTCAGCTTTAACTTGTTGACAAACCAAGCATCGAGAGACATATTCAGCAATATCTGTTTTCATGCCATCCCACTAGAAGTACTCTTTCAGGTCCCTATACATCTTCGTGCATCCAGGATGAATAGAGAATGTAGAACTATGAGCCTCATCCAGCAGCTCCTTCTTTAATTTGGGGATGGGAGGAACACAATCCTGATTCCTGAACTTTATTATCCCATCACAATCAAGGATGAATTCAGGAACATTTCTCACCTTCTTTTGTAACTCGACATCTTCTTTCTGTTCCTCTTTAATCTTCACATGTATAGATGGTTGAACATTCATTTGAGAAAGATACGATTTTCCCCCTTACATTATAATTCCAAGATCCATCCATTGTAAATCCATAAATATTGGATCTTTTGTGATCCTCATCATGGATAAACTGGCATGGTCTTGTAGACTAAATGCATCTGCCACCTTGTTTTCTTTCCCAGGGTGGTAATGGATTGAGCAGTCGTAATCCTTAATCAGTTCCAACCATCTTCTTTGGCGCATATTCAGATCCTTTTGTGTGAAAATCTACTTTATACTTTTATGATCAGTATAAATGTCACACCTTTCTCCATAAAGATAATGCCTCCAAATCTTTAATGCATATATTACCGCAGGTAACTCCAAATCATGAGTTGGGTAATTTTTCTCATGTATTTTCAACTGTCGTGAGGCATAAGCTATCACCATATCATTTTTCATAAGAACACACCCCAATCCTTTCTTGGATGCATCACTGTAGATCTCAAACCATTCTCCACTACAAGGCAGTGTGAGCACAGGTGCACTGGATAACCTTCGTTTCAACTCCTTGAAATTCTCTTCACATTCCTCCGTCCAAACCAACATAACTCCTTTCCTAGTCAACTTGGTGAGTGGATTAGATAATCGTGAAAAATCATTCACAAAACGTCGATAATATCCATCCAAACCAAGAAAACTTCGGATCTCAGTCACTATTGTTAGTCTCGACCATCTTTCGATAACCTCTGTTTTTGCTGGATCCACAGATATCCCCTCTTTTGAGATTATGTGACCCAAAAATGCAACTTTTTGAAGCCAAAATTCACACTTGGTAAATTTGGCATAAAGCTTCTCCTTTCTCAGGGTCCTCAATATAATTCTCAAGTGATCTTCATGTTCTTCCTTGCTCTTTGAATATACAAGAATATCGTCTATAAAGACTACCGCAAACTGATCAAGATAGTCTCTAAAGACTCTATTCCTCAGATCCGTGAAGATAACAGGGGCATTAGTAAGACCAAATGGCATCACTATAAATTCATAGTGTCCATACCTTGTACGGAAATCCGTCTTTGGTATATCCTCCCTTTTGACCCTTAATTGATGATACCCTGAACAAAGATCAATCTTGGAAAAGTATTGAGCTCCGCGTAGTTGGTCAAATAGGTCATCAATGCGTGGGAGAGGATATTTGTTCTTGATAGTGATCTTGTTAAGTTCTCGATAATCAATGCAGAGTCTCATTGATCCATCATTCTTCTTAACAAAAAGAACAGGTGCTCCCCAAGGTGACGCACTAGGGCATATGAACCCCTTATCAAGATTCTCTTGTAGTTGCTTCTTCAATTCCTGCAACTCAATTGGGGCCATTCTATAAGGTGTCTTTGAAATAGGCAAAGCACCCGGTACGAGTTCTATTGAAAACTCAACTTCACGATTTGGTGGAAGACCCGATAATTCCTCTGGAAAGATATCATCAAACTCTTGTACAGTGGGAATATTCTTAATTGTGAGTTTCTCACCAACCATTTGAGATAAATAACCTTCATTTAGTGGAATCAAGACCCATAATATGGAAGGAATTTCCACCGGAAGGTTATATTCATCATTGCTTCGATAGATGATCATAGATTGATCTGGAATATGAATTGTGACTTCCCTTCTTTGGAAATTGATATGAGCTCCATCTAGAGAAAGCCAATCCATGCCAAGAATCACATCAAATTCCACTATAGGAAGGATCACAAGATTTTCAGGAAGCACTTTCCCACAAACATCAATCGGAGAAGAATTATAAACTTTTGATGTGACTGTTGTGCCATTTGGGGTTGTCACAACTAACTCAACATCTAACTGTTGAGGTAATAAGGTGATATCCTTAGAAAATTCTTCAGAAATAAAGGAGTGGGTGGATCCAGAATCAAATAAAACATTTTCTACTTTAGAGTGGATGGTAAGTGTACCTTTCACCACATCGTTATCGTACTCCACATCGCTGATAGAAATTGCATGTGACTTTCCTTTATCTTTAGCCTTAAGAGTTTTTTGACGTCGACCATCATCATCAACCCTTGGATTTGGGCATTGATTGGCATAATGCCCCATCTCCCTGAACTTGAAACATTGAAGTGTAGTAGGTTCATTCTGTGCATCCCTTCCTTTGTTTGCATCATTAGACATCTTATTCCCATCTTTACGGCATTCAAATGCCTGATGACCTTCCTTTCCACATTTGAAACATTTACTTGTCCCTTTAAGACAACTCCCTCCATGTTTCTTTCCACACTTTGAGCATAAGGGAAAGCTCATCCTCTTTTCAGTGTGCTCTTTAGATTTTCCTTTGAATTCTATTTTCCTCTTCTAATCAAACCCATATGACTGATGGGTTACTCCAATATCCATCTCAACTTTGAGAGCACATCGAACAATTTCCTCATAGCTATTGATGTCCCTTATGGCTAAGGCCCTTCAAAGACTTGGTTTTAAGCCACTAATGAATCGATCGATCTTACTATCAGGTTGGATAATAATACCAGAAGCGTACCTTGCAAGTCTTGTAAAATTTGATTCATAGGTACCAACAGATTCATCATCCTTTTGCTTCAGTTCAAGAAACTCTTTCTCCATCTTTGTTCGGAGAATACGAGGGAAGTACTTATTGAAAAATAAGTTCTTGAACTCGTCCCATTCCATGGACCCATTTTCATCCCTTTGCCTCGTATTCTTAATAAGATTCCACCATTGATCAGCATCACCTTCCAAACGATACACTGCTAAGATGACTTTATCATGTTCAGAACATTGAAGAACTGAAAATATCTTTTCAGTAGTACTAATCCATTGTTCAGCAACTAATGGGTCAGTAGACCTACTGAATGAAGGTGGATGCTGCCTCATGAAGGATTCAACAGAATGTTGCTCCTTCCTTTGCTCGTTTGGAAGTCCTGCATGATTCATAGCTTGAGAATGTTGTGTGAGTATGGCTACAAGATTTTTCATTCCAACTCCCATAACGTTTGGTTTCTCAAGGGTCCAATCATTGCAATTTCCGTCGCATTCCGCATTAACACGGTTCCTTCGGGTTCCATCCATTGACTAAAACCAAGAAGAATAGTGTGATCAACACTAATTATAATAGGATAATCACATAATCAAGAATAAAATTTCACACTTAAGGTCTTACCCTAGGTTATTCATGGCCATTTCTAAAACACTAAGATTTTGTTCTATGCTTAGACTTATCCTTAGGGTTCTTACTAATCTTTGACATCCTAGTTTCCAAAGGTTGACTATAACTTTCCTCTGATACCAACTATAATGACCCATACTTTACATACATTGTTATTACTTCAGAATTGAAGCACACTTATTACAACATATAACAAAACCAAGAAAAGACCATATAGTTATAGTGTCTTTAGAAACTGGGAAGCATAAACAACTGGTTCATAAAGCATCTACTTTTCCTCCCATTTATTTCATCATATCTAGAGTCCCTTTTTGGCATATTCTACTTAATAACCTTCTTCCTGACCTGGGGAAATAAAACATACAAAAGGGTGAGCTCAAATGCTCAGTAAGGGTAAACAAAATAAATATCAATCACATTATATACATAAGCACATAACTTTTGGAAATCTTAACCTGAAAAAGAGATCATAATTTCATAACATGGGATAAATCATAGTAGTGAAATGTAATCCCAATAATCAAAACTTAAAACATGAAACTTTGTGGCATACACACATAATCATAGAGAATCATTTCTCATTAGTCAAGACACATTACCAAGACTATCTTAGTGCACAAAGTCCATTTCTTAACCGAGTTCACTCCTCGTTTAAGTCCTATTTCACTGAACCGGTATAACCTACCGTTCCAGCCATTTCTATCTCATGAGATATAAAATCTTTACCCAATTCATTGGAGGGAGATATAGGCCGAACCCATCTCATAATGATACCATTCTTACGTGTGCCACAAAATCCTAAACCATACATCATAGAATAACCCATGTAATAAAAATTGTATTCTTAAACATCGTGACATCATAAAACAATTCATATAAGATAAAGGAATTCATAAAAATAATTCCATCACAACATAATCAAATCAATGTAATAATAGGGATAAAAACAGAACCCTTTTATTATCTTATATGGAAAATAATTTTGATAAAACAGTTGAACTACATTCTTGAGGAAAATATCCTTTCTACTTCAAAAACACTTTTCCTTTATTAATATGTCATACAATTTTAAGAGAAGTTGATTAAAAATAAACATGAAAACTTGTAAAGGAAGCTTCTTGGAAATAATTTTTTAAAATTCCATTCATGCCGTATAAGTTAAAAAAAATTCTTCTAGTACTCTTGTCGGAAAAGTCAAAAAAGTACCTCGTACGAAAAATGATAAAAGATTCCTTTCATATCTTTTACTAAAAACTCACCGGAGGGTAAAATAGGATTTAAAAAATTTTAGGTGAATGGAAATAATATTACATATGGAGGAAACATGGATGTGGATGATAAAATACACCCCAGTAAATTCCATAGTATAAACATTCTCGGATAAAAATGAGATTGTGATATTTCCCTTACCTTTGGTCCGATATGCTTTGTGCGTGTCCGAACCTCCTCTATAATGATTTAAATAAGGTTATTGACTTATTAAAGAATAATACTTATTTTTATGATATCATATATGGTCATATTCTTAGATTATTATTAGTAATATTTCATTACTACTTGTTATTAGGGTGTTTATTACTTTTTGTTCTTATGCGTGTTTGTCGAGTAAATTCTTATTATTATCTTTAGGTTATAGATTCCTCATTTCCAAAAATGGTATTAGTGTAATATATATCATATTCATTCATTCAATTCATTTATATAATCATTATGAAATGAAGATCATGTAGAACGAGTCGCATCACATTGTGGAGACGGTATTCCGTACGTACGCACGAGTGATGATATCGTTCCTATGATCGTGGAATTGTATTGGAGTGTATGTATACTATTTCAGAATCAATATCACTTTATAATAACCATATATAGTCATTATTTTCACCATTATACCCATCCATGTAAGGTGGTGGTGGAAAATAGATTACACCACGACGTGGAGACGGTATTCCGTACGTACGCACGCGCGGTGATTTCTTTTTCCGTAGGATGGATAGATGGTGAAATAGGGTTTTTTCATACTTATAATAACATATCAGTATATGAGTGATACTGATTTTATTACTACATAATGAAACAACTAAAGAAGAAGAAGTGGAAGAAGAAATAAAGATGAAAGAATCAGTAAGGGACATTACCTCTTCTATGAAGTGCTTCTTTGAGACATTCTTTTAGGGCACGAAAATTGGTCTTTAAAGAATACCAGTACCTCTAGGATGTCTCTAGGGAAGTGGAGAGGAGAAATTTTCCGGGGTTGTCTGATCTTTAAGGCTCAAAGTGGTGTGAGGAAGAGAGGGAGGATGTGCCCTTTTATAAGGGAGGAGAGGGGCACCTTTGGAATAACTAAAAATATTATTTTATTATAAAGTCAAGTTCGGTTTTAAATAGCTCCAAATTAATTTATTTCAAGGCTAAGGTGGGTATGGGTCTAAATACTCTCATCAAATAGAATTTATACAAGTTTAGGTTCCTATTTTAACCTTATCATTTATATTTAACATTAAGATAAATAATTTTACTTTTACCGTGTCTTCATGTGTTCTTATACTATAAGGTTAATAAACATACCATATCAATCCAAACGAACCCCAAGTTGTTTATTATTAATATATAATACCTCATCTAAGTCATTTGGCCGAACCGTAGATTTTTAGGAATAAAATAACAATTAATAATATAATATTTGATTTAATAACTATTTTATGTCAATTTTGACACTATTTAGTTATCGTTTTTTGTGAAAATCATAACAGAATGATAAGTTCGAAAAAAGTAAATTAAATCAATACTAACATGTCATATTAACCAAGAAAATTATTTTAATTCATAAAAAGTCTCAAATTATATTTATTTGGGTATTTATAACATCAATTATGTCAATATTTCATTAATAAGATAATTATCGCATCATTGTTGTGTTATAAATAAATTAAATTATTTAATGTCTAAAAATTACGAATAAAATACCATTATGTAGGAAATCTTTTTATCTTTCTAATGAATATTTATAGTCGAGTTTATCTTATGTATAACCCCATATTAAAAATTATTTAGTTATTAAACTTTGATTTTAACTATTTTAACCCTTCTTTAAATAAATTAATAATAAATGTCCTAATGTAATCCAAGTGGGCCTAAATGGTCATATTTTCTTCCTAAGATTATTTTTGGTCGAATTACACTAGTCCAATAGAATTCAGGCATGTGTTAGGGTAATAATAATATCATTTTTACCCTTAATTACCCTATTTACTTTTAACCGTGGTAAAAAAAGGTAAAAAGTTACTATTCACCAAAAATTATTTTCATCTCATTGAACCATATTTTAGTCCTTGATATTAACTGTGTCTCTCGGATTTTTTAAATTCCACTCACAGAAGCGATAAAATTAAGTTTTATGAAAAATTCAGTTTTTTTAACTACCACTTAGTGGTTTCACAATTCATCAAAAATTGAAAGTTTTCAGAAAAATACCAAAATTTCACCCTAGGATAATTTCGATATTACGAATCCAAAAATGAAATCCATTTTGAAAAATAAAATTTATAAAATTCCAAAATTGGTTATTACTATTCATAATGGCTAGTTTAAATAATATTTTAATAGTATATTGTTGTTTAGTGAAACTCGGTATTGCATACGACGCAAGCTATCGAGGAAGGACGCGATTGCGTGTAAAGTAAGCCAAGTTAGTGTTGTGTGTAGTGAATGATTCCTTTTATGAATTATATAACATAAAAACAAAATTTTTCACATTAAATTCTCGGGTGTTACATCTTCAATCAGTTGTGTGGAGAACAATACATATTCAAGGTGTATTTGTTGTCGGGATATTATCAATTAATGGTGGAGAAGGAAGATATACCCAAGATTTATTTTCGTGCAAGATATGGGCACTATGAATTCATTTTAATTCCTTTCAGAATCACTGATACTCTAGAAATCATCCCGGATGTGATGAATAGAGTATTTAGAGATTACCTTGACAAATTTTTGGTAGCCATTATTGATGATATTCTCATACACTCTAAAACCAAGGATGATCATGAGAAGCATCTAAGAACAATAATGGAGGCCTTGCAAAAGGAAGAGCTCTATGAAAATAACATCAAGTGTGAGTTCTGGTTGAAGGTGGTCTATATCCTGGGCCATATCATCCCAAGAAGTGTGATATATGTGGATCCTTCTAAGACAACTACAATAGAGGGATGACCGAGGCCAACATCGGTAATATATATTCGTAACCTCTTGGGGATAACTGGATATTATCGACTATTTGTGAGAAATTTCTCATAATTTTCCAACCCTCTTACCAAGAAAACATGAAAGAGAGTAAATTTTTCTCGGAGTGAGGAATGTGAATAAAGCATCAAAGAGTTTAAAAAGAGGTTTATCACTGTGCTCATGCTCACTTTACCCACAAGTGGAGAAATTTTCATGTTATTCAGTGATGCTTTGAAAAGGGATCGAGATGTGTGTTGATGAAAAATGACAATTTCATTGCCTATGCTTCATGGAAATTGAATTTTAATGAGAAGAATTATCCAACACATGATCTGGAGTTGGCTGCAGTGAATCTAGCCCTAAATATTTTGTGGAATTATCTCTTTGGGGAGAATTGTGAAATATAAATAGGCCACCAAAGCTTCAAGTATATATTCACATAGAATGAGTTGAACATGCTCCAATGAAGATGGATAGAGCTGATAAAATTCTATGACTGCTTAGTCAATTAACACCATGGGAAAGAGAAAAAGGTGGAAGATGCTCTATGTATAAAGGACCAGGTGATTCTATCATTAATTATAATTGAGAAGGATCTAATACTTTTAGATTTTATAAAGATAGACATGGGAATCATAAAGAAGGGAACATCATCAAACCTTTCATAGAAGATTAGTCAACTGTCTCTTTTGGAATGGTTAAAATGATGACCATAAAGATGATGTGGGAATTCAGAATAATGCTGAAGCTATCAAAAAAGGTAAATCCATGGATTTCAATGTTAATGAAAAAGGAATTGAGAGATTTGGGAAAATAATTTGTGTTCCATCAAGTCTGGAGTTGGAGAGGTAACTTTTGGATGATGCACATAGTTCAAAATTATCTATTCACCCAGGAAACACAAAGATGTATTGAGATATCTGAGAGAATTATTGGTGGGATAATGTGAAAAAGGATATTTCTATGTATACATAAAAGTTCTAAGGTGTCAGTATGTAAAGGCAGAGAAAAAAAGTCTAAGGGGATGATGCCACCATTGCCCATACTAGCATGGAAATGGGAGAACATCACAACAGACATTTTCATAGGACTTTTGAAGACATCCAAAGGAAACAATGCAATCTGGGTTGTTGTGGATCGTCTTATAATGTCTTCACACATTATTGAAATTCGGGAGGATTTCTAATTAAATCAACTTACATAGATATATATCCGGGAAGTGGAAAGGTTTCATGGAGTACCACTATCTATTATATCAGATTGAGATCCAAGATTCCCCTTTATGTTTTGAAAGAGTCTTAAACATGCTCTGGATACTGAAATGAACTTCAGTATGGCCTATCATCTTCAAACAGATGGCCAATATGGGTGAACTATTCAGAAACTGGAGGATATGTTTTGATTATGTTCTATGGACTTCAAAGGAGGGTAGGACCAACATCTTCCATTGGTTGACTTCTCCTATAATAATATTTTCCACTCAAGAATCTGAGTGGCACCTTATGAATCCTTTTATGTGAAGAGGTGTAGAACACCGACATGTTGGGATGAAGTTGGTGAGCATAAGCTACTAAGACCTAAAATGGTTGATGAAATGGTGGAGAAGGTGAAAACCATTCAGCAGCATATCAAGGCAACCCAGAGTCAACAGAAGAGTTATGTAGATAATCATCAATGATAACATGAGTTTAATGTTTTAGATAGGGTATTTCTATGCATATCTCCAGGGAATAAGGTCTTATGGTTGGGAAAGAAAGGGAAGATAAGTCCTAGAAACATCGGCCCCTTCGAGATTATTGATCATGTTGGGGTTGTGGCCTATCAACTAGCACTCCCACCTACTATGACCAAATTACATGATGTCATTAATGTATCCCACTTAAGGAAGTACATATCAGACCCTTAACATGTACTATCTTTAGAGGTAGTATAGTTAGAGGATGATCTTTCTTATGAAGAGAAACCATTGAAGATCGTAGATCCTAGAGAAAAAGTTCTACTATATAAGACAATGCCCCTTGTCAAGGTGTTATGGTGAAACCACAAGTTTGAAGTAGTGATGTGTTAATCAAAGGAATTGATGAATCATAGCTACCCACATCGGTTTTATTGTGGGAAAAGAAATTTCAAGTGAAAAATTTTATAATGTGTGAAGATTGTAATGACCCAAACTTTCATTAATGAAAATTCCTCTTGATATAATTAAATTTCTTATTATGGTTATATAAAATGTAAAGATAATTGGTTTTATCTTTCTAGATTTTAAAATAATGTTATAAATTTTGACAGTTTCTAATATAGTTTTTGAACACTGATCACATGATTAGTATAAATATAGAGCTTTAACAAATTCAATTTACTCAGACAAAGGAAGTGATGGCCTCATCCAGTAGAGTTTCCCCATACGAAGCCCATTTTTTATACTTCGAAAAGGATGTGGTGTCATTCGGATTTTCTTTTGACCAATCGCAATCCAAACTTGAACATGTTATGCCTGAGCGGAATCGACTACGAGAGAAGTTGAAGTTAATAAAGATTTCCATCCAAGCGATGTTATCTGAGCCACCCCAATTGTATGTCACCATCGCACACATTACCCTTCAGTCTTATGAGGGTGTTCTAAGGGATTATATAACAAGACCCTATCACTATGACTATGTAAATTGTTTTTTTATAAAGAATATGCATTCATTTTATTATTTTTACTTTGTAAATAGTTTTAAAAGCAAAAATAGTATTTTTAGTAAATATTCAACTAAGATATCTATTTTAATGAATTAATGGATTTTTAATTTATAAATATTCGAATAAACTATTATTATTATTATGATTATTATTAAGTTACCATTTATAAAATATATAATATTTTATAATTTAATGAATTCAATTGTAATTTTCATTATGGGTTGAATGATTTTTTTGTCAAAGCCCTTTAATTTTCTATGAATGTAGGTTTTTATTTTAAAAGTAAAAATTCACATATTTAGAAAACTATTTATATTAAAAGAGTATTATTTCTGTAATTAGGACATCGAAGTTATCCAATGGTAAATTTTCATAATTTTCTAGGACAATCAAATCTTTGGGTAAAAATTAAATACCATTTAAATATATAATGTGTTTCTTGACATCATAATGACCCAATAGCATTGTAATAAAGAACTATAAACATTATGTTTTGCCAATATATGTTTTAACATTAAAATAAGGGGATTTTTGGTTTGTTTTATTTATTTTACAAAGCATTAGTGGACCCTCCATGACTTATAAAACATTTTACCTTTTTAAATTGTTTTCCTTAAGAGTGTGACTCACCTCCACACAAGAAACCCTATTATTTTAAGAAGATAGACCATTTTCCTTATAAAAATTTATTTTACACTCCCCTTTGGCAAAAACCATGGACAAAAATCATGGGATGGTCTGTGTTTTTGATTAGTTTAATGTGTGGTGTCCCAAAAATAATAATAAAGAATTCACTCTCCTTTCCAATATAAACCCACCCAATCTCTTACATCCTCTTCACTCAAATCCTTTGGAGTTTGTCCAAACTCTTCAATACTCTCTATATAATCCTCACAAGGTGCCCCATGCACCCAAGAAGCCTCTCTTAATCCTCTACCAAGCCTTTGGAAGCACACTTCCAAGTATGGGATTCATACCTTTCCCTTTTTATCCATGTTTCTTAATATTGTTATTCCTTTTTATTTTGAATTATAAATGTGGGGGTATGATTTTTCACCTCCCACATTCTACCATTTTTATGTTTTAATGATGATAGAACCCTTTCTCTCTCGTTAATGTATCCCATTTACACCTGCTACAATGCCGAAATTCCGTAAAAAACTTCTCTCTCCTCATTTACATTCAATAAATTATTTTTTATTACGAATCTAAATTCCATTACGTTTGTTAAGACAAGTATCTATATAACCCCCTTAATGTCCATTTCATGTAAATATAATGAGACATCCATTTCTATCTCATCAACCATTTTTTTATGAATTCCAATGTTACTATGTTTTGCTGCCAAAATTGCACCGTGATTTTCCAAGCAAAAGTTATTTTGTAGTGAATACCATGCCCATTTCTCTGTCAAGGGTATTCACCTTTACATACATCTACATATTGATTATAGTATTTCATATATGTATTCCACATTCCTTTATCAGGAAATAAATTATATTGTTGAATGATTCCATGTTGTATGATCCATGTGGAACACAAATGCATGAAATGAAATGATTAAGAAGGGTGCACCAAGATAGCGCTCCAATGCATTGGGTAAAATATAGTATCATGATACGTTATGTGAAATGGGTTTTGACTCATGATATTTCATGTACAATGAGGTTTTACTTGTTATTCATGTGAAATAAAGGTTAACTCACACTTCATGTGCAGTGATCCTTTTCTCAAGCTATAATCAAGTTAAATGTTGTTGCCACATTTCAATGTTATGTTCATCATATTATAACATACGTTTATGTTCACGTTCCTCTTATGATCCATTGATATTCCTATTGCATAACAAGTATTGTATCATTCATGTTATGCCCTGTTAACTCCCTTACTGTTCTTTATATCTCAGCCCTTTTCTTATTCATGTCCTCAGGTTATCCCATGCAATGCTAAGTACGAGGGACTACAATGAACATGTAATGGAAGTTTTCAATAAGATGTTATGTTCTATGTTTTAAGTTGTTATTTAATGGTACTAATCCCCAAATACATTACACCTCTTGATCTTCAATATTGTATCAAGTGATGTTTTCAATGTAATAAATCATGTTTATGTTTGAAATAAAGAGCAGGTTTGTCATAGTTGGTTTTAGAGGATATGTTTAGTTATTTTTGGGATTTGGATTAGAAAACCCTAGCGAAGACATAGAGACAATAATAATAATAATAATAACATCCCTATGTTTTTGTGGGTATTTAATAAGTGTTTTATCAAGCTAATAAATCCTTTTCTATATATGAGTAGGTAGAGGTGGCTCTGGAAAAGATGTACCTAGGGGTGAAAACCTTGACAAGGAATTTTTGGCTTGACCCGGGGTATCCTGGTACACAATAACGGGCCTTGCTGCCCTCACTGTTATGACCTTCCTGAGGGATAATCATTAGTAAATTCAAAAGATTAGTATAAACCGTTATTAAGGGAATTAATAAAAATCCGAAAGAATATATGAAGGATAACATAGATTGAAGACTATAGATTCATAAGTTATGAAAATAAAAGCTATTTATAAGTCATCAGTTTTGTCTTTCTATTATAGTATATGTGTTATCCCTAACTTCCCTTTTATTCTAGCAAATGGACAGTAATAGGAGGACGTGGTATAACTATCGATATGAAGATCCAAGTGATGAATGTGCTAATGAGATTCCCAATTCGATGGGAGCGGGAGTTTCGAACATTGTCATGACTTGCTCTCAATTAACTCAAGCTTTGAATAGAAAGATTGGTCAAGAAGAATGTTTAACCCCCCCCCCTCCCCAATTCAAGAACAAGTCACTATTGGGATCTCCATGAGACAATGGCCTCTTACTTTTAATGGATCATCAGATCCCTCAATTTCCGAAAAAAAAGATCAACTCCATTGGAAATATCTTCTCCATCCTCTAATATACCGAATAAGAGAAGGGTTTTCTGGCTGCTTATCATATGGAGGGTGAATCTTATCAATGGTAGTCATTGATAAAAAATACAAAGCCTGAGGAGGAGTTTGAGGCATTGGAATGGAATTATTTTCAAATGATATTTTTTGATAAATATTTTTTGTACAACCTCTGGCTTAAGATGGAAAGGGACTTCCATGCCCTCAAGAAAAAAAGACAATGAATCTATCAGAGAGTACAAGTAAAACTTCACAAGTCTTGCATGATACACATCTGGCATTGTTGTTACCCCCGAATGCATGTTTGACCACTTCTTTGGTGGGCTGAACTGATCCTGCAGAAAGACCTGCAGATCCGCAACTTCGAAAGCTATGAGGAAGTTTTCCAAAGCACCCTCAAGGATGAAATAGAGATCGGTGAACCTTAGGGGTATCATGTGGAAAAGAAGTAGAAGGTGGAATTTAATTCTGGTTGTCTGATTGATAAATTCAATAATGATAAGAAAATACATTACCCCACTTTCCAAAGATGCAGAAAGAAACACCCCAGAAATTTCCTAAAGTGGATGAGGAAATGCTTTAGGCGTGGAAGATAAGGGCACCAAGACATTAACTACCAACAAGAAAAACCTGCGGCTATGACAGAGGATAGGAATGATTTGTTCGACTATCAACACATTTCTAATTACTTAAACATCAATAAACTAGGCCATCTTGAAAATTAGTTCCCTATTCCATGGGTTTTAGGAGGAAACCGTCAACCTCCAAGGCAGCACGGGCGAGCTTTTTCCATCACTACTGCTGAAGTGAACCCCGACAACAAATTTGTGATAGGTACGCTAGTTATTCATTCAATAATAGAAATCACACTTTTTGATTCGGTTATATGCATTCTTCTCTATCCAAAATGTTTCGTAGAACAATCCCATCACCACCACAAATCATGGAAGTAAAGATATATGTGAGTTTAGAAAATGGGGCAATCATTTCATCCAATTAATTTAACTTCTACCTTATCATTATCAAGGGATTTAACTTCTCAGAGAACCTCTTCATACACCCTCTAGTGGAAATTGATGCAATTCTTGTCATAGATTGGCTTTACCTATATTGATCCATCATAAATTTCCGTGAGAGGGAAATCACTCTCCATGTAGTGAATCGACCACCGATTCTATACAAGTGCAAGGAAGAAGATAATTCTTATTTAGCTCCATCCTCTCAGGCGTGGATATTACTACCCTATGATCATCCGTGTTTGGATCAGATGATTGAGTCTAAGGAGGCAACCATCCCTAAAGACATTCTTATTATGAGAGAATTCACAAAAGTGTTTCCTGAGGAATTTCATGGTCTTCCTACATTAAGTGATATTGAATTTTCAGTTGACCTTGTACTCGGGGAGGTTCCAATATCAAATACTACATATAGAATGGATATTTTGGAGCTTGAGGATTTGAAGAAACAGCTACAGGATAATCTGGATAAAGGGTTTATACGCCCATGTGCTTCACTATGGGGTGCACTAGTCCTCTTCATCAATAAGAAGGATGGGACAATGCACCTTTTCATAGATTATCACAATCTTAACAAAATTACAATAATGAAAAAGTATCTTATCCCATGAATTGATGACTTGTTCGATCTGTTTGTGGAGAAAAATACCACCCCAATGTCGATTTGCAGTTGGGATTTTATCATGTAAGGTTGATGAAGGAAGATATCCCCAAAAATTCTTTTCATACAACATACGAGCACTTTGAATTCATAGTAATGACTTTTGGACTCACTAATGATCCAGAAATATTCATTGACATGATGAATAGAGTCTCTAAATATTACCTCGACAAATTTGTGGTTGTCTTTATAGATGATATTCTTAATTACTCAAAAACCAAGGAGGATCATGAGGATCATCTCAGAACTGTACTAGAGACCTTGCGAAAGGAGAAGCTCTATGAAAAGTATAAAAATTGTGAGTTTTGATTGATGGGGGTCTTTTTCTTTGTCCATATCAACCCATGCAATGGGATATATATGGATCCCTCCAAGAAAACATCAAAATAGTGATGGATAAGGCAATCTTTGGTAATATATATCCATATATTTTTGGGGTTAGCTAGATATTATCGACGATTTGTGTGAAATTTCTCAGGATTGTCCAACCCTCTTACAAATCTAAATCAAAAGGGAGTAAAGTTTTCTCAGAGTGATGAATGAAAAGAAAGCATCAAGGATTTTAAAAGGAGGCTAATAACTTCTATGGTACTCACTTTACCCACAAGTGGTGACCTTTTTGTGGTATTCACTGATGCATCAAAGAAGGTAGTGCGTTGTGTGTTGTTGAAAAATGAAATAGTCATTGACTGTGCTTCAAAGAAATTGAAAGTTAATTAGTATAATTATCCAAGAAATGATCTGGAGTTGGATGCAATGATATTTGACTTAATGATTTACTAGAATTATATCTTTAGAAAGAAGTGTGAATTATATACGGGCCACAAAATCTTCAAGTATATATTCACACAGAATGATTTGAACATGCGCCAACGAAGATGGTTAGAGCTGATCAAAGACTATGATTTCTCAATCAATTACCACCTTGGGAAAGCGAGTAAGGTGCAAGATACTCTAAGTATAAAGGACCCAGTGATTCTATCATTGATGATAATTTAGAAGGTCCAATCTTTTATGATTTGATGAAGATTTACATGGGAATCATGAAGAAGGGAAAATCATAAATCCTTTCCCAAATTATTGTTCAACCATATATTTTGAAAAAGTAAAAGGATTCTCAAAAGGATGATGTGGGAATTCAGAAGAATGTGGAATTTATCAGAAAAGGTATATCCTTGCAGTTCAATGTTAATGAAGAAGGGAATATGAGATTTGGGAAAGGTCTATGAGTTCCATCAAGTCCATAGCTAAAGAATGATCTTTTAGGTGATACAAAAAGTTCATATTTTTCTATTCACCTAGGAAACAAAAATATATATTGGGATTTCTGAGATAATTATTGGTGGGAGAATCTAAATAAGGATATTGCTGAGTATACATCAATGGGACTTATGTGTCAGCAAGTGAAGGTAGAGAGAAAAAATTCTAAGGAGATGATGCCAGAATTTCCCATACCTGCACGGAAACCAGAGAACATCACCATAGACTTTGTCACTAAACTACCAAATACATCCAAAGGAAATAATTCAATCTAGGTTTTATATGAATCATCTTACAATGTATTCTCACTTCATTGCAATTTGAGAGGATTTCTCATTGGATCAAATTTCATGGATATATATCAGCGAAGTGGTAAGGTTGCATGGAGTACAACTATCTATTGTTTCCGATCGAGATACAAGATTCACCTCTACGTTGATGAAGAGTCTTCATCATGATCTGGATACATAACTGAACATCAGTACAACCTATCATCCTCAAACGCATGGATAATCTGAGTGAACTATTCTGACACTGGAGGATATGTTAAGATCATGTTCTATGGACTTAAAAGAAGGGTGGGACTAACATCTTCTACTGGTTGAATTATTGTAAAATAATAGTTTCTACTGAAGCATATGAATGGCACCTTATAAATCCATATATGTGAAGAGGTGTATAACACCAGCATGTTGGGATGATGCCGGTGAGTATAGGATGCTAGGACCAGATATGGTCGAAGAAATGGTGGAGAATGTGAAAACCATTAAATAACATATCAACATAGCCTAGAGTCGATAAAAGATTTATGTAGATAACCGTTGACAACAACATGAGTTTAAAGTTATTGTCATGGTATTTATATGCATATCTCAATGGAATAAGGTCTTAAGGTTTGGAAAAACAGGGAAGTTAAGTCCATGGTACATAGGCTCCTTCATTATTCTTGATTGTGTCAGGGTTGTGGCCTATTGAAAAGCACTTCCACCTACCATGGCCAATGTACATGATGTCTTTCATGTATTCCTCTTAAGGAAGTACATCCTAGACACTTCTCAAGTACTCTCTTCAAGGGTGGTATAGTTAGAGGATGATCTTTCTTAGGCGAAGCAAGTAGTGAAGAAGTTCTATGAAATAAGACAATGCCCCTCGAAAAGGTGTTATGGATAAGCCACATGTTTGAAGAACTTCCATGGGAATATGAGGAAATGATGAAGTAGAGTTACCCACATTTGTTTTAGTTTGGTAAAAGGAAATCTCAACAGAGAAATTTTTTAAGGGGGGAAGATTGTAACGACCCAAACATTAATTAATGAAAATTACTATTGATCTAATTAAATGTCTTATAATGGTTATATAAAATGTGAACATAATTGGTTTTATGTTTCTGGGTTTTAAAATATTGAAACAAATTATTACTTTCGCTAATATAGCCATTGAACAGTGATCACGTGATTTGTTTAAATATAGGGCTTTAACAAATCCAATTTACTCAGACAAAGGAAGTGATGGCCTCATACTGTAGACTTGCCCCGTACGAAGCCCATTTGCCCGAGATCAGAAATGAGGTGGTGTCCTTGGGATTCACTCTTGACCAAGCCCAAGCTGAGGTTGAATATTTTAAGCTTGAGCAGAACTGACAATGGGAGAAGTTGATGTTAATAGAGATTACCGCCTGAGCGATGTTATCTAAACCACCCGAAGAGTCTGTCACCATTACACTCCTTACCATTCGGTCTTATGTGGGTGTTATAAGGGATTATGTAACAATACCCTAGCACTATGATTATTTACATTAATTTTGTATAAAGAATGTCCATTCATTTTGTTGTTGTTACTTTGTATATAGTTTTTAATGAACAAATAGTATTTTTAGTTAATATTAAACTAAGAAATATATTTTTATTAATTAATAAACATTTGAATAAAATAATATTTTAATGAAATATTATTATTATTAATAAATAAAATTTTATTATATATAAATTATCGTATAATTTTATGAATCCAATTTTAATTTTTCTTATAGTTTGAAAGATGTTTTTGTCAAAACCCTTGAATTTTCGATAAATGTCGGTTTTTATTTTAAAATTAAAAATTCACATATTTAGAAATTTATTTAGATAAAATGAATATTATTTTTGGAATCAAGATGTCCAAATTATCCAATGGTAAATTTTTAATAATTTTCTAAGACAATCGAATTTTTGGTTAGAAATTAAATACCCTTTAAATATATAATGTGTTTAATGATATCACAATGACCCCATAGTGTTGTAATAAAATAATATAAACAATATTTTCAGCCTATATATGTTTTACCATTAAAATAATGTGATTTTGGGTTTGTTTGAATTATTTTACAAATCATTAATGGACCCTCCATGACTTGTAAAACATTTTATCTTTTGTAATTGTTTTCCTTAGAATGTGACTCACCTCTACATAAAAACCCTATTATTTTAAAAAGTTGTGCAATTTCCCTAATAAACTATTTTTTTCACTCCCTTTTGGAAAAATCCATGGTCAAAACCATGGAATGGTTTGTGGTTTTGATTAGTTTAATGTGTGGTGTCCCAAACCTAAAAAATAAATAATTCACTCTCCTTTCATATATAAACCCACCCAAGCTCCCACTAATACTTCACTAAAAGCCTTTGGAGTTCGTAAAACCTCTTCCCTCCACTCTCTAAAGTCCTCCCAAGGTGCCCCTATCTCCCAAGAGGCCTATCTCAAGCCTCTCCCAAGACTTTGTAACACACTTCCATGTTATGGATTCTTACCTTTCTTTTTTTATCCAAGTTTCTTAATATTGTTATTAAATTTTATTTTCAATTATAAATGTTAGGGTATTATTTCTCACCTCTCCCATACTGACATATTTATGTTTTAATGATTAGATACACATTTAACTCTCATTAATGCCACCCATGTACACCTGTTACCATGCTGAAATTCTATAAAAAATGTGTGTCTCCTCATTTACATTCAAACAATATTTTTTATTATGAATTTAAATTCCATTAATTTTCCTGGTACATGTATATATATGACTCCATTACAATACATTTTATGTACATATTATGAGACACCCATTTCTCTCTTATCCACCTTTAAAAAAATTAATGTCTTGTCGTTATGCTACCGAAATTGCACTATGATTTTCCAAGACAATGTTATTGTGTAGTGAATACCATGCCCATTTCTCTTTCAAGGTTATTCACCTATAAAAACATATAATTATTGATTATAGAGTTTCATTTATTTATTCCACATTCCTTTATCATGGAATAAATTATGATGGTGAATGATTCCACATTTTATGATCCATTTAAAACACTTATACATGAAATGAAATGATTATTAAGGGTGTGCACTGATAGCACTCCAATGCATTAGGTAAATAATAGTATCATGATACATCATGTTCAATGGTATTTAACTCATGATAATTCATGTGAAATTAGGTTTTACTCATGATTCATGTGCAATGAGGGTTTACTCATGATCCATGTGCAATGAGCTTTTTCACGTGATAATTCTATGTTAAGTGTTGTTGCCACATTTCCATGTTATGATTATCATGCATTATCATTCTATTATGTTCGTGTTTCTCTTGTTCTCCATTTATATTCCAATTTTATAACATGTATTGTATTCCTCATGTTATTCATTGTTTATTCTTTTATAGGGATTTATAGATCACACTTTTTTTATGCATGTCCTCAGGTTATCACATGCAATGCTATGTACGAGGGAATGTAGTGGTCATGTAAAGGATGTTTTCAATAAAGATGTTGGATTTCATGTTTTAAGTTGTTATGTAAGGATACTAATCCCCAAATACAATATTCTAGTCAATATTCTATATTTTAACAAGTGAAATTTATGTAATATGTCATTATTTAGAGTGTAATAAAGAACATGTTTGTCATATGACGCATATACATGTAAGAGATAGTTCGACTCCATGGAGTCCCATCAATGTTAGTTTTAGATCATGATTCTCTTTTGACATACGAATTGTGGAAGGGATTATATATGGTTTTTGGGACCAAATTATGCTTAAGCCCAGTGTTTCATCCATAGATGGATGACTATATGTAGAGAAATATTCAGGTCCTAGAGGACATGATGCAAGCTTGCATGTTAGACTTCGGCTATAGTTCATAGGATCAACTAAAACTATTGATTTTTTCATATAACAACAAATACTATTCCACCATAGGTATGAAACAATTCGAGGCCTAGTACGTGAGAAACTGTTGGTCACCACATTACCGGACTGACCTAGGAGGGTCACCACACATGGTCCCTGAGTTGGTGCGAGCTTTCATAAAGACCCAAACCTGAAACCCAGGTTCAACCCTTACAAATGCTTTGTAATATTTTATAAGATAAAAACATGAAATAAATCCACACAAAATATTACAACATAGAATTGTTTATCATTCTGGGTTTTGAAAGATTAGATAAAAGATTTAATTGTATCTGTGTTTTAATAAAATTTAAAAAATATCAACTTCGCTTCTGCATGTAAAAATGATGAAGTCCAACATTGGACTTAAATGTGACCAGTCAAAATAATTTTAAAATAGGGGATGAGTTTTAAATTTTCTATCAAGGAGTTTGAATATAAACTGATAAATTCTATTGAAAACAATTCTTGAAATTTAAATATTTATACTTTATAACACATGAAAACTTTTAGAAAACAATATTTCATCAAAAATATGTTATTTGAACATTCTTTGAGAATTCCCCATTAAAAATATTAAATTGTTTGGTTATTTAATGATACATGATATAACATGTCTAAAATTCAAACATAAGTACCCAAATCATAACAAAGACTTACGAGTTCACCCCCATAATTTCACATAATTCACTCACTAAAACAGAAATGCCAATTTAGCGGCTATTTAAACTGCCGCTACATGGTTTGGTAGTGGTTTCTTTAAACCACCGCCTAATATGGTGTCACTAATAAATTAGCAGAGGTTATTTCTTTCTCACGGTGGTTTAAGGAAATTTTCATAGCTGCCTCATTTCACGGTGGTTTTACTGAGTTTAGCGGCAGTTTTTACGTGCCCTTGACATTAGTTTATTCGGGGCGGTTATAACTTCCGCGAATAAACTCAAATCTAATGGATGTAAAACTGCTACTGAAGACACGAGAACTACTTTGGAATAAGAAGCTACAATGAGACTATGTAGCGGCGATTAAAACTGCCGTGAAATGTATTTTTTTACATTTCGTGGTGGTTTTCACCGTTTAGCGGCAGTTTAAACCGCTGCAAATGTACATTTCATAGCGGTTTAAACCGCCGCTAAAAGCTGACCAGAAAGAAAATTATTTTGCTTCCACTGCACCACTGCCCTAAAAGATAAATCAAACCAGAAATACCATATTGTACATACCAATAGAAAACAAGAAACATCAACCTAGGATGTCAGTATTGAATAAATTGAAAAAAATAAGTAAACATTGACATGCTATATAAGAATGAACAATATTGTACGTACCAACATACAATAAGAAACATAAACCTAGGTATTCAGTAGAGAATAAATTGAAAAATATATATGATAGAATCAACTATAAAACATACTTCCATTATTTGACTACTCTCCAAACATACATCTAGATGATCCTTCTTGATCCCCCATAATATATGCCACTTGAAAATAAAACATTAGATCTACATGTACGTCGGTGTTCCCATATAGGGAGTGAGTGTAAAACACAGTTATATTTACCATGTGTGGGCCTCCAACTTGGTTTAATACCCCAAATATACCATCACCACACACATCTACTATACCGGGTGTCTTAGAGAAGCTCGTGTGTTAGCCTCACTCAATACCTTATTGTGCACTTTTATGTAACACAACTAATCTTATATTAACTTATTTATTAAAAAAATCATGATACACAAATCATTATGTTCTATTTGATCATAATTTAAAATAATTATTTAGATACATTATAGTAATCACCTTTTAAACCTCGTAGGAAGACTCTAAAACTCATTACACATGTCATTTCAACACAATTTTAATCTATGATGAATCAAGTCACATTACCTTAAAATGCATGCCTTCAATTATATTGAATTTTATTCCTCTTAACTAGGATACAATATATTCCCCTCTGAGGTTAAATCCCAACATCAAGAAACATGCTATTATTCGTATGCGATAAGAATAATATGAATCACTTATACAAAATACCAATGTTAAAGACTCTAGTATTAGATTCTTTAATGGGTCCAAAATTTTAGATACCCCTCCTAGTATCACAATATCATATCCACCTTCAAGTAGTTTTCCCCAGCCTCTTAAGCATTCATCCATTATCATCATACCAATATATATGATATTGAAAACAATATATAGGCCCTCTAATAGGTGTAATCCACAACCATACCTTCTCCAAATTAGTCATTGAAGACCAAGATACAACTAAAATGGAATCTCATGATAAATTCTAACACTATCTATTTCTAGGTACCTTTCACAAAGTGTTCCCATTCACAAAAAGTTAAGATTATTGAAATATTTCTATTTAAATTAAACATTAATGGTATGATTTATACCACCAAACATTAATAAACTATGTGTGTAATGATTCTATTTATAGAGATTTATATGATGCTCATCGCATGGGCCTGATCCCAAAAATGTAAACACCTACAACCTATTTGTATGGTGAAAAATGAATAATTGCCTAACTATGTGTCCTTAAACAAATGAATCATAAACATGTATTATATGTATGATTAACCTAAAAATCATATATTTTAATATCTACACAGATTCAGAGAGATCATAGGAATATGTGTAACTCGATAAACACTAGTATTTTGATATTATTCATCAAAAAATCTTAAATTGGTAAGGGAATCAAATAATTAAAATGATTCCACCCAAAGAATATTTGATGATCCCAAAATCTCACACCTTTTACCAATACCTTTTTTGATAAATCTATAGTATGAATCACTAGTGAACAACTTTCATTGTAATTTAGTTGTAAAAGAACATCCATACCAAATATTCATATACATGGAAGCCCATTGGAGGTTCTCATAAAAAAATAGATAACCTAATGTGAATCCATTAACATGGAATTGGATTGATAAACTATGAACTCTTACATTTGATGATGTATTGATGGGTTTCGTCATTGTGTTTCCTTTTCAATACATTCATCAAATCCTTCAATTAAAATGAAATCACTAAATGCATCAATTATGTTCAAGAACAAAAAGAAGCTGATAGTACCCATAAGGAACACAATGGTGAGGCATGAAAACCATTGTTATGTCATACATAGGACACAATTTCTATGAATATATGTTTCCCATACCCTGACATACTTTGTCTCGTACCTTGTAAAATAAGTGCATGATGGTTCACACCTTATTTCAGGAATACCATCTAAATGGTTCTATCCTGACAATATATGACACTCATGGTAATCTATAGGGAATAATGCCCCACAAGTTGTCCAACTAAAAATATTATATGGAAAAACCATTTGTCCAAAATTTCACATCCAACCATTTTGTTTCCTTTCAATAGATCATGAGAACACGTTCTTCTCTTATTATATTTATTTGGATAAATATGTCCAATATAAAGTAGAAATAACCTTAGAACTTCATTATGAGTATCATGTTCACTATAGTCATTGTTGTTAACATGTGACCTTGAGTACTCAAGAAGATATATAGGGTGTTTTCCCTATTTTCTACACTGAAGCATCTAAAAGTTGATCCCACTGGGGATATCCAACCAATGACACTCAAGAGTATATTTATAATCCTACTAGTTTAAACACCCTTGAGGCCCATTAGAATATATAGATAACATACTAGGGATGGTTACAATGATCTAATATCTAAAAGCATTAGAATCTATCCTAAGTGGCGTTTGTGACTATAAAATTACAATGGAAAACATAACCCACATGGATTGGGGAATTGTTTTCCATTTTTTCCTCATGGTCATCTCCAGTATCCTTCATCCTATGGGATCACACACAAATTAATGATATCTCTCTTACAATGTAAATATGTGTTTTGTATTGGTGGTAACACATTAGTATATTTCTTCAATGTTAACCCAATTGATGTTGGGAAACATGATTCTATTGAGTATGAAACAGGTGTGGATGAATCCACTACCCCATCACCACTAAAAAAATAGTAAAACCATCTCAACATAAGAGAATATTACATAGTTCAAATTGAAAATAGTATAACATGTGAAAATCAATATTAAATTTCATTAGAGAAAAAACCCATTATGTGTGGTGATTTGATTGATGTTATCATACATCATTTATCTAATATTATATAATAATAGTAGATTAATCAATTAATAAAGGTCGATCTTAGATGTCTAACTTGATTAGGATCAAATAAATTGATGCAAATTACTACAACATTAATTCTTTATCTATAGTTAACTTCATGGGGTATATATCTCAATCAATATAAGTAAATTATCCTAATGGTATTTTAGGATGTAGTATCTTAAGAATCGGTGGATTCAAATCCAATACCACCCATATTTGGAACTCACATCTTATTGATATTAGATATAATGGAAAATCTATATAAGTATATTAGGTGTTTTTAATCCCAATGTGTCGCAATGTTTGGTTTCCTAGAACAAAGACAAGATTCACTATAAGAGAAACACCGTTTAGCGGTGGTCAATTACCACTCACAAGGGCCACCCAGTAAGAAAAATTACAAGGGCCTCACCAAAGTGTCCACAACACTTTCCCCTTGATCACTATGAAATAACCCAATTTTTTCATCACATCAACAAAGTGTTTAACTCATAGTCATCCAAAATCTCAACTACCAATTCAAACACAGGCCTAAATGTAATGATGTATACCACACTCAAGAAATCAAGACATAATAAGAAAAATCAGAAATCAATAAAACATATTAATGGAAACATGAGAAATCAATGAAATTTTAGGACCTGAAAATGTTTGGTGGTAACTATGTGCCACAAATGATACATATACAAACAAATTGTTCCCATATTTGTTCAACACAAGAACAATAAAACTACTCCTGGTCTGATGATGCATCATCACCCTCGCCACCTTCATCACCACTTTCTGCTGTCACAGGTAAGAACGTTATATTGAAAATTAAATATGGTTACATATTTATATTAAAACGTAAAACCAATGAAAGTTAGAAAACTAAATGATTTTTATTTTTTATGATTTACCTACATACCAACTGTCGATGCTCTACCACCGGGGGCATATCTACTCATATGATGACGTATTTCAATCAACTCCTTCTGCAAAGCATATATCTGATCCCCCTGCTAGTGAACTATGTTTCATAGAGAAACAATCCCTTTATAAGCATCTCCATGTATGGTCTGACTAAATCCAGGAGTAGATGCAGCTACCATCCCCAGTTTCCTGCTAAAAACCTCAGATGGTACGGGTCCCAAACCCATCCCATGCAGTCTACCAAGATTCTCCTTCCCAAGGACTTTAGCAACCGGGTCATCCTGGGAGACTAAATATGACTATGTAGGATTGGAATCCCAGAGTTATTTAATTTTAACCTATAAATCAAATATCAATATATATTAACACAATAGAAACTAATAATAAGTTATTATAATAAAAAATTGACTTCATACTCCAACTTCTTTAGCAGGATCATTAACAAAACATCCATCAGATTTCTTTTGAACATCCAACCACAGTTCAGTTTGGGATGCGTCGTGCCCTAAACTATGTGACTACATTAAGCAAAGATAAGTCAATAAGTCAATATATTAAACAGATAATACTATCTTATAAATATTTAAACTAATTAAATGATTACCACTGTTGTTCGGCTTCTAGAAAAGCTTTTTGGGCCCGCAGTGTGAGGGATGACATTCTTAGCCCGGTTTGATGCATTCTGTCTTGAGAGATCCTGAAATAAATAAAATGAAATTTAATTGTAATGTATTCAATGTCATGCCCTCTTCATATACATGTATAAATGTAAAAATAGGATAATATAATAATATATATTTCAATACCATAAGCTTCTCATCACGATGTCTCTCAGCAAAAACTTTCCACTGTTCTTTCGGTACTCCATTGGGTAGCTTCTCATACATTTGTTGCGCAGTCAACGAGGTATCGTTGAAATCACACAACAATCTCCATTTGAAATCATTCCATTTATTACCTAGATTTTTCAACGTCTACGTCCGTGCTATCACATCAGCAACTGTAAAATGTAATAACATCTTTATACAGAAATTCATTTTGAACATATTAGTAACATTACATTCAATTAAACCATAATGTAATAAATTTAACTTTATTTGAGAATCAAAAACTTCATTTTTCCATCTTGGAGGAATATTTCTCCAATCATCATATGAAATAGGAAGGGAAATGTTCTCCACTTCTAGCTGGCCTAGAATCTATCCAAGTAACCCCACAGCTTCATCCATCGGGACCCCATAATGATCAAATGGCTTGACTATATTTTCGCCAGTCATATTCCAAACATCTACACTTTTTATTTCTTTCTCCACGGTTGCATTTTTTTCATCTTCAATGAGCAAAAAATTAGTATAAATAAAATTCAATAAAAATTTTTCATTAAAAATTTTTCCTATGACAGTGACACTCCAATATGACCATGATGAACTGGAAGGGGTGTGTCACTACCCCAACGCAGAGGATCTTGAAGGGGGAGTCGATGACTCAGCCTCTTATGGGACATCCAAAGATGGTGTGAGAGATTGTGCATGGGAAGATGGTGTAGGGGTGTAGGTAGCTGGTGCCTCAGATGTTGTGGGGAGGGACCCAGATGGATCATCATCTGTCGTAGAACTATATAAAATAGTGTACCATTTACTCCTTGGAATTATCGTCATTTAATCGAATAAAATTAAGTTTAGAATATATATTTCAGAAAAATTTTGCAAATAAAAAATAAAAAATTATAATTGATGCCCAGTACTAACAGACAAAATATATATATCAAGGATAATGAATGTCTGCAGAAATGAAACAAGTGGTTGCTGAATAAATAAATAATTGTACATAAAATCATTTTCCCCTTAAATCATGTCAGTTTCCTGATCCAGTTTCTCATCCACTTCATTAATCCTTGCTAGAATAATATTTTCAATATCATGATGTAAAAATAATTCTACTTCCTATTATTGATTAAATTTAATTTTAGAGGCTAAATTATCCACTTCATCACCCATATCATACAAATCTCTTTGTATTACGTGAGAAACTACACTCCAACCTTCATCGACAACATCATTCACATAATATACCATTTTTTCTTATGATGCTAAGATATATGGATCATGAAGTTCACGATCACCAACATCCATCATGTGAGAGAAGTTCACAAATGTAAATTGCAAGGAATATTTTTTAACACCTCTGATAATATCGACCAATTTGTAGTTGAATAAAACAAAAAAAATGTATGTGGTAGTTTAATTAAATAATATCATGCACCTTTCGTAGTATTCCACTTCAGCAAATGTAAATATACCACTATTCTGTGTTTTCAAACCCACTTCTCAATCGACTATACGAAATCTAAAGCCATTCACATTATAAGTGTCGAACATTCTAACATTTTTTAGAGGACCTATAGCAAGAAACCACAAATCTTTTAACACCTCTTCTTGATTATCAGTATTAATGATCTGAAAAAATAAATATACTTTATTAGATTTACAAAATGTATGTGTCAAACTAATATTCATACTTATTTTAATATTTTTGAACTTACATGTCGTGCAAACCATTCTACAAGCTCTTTATTAACAAATTTCATTATATCATTCTCATTTCATTTCCGGCCCCTCATTCATCTCTTTTTTTGTATCCTCAACTCTTCAATGAATGGATCTACAATTTCACTATTCAACATTGCATATCTATGTGCCAGTAATAATTCCAATTTAGTCAGTGTCACATTTGAGGTCCTCCCAACTGTTCGGCCAATAGCAGGAAATATTTTGGATTTATGATATATTTGAGATTGATTTAATGTGTCGTCAACACATCAAACTCGATTAAATCTTGTCTCAATATCATCCAAGTATTGAGAACAAAAGGCAAGACACTCCTTATCCAAATAGCCTTCAGCAATAGAGCCTTCTGGTTGAGATTTATTTCTCACGTATGATTTCAAATGCCCATGATATCTGTGAAATAAAATAAACATAATTATGCATTTAATTAAGTACCAATTTTCTTTTTACTTAATTGAAAAACATATAAATAAAGTAACTCTCTATTGGATACATCCATCAACAATGAATGAGGTCTTGTAATTTAGCCTCCTCAACCAAATGCATAGTTAAATGCATCAGTAAAGTAAAAAATGACGGAGGAAAGATCATCCCCATTGTACAAAGGGTCAATAAAAAACTCTCCTAGAGGTTGTCAAGAAGAAATGGATGTATAAATTTCTCACATAGTTGCCTAAAAAATGTGCAGAATTAGATTATAACAACAATAATTTTTTCAGGTAATAATGTACGCAATTCCAATGGTAGTAACTATTGTAACAAAATATGTGAATCGTGACTTTTCAATCCATGTAACTTACAATTATTCAAGTCAACACACCATGAGATGTCACTTGAATACCCATTAGATAACTTAACATTCATTAAAATTTGAAAGAATGTATCTTTATCCCTATTTTTCATTGCAAAAATTGTCGGATGATACTTTTTATTCTCATATGGCCAGTGATCATGTTTTATGTTCATTGCTTGTAAGTCTTTACGAGCATTGAGATTATCGTTCAAATTTCCAGGCTCATTAAGCGATTTGAAAATCAAATTTTCAAAGACATTCTTCTCAATATGAATCACATCAAGATTATGCTGTATCAAATTAAATTCCCAATATGGATGTTTGAATAATATACTTTTTTTCATCCATTGTTGCATTCCAATTTCGGTTGACGATGCACTTCAGACATGTTTTCCAATATCATTGAAATGATAAACCTTCCCAAATTTTGTTTCAACATTTTAAAGCTGTGTCAATATTTCAAAACCAGTTAACAACTTTGGAGGTGGTCTAAGATCAATGGAACCATTAAATTTTGATCTGTTCAGCCGAAATATATGAGTTGTATCAAGAAATCTTCGATGACACAAGAAGCACCATTTTTTACTGTGAGGTAGTCATTTGGGCTCAAAATCAACGTTACAAATGGGACAAGCCAAACCCGTGTAAGTGTTCCAACCAGATAAATTCCCAAGCCTAGGGAAGTAACTAATGGTCCACATTAAAGCAACATGCATTTTGAACATTGTTTTAGATGAAGCATCAAATCTCTCAACATTGTTGCTCTATAACTCCTGCAATTCATCAATCAAAGGCTGCAAGTATACATCAATATCATTTCCAGGCATTTTTTTTCTAGGAATAATCATTGAAAGGATAAAATATGTTTTTTTGCATACACATCCATGGAGGAAGATTATAAGGGATCAAAACAACTGGCCAAATGCTATAACTGGTACTCAAAGTCCCAAATGGGTTAAATCCATCGGCAGCCAATCCCAATCAAACATTCCTAGGATCAGCTGAGAAATCTATATGTAATGAATCAAATGTATTCCATGATTGGGAATCTTGTGGATGTATCACTAAACCATCATTTTTATTATATATAGAATGCCACTTCATGTATTCAGCGATTTTCGATGACATGAATAATCTTTGAAATCGAGGCTTCAAAGGAAAGTAACGAAAAACCATTGCAGGTGTGTTCCTTTTCTTCTTCTCCATGAAATTATGTTCATTCAGAATTCCAACATCACACTTTTCCTTGCATCTAGAAGAAGAAAATATCTTGCAGTTCTATCAACATGGATCCTCTCCCCAATAAATCATACTATCATTGGGACACACATTGTGTTTTTGTATAATTCCGACCAAGATTGTTAGAAACATTTTTCATATCATAAAAAGATTATGGGATTTTTGCTTCAGGAAATGAATCACAAATCAATTCTAATATCATGGATATTTCCTAATTTGTAATTCCACATAGACATTTGATATGGTACAACTTCAGCAGAAATGAAAGCTTTGAATATTTCAAACACCTACTTTACAACTCTTGATTTCCATCATCAAATAAATCATGAAACACATTTTCCTCAGTGAAGTATTCTATTACATTTAGCTCCATAAAATCAAGATGAGGATCCAATGATATGTTACAATCTTGATCTTCCTGTGTTATAGTCTCAAAAACATCACTTTTCATATAGAAATTTGCAGCACCCTCTTCTGGTTGTTCTGATATGTTTTGATGCTGATAGTGGTGTCTCGCAGTGCCGAATGAATCATTTATGAGGTTTTTCATTTCATTTTCCATAGTTGACGAACTTGGGACCTCATTCTGTAGATTAACATCAGTGCTCAATATTTCCATAACATTCGATTTTCCATGGAAAATCCAACACAAATATTGACCAGGGAATTGCTTTAGAATTAAATGTTAATAAACTTCATCTCTCTTCAACCATGTTCTAAATTTACATTTAGGACATGGACATTTAATTCTCCCTTCAATGAATTGATTAGAAATTTAAAAATCAAAAAACTCATTCAATCCCTTATCATAATGAGGTGTGTTCCTTGGTAATGTGATCTAGCTTTTATCCATGTATATCACAATGTGCCTACACAATAATAATCAAAATTAAAACACATAGTTACTACTAAATAGAGAAAGAGATTCATATATACGATAGTACAAGATTTCAGAAACATAATATAATAAAAGTGAGCCCCCTGAGTTGGATATGAACCTTCTAGTGTTTGGGATAGGGAATGTTTCTTTGGTAAATAGAAATAGTGTGCTAACAACGTGGTAGCTACATTAACATGAAAACCAAAGCACATTGTTAATTTGGAATAAACCCAACCAATTTTCTCTACAGAGTCTTCATATAAAAATATAATATTGAATAAATCTATTATAAATAATGTTTAGGGAAAACCTTTTGATGCTTACATAACTCAACACATTATTAATTTGGAGTGCCAAGAACCACGTGAGGGATGGTAGTCTTGAGGCATGATAAGTGGTGTTGTTCATGGAAATACATGATGAAATAACTTGGGAGATTAGTTTTTGAGGTTCTACAAACCTTGTGTGGATTGAATTCCTAGACCTCCCTTTGGTGTATTCACATAGAAAAGAGTGGTGGTGTGACTTGATGGTGATTTGGATCATATACGTGTTAGTGCACATGAGTGTAGAATTATGGTTAAATTGGAAGATCGATGATCTGACCATGGAGTTGAACTAAGAGTAAGATTCAGACTTCAGTGTGTGAATTGAACATTTTTGTTATCCATGAAGTCGCCCAATATTTATGGGGAGATATGATCCATAGGGTGGATGTGATAATAAAGTACATGTTATTAAACTAAATGAAGAACTGATTAAATCCAAAAAATGCATGAAATAAGTAATTTAATAATTATTTCAAGTCTCATTTGATATAAAATATGATCAAAACATGTCATGGATGATCATGAATCAGCAAGTGGTGTTAAGAAACCACTTTTTTTCTTCAAAACGTGATCTGGAAGTTTCATGTTGAAGTAAAGTCAATTGTTGAATCTAGAAATACATAAAAAAGGGATTATTCTAGAATAACAAGATGTTTCCAAGTCTTCACTATGAGAATCAATGATGTCATATTGAATCAGGTTTATAACAAGGGATTTCAAGCACTGATTTTAGTAGAATTAGGCCACTAATAAGAAGAAAAATTTAGAGGAAGTAGTTATTCCCTTATAATCATTAGTGTGGTTTCAGTGTGATTGGTAAGTTGTTATTGACATGATAAATTTAATTTTGAAGTTACATTGATATTGTGCAATTTGATTAATGTGGATGATAAAGGCCCCGCTTACGGTTCTATTCCCTAGGTATCTCACCCATAGCTAAGGGATAAATGTCTGTCAAGGGCCACATTCCCAACTCATAAGGTTTAAAAACCTATCTTTATCTATATATTCCATATTTTTGGCCCATCAGGAAAAGGAACCAAACATGATTCCATACTGGGTCATTCATATGTTCTCATAGATTATCATACCATAGATGACCATTACCACACCATCCCATAGCCTCACCCCTTGAAATTTCTTTAGGAGAGAATCATTTACCTAAAACACGACCTTTATAGATAACTTGTCCCATAAATACACAATGGACACCCTATTGGGGTTTTAATTTCCCTATAGTTAAGCCTCTCACATATATAACATAGCCATCAATGGTTGTATAATAAATGCATCATACTAAAGGGAATTATATGAACCCAACATGAATCTTTATCCTGATGTATCATAAGGTAAATAAATCATGGGTATCATTCATGTCACATACCCACCTATATGAAATTTCAATCCACACAATAAATGCATAACTATATCATATGGTAATATTAGTCATAAACTACCTTGACCATAGAGTTATCCCCTTAAGAAATCTCATTCCATCCTCATAAAATCCATCTCTAGGAACCAACACCCTCTCAATACACTAACTCATAAAATTAAAACATATTTTATAAAGCAATAATAATTAATTAAGAGAATTAATCCATATTAATCAAATTATTCATACTTTAGGGACATCTCATCAATTATGTATCCTCATTGTAACCTCATGAAATGGGTTATGGATCACTCTTGGATCACCTATAAGCTCATTTCTAAACAAAACCAAAATATATTAAGTCAATCCATTAAATGAATTCATCGAAATTTGATGATAAACCAAAATAAATTATTGTAATGACTCAAAAATAATGAAACTACATAAAACCTTATGCATTTTTCCTCCACAAGATTCCTCTAACCATTACATACAAAAAATCCATGGCAACATGATGATCCCACCGACAGCAGGGGAGGGGAGCATACCTAGGGTATGAAATCGATGGGGTCCGGGGGAAGCCTGTGTCGCGGGTGTCAGGGGGAGAAGTGGGGTCAGTAGAGACTGGCGGCGAGGTCACCAGCGGCACGGGAGGGCAGCGGAGGGGACCAGCAGTAGGGTTTGCGATCGTCGGGGTGAGAAGCTCGCGGGGCATGGGTAGGATCGGGAGGGGGGGAGTGTCAATGATGTAAAAAAACGAAATATGTTTCACAGTGGTTTTTAATAAACCGTAGCTAATGATTTTTAACTAAAGGCTTAGCGGCGGTTTTGTAAACCGCCGCTACAAAACCACTGGTAATGGCGTTTTTTATTGTAGTGACTAATGCCAATTTTCAAAAATGTTTTCCCATGTACCTGCCATTCTTGAATCTTACCCAAAACATTTACAAAGTCCTTAGATAATATTATTATCTCTAAATGAAAATGAAAATCCGTAACACATGTTGTCAAAATTTGTTCAAGCGTATCTAAAAACAAATTTCAAAGAATCCCATGTTTAATATTGACATCTTTATTTGTCAATCATAAATAAAATTGAAAATAATATAATGGAGATTTGATTTTGTAAGCACATATATGATTTTTCCATCTTTAAATAAATGAAAATAATTAATAATTATGTGAATTATATTAATTTATTAGAGAAAAATTCCATGTAAAACATGTACAAATTGTTTTATATGTCGATATATATATATATATATAATTTTATAGAATAATAATTTTATCCCATATTCAATCATTTCTAGAACTATTAAAACAAGTAATATATATATATAAACATATATACTTAAATAACACAACGCTTGAAAAAATTCATATATACAAATGGATTTAGAAATACCGATATTAACAAATATTATTCTTTCACTATACTTAGATAAATGAGAAATTCAGTACACAAAGATGCACTCTTGTATATACATAAGTAAATTTACAAATAAGAAACTATGAAATGTCATGGAAAAATAATGATGTATGACCATAAATCATCTGCATTGATTGTAATCTCGAAAAACACCAATTATTTATAGATCATTAATTTATATTCTATGTTAATGAACATAAAATTTTCCATAATCATGTATTCATACATAAGTATATATATATATATAAATGTTTAAGGAATTAACATTAGCCATTCTGGCTAAATAAATGCATGTTTGACCAAAATATCAAAAAATGAGAATTTTCATTTGGCAGAACTAATATGATACCAAATTTATACATGAACTTTTTAATCTCTCTCTCTCTCTCTCGCACACCCACATATAGTTTTGGTATCGTACATAGAAAGAATAATCCTTATGAATTATTTGATCTTATAGTTTTGGTATCATACTTATAAAAATTAATCCTTATGAATTATTGGATATTTTATGAAATAACCCTTTATAACAAAATGAATTAAATTTAAACATAATAATTATACTGTCATATATGATCAATTATGAAAATAATTAAACCTAAATAGATAGATATATGTATATATATATATATATATTTGTGTGTGTGTGTGGATATATACATATATATTTATTTGTATATACATCTTTTAAATAGATCATAAATACTTTAACTTGATAAACAAACAAAGTATTGATAATCTGAAAATAAATATGTTAACATATGTACTCATTTGAAAATTAAGTATTATAAACCAATGACAAACTCACCCGAATGAATAATAATAATAATAATAATAATAATAATGAATCCCTTACCTAAACATAAATCAAACTTCAATATAATTATTTACAATTAAAATCTAAACACTAAAATTAATATACATAATTTCCCTTATAACCTACAAAATTCTTTTTGAAACAAAACATGTATATAAATCCATAACATGATTTTATAAAATTTATGAAAATGAAATATATATGAAAATATACATATATAATTTGTAAAACCGATAACATAAACCTACCCATGATTTAAAAATGGACGAGTTAGGCTACTGGGCATAAGGCAAGGTGGAAGGAGGTTTTGGATAGGGTATTCTAATAAGGGAAGAGGGGTTTTCAAGAGTCTCATATGTTTATATAAAAAATTTATATATTCTTATTGCTTCAAATTAAATCTACGTTTTTATTTTATTATATAAAAAATACCCACACAAATCATATGGGTATTTATTTTTTTATTTTTATCGTTCTTTATCAGGTTAGACTTTTTTACATTCTTTATATATTCATCACACCACTTTATTAATGTTTTATTATTATATATATTTTCATCCATTTTGTCAAATTTATTTCTAAATTTTTCATGTCACTCATTTATAGCCAATTTCTCTTCTTTTAACATGTTTTCCTTTTGAAGTCATTATTTCAATATAAGATTTTATTATTATATTTTTTGAGTTTCTATCACACTTTTGTTTTATGTCACAAATCACTTTCAGTGGTTTCATTCTTTCATTTCTCTCTTATACATTGTGAAATTCAGGTTAGGATTGTTTTTTATAATATAGGTTTATTTCATCATATAATTTTTCATGTTTTCTGACCTTTTATTGACTATCATATCATTTAACATTTTAAAACAAATAATGTCACTTTTTTAAATCAAATCTAATTTTTTTTCTAATTTTTCGTATTTTGTAACATTTTAACCCTTTTTTATATTAATATATTTATATATATTTATAATTTTAAAATATTTTATGAAAAATATAATATAATCTCATATATTAGTAAAATATATAATAATTATTTCAAAAGAAGCATTTTACCCATAATTATTATTATTACTATTACAATAATAATAATAATAATAATATTTCAAATATTAAAAAATTTATAATTAGATGCTTTATTTATTTAAAAACAGTACAAAATTTTAACTATAGTTATTATCATAAATATTAAATTGGATATATATACACATTTTATTATATCTATGTGTAAAATGTAATTATTTTTATTTTTCAAACAATTTATGTTATTCAAATATTTTTTTTACAAAGATAATGAAATAAATATATTCATATTAAAATTTAATTTTAAATAAATTAATAACATATTTCAAAAATATTATTTGTTTATAATTTTTTATAAAAATATTATTCTTTTAAAATAATAATATATTCAAAACATTATATATGAAAAGAAATTTAAAAACAATACATATATTTTAAACTATTTAAAATGTCATTTATTAAATATAAATTATATTTAATGAAAATTAATATAATATAATCTTCAATAAAAACTTATTTTGATTATAAAAAATAATTTAGTTACATAAAATTCTTAATTAAAAATCTTTGTTTTATATAATAAACAAAATAAATATATGATTAAAATAAAAGTTATATGTGAATTTCTTGGGGTGTTAATTTATTCACCTTTAAATTAATTGTTTCATTGCAATTCATTCATTATACTTATATTTTGGAATTTACATATTGAAAATTATGAAAGACTAGTTTCTTATGTGTACTTAATAAGCTTGAAGTTTAAATGTAAAGAAAATCACCTAAATATTTCGAAAAAAATGACAACGTCTAATCTCCAAAGTTTCCTACACCGTTTCTCTAAAGCCAATTATAAAGACACGAACCCAAAACCCAGCCTCAGTTCTCACAAATGCTTTGTGTTTTTTTATTAGAGTGAAACTTGAAATAAATACACAATAATTATAAAAACAAATTATCTTTTACTAGTCTAGACTCTAGTAGATTAGATATTTGATTAAAATTTATCCGAGTTACAATAAAATTAACAAAAAAGTAAATTTCACTTCTACATGAAAAAAAGATAACGTCTAACTTTGAACTTCAATTTGACTTGTGAAAATAATTTTAAAATAAGGTATGAGAGTTAAATTTCCAAGTAAGGGATTTGAAAATCAACTAATTAATTCATTTTAAAAAATTTCATGAAATTTAAATATTTATACATAGAAACACCTGATAACTTTTTGAGAACAAGTTTTTCATCAAAATAATGATATTTGAAAATTTGTTGGAATTATTTTTTCAATATATTAAATTTGCGTGGGTCATTAATGATACTGGACAAACCATGTCTAAAATACAAACATAAGTCCCCAGGTCAAAACTAAGACTTACAGGTTCACTCCCCATAACATCACATAATTCTCTAGTGCTAATGTTTTAATACTTTTTCCCAGGGACATGCATGTCTCATCTTTGTCCCAAAACATTTCCAAAGTCCTTACATAATATTATTATCTTTAAATGAAAATGACCATTCATATCCCATGTCATAAAAATTTTATCAAGTGTTTATGAAACCAATTTTTGAAGAACACCTCATTTAAAATAAAGATCATTGTTTCTTAATCATAAATAAAATATAAAATTAAATAATTCACATTTGATTTTTTAAACGAATATATTAGTTTTTATTCTTAAAATAAAATTAAATAATAAATAATCATGTGAATCAAATTAAATTATTAGAGAAACATTCCAATTGAAACATGTAACAATTATTTTATATGTCAATATATATATTTATATAACCTAATTCATAATTTTATCTCATATTCATACATGTCTTAAACAATTAAGACATTTAATATATATTTATAATTAAATAACATAAACATGGATGAAAAATTAGTATATACACATGGATTTTGCAATAAACCTATTAGCTTAAAATCATTCTTTCACAAAACATTTATAAATAAGAAATTCAGTCCACATAGATGAATTATGGTATATACATTAATATATTTATAAATTTAAAACTATGAAATGTCATGGGAAATTAATGATCTATGACGATAAACCATCAGCATCGATTGTAAACTTGAAAAAACACATATATATTTAGAAAGTATAATTTTATATTCTATGTTAATGAACATAAAAGTTTCCATAATCCTATACACATAAATATGTATATATATACTTATAGATAAATGTTTATGTTATTCACATAAGACATTATCGTGAAGTTAATGCATGTTTCACCAAAACATCGATAAATGAGAATGTTCATTTAGAAGAACTAATGGGATTACAAATTTAAACATGAAAATTATTAATCACACACAAACATAGAAATATATATATATATATATATATATATGGTTTTCGTATAGTACTTAAAAATAATAATCCTTATGAATTATTGGATCTATCGTGAAATAAACTATTTTACCAAAGTGAATTAAATTCAAACATAATAATTATACCTCATTACAGTATCAATTCTGAAAATAATTAAACATAATTAGATAGATATATGTTTATATGTGTATATATATATGTATCTGTATATGTATATATACATATATATTTATATGTATATACACCCTTAAAGTATATCATAAATAGTTTAACATGATAAACAAACAAACTATAGATAATATGAAAATATATTTTTCAACACCCATACTAATTTCGAAACCAAGGATTATAAACCAAACACAAACTCACCCTAACTAAATAAGTTTAATCATAAAAAAATAATGAATCCCTTACATAAATATAAATAAAACATGAAAATAATTCATTACAATTAAAATACGAACACTAAAATTAAAATATATAGTCACCCATTACGGCAAGAATAAATTCATTTTTAAATAAAACAGGTATATAAATCACATACATAATTTTTTAAAATATAGAAGAATGAAATAGTAATGAAAATTTACATATGTAAATTGTAAAACAAAAAAATTACATTTACCTTGATTTAAAAATTGAGGTGTAATGCTACTTGACACAAGGTAAGGAAGAAGGGGGTTTAGATTGGATATTCTAACAAAGGAGGAGGGGTTTTCTTGAGTCTTATATATTTATATAAAAAATTTCATATATTCTTACAACTTCAATGGGTGGATATGTTTTTATATTATTATATAAAATAAATCCCCAAAAATCATATGGGAATTAATTTTTTATTTTTATCTTACTTTAGTGTGTTACAAATTTTTTACATTCCTTTTCTATTTTTCGTTCCACATTATTAATTTATTATTATTATGTATGTTGGTATTCCCTTTTTTCTACATTTCATTCTAAAATTTTCATGTCACTCATTTATAAATAATTTCTCTTCATTTTTACCTGTTTTCCATTTGATGACATGAATTCATTATAATACATTTTTATATTTTATGTGTTTGTATATCAATTTTGTTTTATGTCACAATTCCCTTCAATTATTTTTTTTCTTACATTTCACTCTAATACATTCGAAATTCATTTCATGATTATATTGTTATAATTTATTATTATTTATCATATAATCATTCATGTTTTCTTCTGTTTAATTGACAATCTAATCATTTAACATTTTTTAAACAAATCTCATCACTTTTATTAAATCAAATACCAATTTTTAAATGTTTAACCATTTTTTGTAATGATTTTTTATCCCCTTTTATTGTTTTTATATTAATATTTTTATATATATTTATACTTTTAAAATATTGTAAAAAAATATAATATAAATTAATGTATTAATAAAATATATAATAATAATTTTTAATGAAACGTTTTACCATTAATGACTATTATTACTATTATTATAAAAATAAATTATATTCAATTTTCATATTTATTTATTTAAAAATAATTTTAAAATGTTATCTATAGTTATTATCATAAATATTAAACTGGAAATATATACATACACATATTTTATTATATCTATGACTAAAATGTAATTATTTTTAATTTTCAAACAATTTGATTTATTCAAATAATTTTTTATAATGATAATCAAATAAATATATTCAAATTAAAATAATCTTTTAAATAAACTAATAAAAAATTTCAAAAAATAATATTTGTTTATAATATAAAAATAAATTTGGAAAAATAATAATATAAACAGGACATTATATATCAAAATATATTTTAAAATAAATAATATATTATTAATTATTAAAAAAAATTATTTATTCAAATTATTATTCCATGAAATGTAATTTATTATAATCTTGAATAAAAACTTATTTTGGTTATAAAAAATAATTTAGTTACATAAATGACTTAATTGGAAATATTTCTGTTAAATAATAAACAAAATAAATAAATATTTTAAATAAAAGTAATATTCGAATTTCAATGGGTGTTACAGTTATAATAGAGATGGTTCAAATCATCTAAGAGTGAATAATGACTATATAGAGCTTTCAGAATTCTTATGATGACAAGCGATATAGGAACGTTTTCTTCGAGGTTTATCACCCCTTTCCTCAAACTACGTAGAGTTGGTGAGGTGGCATACCACTTATCTCTATTTCCACAGTTTGATCAGGTATATGATGTCTTATACAAATCATAGCTGAGGTGGTACATGCATTACCCATCACATGTCAGCAATTAGGATGAGCAGGGAACTGATTAAGTAGTGATTTTTGTTGAGCCCCATGTGGAGATCAAATATTGGTAGGAGACGATACTTCCTGGGAAATATATTATTTGATGCGTGTCCCTTAGAAACATGGGAATCTCCGTGATAGCACATGGGAGAGGGAGGCTTGGTTTTGTGCTCAATAACCAAAAATTTTGAGTATCATTGTTTTTGGATATTTTGGGATGAAAAAACCCATGGTGGGGATAATTTGATTACCTAGATTTTCTCCGAATTATTTTTAAATATTATATTGATTGAATTCGAGACCCGGCACTGAGACGACATGAAATTCTGAGGCCTAGTGTGCCCAAAATATATGTTTTAAATATCATAAAATATTAAATACCATGAATGCACAGTTTTCTTATAAATTTTTAATAATATAATAATGAGTTACCTAATCAAAAATATAAGGGCACTTTTACGTTTAGAGAAGAAAAATTACCCTAGGCACTACCAAACTTCTATCAGTGTGGGTATTCTATGAAAAGTAGTTTCAGGTGATTTAAATGAATAAAAGAAAATGAATATGTTTCCATCCAAGTAGTGATTCTATGACACTTATTCATTGATCTATGCCTTTATCTAGGGTTATAAGGTTAGGATGATAATCATGGAATTTCCATGAAGCTCTTGAAAGAAACGCTCGTGAATTTCAATAGACTGTGATGCAAGAGACTTGGATCGAATATCGTTTTTTATGGATCTAACCAGTGGGAATCGATATTCAATAGTGAATTATCCAATTACCATGTAGGAAGTGTTAATTTTTATATTTGTTTCCCTATTATAAGATTCCATGAAAAATGAAAACCAACTAACAGAGAGATTGATCTGTCATTCATTAATTCCATGCGGAGTGAGTTATTCCTTGCAGAATTACCAGGGATTGATTAATTTGAAACTAATTTGATTTACTTCTCACTCTTATGAGAATAAATTGAGTCTCAAATGAACAATGGTCAAGGTATGATCCTCAGTTTGGTTCCTTGTGTTTTTTGTTCCCTATTTTCTACGCATGTTAAATTTTTTCAATGTGTTTAGGAAAAAATGATTTTTTTCACCATCTTTTCATGATGAAATGCTCTGAAATTGAATATATGACCTCAAGATAACCTAATAGAGGTGTGCTGGTGACAACGATGGTAGAATCTGAGGGAATATAATGAAACAGATATTTAACCAGTTCGCATTAGAATCAATTAAAATAGGTTTTCGTGTATATTAAATCCTCAAAACTCATAGATTCAGTGATAGGGTGATGGAAAGACCCTGAATCTATAGATTTAATGTGAAAAGATCACTAGAACAAGATCCAGATCTTCCATAGAGGTGCTGGAGGAAGAAAACATGTTTCTTGAAAACATGATGAACACTTCATGTAATTTAGGGTTACATGGAATGTTTCCCCCACTGAGCATTGGCTAGGGTTTTAGGAGATATATAAATATCACAGGGCATGTAGGTACAACCCAGAGACTCGACATTTATATTAGGATATACAAAAACATGGGTTGGAGTACATGGGTTTCCTAGATGGTGTGTACCCCACCACACTATATAGGTTGGACCAAGTACATAGAATACCCCATGTACTAGTACATGGGAAGAGGCACACGGTTTGAAACCGTGTACTAGAACATGTACAGAGCAAACCAGAGGACCCCAGATAGAAGGACAACGTGTGTGATTCATTATACCTTGCGTGTACCCATATTCTATATGATGTGTTTTAAAATTATGTGGGCCATTTTACATCGGCAATACCTAGGGTCAAGGGACATGACATGGGATCCAACTACATACCATGTATCCTATTCTACATTGCTTGATTAATATATCCTATGTTTCATGGAAAAGTTCCATTAGTTTCATTCCATTATCACATCCCTGAATATAGGTATGAATTATTTCCTACTAATATGACCATGATCCCTTCAATGGGACTTCCTAGATATTTTTTTGTAATCCCCAAAGAGGCATGTAGTAATAACCTTTATTCATTATTTGTGTTCTAGGTATATTCATTGCTATTGATGTGACCAACCTCACTAAGCATTGATCCTATACATACCAGGTTAATCCATATGAGGATGTTGATGTCATTCAATGGCTTGGGCAATGATCCTCATCTATGGTGTCATATTCTCATCTGATCTATAAGTGTTTCTATTTCATGATAGTTCCCTAAAAATATTACATATTGGACAGATTTCATCGGTGATATCGAACCGAAGAGTGTGTTCTCCCAAATTAGTGATTCATGGAATCTTTGATATGAGTTACTGGTAGTAGTATGTAGTAGGTTGGACTTAACACTAGACTGTGTGTCTTGGATTGAGTATATCTAGATATTATTGATATAATTGTTGTAAACATATACTGTGTAGAGATGATCGTACTTTACTTTGGGTATTTTTTGTGGTTTATGGCTATCCAAATAATTATTATTATAATAACCCCTATATAGGTTTTTCCCGATTGTGTAATGCCTTATGCAGAAGAGAATCATTTTGATGGAGTCCTAGGAGGACCAAAACCAGATGATGCCTTGTGAGATCAGATAGGTCGAGGTGTGTTCTTATGATTGTAGACTATACTCCCAATACCTTCATTTTACATGTGGTAATTTTGGTTAAAAAATTCTTTTTATTGGGCTTCTTTTCTACCCTAGTTTACCTTACATGATTTACTTTGTATTGTACTATGTTAGTTGGGATATATTTGTATGAATCCATTGTTTTCTTAGTTGTTTTTACATTTCATAATTTTTTGGGCTTAGAGATGTGTGAATGCATAGTGGTAAATTGATAATGCCTCTCATGTTACTTATATGACTAGTGTGTGCTGCTCACTAGCCCTAGGACTTTTGGAGGTGGACTTGGGGAGTCGTGTCTTACCCCCCCTGACGGGTTGTGATAATCTAGAGATATGATTTTACTTATAATGAAATAATCTCATTGTTTATGTAGCTATCACTAAAAGATAATATTGTTAGAGGATGATAGTTATATAGTATATTAATTCATGATATCGCACACCATTCTTGGAAATTTACTTTCTTACCCATTCACAACAAATAAAACTTTAAAATCACCCATTCTTGTGAAGTAACCATTACAGATTTCTCCATGTTCCATAAGAAACACTTATGTGTCTCTACATGTTGTTGACTAATTGACCCATATGTATCCTTATATACCTGAGATAACGTTACAAATTTTTTCTATATCTCAATTTTAATTATCCAAACATTTATTTATTCACAATCAAGTAACAATTTAATATCAGTGAACCATAAAAATCAGAGTCTCTAGAGGAATATATAAATGTTATTATGATTTACAAAGCATGAAATAAGGGTTAAATTACTGGAGACCATAATGTGTTTGTGTCATTCCTTCAATAATTAAATGAATATCTTTACATATAAGAGACATTCCACTTCAATACTCAATGATATCTAATATATTTTAGTTATATAGAAAATTTTCATGTCTAGTGTAATATCATTAATGTGATAGGTAATATATTGAATATGATGGAAAGGGAAATATTGATAATTACCTATGTCACAATATGATATTCAAGGGTCTGTTTCATGATATATATTACTTATCCATTTTAATATATTCTATTAATGTTTTTGGATTTTATTGTGTACTTTATTTTCATGATACAAAAACATATATGATGGATTTTCATGGGTTTTCAATCTTGAGGTCCATTGTGCTATGATTAATTCACTTCAAAATGAACCTATTTAATGCATAACTTTTAAATAGTTTGACTATGATATTTATGTGGGAGATATAGAGGATACCACAACATTATTTGTGGGGATTTTTTTCCTTCAATTCCATTATGTCATGTTTCATACTATTACGCTATGATTATATTTTTTTACATTTTTTATAAATATGGGTGTCATTAAGGATTTCATTAAACAAAATTTAACTCTCCCAGACCATAGGTGATCTTATGTTCTCTTATTTTATATTATATGTCTAATAATGAAACATAGCCCATTTATTTTTGTAGTTAAATATTCATTAATCTGATGTGTTTTTTCTTTTTATTTATTATTAATTTAATATTTATTCTTCTCTGCAATATTTAAATATTTTTTTCTTGTCTTGATGGAATGTGATTGGACAATTTTATTAGTTATTATACATTATATGTTTGAAGAATCCTCTTGTGAGTTTTTTGGGATTATTTTCAAATTTATTGAGGTAATGTATTTCTAATCTATTCTTCTATGTTTTAGAATAATATATATAGCAGGATTACTGTGATTACCTCAAAATATGATCCCATATTTATTAGTTAAATTGTTTTGTTACAAATCATGTTTTCAGTTTATGAGGAGGGGGGCACTGATAATAAAAATATTATGTATGAATATATTAAATGATGTCAAAATAGATATGAGGATCTTTGAAGGAGAAAGTGAATCACATGTGCTTTATTTGTTTTCATGCTATTTTTTATATGTTTATTCATATTGACTGAATTAAATATTACTCTTTTATTATTTATAATTATCATTCATGAAACAAATAACATTTACAATTTGAAAATTAAATAAAAATGGTAAAAAATGGTATTGGTATACACATGGATTGGGGGAGCTATGATCATTATTAACTAGTTATTCTTGATGATGAATTTGTTTATTCTTATTCTTTCTATGATTGGGTGATTTAGATTGTGTTGGTTTACTATTTTTTGGAAGAAATGTCAATTTTTTTCTAGTGTCTCATATTAAATATTCATAAATTTATTTTTGATTTAATGATGGTAATGATTATTGGAATGGAAATTAGATGTCCATGGTAGGAATTAATAAATATTGATATTTTAAATATATATTAAAGAACTGGTTTTGGAAGATATGAGGTGGCCATTATTATGGGATAGTGATGTGGTCATGTTACAAATCTATTAGTGGTATTTTTCATAGAAGAGTTGTTTTAATTCCCTTTTGTGAATGTATTTTATTTCATGGATTTCAAAAATATGATTTAGTTTGTGGATTCTATGATATTCTAAATGTCATGGTACTTATTTTTTCTATTGTGTTTTCATTATCTTGTTTAGTTGGGTAGTGATATCATTTGTGTTTTATTCTCTTTTTTTTGTCAAAGTGTTTTCATGGGATGAATGGGAGTTATGGAGTCATATAACTACTAGATTATAGGTGAAAAATATGTGTTTATTGTGATTAGTTGGGTCCATTGTAGGTCGGTGTTAAATGTAAAAGTGATCGATTAAAATGTAAAATATAAGCTAATTAAATTATATTATTATAATGATTAAGGGACACTAAAAACTAAAATGAAAAAAGGGTAGGAAAATATTGGTGTGAAATTATCATTGAACGAATAATTGAAATTAATTGTGAATGAATGTATTGAAATGTTTTTTTTATGAACATATTGACATCATAAATGGGTAGAAGGATTTAATAATGAACATAATGTCGTAATAAATGGGAATTTTTAATATTTTTTACTATGTCGATCCTTTTTTTTCATATAGTGTTGATTATGATATTGATGATGATTTAATGTGGATAGTGGTATATAGTTGTTAAATTATTGTTTTATGGTAATGTGAATGTGGTTTTTTGGGATATTATGTTGTGAGAAATTTTTAATGGTGAAATGTAAGGTTTTGTGAAGGCTCATGTTAAATATATATATAACATCTACGATGGATCAAGGTAGGTATGTACATATAGAATAAAATAAAATAATATTAATTATTTAATACAAGAAAAAAATAGTTTGGTTATTGTGATGATGATTCTTGGTTAGGATCATACATGATATGGTGAAGAAATGAGGTTGATGTCCTTCATGTTAATGATACCCTAATAAAAATTATGTTATTGGTTATATGGTTATGGTTAGGGAACATACATGTAAGGAAGAGGTTATAAGGGTTATATCCTTCATGGTTATGTTGAACTATCCTGAAATGGCTGAAAAAATAGATATCTGGTTGTGGAGTTTTTGTTTCCTTATTTCATTTCAGATTAGGTGTGGAGTGGTTTTTCCACATGATTACTAATGGTGGTGGGTGCAACAACTCTAAATTGATAGAAACGCATGGTGGTAAATTTTATGTCACATTCTCTTTGGATTATTTAAAATTGTTTTAGTATTTCCTGATAATTATAATTTATTGTTTATTTATTTGATATGGAATTTTTGTTTTTATAGAGAATTAGTTAGGAAAACGTTCTAGGATAATTGGATGATGATATGTTAGTAAATAATTTAAATTGTTCTAATTGAGGCATAATGTGGAGTTCTGTTATTATATTTCTTATTCTTTTCCATCTTTAATAAATTGAACTAATGTTTTCATTGATATTACAATTTAATTATCTTGTATTTTTATATCACAATAATGACGATTTTTTAAAAGGACGATCCTAATATGTTCTACCATGTGCTCAACCTTCAAAAAATTTCTATGTGTTATGGATGATAGTTCTATATATATATGAGCTAATATTTTGGTAGTTTAGATGGATTTTTCTAGATTATTTACTATTTTATGAGATTATTTATATATTTTCATTCCATATTATTATATACTTCGACATAAAGATGAAATTTTGGTTGTGGGAATTCATTTATGGAATGAAATTTCCTTAGAGTTTATTTGTGGTTGTTTTTAATTATATTCTAATTTGGGGTGTCATTCCTCCTCCTTGTGTGTATTATAACACTGATTCTAGTCTCCAATTCATGTCCTATTGAATATTGGTATCTAGGGTTACTCTTACAAAAACTGTTGACCAACAGGGATTTCCAGAAGGGATGATTCATGAAAAATAATAATTAGGTAATGAAATTTAAATCTAATTTATAGGAACCCGATCAGGAATTTCACAATCATCCACCACATAGTATAATATACATTATTTTTAAAATTCAGGATTCGGGAAAAAATAACATATGTTTCTACACCAAGAACCACAATGTTATTTTGAAAATTAAATTTATTCAATATGAGATTCAAATGATTTATGGAGTGTAATAAAATTAGAATCTCATAAAAATTTGTATATTTCATAATAAAATGGATCTATAGAGTAAAAAAATGATAACATTTTTCAAGGGACTTAATTGGTTACGTGTATTATAAAAATAGAATCAAATATATATGATGTGAATTTAAAATTAATGTTTTGGGGTGTATGAATTATTATTTATTTTAATATTAATAAATTTATAATTTTAATTTATAATGAAAATGAAGATCATAATGGAAGTGATGATATTACGGAAGAATATGAAAATGATAAATTTGGAGAATATAATAATAAAGGTAAATAATGAGTTGTAATATTCTAAATTTAATCATAATTATTATATATAATAATTAATATCAGTGACTATCATCTAGTTTAAAAAATGTCTCTTAATATTCTTTTTATTTTATATTACTTATATTTTTCAAATTTTAAAACAATATTTTTTTTAAAATGATGTGTAACTTGACAGCGGATGAACTATCGGGTAGTAAACCTCACATTCCTTCATATAACAGTGATTCTTCCATTTTATAAACTACTAAGACATGTTAAATTGTTCCATATTTTACATCAAGGATACTACTCATTTGTAGAATCTATCTTTTTATTATGATTCATATTTGGGTTTGTATGTTAATAAATAAAATTTATTTAGTTTTTGTTTATTTTATTATTATTCTATGATTTTTTCTAACATTTGTTTTAAATAACACATTATTGGTATTGGATTTTTCTATTCAAAATAATTATTTGATTTCTCTATAAGTGTCATGGGATTAGGTTCATATCAATGTGAGTCAAAATGTTATTGAGAACTAAAATTTATGTAAACAAATAATTCACTAAATTTTAAATCTAATTTATTTTTAATTACTACGTTCTTAAATAATTGAACCGATTATATTATCTTATTAATGATATTCTGAGACCCTTTATTTTGGAGGAATGGGTGCCATTCATATGTGACTATTTCAATTGGTTATTTACATCCATAGAAATAGTTATATGGAGAGAGAAATTATAGCTATCTTTGAAATATTTTATGTTATTCATCAACCCACCTACATTCCCTCTATGGCTTGGGATGGATGGTTCCCGTACAATATAGGGGTGTCTTTTTATAGGAGATCAAATTTGGATTTATAGAATATAGGGAAAAATGATTTCACATAGAGACTTTAAAGTCATACTTTTTGGGTACATAACTATAAGATAGGAGGTTACAATAATTATTAATGTATTTTACCCTCTAAAAAAAATTTGATGTAAAATTTATATAGACTACGGTTTATCTTACTATTATTGTTTTGGATATATATAATTGGGTTCCCACTGATTATAATACATATAGGATTTATTGTGTTATACATGGATATATCATGGTTATTTTTTTCGTATCTTAAGTTAACATAATATAATGTATTTTACCTATAAAATTTCTATTTACACATTTTTAGAAGACATATGAGATAGAGACATCTCACATGTGGGAGAGTATGGTTGAGAATGAGGGTGGGGATAATAAGACCTCATGAAATTCATGCATTGATGTGATATATTGTCTATAAGATAAGATAAGTGGTAATGTTAAATTATAAGTGATCATAATTGCAACATGATCAATATGGACTAGTGATTATGGAATTTTAATGAAGTCATTGTTTATCTTCTATATGGATCATGTGAGAAAATCATCCTTTTCTTTTTTCAAGCGTAAGGAATGGTTGAGTGATTTAGATGATAAAATATAGAGATTGAACATGTATAAAACATATTGAAGTTAGTTTAAGGAGGAATAAATTCTATAGCAGGAGAAACAACATGGGTTGATGATAAATTTCATGTTAAAAATCACATGTAGTTTAGGGATGGATCTAACTTTTCCCAATACTACTAATCCCTCTCCACTTAGTAACACTATAATTATTTTCAATTTTATAAACCAATTTATATTAAATATTTTAAATTTTATAATAAATAGTTTATATATTTTTTTACTCTATTGAATTTTAATTTGATTCAAATTTTTTTATTTCAACTTATTTGATACATATTTCCATGTCTATTGAAACAAAATATTTATTTTATATTTTTAATTATATCATAATTATTTTTTTAGGAATTCATTTGAGGAATATGGTATCAATTTAAAATATTATTTCTTGTGTATTTACATTTTCATCAATATTAATATTTGTTTAGGTTAATAGTGATGAACCATTATAAATAATATTAATTATGATGTGGTTTTCAATGATATTCAATTCTAAATGTATTTATATTAAAATTATTATTTATTATGGAAATAAATCACAAATTATGTACACTATTTTGTATTTGGATACTAGAAACACGATCAAATAACGTAAAATAGTGGTTGTAGCCAATGTTGAATAATTTAAATCCATATATTTCCAAGTAAAATACAAAAAAAAAATTCAAACATGATAAAAGATATAATAGAAAAAAATATTATAAATCAAATATTTTATATCTCATCAATAATTCATTGACCTGTACATGAAAAACCACTAAAATAAAAATTAATGGAATATAAAGAAACCAAGGGATAAAAATACACCACACATAATTGAAAAACACTATTCCTCATTATTAGTGATCCGTACAGAAACACTATCACTACTAACACTGTTGATGCCGAAAAAAGCCCGCAACTCCCGGAGGAAGTTTCAAAATGACGAAGCGAAGTAATATTCGAAATCAGAGGCCCAATCCGGAGGCCAGGGAAGTGGTGTGCGAAATAAAGGAGGATCCGCGTGCAAAAATGTTCTGCGTGCGAAGTGCTCCTGGGATTCGCGTAAATGGACCGGTGAGGTGCGCAATAATTGCACGCCCCGTGTCTCCGTGGCGAGAATTTGCGCACCACTGGTTCCTGGCGCAGAAAACTTCGCACGCCACCTAGATTCCTTGCCGGAGGTCGCCTATAAATAAAAGGTGACCCCGAATGGTTTGGGGGTTGAGGAATCCGAAGCGGCTCTCGTGCGCGCAATTTGGCTCCCCCCGCGCGAAAGATGACATCCAGGTAATCCCGAATTCCGCGCAACCTTGCCCCGGAGTTCGCCTTTGCGCGCAACTCCACCGTCTTCAGTGAATTTTCCCCTTCCCCCGGTTTTCCCCACTTGCACGCAATCCGTGGTCCGCACGCGCAATACCCTGCCGTGCGCGCAAACCATTGCACGTAATTCCCTCTTCGCGAGCAATTCCAATACTTCAATTGCGCATCTTCCTGGTGTTTTGTGCTCAAATCGTCCCTTTTGCGCGCACAGAGTCGAGGACCCCTCACCTTGACGCCCCTTGGCTGCCCCCTGCACCGGCACCTGATGTCTCCCCTGCCGGGCATGCGCGCCATGCGTTGTTTTCCCCGACGACCTTCCAGGCTCGTGCGAAGTAACCTCAAGGTCCCTTGGGCCGTGTTTCCCGTTTCATTGCTTTGCCTTATGCTTCTTCGCATAGGCACGCTAATGGATATTGCTTCTACACATATCCACGCTAACGTGGACCCCCCGGTGGTTTCCCTGCGACCCCCTTTCATCACGGCCTTGCCGATGCCTTCCCTTCCACAAGGGGTAGAGCGCGTTGGGCATGTAGTCCCTAGGGGTGTGGAGAAAACCCACCTTGTCCAAGCTGCAGGACGTTAAACTTCTAAGCACCTCGGCCTTAACACAAGACGTTAAACTGTGGTCTGACCCGTGCTTCGCACGTAGGGTCCCCCCAGCTCGGACATTTTTTACGCCACTCGTCTCCACGGGAATTGACTCTTCCTCACATGGAATGAGATCCTCCTTGTCGGAGCGGCGTTTGTCCGCGGGGGAAGGGCTTCCTCAGAGCGTAAGCCCCTAACCTTTCGTACGGATGATTGCACCCGTGCATCTCCGTACTTCCCCCCTGCCAAGGCCAGGGGAGTCCTTTTCCCACTGCACTTTATCGCACCACGGGCCTCCACCCTGGAGTAAGCCCCGGTACCAAGGGTCGCTAACCACGTGTAAGCCCCTATTTCCTCTTTGGGCCGCTCAATGCGTAAGCCCCATTCCACTTCTCACGGACGCACCCTTCGCGACGTGACCGTCTGGTCCCTGCTGCCTCTTGTTTCCCACACCGAGCATGACTCACGTGGTCTTAGAGTGTGCATCGACAATGAAATCCTCCATTGGCCGCCTCAGAGCGTAAGCCCCATCCCAGCGAACTACGTGGACTTTGATCCGTGCTAGCGCACGGTACGTTGGAAGCCTCCATGAGGTTCAAGCCCACCACTCGGTCGTCCCGACCTTTCCATGTCGGTTCCCTAACCACCTTGGGCCGCCTCAGAGTGTAAGCCCCAAATCTCCCGTCCCTCATGACGTTAAACTGTATTCTGTCCCGCATGATGTTAAACTGTATTCCGTCCCGCATGACGTTAAACTGTATTCCATCCCCCATGATGTTAAACTGTATCGCGTCCCGCATGACGTTAAACTGTATTCCATCCTGCATGACGTTAAACTGTATCCCCCCTCTTGGGCTATCTTAGAACATAAGCCCCATTCTTCACCCCACCATCCATCCTGGTCCTTACCCGGGCCGCCACATCCCGGTGAGGTCATTCCACCCTTTCCCACTCCATCTCATACGGGAGGCCGCCCACGTGCTGGCCCCAACATCGGTGTTTACCCCTAGGGATCCTTTAACCTAATCCATCTCCACAAGACATTAAACTCGTGACATACCCCGTGTTAAACAAGGGAAGCTGAGGAAAAACTCAGATGGTACACATTCCCCGCGTTCGATGTGGGATTCCTCGGGCTTCCACGCCCTCGAGAAGCCCTGTGATGAGGGACCAAAGACAGACATGCTGACAATTCCCCAACGTGACCATTCTCCCCACCGCAGGTTGCTGTCACGACAAGACCCCTTGGATCGTCTTGACGGAAGCAGCGTAATTAACTGGCGTCCATGTAGATATGGCACCGGGAATGAGCTTCACGAACCCGTCTTAAATATTTGAGGGAGACCCGGACTAGGTGACAAGCTCCGAGGAGGAATCCATGGAAGGAAGAACCGACATCCCATCATCCCGGTTTCGATCAAAGAGAAGACGTCCCTGAACAAGGAACGGATGCCACCCGCCTTTGTAAAGCGGGAATGCGGGGCCACAAGCAGCGCGCCCTCCCTGGCGGACGGACGCGCGCGCCCCGACGAAAGCGTCGGAAACAAAAAAATGGTGAACCCGACGTGAAGATCTTCTCCTCAACACGGGGAATGGTAGCCGTTGGAGCATTTTAATAAAGCATGTCACCAAGTCCGGGTAACCCTTCCCGAGACGTGAACCTGCCAGGGGTCGAGGTCGTTAGGACATTGACTACTCTATTCTGTGACGTCGTCAGCATGGTTCCCTCTCGCCGACCACTGAAGACGGAATGATGATGGGCCTTGGTTGTTGATCTCCTTTCCTGTTGATACTAATGGGTTCATCTCCCTGTTTCCCGGAATCAGATCAATGCATTCGGAGCTCGATCGCCACCTGCCCACTGGCGTAGGGGCAGGGGCAGTGCCGACGCGGCTACCTCGCGCGGTCCCGCCTATCCCACGGTCGCTCCGACTTCGACCGTCATAGCAGCCAGGCGCTTGCACCCCCTCTCCCCGTTAGAAATCATCCAACGGAGGGTGATCAATAACCTGGTTCGTAGGTATGACGAGGAAGGGATCATCCCCACCAGGGGCATGGCCCACTTGGATCTAGAGGCTGTCGTGCCTCACCACCGTCGCCGCCCTCGAGGGTCGCGCAGGGAGCCGCCGCTTCCCACGCCGACGTTCAATCGCTTCGGGAGCCTATCCCCAGAGCTCTATGACACATCCCTCCCCTACGCCAATGAGGTGGGGGATGTCCGGGTCCACCCGATCGGCGATCCATCCCAGGGGTTACCAGCAAGAACCCCTGCCAGGCTGCGTCGACACCGCCGTCCGACTCCCCGAGCCGAGGAGTAGGCAATCTTCATGCCAGCACCGCCGGCTCCGGCTTATCTGACTCGACGCCAGCATCGGGCGCGAGTGGGGGAGAATGCCCGTCCTGGGGCACCAGCATCAAGATCCATTGTGGCCCTAGCCACTACAGACTCTTGTTCCCAGATCCCTGTGCATGTTGAGCAGGGGCAGCTGCGTACCTGACTGGGATCGAAACCCCGACCGCCCTGCAGGCATGTTGGGTCGAATCTCCCGATCGCGGAAACTGGCAATGGCCACTGCGGGCCAGTCCATGGTGGTGCCGCTCACCATGAAGGCTTATTCCATGCCACCGGTATGGGAAGCCGAAAGCTTCTTTGCGAAGGCTATGCTTTGGGTATGACTCCTTCCAGCACCCGCTGCATGGGGTATGAGGTCACTCCCCCTACCACCGGTCGCGAGCATGGAGCCGTTGTGTATCCAGTTGCTCACTCACATGGAGGTCCTCCCTATGTCCCTTTCGACATCTGTCCCGATGCTTCTCGCACCCCGGCCTTCAGTCCCCTCTTCCCCAGCTCTATTGTGACCGGGTGACCCGATGACGAAAGTCATCCCTACCCTGAGGAACTACCCAGGGGCACGAAGGCCGAGCGTCGTCGCCGTCGGAGGAATGTCAGGGGAGTCCGGACGGGAATCAGACCAGTATGTTTCTCAGATTCCGAGGTAGAGTACGACTCGACGATGGAACCTCCCCCCAACCTTTCGAGTTAAGGGCGGGGATGGGGACGCGGCGCATCAGTATCGTACTCCCCGAATGAAAGATCCATATGATTCCATCCTCTTTTCAAAGGTATATCCAGGAGGACGAGGATTTGGCGTACCTTCAGGGATCAAGCCAACAGTTTCCACTGATCTCCTCAGAAGCACCTTCTGCCCCTGTTTGGGAGGGTGAGGAGCTCATCTGGGGACCGACAGAAGGATCTCAAGGCGACACACCCTCGGCGAGCACCGACGTTGTGACAAGAGTCCCATCCACCGGCCCATCCTATCGTGACGTGGCGGCCAGGGCCCTGCAACCTCAGGAGGATGACCCAGGGATCGGCGGCCAATCTGTCTATTCACCGTATTCCCCGCCGGCCAACCCACCACCCCGATGGACTGCCTCGACACCATTGCCAATTCCCCGACATTCCTTGGTTGACGAGAAGGGGAGACATGTTCCGGATCCTGAGCCAGAGCCGTGGAGGTTCTGGACTGTTCTTGCAGCGGGCCACTTCCCTGAGATGTTTTGGTCGGTCGCAGAATCGGGTTTTGATGTGCCAGAGTCACTCACCCCGGGAGAGTTTGAATGCATCGTCTAGATTCTTCGGGTGACTCAATCCTGCCTCCATCATCACCTAGCGCTTTATCTCGGGAGCCAAGCGCATCTCGAGAAGATTGGTGAGCAGTGCCGCCGGGTTGACCTAGCAGCACTCCCCGCGGTCCGGCACCCCGAGTCGCTGGGCCTCCATGAGGCCCTTCAGCAACAATGTGTCCAGAGTTTTCAAGTACTCCACAGGGTTATTGAGGAGGCCACCCCCCACGTGCATGTCCGTGGGTGGGGGTAGTACGCTTCTCTCCTCTTCTGTGTGATCCGCCGGCAGCCCGACCCACTGGGCAGCCCTGAGGGAACGTCTCCAAGGGCAGTAGCAGTCAACATGGCTGACCTTTCAGATGAGGGAAACATTGTGTAGCCCCTCTATGGGGACTCACCCCCTGAGGATAGGCCACTACTGGACCCATCTGGGAGGATTACTCACCAACAAAGGAGCCTTCTAGGCCTTCCTGTACCCACGGAGGCACTGGCGTTGAGCCGAAACATCGGCAAGGGTAAAGAGCCCGTCGGGCCTGTCAAACTCGTCGACCCATCTGCCTCAGTGCAGAAGGCAGAGTATGATCCTGAGAAGGCCACGATGTGCCAACAGCTAGCCGAGAACAAGAGGCTGGTTGATGAGCTCCTGGCCGAATGCATTGAAGAGCGGCGACCTGTCTACGGCAACCCTAAACCAGGACAGCAGGGGCAGGAGCATCTACCCCTTGCTGAGATCCCCCAGGCAACCGTGACCATGTCGTGTTCGCTGACAGGGGAGACACTGAAGCCCATGTCAAGAGGGCACGATATGTTTCGCCGAACCCTCCTGAGCAGCGAGGCAACCTGGGAGACCCTGCTCGGTTTCCTCCCGCCGCTCCGATAGTCGCTCCGCCAGCTGCCCCCCGAGCCAATAAGCGCGACTATCGTATCGAAGAGTTTGTCAATGTGATTGTGGTTAGAGATCCCCGTCAGGACATGAATCCACATCCGGATGATCTGATGGAGGTACTCATCGCTCGCTTGGAGGCCCTGGAAACTCGGTAGGTGGCGATCCCACTGGATGGCAAGCCGTACCCAGCATGGGTGGATGGCATGTCGGCCCCACCAGGATTTGGGAATCCCACTTTTTCCCCCTTTAACGGGACCGGAGACCCGCCACAGCACATGTCCCACTTCAACTCGAGGTGCGGGCCTATGTTGGGGACACCGGCGCTGCAGGAGGCTTCCAAGCTCCGGTGCTTCGTTTAGACGCTGGAGGGACCAGCGTTCGTTTGGTACAACCAGCTCCCTGTTGGATCAGTAACTAGCTGGGAGGACCTTCGTTGACAATTCCTCTACCAGTTTAGTTCCACAACCCGGAAGACGAACATTGCAGACCTCTTCAAGTGCAAGCAAAGGCCCGACGAGCGAGTCGCGGACTTCGTCGCCCGGTGGAAGGGGCTCACGTACTCCCTTTACATGCCACTGACTCAAGAGAAATTACTGACGATGTGTGTGGGGAACGTCAAGGCGGATTTGGTCCCTTCCCTGATCACGTAGAATTACCCTGGACGATTTCAAGACTTCTCAGACAAGGATCACCTCCTCGAAGAAGCCCTGCAACAGGCCAGCCAGGCACGTCCGCTACCTCCTGTGATCTCCGCAAGGAGCGCCGCCAGAGCCGAGCTCGCTGCTGTGGCGCAGATAGAGGCCCCCAGATAGCTAGAGTTACTGCTGGTGAGGCCAGCTTAGAAGGCTCATAGGGGTCCACCCCCACAGCCTCCGACCCAGCAGCGACCGCCTCAAAATCGGCAGGCGCCTCCGCGTAACGCACCGCCACCACCTATGTGAGGTAATCTGTCTCTGCCTCCTCGGCCTGCTCCTCTAGTCCCTGGCCATGGTCATCCCCCAAGGGTCCCCTTTCCAGGCATAAGGAATCGGTCTTACTCGTTTGACGAGGCCCAGGTCCCCGGTTATTTCCGTAGCGCCTTGGAGCAGAGGATTGTGCAGCTGCCTGAGTGCCGGAAGCCAAAAGAGGCGTGTCTCGCGGATCGCCCTAACTACTACCCTTATCACCAGTTCCTGGGACACACTATCCAACAATGCTATGTGTTCAAGGATTGGATCGAAGACCAGATTGACAACAACATAGTCAGGTTGGGCCCAGCCCCGACACAGGTGGCAGGTGTCTTCGTGGGATCAAATTGCAGTAGTGACGACGGGGATGGGTGGGAACAGGTTTCCGACCGTGGGTCCTAGAATTATAACGACTGGATGGCCCGCAGGATGGTCTCCCATGCCCATGGCATCATCCATGCTCGCCTGGACCGGCCAGAGCCCTCAGAATCCACGAGCGCCGCTTCAGCCTCGTCGTCCCAGCCTGCTTCTTCCCAAAAGAGTAGGCGGCGATGCAAAAAGAAAGAACACGCCCTGCAATTGTCGTCATCTTCTCGCACGCTTGGCAATTTCATGCCCCTGGGAATGGGGATCCCTCATAGACCCCGTCCATTAATGGATGACTTCTCGACCGAGAGCCCGGGGTACGCTTCGGTTAACACCGTAGAGTTGGTAAATTCCTTTGTGGCTCCCGACGACGAGGAGCGTCGGGTGAATCTCCCCGAGAGCCCGGGGTACGCTTCGGCTAACACAGTGGAGTTGGTAAATCCCTTTGTGGCTCCTGACGATGAGGAGTGCCGGTTGAATCTCCCTGAGAGCACGGGGTACGCTTCGGTTAACACCGTAGAGTTGGTAAATCCCTTTGTGGCTCCCGACGACGAGGAGCGCCGGGTGAATTTCCCCGAGATCCCGGGGTACGCTTCGGTTAACACCGTAGAGTTGGTAAATCCCTTTGTGGCTCCCGACGACGTGGAGCGCCGGGTGAATATCCCCGAGAGCTTGGGGTACACTTCGGTTAACACCTTAGAGTTGGTAAATCCCTTTGTGCCTCCCGACGACGAGGAGCGCCGGGTGAACCTCCCCGATGTCCCCAGCCGTCGTCAACATCGACGGAGCCGTGGCTACGTGAATCACCGAGGCACGACGGTCGTCACCTCCAGTCAGGCCATGCATGCCACCGAGACCAGGCAGCAGGCCCTGTGTAGAGAGTAGCACTCGCAGCTCCCTCGTCCGGGGACAATAGGTTCCCTTCCACCACTGTTCGTGTTGCTAGATCGGGCGGAATCGCCTTTCCCGCGTCGAAACCAGCCCAGCCCTGCTGTTGGTCGACTACGGCCTTCCGGTCCTAGCATGGCAGCCACCTCTCGGGCTTCAGCTAGTGAACAGTGGGACGTACCTAGTACCAGTCAGTCACCAGTCCCGCCAGCAGGGCCTGTCATGCCCCCAATCGCAGAGCGACCTCCTGTAAGCAGAAGCTCGCGTTTGGTGTGAAAGTATGATGTCCTGAAGTATCTGGCCAGCATTGCAGCGAGGCTTTCCATCCTGGAGGCCCTCCGCCTGTCGTCTTAAATGCGTGAGGCGCCCGCCGAGGCTTTGAGGAGCCCCCTCCAGTTTGAAACGGAGGTATCAACCGTAGAAGCCTTCCACACCGAGGTGATTGAGGACGGCGAATGTCAGGCGGTTATCTCATTCTCCGATGAAGATGAACACCCTCCCATACAGGGGCACATCCACCCGCTGTACATCACCGGCTAGTTCAATGGTGTGGAGGTTCGTCGCTGTCTTGTCGACACGGGTGCTGGGATTAACTTGATCCCAACTCGGACACTGCAAAAACTGGGGTTGTCTAAGGATGATTTAACTCCCTCTGACCTCAAAATCCAGGGGTATGACAGGACCGAGCATATTCCACTCAGCAAGATTCGTCTGAAGACCTAGTTCGGTGGCTTAATTGCCAATACTCAATTCATGGTTGTCTCTCAGGACACTGCCTATAACGCGTTGATGGGCAGGCTGTGGCTCCATCTTCACGCAGCGGTTCCCTCATCATACCATCAGTGCCTCAAATACTCCCTTAAGGGTTGAGTGGGTGTGCTCCAAAGAGATGCATCCCCGTTTCCCTCTTGTGAAGCTCGTTACCTGGACATGGACTATTACAAGAGCAAGGGCATGCAGATCCTGGAAGGTGAGGTTGAGCCTTCCGCTGTCGCGAGTGATCCCTGGGAAGGTTTGGATGATGCATATGTCTTCCCAATCCATCGGTTGGAGGCCACAACTCCCGATATGGGAGAGTGATTTGTTGTCTTGGGTACCAGAGGAATGCATATCTCCGGGTCTAAGCGACGGTGGGAAATCACCTCGTACTCTTACACCAACTAGGCCCTGGTGATCCCCGAGCCTCCTACCCCCGTACGATATCGGGACGTTGGGCTTATGGCAACGGCGGTGCAACATACGTGCATGTTTCGCCGAGCCGGGATCGACCGGCTCAGGCCAACGCAACACCACTGCTTCGATGTCGTAAAGTGTGGCCCCTTGGGCCGCAGGCCAGATGGGATTGGATCAACCGCCTTTGTCGCTACAGTCTCTGCGGTGCATGAGCCCCCCGTTGTGACGACCTCTGCCGCCCAAGCTGGTGCTAGCTCCCCATCAGGGTCGAGCCGCCCCGAAACGGCTCCCCCCATGGATGATCTTTCCTCAAGCGGAGAAGAAGACATGGAAGATGCTCCTCTTGCCTTTGAGGAGGGCATCTCTGCCACGGTCGACGATCTCGTACAGGTGAACCTCGGTAGTGAGGCGGACCCGAGACCCACATTGGTCAGCGTCGCTATGCCTCCCGAGGAATGAAAACGGTACATAGACTTCCTCAAATAGCACCGTGATGTGTTTTCCTGGAGTTATGAAGAGATATCGGGACTAGATCCCCAGGTAGTCATCCACCGCCTTGGCCTCCCAGCAAACCATCGCGGGTTCAACCATCCTCCCAGAAAAATGAACCCCCTTCATGGTGCCATGGTTGAGGCCGAAGTTGATAAGCTCATTAAGGAAAAATTCACCAGGGAAGTCCAATACCCCAGGTGGCTAGCCAAAATTGTGCCCTTCAGGAAGAAGAACGGGAAGATCAGTGTCTGCATCGACTTCCGCGATCTTAATCGCCACTGTCCGAAGGATGACATTCCCCTTCCCGTGACGGAGTTGTTGATCGATGCAACAGCCGGGTTCCAAGACCTCTCTTTCATGGATGGGTACTCCGGGTATAACCAAATCTGGATGGCCCCCGAGGATGAAGATTACACTGCCTTCAGGGCCCTCCAGGGCACTTTCTGCTATCGGGTTATGCCCCTCGGCCTGAAGAACGCCGGTGCCACCTATCAACGGGCTATGCACCGCATATTCAAGCCGATCCTCGGGACGTTGGTGGAGTGCTATGTAGATGACCTAGTGGATAAATCTCATCAGCGCCAGGACCATCTCAAAGACCTTGAGAATGTGTTCGGTTTGCTCTGTTCTCGTCACCTGAAGATAAACCCATTGAATTGTGCCTTCGGGGTCACCTCTGGAAAGTTTCTTGGCTTCATCGTCAGGTATCGACGTATCGAGATCAACCCCAAGAAGATCAAGGACATCAGTCAGATGCCTCCCCTGAGTAATATTCGGGAGCATCGAGGCCTCCAAGGCCAATTAGCCTATATATGCCGATTCATTGCGAATCTGGCTGGCAAGTGTAAGCCCTTCTCTCGGCTGATGAAGAAAGGCGCCACCTATGGGTGGGATGAAGAGTTCCAGACCGCTTTTGAGGAAATCAAGCAGTATCTGCTTCAACCTCCAGTCCTGATGCCACCCATTCACGGAAGGCCACTGGTCCTTTACGTGACCGCCCTGGAGCGATCTCTCGGCGCCCTTCTCACCCAGAAAAACAATGAGGGAATAGAGAATAGCCTCTACTACCTCAGCTGCATGCTCCTCGACACGGAGATTCGATATTCTCCCATCGAGAAGAGCTTCCTGGCGCTCATATTTGCCGTGCAGAAATTGCAGCACTACTTGCAGCACCATGAGGTACAGTTGGTCTCTCGGGTAGACCCGTTGAAATACATCCTGAGTCGGCCTATGTTGACCGGCCGATTGGCACGCTGGGTGGTGATCCTCCAGTAGTTCGACATTAGGTTCGTATCTTAGAATGTCGTCAAAGGACAGGCGTTGGCGGACTTCTTAGTTGCTCATCCAGCCTCTGCAGACCAGCCGCTGGATGTGGACTTTCCTGATGAGGCAATCCTCTCAGTCGATCAAGCCACCCCATGCTGGCAAATGCACTTTGATGGTGCCTCCCGAAGCCATACCGGTAGAAGGATTAAAGATCCTAGGCTTAACAGAGTGGGCCTGGGTATCGTCTACATCACCCCAGAGCAAGCCATGCTGCCATACTCGTTCTTATTGTCAGAGGGCTATACCAAAAATGAGGCAGAATATTATGCCCTCATCACTGGCCTCGAGTTGGCTCTGGAGGTTAACGTGCCCCACCTGTATGTAAAAGGGGACTCTGATCTAGTCGTCATGCAGGTTAACGGTGACTAAGCTGTTAGGAAGCTGGAGCTCGTGCCGTTGCTGGAGTGCACCCTCCATCTAATGGCCAAGTTCCCCTCTCGACCAGATGTCGTTCACGTTCCCCGATCTCAGAACAGTCGAGCAGATGCATTGGCCAGCCTGGCCGCATCACTCGCGGAGCTCGAGCAGGATGACCTAGTCATCCACGTGGCGCACCGAAGAGTCATTGCTCCTGTTATCCCAGAGGGCGGTCGTGGCCCGCGAGTGAACCATCTCACCGCTGGTGCCCCCATGCAGGGACCCCCCGGGGTTCCAGGCGTGGTGATCGAAACAGTTCCGGACTGGAGGACACCTTTGGTTGAATATATCTGGCACGACAATCTTCTGATGGACCGAGCGGAGCGGGAATGAATCTGGCGCCGCACACCGCAGTTCACCCTTCAAAGCGGTCCTAGCCGTGAGCAGCTCCTTTACAGGCGCGGGTTTGATGGTATTCTCCTCCATTGTCTTCAAGGAGTTGAGATCCCATAGGTCATGCAGGAATTGCACACAGGCTCCTGTGGCGCCCACCAGGCTGGGTCAAAGTTGTCCCACCAGATTCGGAGACTGGGATACTTCTGGCCCTCCATGATCCACGACTGCATCGAGTATGCCAAGAGGTGCCATGCGTGCCAAGTTCATGCTAACTTTGTTCATCGGCCACCGGATCCTCTCCACACTACTAAGTATTCCTGGCCCTTTGAAGTCTAGGGGTTGGATGTCGTAGGGCCCTACCCGCCGGCGATGGCCCGCCAGTGCCGGTTCATCTTAACCGCCACGAATTTCTTCTCAAAGTGGGCAGAGGAAGCCACACTTTGGGAAGTTAAGGCTGGTTCTATCGCCGACTTCATGAGTTCCAATATCATTCATCGGTTTTGAATACCTCACGCTATCCTCACGGATAACAGAACCAACTTCCGAGAGGCTGAGCTGAACATATTGTACGCCAAGTACAACATTCGCTCGAACCACACCTCCCTCTATCATGTGCAGGCGAATGGACAGATTGAGGCGTTTAACAAAACCCTCTCTAACATTTTGAAAAAAATGGTCGGTCAGAATAGGAAAAGTTGTCCGAACAAGCTCCCCAACGCCCTCTGGGCTTATAGGATGATGACTCGCAATTCCACCCAGGTGACCCCGTATTCCCTGGTGTACAGAGCTGAGGCCGTCCTTCACATCGAGGTCCAACTACCCTCATTGTGCACGGCAGTCTATGACTAGCAAGCGCCGGACAGAGTTGCCGAGATCTGTCTAGCCGAATTGGAAGCGCTGGATGAAAGTAGGCTTCGCGCTTTTCATAACCTGGAAAGGCATCAGAGTAGGATGGCTCGAGCTTTCGATAAGATGGTTCGCCTTCGCTCCTTCCTAAAAGGTGACCTGGTGTTGGCTCTTAGAGCGCCAATGATTCCTAGTAGGAAACCACCTAAGTTGGAGCCCAAGTGGGAGGGACCCTTTATTGTCCACAAGGTCTATCCCAATGGTGCGTATTCCCTGGTGACTATGGATGGGGAGAGTATCACTCCTCCCACCAATGCTAGGTTCCTCAAGAAGTATTTTTCCTAAACGATGGTCCTACATGACCTTAAACTGTATGGTCCAGCATGAACTTAAACTGTATGGTCCAACACGACCTTAAACTACACTCTTCCCTACGTCTGGGATCTTCTTGGTCCGAGTTCTAAGACCTAAAACTAAGATCTATATTTCGTCCAACATGACGTTAAACTGTATTGACAGAACTACGTGTGGCTTGATTCCTATCCTAAGGGGATACGTAGGACCGCCTGAACACCTAGATGTCAGGTCCATCCCCATCTCTTAGGAGATCCCACGATCCTCCGGTGCCCAGAGTGTTTGGCATTACACCCCCTCTTTTGCCCAGGGATCCGCCATCTCTTGGATGCTCTCGGACTGAGCCCTCTGAACCTTTCCAGTGGTCTGCTGATGTGCTCAAAGCACTCTGGTCTAGAACTTGGCGGGCCAGATTCGACTTAGGCAAGTTCCATCCACTTTCCAAGCTTCGTGTTCCCCTTCATTCGGGAACCTGTCATCTTTCATACCCGGAGGGACTCCCAAGAACGGTCTGGATACAACGCCCAAGGGATCTCAAACCATCATGGGCCAATGCCCCAGAGGGGTTCAGACAAAAAATTGATACAAATCCCGCGTTCCGAACATGATCAGCGGTTGATGCTCATTTGTTTGTCCCCATGGCTAACACGATAGGATGCTGTGTTGCGAACATGGTCAACAGTAGTCCTTAGTCGTCATGCCGATTCCCCAGGCCCTGAATGTTGGTGGCATGGTTCATGTCATTTTCCACCCCGCTATGCCAAGGTGGAATCTCGACACTCCTTGTACTAACCCTCAGTACACCCCTGCACATCAGACAGACCGAGCTGCGTAACAGTGTCTCTCGAGGCTCCCACGATCTGATCGCTAGAGTACGTGCTTGGGTCTCTTCTTTACGGGTTGCGTGCCACTTGACCTTCATCCCCTTAGGGGAGTGAGGAGTCGCCTGAACATTGCGTTTTGGGCCCAGCAAAGCTGGGAGTTAGCATCTGCTGCCCCTCCCTGATTGTTGAACCCTCGTAGGCTCTTTTTCCCGAGGCTCCTCTCTCAGTTGGTCCAAACCTTAAGAACTTAAACTGTGTTGTTGGTCCAAACCATATGACATTAAACTGTGTTGTTGGTCCAAACCATATGACCTTAAACTGTGCTATTGGTCCTATCACACGACCCTAAACTGTGAAATTATCGTCCCGGCCGCACGACGGAAAACGGCACTGCATTTTGGTGACCTCGCTGTAAGAGGACATCACGTTGGGTATTGGTTTTATGCCATGACATTTGTCAACGCCTATCACGGCTTGATGCTTGTGGAGACACCATGGCCTGTTACTCTGGGTTTGTTGCTTCACAACAAAAAAACCACTCACCTTAAAGGACAAACAAGATTTATCAAATGCCTCTTCTTTTAGTGTAAGGGCCACGCCCGCACTCCCCCTTTTCCTTTGGCACTGGTATCTTACCATGTCACTGCTAGAACTACGTATGGCTTGATTCTCATCCTTATGAGATACGTAAGAACGCCTAGGGAACTTCCCCGTGGGTCCAGCCTACCTCCGTGTTCGGTCCCTCGGCTCGAGCATTTCCCCGGAGAGCACATGTTAAGTAGGGCTTAGGTCCTCCTTCACGTCGGGTTTTTTAGCCGCCTGGCCATGTGTCCGTTTCTCCCCTATCCTCATGGTCCGAGCTCTAAGACCTAAAACTAACATCCTCATGGTCCGATCTCTAAGACCTAAAACTAATATCCTCATGGTCCGAGCTCTAAGACCTAAAACTAAGATCCTCATGGTCCGAGCTCTAAGACCTAAAACTAAGATCCTCATGGTCCGAGCTCTAAGACCTAAAACTAAGATCCATATTCCATCCCGCATGACGTTAAACTGTATTTCGTCCAGCATGACGTTAAATTGTATTTTCAGAACTACGTGGGCTTGATTCTCATCCTTATGAGATACGTAGGACCGCTCGAACATTTCGTCTTGTGTCCAGCCCCAGGGATAGGTGAACACCGTCCTTCTTTATTGTCGGCCCCTAGGCCCGACTTCATGAGAAATGGTGTCATCAGGATATCTACCTCGAGCATGTTCAGGATGCCCCATTGTAATGATGGGAAATGGGTAGTTCTCTCGCCGAAGAGGTCCTTCCTAGAAATTGGGACGACCCGTGATCAGGTTGGTACGTCCGCCTAATGCGCCTTCGCCCTGGTGGCGCAATATTGAGAGTGTTGGACTCTGTTCGAACAAGCCACCACTCCACCTCCCATGCTTTGTGTTCTCCCTTATTCGGACCCTCATTTCCTTTTGCGTTTGATGGGACCCCCTAACAGTATGGATGCTCGACTTATGGTCCGCCTACTGTCATGGGCCAACGTTCCGGAAAACTGGTCATGTTTGACGGGACCCCCTAACAGTATGGATGCTCGACCTATGGTCCGCCTACTGTCCTGGGCCAATATTCCGGAAAAATGACCAACAATATTTGAGTTAGGACCCGTGTTGCGAACATGGTCAGTGGTCATCCCTCATGTATTGTCCTCCCATTCCGGGCCAACGTGATATGGGTACTGTGTTTCCGCCACGGTTGACAGTTATCCTCCATGGTTGCGCCCCATTGGCTTCCGAATTTGGGTAGCGTGATGCACCCTTTCTCTCCATCCCCCTATGTTCGGATGTATTTCAATGCCCTCGGCATTGCCCCGCTCGTGTGTTGAAACACATTGAGAAGTCGACACATCAATCAGCTCGGGGTCTCTTCAAAATTCCAGGCCCAATTTTGGACGCCTGAAGCTTGGTCAATGCCCCACAGTTGAACGGAATGATGGTACGAGCACCTCTTGCTTCTTGCGTTGGGCATGTCCCACAAGAGCCTAGGGGTGAGTTGTTATTCGTTTCAAAACTATGTTTGAGCGCATTAAACCAAGGGTACAAAAGAGTGGATTTGTCCATATATTGGATTGAGATGATGAGAAATACAAGAAAAAGTCCATGAGATGGTGAAAACATATCCCTCAGGGTTTAGAGTGCTGAATTGGTCTTTCCAGTGCTTCTACCCTTTGGCTGGTAGCCTCGAGGACCGCTTTTCGCTCTTTGAAGACTCTCTCCTCATCGGCCACCACAGAGCGCAGCTCATCAGCCCTAGCTTGTGCCTGCACCCGCTCGCTTCGAAGCACGGTCATCTGGTGACTCGCCTCCACCAGTTGTTCCTGGGCATCATCCAGCTAGGCGGTCAGTTTCTCCACGAGCTCAAAGCATGTTGCGATGAAGACCTCTTTATCTGCCGCCTACCCTTCGAGGTGTCAGACTTCTTGCTCCTCCCTCAGCAGCGTTTGAGCGCTCATCGATCCTTCCTGGCTTGGGAAATGTCGGTGCGCCGGCTTCTCTCGCGCATCTTCTCAGCCATGTAATCACGGACCGTCAGATGAAGGCGTTGAGCGTCAGCCCCTCCGGCGCATAGGAAGCGTAGCCAGGTCTGAAGTGATCCCATCCACCTCAGCCAATCGGACTGGGGCTACATGAGAAAGCGCTGGATACACTTCCACCCCTTGCGTCGTTTCATCCGACTCTCCTCGGTTGCCTCTGAGTCTGAGTCATCAATCTCCTCAGGGTCAGTAGGTCGGTATATGGGGAAGGCCGCCAGCAGATCGACAGCATGATCCACCCCAGGGATGTCTTCATGAGGAATAGAATCCTCGACGTCCGAGCGACCTTCCCTCGCCCCAGCAGCAATGATGCCTCCACCAGTTTCTGACCGCGTCCCGGGAACAGCGTCGCTGATTTTCGCCGCCCTCTGTTCATCTATTGTCGGGGCCGACTCAGTGTAGAGAGCATGTTCCGAGCGAGGTGGTATGTCCGCCGCTGGTCCACGCGCGGATGGCCCAGGCTCCGTAGCCTGACGTGCCTCCAATGTTGAGATCACTACACGGGGCATATGCTGGTCAGATGGAATCTGCTGACACCAAGAATCAGTAGTGAAGCATGATACTTACAGGAATCCAGGGTGTCGGTCCCCAGAGTTCCAGCCGCTGTAGGAGCCGCCATAAGGGAGACCCCTCTGTGCTGGTTAATTCAGTGATGGGTGTCAGATCCCCATCATGTCCCACTGGTTCCTCTCCGCCTTCCTCTAGTGGGGATGCCCGTCCACCGCTCATTTTCTCCTTAGTAGGATGGGGAAGTGATTTTAGAAGTTGGAAAGTAGAATGGATGAATGAGGGAAATGAATGAAGATAGAGACAAACCTCGAGAATCTCGGTTATGTCGAGATCAGAATTGACAATCTCGCCTCTCTCTCGGAGACTCCCTTGGTAGGTCGCCCCTTGCGGAACCTCACCTTCGGGCTCCTCTTCTTCATCTTCTCCCTCGCCTTTTCCCTCTCCGGTTTCCTCCTCCCCCTTCGGCTCTTCATCACTATCGCCTTCTCCCGGCAACATCGCTTCCAGATCATGCTCTTGGTCGAGCATCACTTTCACCAGGAAATTTGGCTCTGAAAACCACCCCCTTTGGCGTGTGTATGCATCCATGGCCGTCAGATAAGCATGCCGCCGATGTAATTTCACTCAGTCGGTAATCCGAACGAGCCCAACCTCCGGCAGTTGGATCCCATTCTGCATTATCTTTTGCCAGATGGCTTCGATGCTCAGCGATTGTCGTAGGGTCATCCAGGCCGACCATAGTTCCGGGAAAATTGCATCTTGGGAAGGTTCAAGAAGATATCTTATCCGCTTCCTAGGCAGTTCCCTGGCCGCCTCATGTGACCCCTCTGCGGGTAACGAGGACGTGGAGGCACCATGTGATGTCCTCGCTGCCGAAGTCCTGGCCTGCGCAAGCCTCACTACCTGATGTGCCCTTGGTTCTCCCCTTCCGACGACACCTTCCCTTCTTTCCCGTCGCCCGGTTTCCGCGCGAGTAACCTCGAGTTGCCGGACGCGCTTGCGTAATAGCCCCTCAGGGTACGCAATGGTCCAGTTTTCGGCATATTCGGTTGCTTGGCCAGCATCGACCCCGGTGGGAGGGAGAGTAATGATGTCGCCAGAGCCGAATGTGGTAAACATCAACCACATCTGGCTCAGGACACATGGATTATTCTCCTGCCAGACAGCCGTGAATACCTTCTTCGGCATTTGCTGGAGGCACCCGAACTGTCTGGCAAATCGGGATGGCACGTACGGCTCACAGATCACCTTCCCATCGATCCAAGCCATGAGCACCCCGCCCCGAATGCTGTGGAAGTATTCCTGCTGTTCCAGAGAGCCTCGCTCGTTGTCCACCAGTAGGCCGACAGGGGTGGGGAACGGGCTGAAGTTGAAGTTGGAATGGTTACCAATGCTGATCCTCACGCCCTCCTCATTGAGCGTCAATGGTGCCACCCCTGCAATGTTTAGCAAGGACGGTCGCAAGCCATTTCCCAGAGGATGGACGGTGTTTGGGAATGTATACCCGCCGAGATGAGCCGCCACCCATCCGTGGAAGATCTGGAAGGGACCACAGACCCTCCAAGGTGACCCCCCTCATGAGATGCGCCCTAAAATGGTATACAGCTTGGCTAGCACAGAGACTCCCAAGTTGAACCATTTGTTGGCGGCCATGGAGCCCGCCATCACCAAAGTCATTGGACGGACACCCATCCTCGCGTCCCACACCGGCAGGAGCCACCCGCTCAGGAAGGCGTCAAGGAAACCTACATACCGGACGTTCGGGTCCCGGGCCTCTATGACGCGGTAGCCCCATGATTGGTATTTCCCTGCCTCTAGGGTCTTCCAGTATGACCCGTCTTTGCTCCTATAAGTCACGGTTGGGCACCGTTTGCCCCGTCCTGGCATCTTGATGGTGGGATCCTTATCAAGGAACAGGCTGAACCAGCCCTTGTAGGCGATGTACTTCAAGAAGTCCTTGACCCCCAACCTCTCCTGGGCCTACTACAGCAGGTGCCACGTCAGCATAGGCGTCCGTAACCTGTCTCCCCAGGTGTTCTTTGGAGGAACAAACTAGTCGTATTGGTAACCCTCCAGTGGGATGCCTCTGATGCAGTGAACGTCCCAAAGAATGTTGCCGACTTCCCTGTGATGAAGGTGGAACATGTTGGTGTCAGGAGACCACCAGGTGAATAGCTCCGGTCCGAGTTCAGGCTGACGGTGGAAATGGAACTACGATGTCCATACCGCCTCGAACATGTCGATATACCGTAGTTCGTCTCCGAACTGGTCGTAGGTATGGCGAACCCAGAATGCCCAGGCCCATTCGCTGGTGAAGTTACCCCCGGACAGCAGGTCCCAATCCTTCAGCCAGCCCATCGTGTCATCCGTGATGCTCTGACAGAACATTCTCGCATAGAGGGCCGGAGAATCCTCCGCCACAGTCTCATCCCCGGTAATGCTCCTAGTCCTCGGGTTCAGGACATATACATCCATGTGTCTAGTTTCCCTCGCAGGACATCCATTGTTGGTGATGTTGTAGCGAGGACGTTCGTCCTCCCGAGTCACCTAGGACCGCGGTGTGTCCACCTCGAAGCCCGGCAGTGGTACCTCTTCCAGGATGCCAAAATTCCAAAGTGGGAGGTTTTCCGACAAGGGATATGCCTTTTGGGTCAGAGTCAGCATATTGAACAAGGTGAGATTGTTGGAGACGATCACCTTGGCGCCATATACCTCCTCGTTCGCCGCCATTTCTGTCCTACGGGCAGTGACTTCCCCCTCATCGACTCGGTTTGTAGCCATCTCGAATTTTTCGGGAGTTGGGAGAAATCAGGATGTAGTGCGCGAAATCGGAGTGTTCGACGCGCAATCTGGCTAAGTTGTGCGAAATCCTGGAGTTGAGCGCGAAATCGGCACACTAAGCGCGGAAGATCCTGGTTTGGTGCAAAATCACGGCCAACTTTCGGAAGGAATTCCGCGCTTCCAGTGCCCGCATCCGCGGAGCGATTTCGCGCACGAGAGCGATAAGCTTATCATGCAGAAAAAAGCGGAAGTACGTATCTGGGACCCAGCACCCCTTTTTATAGGCGAGGTCGGGGTTCTGCACCGCGCGGAAAGAACATTTCACGCGCGTCCGTGGGTTTTGCGCGCCCCGTCGGATTTTATGCGCGCCACTTGATCAGGATACTTAGCATTTTGGTGTTTCTGCGTTTCCCTTGGAATCCAATCGTTGTGACCTCTCGACGATCCCATTCCAAGGGGGGGCATTTTTTGATGCCGAAAAAAGCCAGCAACTCCCAGAGGAAGTTTCGAAACGATGAAGCGAACTCATATTCGGAATCAGAGGCCCGATCCGGAGGCCAGGGAAGTGGTGCGCGAAATAAAGGACGTTCCACGCCCATAAATGTTCTACATGCGAAGTGCTCCTGGGATTCGCGGAAATGGACCAGTGAGGCCTGCAATAATTGCACGCCCTGTGTCTCCACGGCGAGAATTTGCGCGCAACTGGTTCCCAGTGCAGAAAACTTCACGCGCTGCCTGGATTCCGCGCCGGAGGTCACCTATAAATATAAGGTGACCCCGAACAGTTTGGGGGTTGAGGAATCCGAAGCGGCTCTCGTGCGCGCAATTCGGCTCCCCCTCGCAAGAAAGATGACATCCATGTAATCCCGAATTCCGCACAACCATTCCCCAGAGTTCGTCTTTGCGCGCAACTCCACCGGCTTCATTGAATTTGCCCCTTCCCCCGGTTTCCCCACTTGCGCGCAATCCGTGGCCCGCGCGCGCAATACCCTACCGTGCGCACAAACCATTACGCGTAATTCCCTCTTCGCGCGCAATTCCAATACTTTAATTGCGCGTCGTCCTGGTGTTTTGCGCGCAAATCGTCTCTTTTGCGCGCACAGAGCCGAGGACCCCTCACCTTGACGCCCCTTGGCTTCCCCCTACACCAGCACCTGATGTCTCCCCTGTCGGGCATGCGCGTCATGCGTTGTTTTCCCGCACGGCCTTCCAAGCTCGTGCGAAGTAACCTCAATGTCCCTTGGGCCGTGTTTCCCATTGCGTTGCTTTGCCGTATGCTTCTCCACATAGGCACGCTAATGACTATTGCTTCTACGCATAGCCATGCTAACGTGGACCCCCCGGTGGTTTACCCTGCGATCCTCTTTCACCACGGCCTTGCCGATGCCTTACCTTCCACAAGGGGTAGAGGGCGTTGGGCATGTAATCCCTAGGGGTGTGGAGAAAACCCACCTCATCCAAGCTACAGGACGTTAAACTGCTAAGCACCTCGTCCTTAACACAAGACGTTAAACTGTGGTCCGACCCCGTGCTTCGCACGCAGGGTCCCCCCAGCTCGGACATTTTTTACGCCACTCGTCTCCACGGGAATGGACTCTTCCTCACATGGAATGAGATTCTCCTTGTCGGAGCGGCGTTTGTCCGCAGGGGAAGGGCTGCCTCAGAGCGTAAGCCCCTAACATTTGGTACGGATGATTGCACCCGTGGATCTCCGTACTTCCCCCTGCCCAGGCCAGTGGAATCCTTTTCCCACTACGCTTTGTCGCACCACGGGCATCCACCCTGGAGTAAGCCCCGACACCAAGGGCCACTAACCACGCGTAAGCCCCTATTTCCTCTTTGGGACACTCAATGCGTAAGCCCCATTCCACTTCTCACGGACGCACCCTTCACGACGTGATCGTCTGGTCCCTGCTGCCTCTTGTTTCCCACACCGAGCATGACTCATGTGGGCATAGAGTGCACATCGACCATGACATCCTCCATGGGCCGCCTCATAGCGTAAGCCCCATCCCAGCGAACTACGTGGACTTTGATCCGTGCTAGCGCACGGTACGTAGGAAGCCTCCACGAGGTTCTAGCCCACCACCCGGTCATCCCGACCTTTCCATGTCGGTTCCCTGACCACCTTGTGTTGCCTCAGAGTGTAAGACCCAAATCTCCCGTCCCTCATGACGTTAATTTGTATTCCATCCTGCATGACATTAAACTGTATTTCGTCCCGCATGACGTTAAACTCTATTCCATCCCGCATGACGTTAAACTGTATCGCGTCCCGCATGACGTTAAACTGTATTCCATCCCGCATGACATTAAACTGTATCCCCCCTCTTGGGCCGTCTTAGAACGTAAGCCCCATGCTTCACCCCACCATCCATCCTGATCCTTACCCAGGCCGCCACATCCCGGTGAGGTCATGCCACCCTTTCCCACTCCATGTCATACGGGAGGCCGCCCACGTGCTGGCCCCAACATCGGTGTTTCTCCTAGGGATCCTTTAACCCGATCCGTCTCCGCAAGACGTTAAACTCGTGACATACCCCATGTTAAACATGGGAAGCTGAGGAAAACCTCATATGGTACACATTCCCCACGTTCGATGTGGGATGCCTCGGGCTTCTGCGCCCTCGATAAGCCCTGTGATGAGGGACCAAAGGCAGACATGCCGACGATGCCCCAACGTGACCATTCTCCTCACCACAGGTTGCTGTCCCGATAAGACCCCTTGGGGCATCTTGACGGAAGCAGCATAATTAAATGGCGTCCATGTAGATATGGAACCAGGAATGAGCTTCACAAACCCGTCTTAAATAGTTGAGGGAGACCCGGACTAGGTGACGAGCTCCGAGGAGGAATGCACGGAAGGAAGAATCGATATCCCATCACCCCAGTTTCAATCAAGGAGCAGACGTCCCTGAACAATGAACGGATGTTTCCCGCCTTTGGAAAGCGGGAATACGGGGCCACAAGCAGCGCGCCCTCCTCGGCGGACAGACGCTCGCGCCCCGGCGAAAGCGTCGGAAACAAACACCTATAAAAATTAGAAATCAATTTCCCTAACAACATCATTTCCTCTGATATAAACCATAATTTTATGATGTATAAATAGACAAAAAACATGTGATAAATGAATTACAAAACATGGGTGAGTAAAGAATAACTAATTGGACACTATGAAAATAATATAATTAATTAATGATAGTTCAATATGAAATGAAATGTAGAAATAAATAGCCACCCAATATAAGGAAAAATACAAATGAAAAAATTAGTTGAGAGAAAGTTGTGATTACACATCCCAAATACACAATAAAAAAATCTATCATAGGTGAGGGGATATTTCACTTAACCTATGAGAAAAGATAAACTATAATTGAACCATATACCTTAGGAGAAATATAAACCTCATAACTCTATCATTATAATGTGAAGAAGAGGAGAATTTTAATTAAATGATATGGTTATAAACACAAATATAAACTTAAACTGCAATGTAATTAACATTGTATAAACTACATTGACTTGAACTATAATGTTTATGAAATGAAGCTGTTAATTAGATCACAATCCAAACTTAAATAACAGAAACTATATATATATATAGTGGAATCATGGTTTTTTAAATAGAATATTATTCCATGTGAACCTACTAGATGATGATACCGAAGAAATTTATGATAAACAAATATGGTTATAGAAGAGGACAGATACCTCATTGGGGAAAAAATAATGGCCAATGGATTAATATCACCAAAATTTAGGGGATAGAACATCATTCCACATTGTAGTTATTTATTCTATAATATTAAAGGGGAATGAGTTTGTTAATAATATAATAACAAAAGTTGTTTCAGAGGGAACATTATTATCATTAATAAATAGTGTCTTAAATCATTGGGGAAGTACTAATTCTATCATTGTAAGTTTAACCAATTAATTCTCTTTGATACCTAAAATATTAGACTGCCTAACCCAAATAACACACTTTTAAATAGTACATGATCACTAGAGGTTGTGATTCCATTATTGGCCAACATGGATAAAACTTCTTAGTAGAGGTTTACTCTCTAGTTCCCAGAGCACTAACCTTGGAACATTATAAAAATAATTATATTCTTAACATATAAAATTTAGATTCAGTGGTAATGAATGAAATATACTAAGATTAAATGAAAAATACCCCAATATATCTACTAAAAAATATGAACATGAACCTCAACCATATAATACAATGGAAGAATAAAATATCCATGATCACTTTGTCGATCGACAAGCCTCCATAAACTGCCTCACTACAACGAGGGACCCACATAATACATAGTTATAGGATTCTTTTCCAATGAATATCCTACTAACTTAAACTAAATACATAGTTGTTTAAAAGATCCCAGTTAGTATCATACTTCAATATTCAAGTTAGGTAATATTTACCTATCATTCACATTTTTTATGGGAGTATTGAGCCCTACACTAGATATGAACATCTCACCCATATCTAATTTTTCAGAAAAATTTCTAAGATAATGAAGTGGTTAAAAAACAATATAAATCACTTTTGATATCAACATAGACTCCAATATGGTGACATATAGAAAAAATGTTCAGAAATTTATATTCACTTTTATGATTTCAATAATAAATTTATAAGTTATGAAAATTAACTAAAAAATGGAAATGTATATGGAATGTAATATACCGATCGTTGTAATGAATCACGTTATTACTTGCTGTAAATTGCTAAGTGAATTTGGAATCTAGTCTGGTTGAAGGAAATTTTGAGAAAAAGGAATCATTTTTGGTTCCCAAGGGTAGGAAATTTAAAAAAATGGTGACATTAGATGAGGTTCATGGTTCTTGAAATGCTGAGGGTGTTTGGGAGGAGATCAGAGATGCATCTAGTGGTTCGATTTTGGTAGAATTGCAAAACAAATCCTATACATCTCATGAATACCAGGTTCAAACAATAATATTTTAGGAAAGTGGGAGTGTTTCCCCACCAGACTAGTCAATATTTTTAACTAGTGGCTAACACTGAAAAAGGTATGTTGAGAGTTTTAAAAAATAAAGGTGGCATTAGACTCACCATTTTTTCATGATTAAGAACACATAGATAGACCATTTTGGAAAATCTCCTTGAAGGAGATAGGTCCAAAATCAAGGAATATGTATAAATATATATATTATATAAATATATATGAGGTGTATAGTTTTTCTAGAACATTATGATTTTCATACATTTTTAGGTATATTGTTATACTGCCTACAATAATAGTGATTCCTTTGTATTTTGATCATCCAGGAGACTGTTATTTAATGCATCATTTCATTTTATGAGATATTTGGGATTAAATGAATATATTTTAGGAACTCTCGATGTAATTTATTCATTCATTAAATCAAATGAATAAATGAGAGGATAATCAAGGCGTATCTTTGATAGCCTATTAAACTACAACCATGTGATGGTAGTGTTGGTGTGTAGATATTTGAATAATAAATTCTAAGAACCTAAATACATTAATCATATTCATTTGTTTAATGCCAATATTGTATCAACTATGATCTACATGCACACCAATTACCCTGCAGACACGTGATGTCCCATATATGGGCCCACACACTGGCTGAATGGGTTATCAGACTAATGAATTCCCCAATATATCAACATATATTCTTTTAGTGTACTTTTTCCTCTCACATAAACCATGGGAAACTTCTCATGTTCTCACCTATCTAAATCACTACTCTATGAAAATCAACCTTAGCTATGGAGTACTAATTTGGTAGGCTTCTTAAAAGAAATGTGGACCTTATTAATACGGGTAGTAAAAATTACCATTTTATCTTATTAACATTATGGGGTATAAGTCCCCAGCCTTAAACCTTACTTAATCTTGAGTTATTACAATATTACACAATGAAGAACTTTTCAGGTTTAGAGTTTTAGATAATTAGATCATAAAACTTGCATTACATTCCACATTTAAAGAAAGTGGTTACATAAAGTTAGTATTCATTTATCCCATCAACGGAAACATATTTAAAATAAAATTTGGATTCTTTCTTGACACTTCCTTGACACGATCATCATATCATGTACCTTTTCCTTGACCTGTGAAAAAAATTTCAAAAAAACTTGGGATGAGCATAAAAAGCTCAGTAAGGGTTATAAAAAAATGGAAAGGAAACATGAGTTCATATATACATAACAATGAAATCATACTTTACCCATAAAACATATGCACTTTAACATACCTCATCAAATCATGAATAAATCATAGAAATCATAAGACATAAAAGGTAACATGAGGCATTCATAACATTCTTACGTAGGGAGTAATCCACTTGGTTACATTTGGAATACCCACCACAGTATATTCCCTAAATCGTTTTGGAGAAACCTTAACATTTCACTCCTTCGCCTTACCCAGTGCATTGGAGAGCTATATCGGGCTCACCCTCCCTTAGATTATCCCGGAACCACCCGTCTTCATAATAATGCCCAAGAACCATAACATAATCGTATCATATAAAACATGCATAAAAGAAACATATCATTTCCAATTTTCAATAACAAGATATCAATACAAAACATTGATATAAAATCATTATGAAAATCATTTTCAATACCAAAATAAAAGAAAAGTAAAACATGGTATTTATTTTTCATTTAATAAAATTGTATGGATTGTAGAGGAAGCCAAAACTCAAATAATGGTCACGGTGGCGGAGAAGTCATTGTCGCCGCATACATACGACAAAAACATTCCTTTTTGTCGTTTAGTAAAATGCTTTGTATAAAAAAGATTCCTTTTTGGATAAACGTAAAAGTAAAAGGGGTTTATACCCCGTATAAAAGAAGGTTGTGTATAAAACAAAATATGCCTCAATGAATGGAGATTGAGACGAAGTCCCTTACAAAGATGGTATCCTTGGTTTAAGGATAAATCAATTACATAATTATGTGTGACAAACGAATACACCAAATATAAGTGGATATTAAGTGAAAAAAAATCATAGGTTATTCACAAAAATTCATAGAACGACATATTCAAGGAGTACAAGTTTATCCCAAATAATCAAATTTGGGTTAAGAAGTTCCCTTGCAAAAATTTGACCGCCTAACGGCGTCACTACAAAATTCAGAAAATGAGTTGATGAGGGATAAAAAGGGGATCTCATCACATGGACATAAAATTTAAATCAATAAGGATATAGAATAACATATCCCAACATAATAGTATGTGAATTAAAATACATAACAAAAGAAGTCTTTTAAAAAGATGAGGGTGAAAGGTTCCCTTACCGACTTGGGTATCTTTCGAAACATACACCCCTTGAAAGAAGGACAATACATCATTGATGTAAATAATAATAAACAAAAGTATATCACACAAAGAGTAGAATAATGGGATGTACATACACCACTGAAAGGAAATTGTGGTAAATGTAGCATAAATCTCACGGGAATAAAAGTGAGATGAAAAATCCCTTACGAAAACAGGGCAGCCTAACGACGCCACTTAAAACTTCCAAAATGGATTGATGAGAGAAAATAGGGTCTCTAATCATATTAACATAATGTTTACAGAAATAGGAATATAAAATAACATCCCCCAACAAAACAAATAGGAGCATAAAAGAAGTGACAAAAAGGGGAGTACTTAAAAAGAAAGAGAGAGGTTAGATCTCTTACGAAAATTCGGCAGCCTAACGACGCCACTCAAAACATCCAAAATGGATTGATGAGAGAGAATAGGGTCTCCCATCATTTGAAAATAAATATTAAAATAATATAAATATAAAATAACAACCCAATAACAAGAAAGATAAGCTTTAAATGGAATGACATAAAAGAGTGTACTTAAAAAGAAAGAGAGGAGTCAGATCCCTTACCTCAAGACCGACTTGTCTTATTCGTTTCTTTATATCCCCGAATAATAAACATTGGTAAATTTATAATTTCCTAAGGACATCCTTTATATATTATTATTCAGTTCATATCACATATTATAATGTTATAATAATTGTTTAATAATGTTAGTTCATATCAGACATTTTTGCCGATTTTGGTACATGAGTCAAAAATGAACTTTTTTGAAAAATGATTGCCCATGTAGTTATAAGTAAATAATTTCCTGAATAGTATTAATGATTAAAATATCATATATATCCAGTAAATTTTCATTTTATACTATTCCATATCATTTAGAGATAAAAATGAAAAGCACCGTTCATGGAGACGGTAGGTCGTACGTACACATGAACGCTACTTTCATTTTTTTCGTTGTCAAATTAATGGAATTACAAATAATATATATATATATATTATAATTCCAGTATAATATATATGTTATATAGTTCACATATGTTCATTAATTCCATTCTTTATACATTCCATGTATTGCATGTATGAGTCACATCACTTGAGGGGGTAGTAGTCCACACTTCCTCATATGAAATTATCGCATTTACACAACATGAAAAGAATAAAGGTATGTTTTAAATATAAAATACAGAAGTATATAGTAAACATAAATAACAAATATATCATATATAAAATACAGTGACATCATAATGGCCACCTTTAAAGGTGTTAAAAGAATATTGAACAATCATCGTTTCGTGAGGCAGAAAATCGCCAACCACAGAAACAGTATGTTCTTTCACCATTTGACAAAGGTGTCTGTAAGTGTAGCTCGAATAATTATTATAACAACATCCTAGTATATTGAATATACTGGTGTCATTACAAAATAAATGAATAAAAAGAGTTTAGGGGGTTGGAGAAGCAAAATAAAACAAAAGGACTCAAGTGAAGACATTACCTTAAAATCGGGTCACTCCCTTTGGTTTGAGATCAAAGGATTCTTTGGGAAGACATCTGCCCAAATTTAGGCTTCAAGGAGTTAAAGAGGGATGTGTAGAGACAAAATGGGAAGGGTTTGTCCAAGCCAAAGGCTTTGGAAGTGTGGGTAAGGAGGTAGTGGTGGGGGGATTTTATAAGAGGAGAGGAGGGGCACTCTTGGAAAGTAAAGAAATGTTCCTTTAAAGTAAAATGAATTTAGGAATTAAAAGGTCCCACATTGATATAATTCGAGGATAAGGTGATAAGGGTTCGAAATCCACCCATACAATAGGTTTTGGACATGTGTAGGTCATAGATTTTACATTATATTTTTATTTTATTTAAATCCTTTATTAATGAGGTAATTGTTGCATCATCATGATGTCATAAATAATTTAATTTATTTAATGTCTAAAAATTATAAAACAAGTATCATGTTGTAGGAAATCCTTTTAGCTTTCTTATGAATATTTATAGTCAAAATTTTTACTTTTATAACCTCATTTAAAAATTTCTATAGTAAAACAAATCATGTTTGTGTTATTTTAATTTTAACTTTAAATAAATAGGTATTTATGTCATTTTACAACCAAAGTGGCTCCATGGGGTCCCCAAGTTGACCCAAGGATTTTATTGGTCGGTCATGACTCATCCAATGAGGGTAGGACATGTGTCTAGGTCATTTAATTTTATTAAAACATTATTCTTACCTTAAACTACACTAATTTCCTCTAATCGCGATTAAAAACTTAATAAGTTACTATTCACCAAAAAGTTATTTTAATCCCATTGAACCACATTTCACATCTTAATGACAACCATGTATGTAATATTTTTTAAATTCAAAACACAAAGATGTAAAATTTTCATTTAAACAGAAATTCAGTTTTTATAAGTACCACATAGTGGTTTCACTATTCATAAAAAATTAATGTTTTTCAGAAAATTACCAAAAAATCACCCTAAGATATATTTAATATTCCGAATTTAAAAATGATGTATATTTTAAAAAATTCAAAACATATAATTTGAATTAATTAATTTAATAATTAATTCCCACTGTCAAAACAAATATCGTGTTTTTATGAAACAAAATGTATCAAAAGATTGACACTAGTGTAAGTCCGATTTCAAAGTGAAATTAATTCCAATGACCACTATTGGATTAAATGGTAAAAACATATTCTAATTTCTCTTTAAAACCAATTCAAATGATAATAAAATAATATAAACAAATTATATTAAAAAGAGGTTTGGAATTAAAATACAACATTTTTCACTATTCATTAAAAATTGAACTTTTTCGGAAAAATACCAAAAATTTACACAAAGTAAATTTTGATGTCCCGATTCTAAAGAAGAATTTTATTTTGTCAAATATAACACATTAAATTTTCAAAAAGTGGATTTAAAAGAGGTTCGCCATCAAAAGGCGGTTAATCGACCTTTTAAAGAATATTAGAATGTTTACACTTAAAATTGGATTCATTCGCATTTTTAATTCTCTAACATTTACTTTAAAAAGTAAAAATATTTGACAAACATATATAATCATTTTGTATTTAGTTCTGTTCATTACTTCCATTACAATGGCTAAGTGTTATCTACTATTTAAAATAATTTTATTTTATTATTAGAGTGCAACGTAAGATTTCCAAGAAACTCGTTGTTGCGTATTGGGTACTTCATCGAGCATAGCATCCCCTTTAAAGTAATATTAATATTTTATTCACAAATATGGATAAATATAAAAATGTCATATTCTTTATTTACCTGGGGTGTTACATCCTTTCCCCCTTTTGGGAATTGCATCCTCGCAATTTTAAATTTGGGCATGGAAACTTCATTGAAAATCCCACATCGGAATAATAGTCAGTAAAAAAATCACATTAAAATAAAGAAAGATAAGTACAATGGGCACCCGAGTTAACCCATAATAGGATTTCAAGTATGAAATTATGGACATGGAGGAAAAAATAAAGGGTCATGTTCTGATGAAGAGTGATAGTAAACATTTCTGGGAGAAAGTTAACGATAATAAAATCACAAACTTGTGATGGGTTAAACGGTATTTCAATTCCCCAGTAGGAAAAGTTAACAGACAACATTTTAGTTTTAAGTTTCTTTTCATTGAGGAATTTATTTTTGTGCTTAACTAAATCATAATGAAACATACTTACTTGTCATGCAGTCTTTCAAATTTTACTAGATTCCTTAATCAAACTCATATTTTCTCCAAAAGACGAGTATTTAGGAAGACTTGTTCGCCTTAAGAGTACTATAATAAATTTCTAGAGAATCACCTAATCCACGAAAGAGAACTATATACTTCCCATGTCTTTAGAGTCTAACCAAAACCAAAACCAAAAAGGTTAGTACAAGATCAGATAATCCAGAAAAGGATAACCCTTTATAAAAAGAAAATCTATTCTTAATCTCCAAAATTTGTCCAACAAAACCCAAATTTCAATGAGGACCATTCGATAAACAATTTGTCCATAAAATTCTTCAAAGTAAACAAAACTAATATTGAAACCCAAATATTGGAAGGATTTAATCACATAGTCTTCCAAGTTAAATCGTAACATTTATCTCCAAACAACATCAGTTTCTCCTAAAGTCTCATATTGAAAAGTAATTAACCAAATCACATATCCTCCATGATAGGTTAATCATTTTCATAAATAACCCAAAATCAACTTACTCTTAATTCATAAAGTCACCTAACTAAAAAGAATAAGTCATACTAACTAGGGACTTCACGTAGTCCAGTAGTAGGCGGTAAATACTAGTTGCACTTTGGTTGTGGGTTCAAATCCCGCAACTTTGTCCGACACGACGGATTGTCACACGGTCTGCGTGTTGTCCTTTTTCCAAACTATTTAATTCTCAAATCATTCCCCAAAAAGAGATAAAATCAGAAAAAATAACCATAACATAATATAACCTCAATTTTATCTCATGGCTTTCACTTCCATCATAACATATAGTAACCCATAATTACCTCAAAAGTATGGATCATAGAAACCCAAACGGTTCTTTATAACTATGTCCACAAAAGAATAGATAACTATTCCTTGAATAAAATTTTCATATATTAATCATCAGGGTTACACATGCTATAAAAAGTATTCAAATGTAACCCCATCATCAAAAGAGACTTAATACTCTTAAGAATTTCACCATAACTCTTGAAGCCCTTATATGTTGACTTCTTACTCATTAAACATTCTTCATGAACCATTAACCATTCCTTTCCAACTTATTATGGAATACTTCTTTCCTACAAACAAAATCATGAATCATATTCTAAGATTCCAAAATAGGAAAACAAAAGTTATGAAATAATCCATACCTTTGATTGGTCATTGTCAGTTTCTTCATCCTAGGTAGGAAAGGAATTAGGTATTGGTAAACGAGTATTTGTACGATCTTGGTGATCCCATTCACGAAACTTCTTCATAGGACATGTGTTTGAATAATGACCATGCACACCACATTTAAAACATTTAATTGATCCCTCAGAAAGAACTTCTTTCCCTTTCCTCGAGTCAACTAGATGCTTCCTTTTTCCATGACAGGTTCTTGCTTTATGACCTCCATTTCTACATCTATAGCATATTTCTGTCCCTTTGAAACATTTTCCTATGTGTTTCTGTCCACATCTTTGACACATAGGTTTTTGAACACACTTACCTTTATGATTCTTACCTGTAGTTCTGTAGGGATTTGTTTCTCGCATATATGATGCCTTAGAGAAATCACCAAGGTTTAGGTGGTCAATCATGGCTCCAGATAGTTGGTTGAGGATAAACACAAGAGTTCTCATTGCAGCTCCCATATAATTCAGTTGCTCGCTCAAAAAAATGTCACAGTTTCCTTCACATCCACTGTTACTTTGGTGCCTGCTAGATCCAGCCATTTACTAAAACCAAAAAGGTCAGTGTGAGTATATCAACAAAAAGACCATGTACTAATGAGGAAGATAAACACTAAGATATAATTACTCATTTACTTTATCTAAAACTAGGACTCTTTCTGAAATCCTAACAATTATGGTAATGTCACTTATGCTTAAAGAATACCCTAACCTCTAAAGTTATCTAAACCGACCTCTGATACCAACTATAAGGCCCCAGCCTTAAACCTTACTTAATTTTGAGTTATTAGAAGATTACACATTGAGGATCTTTTCATGTTTAGAGTTTTAGTGAATTAGATCATAAAACTTGCATTACAATCCACATTTAAAAAAATTGGTTACATAAAGATTGTATTCATTTATCCCATCAACGGAAACATATTTAAAATAACACATGGATTCTTTCTTGACACTTCCTTCACACCATCATCATATCATGTACCTTTCCCTTGACCTGTGAAAAACATTTCAAAAAAACTTGGGATGAGGATAAAAAGCTCATTAAGGTTTATAAAAATATGGAAAGGAAACATGAGTTCATATATACATAAGAATGAAATCATACTTTACCCATAAAACATAGGCACTTTAACATACCTCATCAAATCATGAATAAATCATAGAAATCATAAGACATAAAAGGTAACTTGAGGCATTAATTACATTCTTACGTAGGGAGTAACCCTCTTGGTTACATTTGGAATACCCACCACAGTATATTCCCAAAATATATTTGGAGAAACCTTAACGTTTCACTCCATCACATTACCCAATGCATTGGAGAGCTATATCGGGCTCACCCGCCCTTAGTTTATCATGGAACCACCCATCTTCATAATAATTCCCAAGAAACATAACATAATCGTATCACATAAAACATGCATAAAGGAAACATAACATTTCCACTTTTCAATCACAAGATATCAACACAACACATTGATATAAAAACAATATGAAAAACATTTTCAATACCAAAATTAAAGAAATGTAAAACATGGTATTTTTTTTATTTAAAAAAAATGTATGGATTGTAGAGGAAGCCGAAACTCAAATAATGGTCACGGCGGCGGAGAAGTCGTTGTCGCCGCATACGTACACAAAAACATTCCCTTTTGTCATTTAGTAAAATACTTTGTAGATAAAATATTCATTTTTGGATAAATGTAAAAGTCAAAGGGGTTTATACACCGTATAGAAGAAGGTTGTGTATAAAAAAATATGCCTCAATGAATGGAGATTAAGACGAAGTCCCTTACAAAGATGGTATCCTTGGTTTAAGGATAAATCAATTACATAATTATGTGTGACAAATGAATACACCAAATATAAGTGGATATTAAGTGTAAAAAAATCAGAGGTTATTCACACATATTCATAGAACGACATATTCAAGGAGTACAAGTTTATCCCAAAGAATCAAATTTGGGTTAAGTGGTTCCCTTGTAAAAATTTGACAGCCTAACGGCGTCACTACAAAATTCAGAAAATGAGTTGATGAGAGATAAAAAGGGGATCTCATCACTTGGACATAAAATTTAAATCAATAAGGATATAGAAGAACATATCCCAACATAATAGTATGTGAATTAAAAGACATAACAAAAGAAGTATTTTAAAAAGAGGAGGGTGAAAGGTTCCCTTACCGACTTGTGTATCTTTCAAAACATATACCCCATGAAAGAAGGACAATACATCATTGATGTAAATTCTAATAAACGAAAGTATATTACACAAAGAGTAGAATAATGGGTAGTACATACACCACTAAAAGGAAATAATGGAAAATGTAGCATAAATCTCATAGGAATAAAAGTGAGATGAAAAATCCCTTATGAAAACACGGCAGCCTAACGGCGCCACTAAAAACATAAAAAATGGATTGATGAGAGAAAATAGGGTATCTCATCATATTAAAATAAAGTTTACAGAAAGAGGAATACAAAATAACATCCCCCAACATAAAAAATAGTAGCTTAAAAGAAGTGACAAAAAGGAGAGTACTTAAAAAGAAAGAGAGAGTTTAGATCTCTTACGAAAATTCGGCAGCCTAACGGCGCCACTCAAAACTTCCAAACTGGATTGATGAGAGAGAATAGGGTCTCTCATAATATGAACATAAAAATTACATTAAGCGTAATATAAAATAACATCCCAATAATAAGAAATATGAGCTTTTAAATGAATGACATAAAAGAGTGTACTTAAAAAGAAAGAGAGGAGTAGGATCCCTTACCTCAAGTCCGACTTGTCTTGTTCATTTATTTATATTCCTGAATAATAAACTTTGGTCAATTTATAATTTCCTAAGGACCTACTTTAGAGATTATTATTCAGTTCATATCACATATTATAATGTTATAATAATTTTTTAATAATGTTAGTTCATATCAGACGTTTTTGCCGATGTTTGGTACATGAGTCAAAAATGAACTTGTTTGAAAAATGATTTCCCATGTAGTTATAAGTAAATAATTTCCCAAATAGTATTAATGATTAAAATATCATATATATCTAGTGCATATTCATTTTATACTATTCCATATCATTTGGAGATAAAAATGAAAAGCACTGTTCATGGAGATGGTAGGCCATACGTACGCATGAACGCTACTTTCATTTTTTCTTTGTCATATTAAAGTAATTATAAATAAATGATATATATATATATATTATAATTATATTATAATATATATTTAATATAGGTCACATATGTTCATTAATTTCATTCTTTATACATTCCATGTATTGCATGTACGTGTCACATCACTTGAGGGGGCGGTAGTCCACACATCCTCATATGAAAAACATCGCATTTACACAACATGAAAAGAATAAAGTTATGATTTAAATATAAAATACAGAAGAATATAGTAAACATAAATACAATATATATCATATATAAAATACAGTGACATCATAATGGCCACCTTTAAAGGTGTTAAAAAAATATTGAACAATCATCGTTTCGTGAGGCAGAAAATCGCCAACCACAGAAATAGTATGTTCTTTAACCATTAGACGGAGGTGTGTGTAAGTTTTGCTCGAATACTTCTTATAAAGACATCATAGTATATTGAAGATACTAGATTTGTTACATAAGAAATTAATAAAAAGAGTTTAGGGGGTTGGAGAAGCAAAATAAAACAAAAGGTCTCAAGTGAAGACATTACCTTAAAATCGGGTAACTCCCTTTGGTTTGTGATCAAAGGCTTCCTTGGGAAGACTTCTACCCAAATTGAGGCTTCGAGGAGTTATAGAGGGATGTGGAGAGACAAAATGGGCAGGGGTTGGTCGAGCCAAAGGCTTTGGAAGTGTGGGTAAGGAGGTAGAGGTGGGGGGGCTTTTATAAGAGGAGAGGAGGGGCACTCTTGGAAAGTAAAGAAATGTTCCTTTATTTTAAAATGAGTTTCAGATTTAAAATGTCCCAAATTGAAATAATTAGAGGATAAGGTGATAAGGGTTCTAAATTCACCCATCCAATAGGTTTTGTACATGTGTAGGTCATAGATTTTACATTATCGTTTCATTTTATTTAAATCCTTTATTAATGAGGTAATCGCTGCATCATCATGATGTCATAAATAATTTAATTTATTTAATGTATAAAAATTATAAAAAAACTATCATGATGTAGTAAATCCTTTTATATTTCTAATTAATATTTATAGTAAAAATCTGACTTGTATAACCCCATTTAAAAATTGTTATAGTAAAACAAATCATGTTTGTGTTATTTTAATTTTAACTTTAAATAAAAAGGTATTTATGCCATTTTCCAACCCAAGTGGCTCCATGGGGTGCCCAAGTTTACCCATGTATTTTCTTGGTCGTCCATGACTCATCCAATGAGGGTATGACATGTTTCTAGGTCATTTAATTTTATTAAAACATTATTCTTACCTTAAACTACACTAATTACCTCTAATCGCGATTAAAAACTTAATAAGTTACTATTCACCAAAAAGATATTTTAAACCCATTGAACCACATTTTACTCCTTAATGACAACCATGTATATCGTTTTTTTAAAATTCAAAACACAAAGATGTAAAAATTTCATTTAAACAGAAAATCAGTTTTTATAAGTACCACTTAGTGGTTTCACTATTCATCAAAAATTGAAGTTTTTCAGAAATTTACCAAAAATTAACCCTAAGATATATTTGATATTCCAAATTGAAAAATGATGTATATTTTAAAAAATTCAAAACATATAATTTTCATTAATTAATTTAATAATTAATTCCCGCAGTCAAAACAAATAGTGTGTTTCTATGAAACAAAACGTATCAAAAGATTGGCACTAGTTTAAGTCCGATTTCAAAGTGAAATTAATTTCAATGACCACTATTGGATTAAATGGTAAAAATATATTCTAATTTCACTTTAAAACCAATTAAAAAGATAATCTAATCATACAAACAAATTAGATTAAAAAGAGGTTTTGAATTAAAATACAACATTTTTCACTATTCATTAAAAATTGAACTTTTTTGGAAAAATGCCAAAAATTTACACAAAGTAAATTTTGATGTCCCGATTCAAAAGAAGAATTTTATTTTGTCAAATATAACACATAAAATTGTCAAAATTTGGATTTAAAATAGGTTCTCCATCAAAAGGCGGTTAATCGACCATTTAAAGAATATTAGAATGTTTACGCTTAAAATTGCATTCATTCGCATTTTTAATCCTCTAACATTTATTGTAAAAAGTAAAAATATTTGACAAACATATATAATCATTTTGTAGTTAGTTATGTTCATTCCCGCCATTACCATGGCTAGGCATTATCTACTATTTAAAATAATATTATTTTATTATTAGAGTGCAACGTAAGATTCCCAAGAAACTCGTTGTTGCGTATTGGGTAGGCCATCGAGCATAGCATCCCCTTTAAAGTAATATTAATATTTTATTCACAAATATGGATAAATATAAAAATGTCATATTCTTTATTTACCTGGGTTGTTATATAGGGTGTTAAATTCACCCCTTAAAGAACATCCTCAATTGATGACACTACACGACAACCCAAGTAGTGAAACCATACATATATTTGTGTTTCTTCTCGGGTACTAATATAATAATTAGGCCCCATATGTAATGTAGATTCCCCACGGACATGTGTTCCCCTCAATGCAGACCACCCACATTCCATAATGAGTTATTAGACTAATTATTGTATATATAGACCATAAAATGTTCTTTCACTTTGATTTTTCCTCAATTACTCACACTAAGAATCATCCTCAGATTTCAGCCATCATGATAACTACTTTAGGGTAAACCACTTTAAATATTGAGCTATAATCTAGTTGTTTTCTAAAAATAATGGTTCACCTTTCTGACAAGGATAGTTACATTAAGACTATTTAAAATATTCTATGGTCTAACATGGTTTCCAGGAAATCATAGGAAATGGGATAATCATTAATGTACAGAATGAGATTCAGATTACATTTTGGATTTACTCAGAATATGGGATTCCTTTTCCACTCATTTATCTTTTCAAAACACATTAGATGATGATCAATTTTTTTTGTGGATCTATGTTGAATGATATTCATGTATTTATACTATTTCATTATTTTATTTTTTACACATATTCATATTATATGGTGTGGAAATCCTAAAAAATATGGTAATAAATCACTTTTGTATGCTCATATAATTTGTATTAGAGTCTAAAAAACAATTCAATAAAATTATATAGTTCTTCGATTAAGTATTATGAATCATACGGTTAAATTAAGATGGAAAATGAAAAATTGAGGTGCCTTTTTTGTTTTTATAAATTTTGGTCTTTAAAAGGGATTAAAATTATGTAGAAGGGATAAGCAAAGTAAACCAATATACTAAATTTAATAGAATGGGATATGAAAAGATAATGTTTTCATTACCCTTACATAGCTGAGATGCATAAGGGTAACCAAGGCCTTATGCTTAAACAAAGTGGTCTAGATAAGGGTCATATTAACCTACTCATGCATATATCAGTCTATATAAGGGTCACATGATATTACCCTTATGCATAAAGGGATTCATAAAGGTAGATGAGTATTTACCCTTCCTTAATACCCTTTCATAAATAGTTTTCATAATTGTAACCACTCTTTTAATATTAAATAAATTGTTTTCATAAAAGGTTATAAGAATTTTAAACTTACATGTATATATAAAAAAACCTCTATATGAAGGTCATTAATGATTCACTATATGTAGCATAATAAAATCTAAATATTACCTTTATGGTAATGGTTTCTGTAAATGTTTTACCTATACATAAGGCACTACGTAAGGGTTGTTTCCTCCATTCCCTTGCCCAATTTTTACTGTGTAAGGTTCAAGGCCTTTCTACCCTTATTTAGAATATATATGTAAGGGTATTGGGGGGTACCCTTATATTGTAATGGGTTCCTACTTAACAGAAATAAAAACAGGTCACAATTTTTTTAAAATCATTAAATAATTTTAATGGTTTATAAAATAATTTCAAATAATTCAAAAAATAATTTTGTGAATATTTAATTTATAAAGGGTTTATGAATTTATTAATTATTCATAATGGTTTATAATAAATTAAATAAATGTGCATAAAACAATTATTTTTCCCCATTATTAAATGATAATATTTTTAACACCCTTTAAAAATTAAATTGAAAACCCTTTGATATAGGAATAAAAACATTATTAGGAAATGCTAAGAAATAAAATATATAGTGTTATAAATTGGGAAATAAGACTAAAATGAATCATGATTATTTTTAAATTTTTAATACTTCAAAATTTCTTATTTTGAGTTGTTCAAAATAAAATGAGGCTATGTTTATTTATTATTTAACCCACACCAAATGTTTTTTGATGATTGATATGATCATGGTTTAAATAATGAATAATTAAATATTATTTAGATAATGTAAAATTATTCCATAATATAAATTAGATTATTAATCATTTATATTTAAATTATTATCAAGTCTTTATAAGATAAATTTCTTATGATGATAAGAGATAAATATTTAATATTTCAATGAATATAAATTGTGTATATTCTATATTGTAGAATTTACACAATATTAAAACTAAAATTTTGAATAGGTTTTATAGTTTATATTTTGTTATGACATGTTCATAAATATTTATATCGTGTTTAAATATTTAAATTTTACATGTTAAAAAGCATTTTACCTATCATATTAATGTATAGTAATTTTTTTTATGAAATGTTAATACTGTATTCATTTGTTAAGATACTTCTAAACAATGTCTTCAATTAAATGATTTGTATGATAATGAATTTTGTTTTTCATTTACCCTGACCATAATTATTAATTGAAGTTATCAGCTTGAAATTATTTATTGAATGTATTTTGTTCATATTAAGTGTTAGAGCTTTGATTAATTTAATTATCACTTGAGTAATTTATCCTAGATTAGATGGACATGGGGTTAGACTTCCAACCTACCTTGGTGATTATTCCTAGTATAGTATGGTGAATGAGGTTACATATTTGTCACTTCAGGAATTCTCATGTAATTATTATGAATATCATATAATTCTAATTCTTTTAAATAAGCTTTCATGTACCACGTACATATGATGCAATCAGCTATGTATGAATGCACCTGACCATTATTTTTGGTGGAGTAATATAGAATTGTGAATTATGTAAAGAGTTACATAACAATATGGTCATAATATATGTATTTTATAGGTAATTTTATTCAAAAATAAATAATATGGAGCATGTATATATAAAATTAATAACATGGAACAAGATGGAGAAATTAAAATTCCATTCAAATACAAACTGAGATATCACATCTGAGGATGCACTTTTCATAACCTTGATCATCTTACCAGGTATGCCATGATAAATATGTGTACTAATTGATTATATTATGAGTGGAAATAAATTAATAATTGTGTAATTATTATCCTATTGGGTAGGTCATAAAAAAGATGGGTTCACTAGATTGCCCCATTTTAGCTTGTTTTTAATTTTTTCTTTACGTTAAAGTATATGGTTGACCCTAATAAGATAATGTTATCATCTAAAAAAAGTTTATTTTATCTATATAAAGGATTGGATAAAGATTGGTTCAATCGACTATATAAGAGTAAAATAAAATAGGATTGGGATGATTCCACACCTAAATAACTAAATAAAGGTATAAATTAAATAGTTTCTTAGAGATTGTTGGAATAAAGGTCTAGTCATACTAATCGAAATGATGGTCATTAAACAGGGTTAGTAATTTTAGTGGGATACAACATAATAAAATTCCTTATTAAATGGTTACTAATTCAGGATAAAAATGTGATAAATATATATTAGATAATGTCATCATCATCAAGCTGTAATTTGTGATCAATCCTTAATAATAAGAAGCTTAATTTAAACCACCCTTAAGATTCATAACTTAATAATGATTGGTGATTTCTGATTAGTTCATATAGAATATTATATGGGTTGAAAATAGTTCCTTCTTCAATAGTATAGTATTATAGTATTTAAAAAGGTGAATAAAGAAAATAATTGATCATAGAAGGATTGAATTGAGGTTTCAAAAGTGTTATAAGATAATTGAAAAAATCAAACTTAGTATCCACTAAAGTCATTATGATTGATTAAATCAAGGATTTTAGTCTTGTATACTCAATATTATTAGATACATAAAATAACATAAACTATAAATTATTATTCTAATAGAATTGTTGATACTAAATTATTCTTTAAAGTTATAAGTGTTATAGAAAAAAATATATAATTTTGAATCATATTTGATGTCTACTTTTATGTTTTAGAAAGTTTTGTAAAAATATAGAATTTATGAATGACAAAATAATTTAATTTTATTGCATTATGGTTTATTTAATGAAATGAGTAAATGGACATGCTACATTGATTATTTGGACTCATCAATCTTAGATAAAATCATTATAAGATGTGTATTTTAACTCTTTTATCTCTTCAAAAAGAAACATAAACAAAATTTGTTTAATTAAATGATATGGGTGTTTTAAAACACATGATTTATTTTTTGATTAATTATATATCATATTTTTAGGGGGGTTACTTGTTCTTGTTAGGGAATTTTTCTTATTTTCATCAATTCAAATGTTTTAAAAAATGGTTGAATTCATATAATTTTATCCTGGTATACTCAATGTATTGGGAATATATATTAACTATGAATGTGATGTATAGGATCTAAATTACTATTTATACAATAAATATATGGAAAATTTTATATGGAAAGAAAAATTTTGTTAGAAAAGTTCAATAATGTTTCTCTAAGAATATAATCCTAATTATTGAATCCTAGGGTTGTCAGGAATGAAGAATAATTCTTCTATATAACTAAATTATCCACGATATACTAGAAGTATTTTGTGATACCCCTGGAATCTCAATGTTAGTTATGGATGATATAGAAATTAGTTATTTTATTTTCAAGAGTATGTAATACAAAATGTTTTTTAGTGGATGCTGTAAATATATAGGTGTTCAAAAACATAAGAATAATTTTTTAGGTATCAATTTTATATTCTTGAGAAGTAGTCAATTGTTACTAATGTATTTAAATTTAAAGGATTTTATAAAGCTCAAAATAATCTAGATAAAATATTCCTATATTAATATAATTTATATAATGTGATAATAGAATTGATTCTATTACATTTTGATTATTTTAATAATATAACATAATTTATTTAATACTCATGGTTTATTATTGTTAAATTTATGTAACATGTTTTAATAAGAATATTTTGATAAATTTGATTATCATAGATAATTTGGATAATTATTTTATTAAAATATTATAAAAACTGTTCCGAATACCCATTGGTTTTGTTTTTTTAATAATTTTATCTAGAAAATAAAAAACTGATCCAAAAAAATGAATAACTTATATGATATAAGAAAAATATTTAATTTTTTATATATTCTTACCTAAAGTAAAATAATGTAATTTATATTCACAAAACTTCTTTTGTATCTTACAATGATATTATGAAAAGAATAATGTTTCTATGATTATAATATAAATATTATTGGACATAAATAATTTCAATGATAATAATAGATATTTCACCAAATTTCATTTAATGAGAATTTTACATATATTAATAATGGAGTTAATATGTATTAGTAAATAATATTTTCCTATTTTAAATTATTTTATGGTTATATTTTGATTAAATAGGGTTCTAATGATGATGATAATGGAATTTAACATAATTCTATCTAGAAAAAGTAACATAACAACGTAACAATTAATATATTTATGTCTGGAATTTTTAATATGTTTAAATGATGAACAATTAGGAATATGATTCCTAAATATCACTGTTATTAAAACTAATTGAAATCATATATTTTTAGCACATAAGTGTTTAGTGCAATGGTTTTAACAAATGGTCACATATATATGTGATATAGATAATATATAATTTAATGTGTTAGCTGAACTCAAAATGTGAAGAGAGCATAAAAATAATTATATAGTTTAACATATCACTACTATGAGTCTCACATTTAACTATTCAAAAAATTGGATTTAAAGGAACTATAAAAGTGTTGTTAATCTATGTACTTCTAAAAGAATCCCTTTATCAAGCCTAAAAAAGTGATGATATTGTGATAATTTACCTGTTTTTTTTCTAAGCTGATAATGGGGGCCTTTATCAGTGATTTTTTATCACAAATAAATGAACTATTTATCAGTTCAATAAAAGCACTCATAATGGTTACCATGATCAGTTCTACAAAATAATGTTAAATGGGGAATTTTTTATCTCTTAAAAACATTGATAAAGTATTCCTTTTTATTACTTTTTTAAGCGATGATAAAGAAGGATTAATATTTTTAGAAGTCTCCTCCCCCTTCGGTCAACACTTATCCTTATATGTTTTTGGAACTTTTCACCCACTCATCCCACCTCACATATAACTCGATTTTCCTCCCCACTAATTTTTCATTGGTTGGAATGAGTATTTTTAAATGGTTTTCCAATGCCAACCTTTTCTTCACCCTAGTGTGTTTTCTAAGATTTTATCTTTGTACCAATATTTTGAACAATGAAAGCCTTTATCACTACACCAAGGCTTTTTGTTATATATTTTATGATATTTTTGTTTATATATATAAATATATATATTTACATATATATATATATATATTTATGTATTTATATTAATATTTAATAATTCATATATAAAATATATTTTTGTGTGTGTATATGTGATATATATATTAATATTTATTAAAAAGTCATATATATTAATATTCGTAAACATATATTAATATATAAATAAATATATATTCTTATTAATACAAAAACATATGTGTATATAAAAATTATATATATAAATATATATATATATATATTTGTATAAGTATATATATATTCATATATTTTGACAGTGTAAAAAATTGGTTAGATATTATTTTAACAACTTTTTGAAAATATGTTTATTTATTTTATATTCATTGATTAATTTTTTACATTATATATTAATTTATATATCTATGTATTTACATATATATATTAATACCTACTCACATATAATTGTATATTTACATATAAATTGTTTATAATGTACTTATAAATATTTACAATAAAATACACTCTTAAACTATATTTATTGTCAATGATTTATTTATAAATATATATTTACATATGTTGTATATATATATAATATTGGTACACATACAATAATTTACACCAACAAGTATACATTTATATTTATCACATAAATGTTCAAATATTTATATATACACATTTTTATGTACATTTATAACAATATAAATATATTTTATTTTACACACACTTGTTTCTAAATAACAATTACTTATGTTTATATATTTTTATATATACATATTAATGATTCTTTATAAGGTATGTAAAATGGATAATATTTTTTTAAATATAATTAATAGTATATACTTATTTACGATCGGTTTATATATTTAAAAATACATTTTTCACTAAATATTGTTAAATATGAATTTATATAACTAATTAATTATAAGAAAATACTTGAATATAATCATATATTCAATTATAAATTAATCTAAAATATGTGAAATTATAATATTTTGAAAACAATATATATATAAATATATGAATGTAATCCCACGATATAAATTTAGTCTTCACTAAAAAAATGACAAGAATACCGTCTTAAATGAATTGAAAATACTACCTATATTAAAAGATTAGGGAATCCCAACTAAATACTCAGTATTAGGGGTCTGAGGGGACCATCATAATGTTAAAAAATAGTTATTGATATCCCCTTAGGGTCAACACGACAAGTAAATCATCATTAGAATCGATTTGAGTTGTAGTAGAGCTGAAATGAGCACCTGGAATAAAAGTTATGTCTATTTGAATATCAAACAAGGTTTTCAAATTATCTTTTATTGTTCACTATTTTATTCTAATTTCATGTCTTCCATTATTTATTTAATTACTACAAGTCAATAATAATTAGAAAATTAATCATTAATATTTATGTAAATTATTTTATATTTCAATTCTAATAAATATATTATATATTATTCATAAATATTTCTTTTGGATTATCTATATCATATTTAATAAAATATCTAATATTAATATAAACATAAATAAATTTATATATTAATATATTAATTTTAATGGAAGAAAATTATATTATGAAATTCTCACTTTATTGGTGAAAAAAAACAACTCAAATAAAGGGGATCCATTAATAGTGATAATAAAATGTATATAATAATGGGTGTCCTTTAACAATGCAAAATATAGAGCTCTTAGAGGTATCCTTTTATTAGTGCTATTTTTTTACACTAATTAGTGCTTTATGAACTCTTTTTTATAGGGATGATAAAGGAGGCCTTTATTTGTTCTTTTATCTAGAAAAGATGAATTATAGTGATGTATAGACCCATATTTGTATTAATATATATAATAAGATAAAAAATTAGTTATTTTTATGTTTTAAAATATTATTAAATATATTCAGAATACTATAATGTATCATATTTTAGGGAAAATCCATTTTACCATTCTTTCTTGTTGAAGACATATTTATATATATTGATATGTATTTTTTGATGTGTAATGATAATGGACCACTCTAATATAAATTTGAGTTTATCCCAGACTAATTTTTGTTAGGGAGTATTATTGGATGTGAAGAAATGTTAGTGTTATCATGAGAATTATTCTTTTATATATATACAAAAAATGGTATCAAGGAAAATAATATAAAATATGATTCTTTGTGTGCAATTGATGACCCAATATGTATACCACATGTAGTTTCATACAAATGAATTTACTATAGTAGGGTTACATGAATAATATTTTAGTTCTAACTACATGAGTCTAGAAATATAAATAGCATGAGAATCTTCATAGTTTGATACCCTCTTTATGCAAATATACGTACTAACTTCACAAATATAAGGGTGGTTGGGTATGTTTCTACTCATTTCCTTGGTGGGAGCTTAATTAAGATGGTATTTGTAATCTCATATGATGAGTATGACATCTAGGTCCTCAATTGAGAATGAAATTGGGAGTATAAATCCACACACATATATATATTATATATATCTACCATGATTTGGGACTTGTGATGCGCTTATTACAATGACCTGGGATTAAACATCTCATAATATTGCATTTTAATTCATTATTTTATACTCTTTTATTTTATGATTTTTTAGGTTTATAGTTATAGATAATTATTCCATAATTCTTTAATAACAAATCCATATCTTAAGAATAAGACACTTCAACTCAGTATCCATTTTTTTCATAATATAAAACTTTTAAAAGAAAATTTGTTTTTTTCATGGGAAATCATCATGAATTTCAAATTGAATTCCTATTTCTTTGTATCCATTCATAAAACTTGTGACTTTTTTTTCAAAAAATGTGATGATGAAAAAAATATCTGCAAGGTACATAGAAAGAATAAATCCATTATTATAGTGAAAACATGAACAAAAATCATAAAAACAAAACATTTACCCTAAAAGGGAATCATCATTATTATAGAAAAAATGATATTTATCTTAAATTTTTAATTCAATTATTTCCACAAAAACTCATAATTTATAAAAGTAATTTCTTTTATGGGCCTTAATATATCATTTACATGTCACCCTTTTAATCAGCCTAACAAATGGAACAACCATATAGTTGAATTCCTTCTCTAACACACCCAATGCTTTGGAGAGCTATAATAGGGCCCACATATCATATCCTAAGATATAATAGGGATTAAGAAATCATATATTAAGATATAATGGGGATCAACCTTTTATATATTGATATATGATTGGATAAATCCATCATATAAAATTTCCAAGGACCTGGTCTTGAATAAAACCACTAAAACACTTTTAATCCCATGTGAAAAACACTTCCGGATATCTAAATACCGTTTTCTTGTGGAAATCACTTTTAAAAAGTAAAAATACTTTCCAGAGTAATAAACAATTTTCTTTTAAATAACTATGAAAACATATAAATGAAACATTAAATCATTAAGGCACCATGAATGTGGGAAATACAGATAAAGTAATATAAGCTAAAAACATTAATTTTAACCTTTGTAAAAAAGAGAGAGTTGACATATGAACATTAAAATAAGATTCCTAAATGAAAATCCATTTCCATGAGTCTAAATCATCACGTTCCTTGTCTATATTCATGAATAGAAAACTTATGTTAATTCTTTAATTGTATAAGAACTTTTTGGATGTATAAAATTATTTTTTTGTTTATTTAATACAATTTTAATTAATCATTTATTTTTACCACATTATCTTTGATTATTATCATTTAATAAGTCCAAAATGACTTTGGTAGGATTATTATGGTGAAATAAGTTATTATTCCATCATATGAAGAATAAAAATCATGTATTATATATCATAAAAGTTTAAAAAACATTTCTATATAAAATATTCACATTTTTTTGGAAAAAGAATCGTAACACTTCATGGTGGTGGTAGTCCACAAATAATCCCAATAGATGTTATCATTTATGAGTGATTTTGAAGGTAATAAGTAAAAGTGTATATGTTCTTTTTATTATGATAAATATGTCATTAATATAATCAAAATTTCATTTACATCATAAATATTCGTAAAATATTTTCTTATTACCTTCCTTGTAAATCATTAGTGAAAAAGGAATCACATTGCTTCGTGAGGCGGTAGTCCGCTATACACAAGAATGATGCTATTGTATTAGACACAGAATGGAAATTAACATGGTAAATGAGATATAATAATTCAAAAAGTGTAAATCTTATTAAAATATCATATATATTAGTTTAATTTGTCACTATATCAAGCCATGAGGGGAGATAATGGAGGAAAAATGGAATCATTTCATGAGTCTACCCCACACACCAATGATGATTTTCATATCCCATTTGATAGAAGAGAAGATGGATTTATATTATTAACTTAACATAATAACAACTTAGAATATAAGGGATAATAGATTTCTTATTTCATCATGCTTGAAGAAATAATGAGTGTTGTGGAACAAGGAACAAAACTAATATATGCAGATATAATCCATTACTTTTCTTTGAAAATCACACTAGTAGAAATAGGACCTATACTAATGTTTTTGGCCAAAACAGTCTTATAGGTCACTAATCTGGACCTCTACCAACAGTTTGGCCAAATTCGTTGGTATAGGTCACTTATATGGACCTATACCAATAATTTGGGACAAAATGTTGACATAGGTCACTAATTTGGACCTATACCAACAATTTGGAAAAAACCATTGGTATAGCATAGAAAATCAAAGCACATATACCAACGGTTCTCAAAACCTTTGGTATAGGTCTATAAAAATTGTTTTGTGAATAGTTTTTATAATTACAAACATTTGTTTTTGGAATATTTCTTTATATAACATTAAATAAAACAAAATTTAAAATACTTATAAATATTCATATATATATTTATTATATTATATACAAAAAATTCAGGTTAAATTAGTGGTTAGGTCATTGGATTATAAATAGGAGGTTCTTGGATCAAAACCAATAATTTTTTATTTTTTGAATTACTTAGACAAACGGTTTTATGAAACCATTGGTGTAGGTTTTAGATATGACCTATAACAATGTTTTTCAAACCATTGGTAAAGTTCTATACCAATGGTTTTCCCATAATCATTGGTATAGACCTATCTTCATGATAAACTAGCCAAGGGTTCTCCAAACCATTGGTATAGGGTATACTAATTGTTTGGAGACCTATACCAATGGTTCCAGACCGATGGTATATGTCGTTTTTTATTTAGTGTCAACATTTCATTAACACTTAAAGACCACTATGGATGGTATTATTCTAAATCCTAAACCTCTATAGTTTAGGGTGGGACTATATGATGGAATTCGTGTGGGTATTCTCCAAACAAAAAGGGTTTTAAGTGTGAATAATTTAGAATAATTCTCTCCCTTTTATAAGATATGGGAGGGGCACTGTTGGTATTTCTCTAAAATTAATTCTAATATTATTTTTACATGATTAATTAAAAAATAAAATTATTTATGATTAATGTAGATTATATAAATGGCAAACAAATATTTATAATATAAAATTATATTAAATGAATTCAATAAAACCAATTATTTTCTGATTGTAAGGAATTTAACATTTTAATTCATGAAAAATAATAAAAATTAAATAAATTTATTCATTTAGTACCTATGTTGGTACATTATCCCCCATTTTGGATATTCCATCTTTATAATTTAATCCAATTATGAAACAAGTGGTGATAACTTTCCCACATAACATTTTTAAATTCTGATTTTTCTTTACAGGTCAATTTTTTTCTCTAAAAATCCTTAACATGGTGATTTACACAGACCTACAATACATTCATTCTATGGTCAAGACTATGAGAATTATATTCCTCATAAGAAATGGTATCCCAAAAATGAAAAACCTTAGGTATCAAAACATGAAAGAAATCTGGTACATACTTTCTTAATTATGAAACATGAAACTTTTTGTGTACCTAGGATAAACTAAAAGGAAATGTGAAATGGTAGGCATCTCATACCATGTTATCTAGGATTTTATATGGTCCAATAGATCATAGAAAAAACTTCACCTTCTTACCTAAATGTATTAGAATATTAAATTGGGATATTTTAGAAAAAACACAATCCCCTACCTCTAATAAATGGAATTTCCTCTTATTCCCCACATAGAGTTTCGTCTCTCTCTATGCTATCTTCAAATGTCCCTGAATCATCCTCAAATTCTCAGTCATTTCATGTACCAATTTGAGTCCCATAAACCTCCATTGACTAACATCATCCTAGAATACTAGTGTTCAGTATTGATTTCTATATAATGCCTCAAAAGGATCTATCTATATACTAAAATGAAAATATTTATTATATGATAAATTGACTAAAAAAATATAATGAACTAAAATTCCATGGAATTCCATTAAACAAGAATTTTGAATTTATTACAAGGTAAAAAAAATTCATTCAAACTATCCATCATTCTGAGTGAAAAATGCCATGATGAATTTTAATTCAGTTTCCAATAAATACATAAAACAAGTATAAACATTAGAAGTGAAACTGGGATTGTCATTACTTACAATGGAGAGAGAAACTCTATGTAACCTAACTATCTCATTAAGATACAGTCAATAATGTTTATCTAAATATATTTTATTTAGAATGACAAGAAAATATGTAGATTTAGTAAGTCAATCCACAATAAACCAAATTAAACTATTACCTCGAGAAGTATTTTGTATTCCAATCATGAAATCCATGGATATATTTCCGTATTTCTACTATATAACTAGAAAGTGATAAAGCATCCCTTTTAATAATTATCATTCTCCTTTAACACATTGATTGGTTAATCATTTAATGTTGAAGTTTTTGATATCTATTTTAATTCATTTTCGCTAGTAATACTCTCAATGTTCCCTATACGTATTAGGTCTTCTGGGATAAAAATAATAGAGAACTATGAGCTTTATTTAGTAACTCCCTCTTCAATTGGGAATAACAAGGAATAGATAATATCATTGTAAATATAAAAATGCATTATTTAACAGTATTTAATTATATAAATATTGCATTGTAGACCAATTATACCTTTTTATATAACTCAATTTATTCCTTTTTTAGGTTTTTTAATTCTCTCTAACAGATATGATTGTAGTGAATCCTAAAAACAATGGAATTATATAGATAACATTCAAGAGAAAATTTATAAAAATTTACTAAAGGTTTATGATTCAAATATATCATGTTTATTATAGCATTAATTTTCCAACTCAAATCATCAACCACTTTATTTTATTTTCTATAACGGCAATAAATCATGAATTCATATTTATTAATTAGTTCCTTCCATATTCCCTGAAACATGTTAAACTATTTCATAGTTAATTTAGGTTTACTACTATTAGGATCAGTATATATTTCACCCTAGGCTCCATATAAATGATGACACCAACTCTTTATATCATTAAACATAGAAGATAATTCCAAATCACAAGTCTTAATATTTAAATCATAGTGTTTTTGCTAAATTGAAACATATGCAATTAGTTGATCATAATTCATTAGAACACAACTATGTCCCTTTAGTGATGCATCACTGTAGATTCCAAAAATAACAATTTCTTGAGAATGGGACCAAAACTACATACTTAAACAAACTTATTACAAATTCCTAAAGAAAATACTCACATTTTTTGTCAAGATATATTTAACTCATTTTGGTGTTTACCAATTCAGTGTTCCAGGTAACCATGAAATGTTTTCATCAAATCATTAGTAGTAACCCAAAAAAACCTTCAAAACTAAGAATATCTATGATATTTTTCTGATCATTACCATTTTTTAAAAATTATTTTTAGAATAATCGAAAGTAACTCCATCTTTAGAATACATTTGACCAGGGAAAGAAATACTTTTCATCCAAGATTCACACTTATTAACACTTATATTTATTTTCTTTTATTTTACTGTATTCAATAAAATCCTTATGTTTTTTTGTTCCTCATAAATTTTATAATACACCATTATATCATCAATTAAAAAACACCAAACATATCCCAAAACTCATAAAGAACCCGATTAATTAGATCCAAAAATTCAACTGGTGCATTGACTATACAGAAGGACATAACTAAAAATTCATAGTGACCATATCTAGTTTAAAATCAAGTCTACAGAAAATCTTCTCCCCTCACCTTCAACTGATAGAACTAAAACATGAGATTAATACACAAAATTTAATGTAGTCCCCAAAAATGATCAAATAATTCATCTATATGTAGAATAGGTCACTTGGTCATAACAGTGATGTCATTCAATGACCAATAGTCAATACAAATTCTCATGGAAAAATATTTGTTTTGAACAAAAAAATATGATCACACCATGGTGATGTACTAAGAACAATAAAACTATAATCAAGAAACATTTCTATTTAATATAATGTACCAAAATTTCTAAATGATCCATTTTATTAGGAGGTTTTGATATTGGATTAACATTAGGGGATAAGTTAATAGTAAACTCATCCAATGGGATAGGTAAAATAGTATGAAAATAATCATGTAGAACATCTATATATTTATTCACTATTAGCACATTATTAATCTCAAGAGTTTATTTGTCTTCACTAACATGTCCAATGTAACTTACCCATCAATTTCTAATCAATTTCTCAAATTTTTTGTAGGTTATTAATTTTATGAAATCATTAAACAATAATTTATTTGATTTAAAATGTGTCATAGAATTGAAAACTTAAATAAAATCGATACCCAAATTAATATCAAATTCAAATATGGGTAGTTAAAAAAAATATCAAGATTTATCATTTCATAAATAACATTAAGAATATTCATATATATCTTGGGTATATTAATATTCCCAATCAGTGTTTTCACAAAATGTTATATCATACATATATGATGTCATATTCATGTTATTCTTGAAAATTTAGAATAAATTAATGAATATGAAGAAACATTAACAAATATGGTATTTTCATAATTTTTATACACAAGTATCATACCTCATACCAATTCATTCGATGGTCCGTCATAAAATGTAGTACTAGAAATAATTCTCTACTCCCTTATATTTAAAATATTGTTGATTTTACTATTTAGTTACTAAATTTTGAAATACATTAGAGAAATTACCCAACTCCATATAATTATGAAAACATACCCTCAAATTCTCATCATTTTTCTAATCTTTTTCTTTGAACTCCTAAGACTTGTATCCAAACATTCCTCTTAGTAAAAACTTCCTAGAATTGACAAGGAATACTAAAAGGTTATTTTTTACTATAATTATTACAATATGTGAATTTAATTTTCTTACCACCAAATTAATTAGATGAATGATTCTCCTTCCAACCTGACAGCATCATACGATTATCTTCATGAGGGATATACATTTTAGAAAATATCATCTCAACATTTTTATAAAAATTAATAGTCATCTAACATATGTTAAATTATCATAAAGGAAATTATATTTTTTAAACTGGTTTAAAACTAGATTAATATCTATGAATTTTATTATCGATATCCCAAAAATATTCTAGTACAAACATGTCAATTTATGTTAAATTATCATTATAAGTAGACATAAAAGATTCATATTTTTACCTTAGTTACATGAGTTTTTTATAAATTATGAGTTCATTAGTTGTATGAATATATTTTTCTAGAAAAGACTATTCAAATCATCATATTCCATAAGATCAAAATCATATTTTTGTATGAAATTCTTAAATAGATACCACCATCAATTGACCTCACCTTAAAATGATAAATTTAATGGTTTTCGTTCTGACATTATGGACCTCTAATAACTTCAAATATATTCACCATTTCATTAATTTGTCAATAAAATAACATAGAGAATGATAGGAAATGTTGTATCAATAATATATCTGTTATTTAAATATTATTTTTTGGTAGATCTGGATTCCCCCTAGAATGGATACCACCACCATTTATAACTTGTTTCAACTGATCCATCATTATAAAAAACTATTCTATTGTAATTCCAACCATCATATGATGATGAATTTGAACAGTATTTTCCTCTTGATGTCATCCCACCACAACTTCCAAATTTCATATATAGAAAACCATTCTGAATAGATGTCAATTAGATAAAGAAACATAGTATTATTAAGAATTTAACATAATTTAAGCTTACCCATAAAGTATAAATCATTTATAGGTATTCTATTAATCTTATCCTATTCCATAAAATTATGTAAACTATCTACTAATACCATCTGTAAGGACAGTTCTATAATCGTCACTTCATATTTTGTTTCAAATCCAAAATTCTTTCTCTAACGTGGGAGGGAATTTTTTAGGTTTAGGGTTTTATATAATTTTTTTATAATACTTTTATAATATAACTATATATAAAAAATAGGAAACTTTAAATATGTATCTATTTTTTATAATATAATACTTTAAAAATTAATCTTGTTTGATCTCAAAACCAATTTTTACTACTTTCAACCGGAATTATTCTTTGTTCACACTCATTCGTAGACCCTATAAAAACATTTTAAACACATGGTATTGGAATAAATATCTTTTTAAAGTATATTAAAAAAATAAACCATCTAGTTTTATGGAATAAATGGAAATAAATTTCTTTAAAACATACCTTTTTCCCAAAAAAGAATATTCATTTTTAAAAAATAAATTCTATTTAGAATACGTTTTTAAATCAATGAATTATGTGAATATTTATATGTCTGCCATGAAAAGCTACGTAGGTTACTTGGGAAGTCATTTCGTTATCATTATTATAACCCCCATAAAAATTGAATAAATATATATTTGACTTCCATCTCTGGGGTACTCAATGGATTGGAGATCTATAATGGGGATCACTCATCATATCATGAGTTATAATGGGGCCCAACCCCACATATCATGAACATAAACAAGGATATACACATCATATATATATATAGGTATAATGGCACAAACCCATCAAAAACAATTTCCAAGGACCATATCATGAATAAAATGGTTGAAAATTCTTTTAAACCAATATGAAAAATGCCTTCAGATATCAAAATCCCATCTTCTTGTAAAAATTACTTTTATAATCTTGAAATAAACAATTTTATGTAACCATTTTTCTGAAGATATATATGAAAATTTATATTTGAAAAATTAATTAATTAATGACTCATGTATTAAATAAAATTTATTCATGGAATATTTTAAAAAATATTATTTTTACTTTAATAAAAGTTGAAATATGACCTTTAAAATTGGATTTATTAAATAAATTACATAACCTTGAGTCTGAATCAATATTTTAATTATCTATCATCTTGAATAATAAAATGATGATAATTATTTACTTTCAAAAGAACCTTTTTTATGTTTATTATTCATTTTATTATATTTAATACCATTTTACATAATAATTTATTTCTTCCTCATTAGTATTGATGATTTTTGTTTAATAAGACCAACATGATTTTATAGGTTCACTTTAGTCAATTGGGTTCTTATTATCATATCTTAAGAATAATATTCCTGAAATATATATAATATGAATTTGTTAAATATATATATATATATATATATATAATGTTTTATTATAAAATAATCCCTTCACTTCGTGGATGTGGTAGTCTGCGCGTACGCATGGAGAATGTTTTCATTTATTATTTAATAGAATGTTTATAAAGAAAATGACATATTTTAATTTAATTAATAAAAATATTTCATTAAAATCATAAAAAATTAAGTTACATTTCATATATTAATAAAAATTATCCTTATTACCATCTATATTATCCATTTTTGAAAAACTAATCACATCACTTCGTGTGGTAGTAGTCTTCAATACACATGAGGGATGTTATTGTATTACTAAAATAATGGAATATAAGAATTGATAAGTGATATAGAAATTTTATAACTATAAATATGTTAAAAATATCATATATATATATATACACACTTTAGGCACATCATTATATTAATTCATGGGAGGTGATAATGGAAAATGAATGACATCGGTTCATGAGACGGTAATATGACATACAATAGAATGTTGATTTTCATATCCCAGGTGATAGAAGTTGAAGTTGAATAATCTGATTATATTAACATAATAAGACCATATCATATGAAGGATATCTGTGTCATTATTTTTACATGGTTGAATAATGTTTTACGTAAGTGGAAGAAGAAACTAAACTAAAGTATAGAGATAATAAAATATACCTCTTCTTTGCAAATCCTCCTTTACATAAACCTAATGACCACAATGGTTGGTATTATACCTAAAAAATGACTTTTATATTATGTGGTGGTATTTTAGGATGTTATTTAGGTAGTTATTGTTTGATCCAAAATATTTTTGAAGTCTGAAAAAAATTATAAGAACATGTTCCCTTTTAAATGAGAGTGGAGGAGAACTCTTGGTATTTCTCAAAAATTCATGCTAAGATTATTTTTACATGATGAATAAAAAATTGAAATTAAATATATAAAACTGAATTTATTAAATTTTAAAATAAATATCTTTAATATATCATAATTTAATTTTTTTTATTTAAAACATTTCATTTATGATTATTATGAATTTAGGTATCTATTTGAAGAACAATAATAAACATGAAAACATTTTATTCTTTTATTATTAGTGTTGTTAAACTTATCATGAAGTATTAATGACCAATGTTATATTAATTTATTGGTTGAGACTTCACCATGAGAATAAATAATATATTATATTTCAATATGTTATTGAAATTCTCCATGTCACAGGGTCATTTGTTATCTTAGACAAATGAAAAAAATATGGACTTTGACAATTTCATATATGGAAGATTTGTGGATGTAATTATAGAGATACATGTGTGAGATGGAGATCATTCCAGATCCCCTTATAACTTGATTACTTTTTATACCTTCTTAATGGTTTGTATATGTAACATGTATTATTATGAGGATATGTGTCCATTTCCAATTCAACCCATAGGTTCACACATTATGGTTGACTAGATAGGGATTGTGTGTGACTCAGAGAGATAATATAAAATTATTTCTGTGTTAATCCAAAAGAAATTTATTTGTTATTCAAAAGGATTTACAAATGATGTAATACATGGTTAAGTTAATAATTTCATTTCTTAAAAGTTGTTTTTGGAATATATCAATATGTGTTTTGGATACAATTTCATGAGATAGGGTACCTGATACAATATAAAGATAAATAACACAAGGTCTATAAGGATTTAGTGAAAATGGGATATTGAAGGACATATTCCCTAAAACCATAAATATTTATATATATGTATTATTTATATAATTTTTCATGAAAATTTATATTTTCATGCATTATTGCTATATTTTTATTCTACCAATGATAACCTTTATTTTTTAGTAGTTCGGTCATACATAAAAAATATAATTTAATGTTTCATTTTATCTGGGGAAATTATTAGGGGTAAATTAATATATTTCATTAACCCACCAAGAAATTTAATCATATATTGAAACACATGAATAAATGAGATGATAATAAAATATCTCATTGATATACTATTTAACTACTTCAATGTAATCGTTGTATATGTATGTTGATATTCATCAAATGACATCTTCAATCTAAAATATCTCATTCTTATTCCAACATTTCATTTTGATATTCTATAAAATTTGGGAATAACAGATAATCCTACCCAAATGAGATGAAATTTGGATTAGACGATGGATATAATATAAAGGTGGGATTTCATTTTTCTATTCAGTTATATTTATCAAACACTTCAGAAACTGATCATAGAATATTATTGTTCTTAAATGAATAGTTTTCCAATTTTTATTATATTAATATATTTAAAATTTTCCATGTTTCATAATATATCCCTAGGATATCCTTGGAAATATTATTTTAAATAGATTTTGTATGTTCAAATAACTATTATTACAGTGTATCAAAACACTTCACCATATTTCTTTCTACCCTTGTTCTTGGGGTCTTGTGATTGTTATTTAAAAGTGATTTTAGGTAATATCATCCTCTAATTTCCATTAATTTGGTTTGTAGTGGCAAGAAATAATGAAAAAAATAGGGTTTGTTTTCAGTTACAGAACATCCTGGTCATGTCTTGAAAAATGAAAAGGGGTTTTATGCGTGGTGGCTATAAAATGACCCGAGGTGATGTTTGTGTGACATTTATCAATGTTTTAATTGAGGAAAAATATAAATCTAATTTTATTTATATTTTTGTTCAAATTGGAAACAAATGATGGTTGGTTGGGATCAAGACGATATTAATTTATTCTATTTAGGTTTTAGGGGTGTTATATAGATATACTATAGGAAATTGAAAATAGTTTTGGTCATAAGATTATTCCCAATGAGTTTTATGATTTTATAGCACATTGGAATGAATTGAGTTATTAATTTTATGTTTATAATTACTTGTTTATGTGGTATGATGTGAGGTAGGATCTTTGGTGGATTTTATTATATAAGATGATGAATAGATGAGCTTGGAAGGGGCTTGAGAGGGTTTGGTGAGGATGGTAACTCCATTTCAAATGTATATTGTTCCCTTAATACAGACTACTAAAAATACGCCCTTTATCAGCGCTAAAAATAGCCTTTAACAGTGCTATAAAAGCAATTTTAAAGCTGGCGAAGATTGGGGGTCCCCTTTATCAACGCTCAAAAAAGCATTGATAATGACCCCTTTTATCTGCGCTAAAAAAGGCGCTGATAAAAGGGGTCTTTTATCAACACTAAAAAAGGAGTTGATAAAAGTACACCTTTATCAGCGCTTTTTTTAGCCCTGATAAAGGGGTCCTATATCAGCTCTTCCTTTATTAGCGCTTTCATTTTAGCACTGATAAAGGATCCTTTTATCAGATCTTTTAAAAAAGAGATGGTAAAAGTTAAAAAAATTAAAAAAAATTAAAAACATTAATTTTTTTTTAAAAAAAAGTACAAAAATTTAAAAAAAAATTATACCAATCTGAGGGGGCTTTATTGTGCTTGATCCCCACTTATAATAGCAATTTCCACCCCTCTAGCGCCACGCACACACCCCCTCCACCCTTTATCAGTGCTAGCCACCCACATCCACCCCCATGCGCGTGCCTCTGCCTCCAGCAGGATTTGAACTCTAGACCTCCCCCCTGCGCGCCTAAGCCTTTACCACTACTCTATTTTGATTTGTTTGCTATTTCATGATATCTCTGTATATATAGTTATATTTTTTCGTATAGTAATATATATTTATATTAATATATATATAGTGATATTAATATATATATATATATAGTTATATTAATATATATATATAGTTATATTAATATATATATATAGTTATATTAATATATATATATTGTTTTATTAATATTTATATAGTTATATTAATATATATTTATAGTTATAGTTATATTAATATATATATAGTTATATTAATATATAGTGTTATATTAATATATATATATAGCAATATTAATATATATCTCTATTTATATATATATAGTCATATTTATTTGTATAGTAATATATATTTATAGTAATATATATATATAGTTATATTAATATATATCTCTATTTATATATATATTTTTAGTTATATTTATTCGTATAATAATATATATTTATATTAATATATATACAATTATATAAATATATATATTTATAGTGATATTAATATATATATTTATAGTGATATTAATATATATATATATACAGTAATATTAATATATATGTAGTTATATTAATATATATATATAAATAGTAATATTAACATATATGTAGTTATATTAATATATATATATAGCTCGATTAATATATATATATAGTTATATTAATAAATAGTAGTTATATAAATATTCATATATTGGTATTTTAAATAAAATGGATAGTAGTTATTATTTAGATAATGAAAATATATTTTATATGTAAATATGTTTAATTATTTTTTTTAAAATTTTAATTTTTAGGTGTGAATATATAAAAAATAAGTACATATAGTTATATATTTGATTATAAATAGTAGTGCATTATAATAAACGATAAAATTTCAAAGAAATAATATCAATATTAATGTAATACCTTGGAATAAATTCAGTCCCCACCAAAAAAAAATCCAATAATACCCCACCTTAAACGAGGCTGAAAATCCACAAAATGGTTAAAAATTGGGGTACCCCAACTAAAAACTCAGTTTTTGAGGCCTTCTAGGCCTCTTTTGGCCTCAAAATTCCATTGATCGGGGTTCTCCTGGGTCATAGCGACGAATCGCTCGTCGTAGGCTTTGATTTTATATGTGGTAGAGCTCAAACGGACACCCGGATCATAAGTTATGGTAATTTGAAGTTTGAGTTGCGTTGTCAACATATTTTGGATCATTTTTTTAATTTCTTTAATTTTTCATTCTTCAAGTTGTTATTAAATGACTATTACTCCATAATAATTAGAAAATTATTAATAAAAAATATATTTTTTAATTTTTTAAGAAGCCATTTTCACTAAATATCTTATATATTAAGTATATTAAGTGTAAATGTACATTCATACTTATCAAAAATATATTTAAAAATTATATAGTATATTTATATCAATATAACTATATTTATATATTAATATATTAATATATTTTTTTAATATTTTTTTTGAATTCAACCCTTTATCAGCGCTAAAAAATGTTGATAAAGGGGGCGCCTTTATCAGCGCAAAAAAAAAAATTTGATAAAGTGGTACTTTTATCAGTGCTTTTTTTAGTGCTGATAAAGGCACCCTTTATCAGCGCTTTTTTGAGCGCTGGTAAAGGGACCCCCTTTTATAAGAGCTTTTTCATTAGCGCTGATTAAGGGGGGTGCTGGGAAGAACTGTTCTTGTGGTAGTTACAATGTAAGATGATTACTATGTATGAGTTCCCTACAGAATTCTTTTTACATGAGTGTAGTTGGAATTTTTAGAGACTAGGTATGGTTGAGGAAAATAGATAGGATTTTTCTAGGTGTTCTATAATGAGTTTAAGTTCTCTTTATCATTTTGGTAAATTGGAATCTCCTATTAACTGTGTTTAGAAGGAGAAAGGGATATATTTATGCTGATGAGAGATCGTGGGTGGTATGACGATGTGACATGAGATGTGGGTATACATGGATTGGTTTACCTAACTCTATTATAAGATGTTTGGGAGGATTAGACCATGTGAGAAAAGTGTAGGAAGACTATTCATTTTATATATGATGGGTGACATCTTGATGAGTGTGGCTTGGGTGTGGTGAACCTTAGGATTGATGTGGGTCCTTCATAATGGGATGTGGTTTGATAGAGAGGAATTCCATATAAGAGACAGGTTTAGTTATATCTAGTAGGATAACTGAGATGAAACCTAGGTGTGGATCATGGGATTTGTTTGGTATTTGGAATCAGGATGCCCAGGCTATTATAGTTTGATAACCTATGAATGTACCAATGTAGTGGGACTATGAGTATTTCAGGAGACGATGAGAATGTTGATTGGTATTTGAGATCTATTTCAGGATTTTCTTATCCATATGTAAACATCAATGGGTAATGGATGTGAATAGGTAATGAAATGAAGAGACCATGATCTGTCTAAAGTACCCCATGGATACCCTGAAGAGTGGGGTGAGACATGTTCATGACGAGGGGTTAGTTCAGAAGCGACAAGATCAGAGGGATTAATTAAAGAAGTGTATGATTTGTTACAGTCCAATGTTATTGATGTGACCTCTACAGAGTTCACAATGATGCATTGGTGTGCATGATGTGTCCCTTTCAATGAATTTCATCAGTTGAGGACCACCCTTGGGGCTAGTCCATGGGATGAAATGAGAGGAGAGTAATGCAGACTATATCAAGTGATAAAGAAGTGGATTCAGATGTTGATGTGACAATGTTAAAGGTATCTATGGGTATTAGGTCGAGGTATAAACATCACACTACCATAATACTTATTGTATGGGTTGTGTAGTAGTATGATGTCATATGGTGATGATTTGGAATCCAACATAGTGCCAAAGAAGGTATGATCAACTGACACAGCGGCCTAGTTAACACATGTTGACCTGATGTTCATACTATAATAGTTTCCTAGGTAATTCACATTTCCCAAGGACCTTATGTGGAATTATTTTCCATTCAATATTCAAATTTGTATTTTGTAGTGTATAGTAGGGGAACCTGGTGTGATCCAACTTAGATATATTTATTAAACCTTTCATGGCAACCTTGGTGCATGTGCATATCTTATATCTGATTTTAGGATAGGCACACCACATGCACTATATCAGACTATTATAGATCAATTGTATTTTGAGACAAGATATGTTAGTATTAATGATTCTACTAGGAAAATATTTAATGTGTTTTTTTATAAATTTGTATCTATAATGGGACAATTGTGTTATTTTTTGTTGTAATAATTTATGTTTCCACATGGTATATTTTGATACAGTATTGGGATGGTTTATTTATACAATCTTTTGTTGTGATTGATATTTTATTAGTTATTTAAATTTATTAACAAATAAGATCCATGGTCATAGTCTCACCACTGTATGAACTAGTCCCTCTCTCATTTTTGGAAGCCTCTGGGTGTGGATATTCATCCATGATTCTATATTAAGACCATAGATTGGGAACTAATTATTGTCCATATGCTAGATCATCATAGTGGTATTAGAGCTTTATTTTGACATAGAATTTGTGATTACGGTAGAATCATAATTTAGGAATGTTTAAAACCTTCTGATAGAGCATTGACTGATGAATCCTAGACATGATTCTACTGGGGAGTCCTTGTTAATAGGGGTTCAAGATTACTGATCATGGTTTGTGCTATTATTGATTTTGTATTTATTAAATATGATTGATTTAATAGAGATTATTAGTTATTTTATTCATCTCGGACCATTATTATGGGTTCTATGTTCATTCCCCATGATTTGGCATGATGTGCTTGCATTCCATCTTCATGAATGTGTGTGATTAGATTTTTATGACAGTTTCATTTTTTTAAAGTGACCAAAAACATTATACATAATTTTCCTATATTCCTTTTGGAGTAACATTATTCATTTAAACCATAGTATTTTCTATAATGTAATTTCATGTGGATCTTTGATATGATGTTTCTCTGGTGTTGGAAATGTAGTCCCTTTCTAAAGGGATAAAGAAAGACGCATAGTGGTTTAATGTTGGAATTTTAGGACATTGTAATGACAACCTATCATGTTTAGTAGAGGTTTGTAATTAAAAAACTTATCTTTGTATGGGAATGTGTTTCTTATAGGATTGTAGTTCATTTACTTACTATGTAAATAAAAACGTATATTATGTCTTCCCATATATCATCTTGGGGGAATTCTACATAACTGAGCTAGGTGGTTGTGAAAATCCCCAGGGGGTTTGTAGATAACTTAATGAGTGATATGGAAGAGATATGATGTTTCCCATGGGATACGATCATAGTATCGAGGTTCTATTATTAGGGCATTAAGAGTTTGGTACCTAGAATAGTGGATCATGGGTTGTGCTTTCTTATAGAATAGATAAAACATGGGTAGAAGATCATGGTGTTAATGTGGTTAGAATTTGAATGGGGTATTACTTGTGTTTTTTTGGTGAGCCTGACATGCTTGAGGGGAATAGTTATGGGGATAAGGATTTGAAATTGGTGTTTATGAGATTATAATGATATTAGAATGTTTTAGGTTATATGATCAGGATTTATGAGATAATGTAGTAAATTGATTTCATTGAGATATATATATATATAGTTAATGATAATATGTGAGAAAATTATGAAATAATGATAATTATTTTATGGGAGGAGAATTAGTGATGAAAAGAAAGTTTTGTTAATGTATCATGTGTATAGTTATTTACACAAATGTTATATAAAATTCCTAGTTGAGTATTCAAAATGTTTATCAGTTATTTGAAGATCTATTTTTAGTTGGTTTTGTTTTGGATGAAATCAACCATCATTGTGGAGGAACTATGGTGGTGATAATCGAGTGGGAATGGTGGCCCATGGTTTTAGTCCGTGAAAAGGGGTCTTGATTTTTGTTCTTGGGTATGAGTAGTACAACAAAATCCAAGAATTATTTATCTAAATAAAATAAAGTATAGGCCCTATTGAAGAGTCATTTGAGATCTTCAGTGGATAAATGATAACTATATTCCTCTTTTGGAAAGTTCCATGTCATTTTTGTGTGAAAAAACATAATGACAAAATGGTATAAGTTAAGGTGATACTATTTAGTAAATGGATGTGGGGACGTTGGGTAGAGGTTGGCGATAAAATTTTAAAAAATATGGTTCGTAGAGTAATATTAGATTTAAATTTCCGATTAAGTGTTTATAGATTCAATGTATTGGAATCGAGCTTGGGGTATTTTGGAGTGACCAATGGAAATTTATATATAAATTCATGATTATTGACATGGTTGGTTGGGTGAACTATAGTTCTCTATGTGATTAGATATATTAATCAAGGATCTAAAGATAATTCAAAGGTGAATCATAGTTCATCATATGTGTCTAGAGGTGAACCTAGTTTGTTGCATGACTCATATGGTGAATAAACTTATCAAACATAGTGATGGAGTACATTTGAATGAAAATTTATGATTAAGAAATATATGTTGGAGGCAAGGCTTGGGTAATGGGTAGGAACTACATATAGAGGTTATTAGTGAAAATTTTGATTTGAATATTTCTTTTCTCTTGAGGATGGGTTCATGTGTGTGACTATAAATCATTGGATGAATATTCCCATAAGTTTTTTTATTAGGATTGTTTCTAGAATATGGACATGGTGAGAGGGAAAAATATATTAAGATTCATGTGGGACATGGTTGGTGGGTTGGTGTACAGTTAATTTGTTGATTTATATTGGCAATTCTTATAACAGGGAGCACTATGGTTTGGAATCAGCATCCATGAGTGAATACTTATGCTTAGAAAAACCATATACCTCAGGAAGAACTAATTAAAAAAACCATGGAATATTTGGAGAGATGACTATTGGCGGGGTTCATCTTGATGTTTTTGTTTGTAGTGATTGGGTGTCTTAGATTCTATGTAATAGTGCGATCATATGGTAAGCATTTCACAATAGTGGCTTATTTTATATTCGGGGTTGGAATAAAACTATTATATAGTTAATTGAGGACCAATAATGGATAATAAAATGGGAATAATGATTAACACAACTTACTTAAGAAGAAAATTATTAGGGGGCTTATAGACCAACATTATTTTGTGTTGGAAATTTATATGCGAATTCAGATTCTTATCCAGTAGAAGGGTAATTTTGAGAAATGAGACTCGGTCTCGGAAATTGAGTGTTCATACATTCCCAAATGGTGTATTTTGATGTGGTTTTTGATATTGTAGATGCTCAGTGTGTCCAGGATGATATAAAATAAGTTTCAAGTAGTCGGTCTATGGGATAATTTTAGTAGACACTGACTAATGGGGGGAACCCATTATTTACTCCATGAAATTTTATGTTATAGGGAGAGGCCATATATTCTAAAATGTATAAGTCATTTACTAGGAGTTCATGCTAGGAAATATGTGTTAGTAGATTTTTTATTTAATAAAATGTGGCATGGTCCCATTTATTGGTAGATGAATCACACATGTTGAGGTCATCTCAATAGAAACTCTACCCTCAATTACACCCATTTTCCTTGATGCGTTCTATGTGATATTTCATATTGACTATGTGTAAGATATCTCACTTTGTCTCTTTTTCATTGGATAGAAGTCAGTAGGACTGATACTGGTCTAATTTTGGTTATTATTGTGTGATGATTCCACTAGTGCATGGTAGAATCATGAAAAATCAAAGGGTATTTCATTAACAATGGCTTGATGATAGCCCAATTTGATGTGTTGATATTGTATATCACTATTTTGATTAATCTAATCAACTAACAGAATTTTATTTATTGTTTTCCGGAAAAAAAATAAAACAATTTGATAGATTTCTATGTATCAGATGATAGATATTTTTTCTATGTTGGTGTTGGGTGTGTTCCACACACTATCTGTTATAAATTGATGTAAATTTCAGGGCAGTGATTGTTCCCAAGGAGTTTTCTGATGTTTCGTCCAAATTGGAATAAATTATATTATTATTTAAAAATGATTATAATTTATAATATATGGTTTATGATATTACTAATGTTGTCAAGTAGAGGTATGAGAATTGATGATCCATGGATGATCATGGACGAGGCTCTACATATCTTGACAAGGATGATAACACCATTTTAGTGGTAGGTGGGCCAATTAATACAATATCATGAACTAGTTATGTGTGATTTTTCTATTATATTTATGTTTCATTCATTTGATAATAATTAATAGGAATAATTTATGGCTTGAGAAATATATTGAATGGCTTTGTCTATCCTATTATAGGGTTATGGGAGGTTATGTTTCTATGAAATTTTGAATCACTGTGAAAATTTGTTTCTAATTTTTGATAGTGAAATTTGAGATGATTTTAGACCCTGAATTTCTTTAGGATTGGATAGATATTTTTTTATACAAGGATGGGTTTACCAAGGGTGATTTAGGATGTTGTGATAGGTTTATTCATAATGGTAATGGGATAGTTGATTTTTTTATATCTATCCTAATGGGTAACACATGGATGATAATTTTCTGTGGATTAGGGAGCCCCAATATAGGGATGGGTACATTTGGATGATATTAGGTGTTATATAGTGGTGTTACCTCTAGGTGAAGGGTTTTGAAATTTTCTGTAGGCAAGGTGAGATGGTATTCAGTGTCATGATATAGTTTTTATTGGCCACATTGCACAAGGATTACAAGGGCCACAACTTGTGACATCTTGGGATAGTTTGATGGTTTCCTGGCCATGAGTCATGAGGGACTTTATGGGGATGTGGATCATTCCAACATTTATGGATCGAGATGGTCCAATGGGATTTTTTGTCAAAGATAGGTGACATGCATGATGTTGTAATGGAATGTTTTGACCGTGATGGGTTTAGAGTACACATTTTATTCAATGAATGAAGAGTAGATGATTAAGGGATATTTTGGGAGAGACTAGAATCATAGGATCGTCTGGATAACTAAGTGATGGGATTTAACATTGTGTTCTTGATTTTTCCTCCCTAAATTTTTTGAGGATGGGTTACTGCTCATGATGCAGACCATTCCATGAATCTCTAGGGTTAATGAATTCCATTGGGGAAGGATGATGGGACAATGTGAGATGAGACTGATGGACCCTGCCTTGAGTGATGTGAATTTGTTTTGAGATATAGAAAAATGATTTACCATAGTATATAATGTTACTTGTTCAATTTTTCTCTGTCACCCTACACAAAGACCCTGCGTATGAGATGGGAAATAATACAGTGACAAAATTCAATGTGGTGTAATCATACATTACAACGAATTTGGCATGATCGTGTGGAATGGATTCATTTTTAGAACACTATAACTAGTGAATAAGGATTCACAATGGACTATTTAGAACCTGTAATCCAAGGAACTTGTGTAACATGTTTATCATTTTCAACATGTATAAACATATATGTTGTAGTATACTAGGGGAACTCTATGAAGCGCTAAAAAGATACATTTAAAACACCCAAAATGGGAATCTTAGTAGACATGGAGAAATTATGTGTATAATTATGTTGGGAAGAGGATTGCAATGGATCTGGTTAGAGTACCAAAATGGTATATAGAGAATGAAAGTGTGAGTCTTGTGGTTGGTATTTATTCTAGTGTATGTGTGTGTTTTATTTTTTCTTATTTATTATAAATGATCAAACTAGGGGGAGACCAGTAGTTGAATGATGGTATTAGTTTTTACGATTAATTTTGATAGATTTTTTTTATTAATTCATCATTAATATTCATTGATAATTATTTGATCATTTTATCATTTTATATAAATTTAATTGTGATAATAGGCTCAAAAAACTTTATATCAAAACATAACCACTGCTCAAAAGCCATAAGAATAAAAGGTGGAAATATTGAGATAACAAGGTGACCCAGGACTAGGTATTTCTATCTGGTCTTGGGTTGCTGATTAACAATCCCTATGTGAGTATCTCAAGCGATAAATTAGGTGTTCAATATCATTACTAATTTATGTCCTTCAAATAAATAATTAATTTCCAAATCTTTAAAATATAATTTAAATATATAGGGGTGTTCATTGTGTATTTTTGTAACCCCATGGTAGTGTAACTTAACCTAAAATAATTTCTTCAAGAAAACTACAAATAATATGTGGTCAAAGTGTTAAATCGGGTGTATACATCATGAGACCTGGTAATTTATCTTCTATAGAAGCATGAAACATTTTACAAATATATGACTAATACAATAAATTTATCCTCTTATAAATCTACTCATCAATCAACAAATGGAACATTATGTTCTTTGATGACAATAAAATATCTGATAATAGTTACATTTTCTAGAAAATAATGATGTGAATAGTCACTCGATTCTTCTTCTCTTCTATGTATCTTGTCATTATCTTCACCAGATCCATCAAACTAGTTTCTATAATCTCTCCCCACTAAAAACCTTCCATTTAATTCCTCCTCACCATTTTATCAAATATACAAAATCACTCAAGCCTCACACTTCATAACTTCTATCATTTATTAGTCAAGATTCAATATTATAATATTGAACCATTATCAGTTGTTGATTACCTTTGATCTGTGGTCACTATAACTCTTTGATTCACTATACCCAACTCTCGAACACCCACAATTATCCTCTACTACACCTTAGACTAATCATATTCGAACATGAGTTCACTTTTTTAGAAAATTTGTCTTCATGAGGGAAATAAATATCCCCATTCCATAAAAAAAAAGAAATGTGTAAATGAAAGTGTAATGAATTGAAAGCATTTATGGTGGTTGTAGGTATATCCTCCCTATATGTGAACCATTTATTTCTATTTTCACCATCTATAACATAATGAAAATTCACGGAATATGGATCAAGGATAGGGAGCATAAAATATTGGTCAATAATTTATTCAACCACTATAAATCGACCATGAAAATTTTCATCATTAAATAATGTTTAATAAAAAAATTAAAATATATTAATAATACCAAGACAAGTTAGGGAGTTTTTATTCATGAAAATAAATTCCATTAATAAAAAATATTTATTCAAGAATACAAATAATTTTGTGGAATGAAAATAATAACACCCTTCATTACAAATTTTTTTCAAGAATCAATGTTCAAGTCCACACTATGGATTCATTCATAGTTTTTTCATGATCTAATATTAATCATTCATTTTTTTCCAACTCCAATATGAATTCCAATATCTAATTATTTCCTAAATCCACCTTAGTATTTTTCAAACATTTCTATCTAATACAAATTGTTTTCAATCTATGGGGGTATTCATAAAAAGTTTTTTTGAAAGCAAATGTACATACCTAATTCCAAAAAAAATCTTGATATAAAGATTAAAAATGAATCTGTAATGACCCTGAAGTTTCAATGAAATTTGTTTCTTAAATTATTTGAAAGTTTACGAGTCCGTGGTTTCTGACAGAACCTAATTCTGAGGACCGGTGATCCCAGAATAAATTTTTGAAGTTTAGTTCGGGTGCGTTCAATAAACGTTTGTGCGTGGTTTTCTATCTTTTGAACCGATCCTCCGAATTGAAATCCATTGACACCAACGAACTCATAATGCCAGTATTTGCATAAAGTGACCTTTACCACAGTTGCGTTTGATCGAGAGGAGAAGTTAATTTTTGGAGATTCGTTAAAAAAATAATTATAATTATGTGTACCTAATTTTTACTTGATTTTTCTTATTTCCTCCAAATAGGAGTTAGAGGTGGGTCCACACACCATGTAACCTCTCATGAGAGGATTTAGTGTGGTGGGGACCACATGAACCCAAACCCTTTCACCTCCCCTCTTTAACTCCCTTTAACCCCTCTCTTAACTCCCCACCTCCCCACTTTAATTCTAACTCTCCATCTCTCTCCATTAATTTTGCCAACACACTTTAATAAATTAATTGATCCACAATTAATTAATTAATTTAAGTGTTTAAATTATGAATCTCATGTTGAGAATAAAATAAAAGACTAAGCTATTATTTTTGGGTTGTATTTTGGTTGTGTTGGGGAGGCTTTGGATAGTTAGTGGAATTGTTTTTCTCTCTCGATGAGGAACAGTGAAATCCACGAAGAACGACATCCACATTGACGAAGAATGTCGATTCCACCGATGAACGATGACGTGTCTTCCTTCCACTTCCTCCACGTCAAGGTAGAAGACACCGCTCGCGAGGAACACCGTCTACGACAATTTCTCTTCCTCCAACGTTGACGGGATGAAATTGTTCCCCACGATGTCGTTCTCCACGATGATGTCTTCCGCGACGCCTGACTACAATGACGCTCATATTTCACGGCTCATCGACAATCAATCCTCAATTAAATGGTAGAGGGGTTTGTATAATTTTAGTTTAATAAAATTATACTCTTTTTGTTGTAGAATGAAAGTGATCATCGAGGCCTCTTGATATCGCTTAACGGGGAGGGCACTTGCCGAAAAAACATGGCCCAACAACCCTCCGTTGATCCACTTTTATAATGGTGATAGAAGCGGTGTCGGGAGAGGCGACGACAACCGAAAGAGACGACGACCAGAGAAAATGGTGGCCCCGCACCGGCCGTGTGCGGAAGAAATGCGACCTGCAACCGCGGGCCGCTCGGTCGAAGAATAACCGGCTAGCCGGGCTAGAGGAACCGCAACTCCCCATGGCGCCCCACTGCAGAGGACCACCGCCCGCACTCCACGGGCCGTTTCAGCAGACAAACTGCTCGGCATGTCAGCTGGGCAGGTTGGGGGAGGTTGTGGCACCCGTAGGTGCCGCACGGGAGGACAGCGGCCCGTCGTGCGGGCCGCTCACGCCGAGATGACTGGCTGGCTTCGGCCGTAGGACTGGAGGGGCAGTGCCGCTTGGCACCAATGGTTCATGACCCCTCCACCCCCCCCCCCCCGCATCGCTCGGCCATCCTGGCTGAGCCGCGGGCCATGTCGCGGCCCGCCGGGCCTGGCCACACCCCACCGAGCTGTGTCATGCCACACCAGGCTGGGCCACACTCCATCGGCCCAGGTCGACCATCAGTTGGGTCGGACCCGCCAAACTAGGTCGGGCTGACCCGCCAGCCCACTGGGCTTGACGGACCGAGCCCATTTTTCTTAAACCTGAATATCATCTAGACCGCACGTCTGATCGACGCGCCGTCTGTGGCACAAAGATCCTTGTGACGAGGTGGTACTTTTGCGATACTCTTAGTGAGTTTTGGATGAATTTATAAAATGGATGAGTTTGGATCGAGTGTAAATCCAACTGGGCCCCTGGAATGGAAAAGCCAATATCTCTCAGACGAGACATCTGTTTGACGAACCGTTAGCAGAGCTGGTAAAATCATTGAGAAATAGTCCCTTGAGTACACCCCATGGGAGTTCTGTGTATAGTTGAGTTACGGTTGGGTTGGTTCGTACATGAAACCAACCGGGCCTCTGGGGAAAAAATGCTAATAACTCGTAGACTGAGCGTCTGATTGATGCGTCGTCTATTGCATTGAGACCCCTATGATGTGGCGGTCCTTTGAGATTCTTCTACGTGAGAATTAGTGACACTTGAAGTATCTGCTTGAGGATCATGGAGTGGACCCTCCTTGTGATGAGCGAGAAGATCGTAGAGACCTAGTAGCTGACTAAGACTTGATGATTGCTGATCAATCAACTTAGAGGGATTCAGGTGGCCCAATGGGGAGCATATGGATGTAGCAGCCGACCCACGGTGGAGGGGCACTTGGTGGTAGTAGTAGACCCGTGATACTCGACAGAAGGAGTACCTCTGTAGGCTATGAGGGGGAGAACTTGGTTGTAGAGGCATACCCATTGTGGGAAGCGCTTGGTTGTAGAAACAGGCCCACGGTACTCGATAGGTGGAGTACTTCAGCAGTCAAAGGTCAGTAGGAAGCTCTTGGTTGTAGCGGCAGGCCCACTATACTCGACAGAGGAGGAGTTCTCTAGCAGCTGTGGTTTCGACTTCGTGAATAAAAATCATGGTTTTAGCTGAGTCAGTGACTTTTTGTTTTCCTCATGATTGAGAATAGTTATTTGATAACTTAGGTATATGTATGGGCATATACCTAAGTAATGGTCATCCATTGAAACCATTCTTTGTGGATTATCCTTTTTGGATTTTGTGATACCTTGAGGGTCTCACAGTCCCTACTGAGTATTGTTATACTCACCTCTGCATGGCCTATGTCTGCACCTCATTGTGTTGGATGAAGATGACGGACAACGCTGACGGAGGCCGAGAGCGCCAGGACGGGACGGTACCCGTAGGTGGACTTTAAGACGTTTCGGTTCACGATGGAGTTTTATGGATGAGGAGTGTTGAGGAGACCATATGTACCTACCCTTTAGGTAAGAACCTAGAGGACAATCTAGGAGCTACTTTCACCTTTTAGCTATTTGTCTTTTTAGTTGTATTTTCTTTCAATTGTAGTTTTTCCTTTTTGTTGGGTTTGTATTTCTGGACCCTTTATACTTTTGACACACATGTTATATATATTTTCATAGTGTTTTCTTCCTCTTTTAATATAGTTGTGCGTGTTTACGTTTTATAATGGAAATGCCTTCCCAACATTAGAAAAATACTCTTTTGGTACTAGTCTCCGGCCCCTGGCCTATGGAAGGCGGGCTTCTGGTAGTCACAATGCGTGCCCCGGGGGACGGTTCGTGAAAAAATGGTATCATATGAGTCATTTCTACCACAGATCATAGGACTCTGATATTTATTTTTATGAAGAAATAGTGTTAAGGGTACTAAGTCTGGTTTTCAGTTCAGGCAGTCCACTGTTGGTGCGGGCAGCCGACGTATCCATACAGAAGGACCCTGTCTTCTGAATTCCCACTCAGTTCACGAAAACACTGATTGCGTGTGTATTTTCAAAATTTTTCCGTTAACTCAAATCAAAACATGTCAGCTCACCAGGTATAGTTTTTTTATCGTGTCACATCTGTCTCTTTTAGGTTGCCTCCCCACAGATGACCAGTTAGAGCCCCAAGAGTTGTACGTACTGACAGCCCGCCGCGCGATGAGGCCTTTGTACAGGGACCTCTTCTAGTTGAGGCACCAGTGGAGGCACCAGTGGTACCACTTCCCGTTGGGCCACCGATGCCACCAGCCCCAGCTGCCGAGAGTGCACACCGCTTGAGCGTGTTTCATGAGTTCTAGCACTAGAGGCCAACTATGTTCTGGGGAGAGACGGACCCACAGGCGGCTGAGGATTGGCTGGAGGCTGTGATGAGAGATTTCAGGCTAGTAGGGACACCAGTAGACTACATGCTGATCCTTACTGCCAGCCTCCTTCAGGAAGCAGCAGGAAGATGGTGGAGCCTGATTCTCCAGGTCCACAACGAGGCGACACTTCTTTGTGCAGACTTCGAGAGCCTGTTCAGAGGGGAGTATGTCTCATCCACCCTTAGAGCGGTGTGGATACATGAGATACTTGATCTTCAATAGGGTTTCATGAGTGTAGATCAGTACTCAGCGAGGTTCACCGAACTCTCGCACTACTTCACTGATATGGTACGTGACCCGTTCTTCAGGGCTCAGACCATTGAGCAGGGACTCAGGTGAGAGATCAGAGCTTCAGTTATCTCTAACAGCATCCCGACATAGACGAGAGTGTTGGAGCGAGCCCTCTTAGTGAGGATTTTCCATGCTGAGCATTCTCCAGCAGCGAGACCCACCACTAGGTGACATGCAAAGGAGTCTTCTACAGCTGGAAGTAGACAGATGAAAACAGGGTCCAAGATGACCAGACCCACAGGTGGTCGACCTCATGACTCAGGATTGTGTGTGCGAGGCACCCGGGATTGAGAACGACTTACCCAGAGCGGAGAGTGTTACTCCTATGGGAGGCTTAGCCACAAGGCATGTCACTGTTTGACCCACCATACAGACTATCAGTAGATAGATGAGGGACCTCCCAGGCAGAGGAAGAGGTTCAATCAAGGTGGACCGTAAAGAGAAGGAGACCGAGGCAATGGAGTTGGCCGTGCAGCTGGTGGTGTACGATGCTTCGAGGTGTTTCCACCACCACCACCAAGAGGTCCACCCCAACCACGGGGAACAGGTGGATAGGGGAGAGCACAACTTTAGGCAGCTAAAGCATACGACTATGGAGCTCCATAAGCAGGTGGACAAGAGAGGGACTACTTCCAGACATGGAGTCCTTTGTTCTTTGTGCTTCTAGATTCGTTAATGTCGTTTGTGGTTGATTTGTGTCTTTGTAATTCTATCGGAAGTAATAAAAGACACTTGTCCTTGTGTCGTTTTCTTTTCTTCCATTTTGTGTGGTTAATACTAAGAGGTTCTGGTTAAAACTGTTGACTTGACCCTCACTTTTTAGATTCCTACTGGAGGAGACCCAATGACCACAGACTGATTCTGACAATGTGACTCCACCAATGGAGGTGAGAGTAACGGTTGAATCTCTCAGTAGTAGCTTCGAGGCCTTATGACGTCGTCCATGACATGAATTTGTACCATTCATGTCCGGATTGACTATATTAGGCAAATGACATGGTTCATCAAGGTGATGAGACCAGATTTCTAATTTCAGCAGAGGGGAAATCATAGCAGGTCTTTTAAATAATAGTCAAAGAAGGGTGGAGATGAGATCTTCTAAATTGGCTAGTCTCACCCATAGTTCGTTGGGTGAATGATTTACAGTCACTTCCCCACTTCTTCAGTGAGTCTGGGAGGTGCAGCGTGAAGACGTTGACTGTAAGACGTGACGTGCTCGGATATCCTCAGGGCAGACTCCTGATGGGTTTTCTGAATGTAGGGAGTCAGCTCTTGTAGGACCAGATATGGTTCAGGCTACGACAGAGAAGGTGCAGATCATCCCGGAATGGATGAATACTGTACAGAGAAGACAAGTGTCCTATGCCGATATGAGATGGAGACCACTTGAATTTGAGGAGGGCAACCACATTTTCTTACGTGTCTCACCTCGACGGGGTCTGTGGAGAATAGGCTGGGGAGGAAAGTTATCTCCACGATTCATCAGACCTTTCTAGGTCCTTAGGAGAGTAGGAGAGGTGGCTTACTGCCTGGACCTTCCACCTCAGTTGCACTAAGTGCACAACCTCTTTCACGTATCACAGCTGAGGAGATACGTGCACGACCCGTTCCACATCATCGACCATGGGGAGATGGACATCGATGAAGTGGTGACTTTTACAGAGGTCCCGGTGGAGATCGAGGATTGGCAAGAGAGGTTCCTACATGGATGATTGATTCCTCTTGCGCGCATTCACTGGAACCATGGGAACCTCTAGGAGAGCACATGGGAGTAGGAGGCTCAGATTCATGCTCAGTACCAAATAAGATTCCCTAGTGTGTGTTGTAGCTCTACGGGGACGTAAATCCCTATGGTGGGGGCAATGTAAAGACCTGGAAATTTAAAAGAAATTATTTTCGTAAATGCATTGTAATTTTACGAGTACGCAGTTTTTGACGACACCTGATTCTGAGGACCGGTGAGCCCGGAATCGATTTCTAAAGTTCTGTTCGGGTACGTTCAGTAAACGTACATGCTGGTTTTTCTATATTTTGAACCGGTGCTCGGAATTGGAATCTGAGGACACCGATGTACTTTCAATCATGATATGTGCTTAATATGACCTTTACTACAGTTTCTTTTGCTCAGGAGGAGAAGTTAATTTTTGGAGATTCGTTAAAAAAAAATTATGTGTACATAATTTTTATTTGATGGTGGTTATTTCCACCAAAGAGGAGTTGGAGGTGGGGCCACACCCCACATAACCATCCGTGAGAGGATTTAGTGTGATGTGGCCCACAAGAACCCAAACACTTTCACCTCCCCTCTATAACTCCTTTTAACCCCTCCCTTAAATCTCCACCTCCCCACTTTAATTAAAACTCTTCACCTCCCTCCATTAATTTTTACAACACCCTTTAATTAATTAATTGATACACAATTAATTAATTAAATTAAGTGTTTGAATTTTTAATTTCATGTTGAGATTAAAATAATAGCCTAAGATATTATTTTTGGGTTGGCTTTTGGTAGTGTTGGGGAGGCTCCGGAGAGTTAGAGGAATAGTGTTTTTTCCTCGATGAAGAACCGTGACAACCACGAAGAACGAAGTCCACTTTGACAAAGAACGCCAATTCCACTGAAGAATGACGATGTGTCTTACTTCCTCTTCCTCCGCATCAAGGGAGAAGACACCGCTCGCGAGGAACTCTTTCTACAGCAATGACTCTTCCCCCAAGGTTGATGTGACATCACTGTTCTCTGCGACGCCGTTCTCCTTGACATCGTCTTCCGCGACGCCCAACTACCACGACGCTCCTCTTCAGTGACTCATCGACAAACGAACCTCAAATACGAGGTAGAGGGTTCATAAAAGTTTTGTTTAATAAAATTATACTCTTGTTATTGTTGAATGCAATTGATCATCTTGGCCTCTTGATATCGCATAACATGGAGGGCGTGGGCCGAACAAACATGGCCCAACGACCCTCCATTGATCCAAGTTTATAATAGAAATTGAAGAAGTATCGGGAGAGGCGACGCCAACCAAACGTGATAGATACTATAGATAATGGTGGTTGTGCACCGGCCACGTGCGGAAGAACCGCCACCTACAACTGCGGGGCGCTCAACCGAAGAAGAACCAGCCGGCCGTAGCCGGGCGAGCTGGAGGAACCACAACACCCCATGGCGCCGCACTGCGGAGGACCACAGCCCGCGCTCCGTGGGCTTCTTCTATGGAAGGAAAAAATGGCTCATTATCCAGCCATGTTATAAGAGGCCGCGACACCTGCATGTGCCGCACGGGAGGACATGAGACCGATGTGCGGGCCGCTCGCCCCAGGAAGACCGGTCGGCTTCAGCCGACAGGATAGGAGAGGCGGTGCCGCTAGTTAGGGAAACCAGGGGACCCCCCCCCCCCGCTTCGCTCGGCCACCCGCGGGCCAGGTCGCGCCACGCCAGGCCGGGCAACGCTCCATCGGGCTGGGTCGACCCTCAGTTGGGTCAAACCTCCCAAACCAGGTCAGGCTGAACTACCAGCCCACTGGGCTTGACAAACCATGGCCATTTTACTTAAACATGAATTTCATCTAGACTGTGCTTCCAATAGACTCTCCATCTATGGTATTGGGATCCTCACAATGAGGTGGTCCTTTGGCGATACTCTTAGTGAGTTTTGGACAACTTTAGAAAATGGTTGGGTTTGGATCGAGTGTAAATCAAATCGGGCCCCTAGAACGGAAAAGCCAGTATATCTCAGACTGGACATCCGTTTGACGAACCTTCAGCGACTTTCGTAATCTTGTTGATAAATGGTCCCTTGAGTACACCCCATGGGAGTTAGGGGTATATTTGAGTTACAGTCTGGTTGGTTCGTACATGAAACCAATTGGGCCCCTAAGATAAAATGCTAACAACTCACAGACCGGGCGTCCGATTGAAGCGTAGTCTGTTGCGTTGAGACCCCTATGATGTGGAGGTCCTTTGTGATACTTCTATGTGAGGATTTTTGACACTTGGAGTATCAGATTAAGGCTCGTGGAGCGGACCCTCCCAGTGATAAGAGAGAAGATTGCAGAGACCTAGTAGCGGGCTGAGACTTGACGACTGCTGATCAATCGACTTGAAGTGATTCAGATGGCTTAGTGGGGAGATCTTTGTTATAGCATCAGACCCACAATGGAGGGGAACTTTTTTGTAGTGAAAGACCTGTGGTACTCAACAGAAGGAGTAACTCACTAGGCTATGAGGGGGGAGCTTGGTTTTAGCGGCATAACCATGGTGGCAAGTGTTTGGTTGTTGCAGCAGGCCCACAGTACTCGACAGGTGGTGTACTTCTGCTGTCCATAGTTTGTGGGAAGCGCTTGGTTGTAGCAGTAGGCCCACTGTACTCGATAGAGGAAGAGTTCTCCAGTTAATGTGGTTTCGACTTCATGAATAAAAATCCTTGTTTGAGCTGAGTGAGTGACCTTTGTGTTTTCCTCATGATTGAGATGAGTTAATTGATAACTTAGATATATGTATGGGTATATACCTAAGTGATGGTTATCCATTGAAATAATTATTTGTGATTTATCCTTGTTAGATTTTTTGAGACCTCGAGGGTCTCAGGGTCCTTACTGAGTATCGTTATACTCACCCCAGCATGGGATATGCTCACACCTCGTTATGTTGGATACAGTCGACCGATAGTGCTGACAGAGGCCGAGAGCGCCAGGAAGGGATGGTACCCAGAGGTGGACTTTACGACATTTCGGTTCACAGTGGAGTCTGACGGACGTGGGGTACTGAGGAGACCATCTGTACCTACCCTTCAGGTAGGAACCCGGAGGATGATCCCGAAGCTACTTTTACCTTTTAGCTATTTTTCTTTTCAGTTTTATTTTCTTTTCAGTTTTAACTGTACATTTTTGTTGGGCTTGAATTTTTGGCCCCTTTGTAAATTTAGCACACTTGTTATACAAATTTTCTTAGTGTTTTCGTCCACTTGTACTCTGGTTGTGTGTGTTTATGTTTTATAAAGGCAATACTTTCCCAACTATAGGGAAACATGCCTTTGGTGCTAGTCTCCATCCCATGGCCTATGGAAGGTGAGCTTGGGGTAGTCACGATAGTAGCCCCGGGGGACGGGTCATGACAGAAACATAGAATTCAACCTCACATAGGTAAAATCCTGATCTTATTATATAGGAATGTTTTTTCCAACAAGTTATTTTATTAATATATATCAACGAACCCATGTGTGTGATAAATATCAATATAGTTAATAAAAATTATATTTTCCATAAAAAAAATTAGTCCATCTTATCTACATAACTCTACCCAAAGGAAAATCATTATTTCTTCATATCAACTTCACCATCATAAAATATTTATGGTGTAATTTGATAGTATATATTTAATATATTCACTAGTTGATTATGTTAATGTCTTCAAAACTAAAAAACAATGTATTTAACAATCAAATAAAAATAAGGTCTAATAAATTTTCCTAACCAATAATTTTTCCATCCTACAAAAGAAAACAACTTATGTATGTAAATTGAGAAGTGCATTCATACCCCCTTGTGAAGAGGTGTTAAATCATACCACGTAATTTTTCCATTTTCATGAGTCTAAAATCTATATATACCAAAAACATCACTCTAGTAAATAATACACTACTATCACATTAATTTAGACTTCAAATTTTAGGATTAAAATTTCATTATAATCAATTATTATGTCAAGATCATTCTAAAGAACTATAATAACCCATTATTTTTAAATGATAATAATTTCTTGAATAAATGTTTTTTACATATTATAAAATATTATACACATGAAAAAAAATGAAACCAAAAAAAATTATATCATTTACAATGATCATTTCATTAGACATCTATAAAAAATTAAAATGAAGAATATTACTATTGGGAAAAAATATAAAATAGAATAGCTAAAATAGGAATTTATGGATTGTATCTGCCTACTAGAATTGTCACCCTATATAAAATTCTATAAAAATGAAATAAAATATTATTAAACTTGAAATTTTTTTATGAAACTAAAATATAATAATAGTGATAAAGTTTTATGATTTTTTTGAAGGAGTGAAGTGTTACTTATGTGGAATAAAAGGAAAATTGACAATTAGGATTTAACCGTTATATAACGGTCTGTAAAATTTGAAAACTAGTCAATATTTTTGTTGGTCAATTTTAGCATTACCAAATATGCCCATGGGTGATAATTTTACTATTATAATTGGTCTTTATATATATAAATTATAAAGGATAACAGATAGTTAATAGATAAACAATTTCCTTAATATATAGAGTTGTTTTGTATGAAACCAATTTTTGAAAACATGGCAGGGAGGTACATTAATTTGGGTTTTCCTTTGTCCAATCACAATATAAGATTGAAAATGTGAATATTGAATGAAATATACAATGGGAGAATTTAAATTAAGTTTACATTACCACATGGTCGATGTTATCTAAGCCACCCCAAGAAACTACCACCATCTCACACGTTACCCATATGGTGTGTGGAGGTTTAATAAGGGGTTATAGGTCCAAGCTATATTTGAATAAATTCAAACTTCTATATAAAAATAAAATGTTTTTTTGCATTATTTACTCTTAGTAATTGTATTCCTTATTGAAATTTATATTTAATTAAGATGAATTTCAAAAATTAATTTTTGTCATAGAGAAAACATAATTATATTTTTTAGAAAAGATATATATTTTTTAAATAATCCCAGGGTTTTAAAAAAATGAAATTGTCTTTTAAGTACCCTTTTTAAATAAAAATTATAAAATAATTTTATAATGTCCTAAGAAATGTATATAATTGTTAAATCTTTTACTATTTTTTAAAACTATTTATTTATATATATATATATGGATATTAATATTAAAATGTTAAAATTATAATTTTATATATTTATTTTCATACCATAAACATAATTTTTTAAATAATCATGTTGAAATTAATTTAGGAGGACTTTGTTATAATTTTCTACCATATTTTATATTTCTATGAATAGTAATAATTCAGTTTTTAATTTTATGTATATTTTATAACTTCATACTTATTTCATAATGATGTCAGAACTATTTAAGCACACTTCACAACATAAAATATTTTATTTCATGAATATTATTTATTTTAATATATTTTAATCATTTTATAACACTATAAGTTCTTTCTCGATGTCTAAATAAGAAATTTTGATATTTCAAACCATTAAATTATGGGATATTTACTCTTATATGGAAAAATAATTAATATAAAATTTGACAAAAATTTTCAATTCCATTTGAATAGCCAAGGGTATCCCAATTGTTTTTCATTTTCCACAACTAAGATCTCAACAACCAATATTTGGATATTATTAAACAATTCCCCTAATTTTTTTTAAATTCTCACCAGTTACACTGTTACCCTTCACACACAATACATCCTTCATGAATTTTTAGTTGTTTGTATTCCCATGTAGTCCCCTAAGGTTTCCTATATCCTCCATGGCACTATACTCATATTTTAAGAACAATCATTCAAGGTAAGGGTATTCTACAATTCTCTTTCCATTCAAGATACCTTTTTTAGGTGTCATGTCTTATAATTTCCAAACTAAGATGCTTATTTCAAATTTCTATCATTACACTATTGTATTAGAATTATTTTATAAATGGGAGGCATTATTTATCTTTCATTTTAACCTCTTCTAAAACCATGATTTATACCCATCATGTGTCCAAATGTATATCTCCAATTTCTCTCTTGTATACGAAAAATTTTCTTTTCACTTTTACTAGAATAACCAAAAAAAATTTCCATTTAGTTGGTATTAAAAAAATTTATACATGACTTATTTATTTGGGTGTCTATATATATGAAACTCACATTTCATTTTCTGTGTTAATATTATTTAATATTCATGTCTTTTAACACTTTTTTATTCCATGATTTTGAAAAGAAACCCTTTTATTATTCTCCATGGGTTATTAATGAAATAATTTTTTACGGTCTATTTTGATCAAATAAAGTTAATAAATATGAATGGTGCTTCCTAATAAAACTAAAATTCATTGGGAAAAGAATTTAATCTCTATAGATGACCAGTTTTATGATTCCTTGGTGAATGAGCTTGGTAAATTTAAATTATGTAATCTTCATTATATGCTTTTGAATGTGTCATTCAAATGTTATAACCACATTTTTTTTGTTTTGTTTTATTTTCTTATTATTATTTTATTCCACCTTTTACAAATTAATGTTATTTTATGTATTATTTTGAATATGTTCCAATATCAAAAGATATATGTATCTCTTGCTTATTTTGTTATAGGGATTTATGCTCACCATTTTCGTTTGATGCATGTCCCCAGGATATTTAATTCAGTAAAAGTAACTTTTGGTGAACCCATGAAGATATATTTAAAGTGGATTTTGGAAGAAAGTTTTATTATTACATGTATTATATAACTTATTTTCCAGAAACCTAACTTTAAAAGATCCTATATTTGTTCCATGAAATAAAATTTTATGTAAGGAATAGATGAAATTCCATAGGAAATATCTTGACATTGAAATAATCTTCATTTAATCATCCTTATAATGGATTATCACTTAAAACCATTACCGTCCACAAGTTATTCAACATCACTAAATAAGGAAAAATAATATAAACTAAAAATCAATATAAGAATATATTATAAACCAATGTATATACAATGTGATAGTTTTATGTCCCATGTTTTATATGAGTGACCTAGAAGACTTCAATATGATGGAAGTCTCTTCATATGTAACTCTATCTTCAGGAATGAACAAATTATCACTACATAATCCTCATGAGATATTCAATATTACATGATTCTCAATAGACTCAAATTACTTATCTTTGTATCTCGATATGTTATAGTGTCCCAATCCATTTACATATATTACTATATGATTTTAAGTATAAATATCCATTAAATACAAACCAAGGATTAAAAATACTTTTTTATTTAGAGGACTAGGTACACATTTCAAAAATATGAAACTTGAAAAAAAAATTATATTAATCATAAAAATGAGATCCTAAATCCTATTTTGGGTCCTACAATATCATATTATAACTTAGGGAATACATATAAAAATACGGTGAACTAAAACGTCTAGTAAGGCAATAAACCTAAGAATGATTCAAAGCACATGAGTTTGAGGGTGTAACATGATAACATAATATTAATAGATCATGAATAATCTATTGAAGAATAACATATAGAACATTGGGTCATATGATTATGGAAACATTGGAATGTGGTATAAAAATATAACATGTCCTGAAAATGAGTCATGGAAAACTTCCAAACTGACATCACTTAATAAAAAGAGTCCCATAATTGATTAGGATTACTCTATAATCACTTAAATAATATCTCATAAGTAGAAAAGATTACACAATTCAATGGATTTCAATCTATTAACACCCACTATAACTTTTAAATTCATTTGTGTTCCATATAACGAAATCGTGTATAAAGCATAATCAAAAGTATTAACCATAAAAAAGGGTTTCATAATCATGTCATAATGTGTAGCCAAATGGAATACCAGAATGGTTTCCAGGAAAGAAAGTATTAAATAATTATTGGAAATTAATAATTTTTGAATATGAATATATCATGAAAAATTATTACAATATAAAGTGATTATCATAAAATGAGTTGTGAAATGCGTCTCAAAAAGTACATCTAAAGAGAATCTATATGAAAATGGGTAATGCTTATTTAAAGAGGGTGAATAAAAAATACATTACATAAATACATAAAATAATTTAAAATCGTGTTCCATGTCAACTAAATAATTTTATAATTCATGGGTGGCTTAAATAATTTTAAGGAATGTGCATGAAATTGGGTAATAAAAAAAGATATGTTCATATAAATTAGGTTTGATTATCGTGAAGAATTGAAAATGGATCCTTTTAAAAAATATATTTCCACTAAAAATAAATATAAAATAAAAAAAGTATGTTTGTGTGCGACATATATACAATATATTAATGTTTTATCTAAGAAGTTAAGAAGAAAAATTGTGGTAAATATAGGGAAAGCACAAAAAAAAATAGGGAGGTTTAGAGGGATCACATACCTTCTCTCCTAATGCATTATTCAGATTCAAAAAATATCGTAGATAATTAAAATATATTAATTAATTATCTATTTTATGAATATATGAATATATATTTTATTTTTCATGTTTTTTTATTTTAAATTATTTAGATTTTGTAGAGTTATAATGCTATATTTTGTTATTCTAGTTGCATTTGTATCATGTTATCAAAGTCGGATCACCTATATATACTTATGGAATTTCATTATAAATGGAAATGAATGTATAAATGTAAAATTAATTTTTATTAATTCATAGGTAGAAATTTTTATGGTCCTAGACATGAAATTTTTCAAAAATTTGGATGATTCGTTTAAGAAAAACTAATGATAATTATTTCGTTTATTTTGTTGATTTTCTCAACAATCTCAAATTAGTTTCATTTTGTTTAATTTTGTGGAAAAATAATATTAAAATAATATAAAACCACATATTATATAGATATTTCTTTAGGTTTTAGAAAAAATCTTTTTTTTAATCCTTCCATGAAGAAATTTGTGGAAAGAAAAAAAATTTCTTCCCCAATGGTGGTTAACCGATAAAATATAGAAAATATATTAATTTTTCCTTGAATAAGAATAGATTATAAAATAGGTGGATAGAATTTATTCCATTAGAAATATAAATTAATAGTTTATATATATATATAGTAAAATTTAATTGTTATACCATCTTTGATGAAGGATGTTAGGGGAATATATATTAGAAACTAAATTTAAATATATAGTTTGAGAATGTTGCCTCTTGAATATCACATCTATAAAGGACCCCTTAAAGGACATAGAATATTCTTTGTGAGACCAAATGAACATGGAAATGTGTATGAGTGGGGAGGAATGTTTTTTTTGATATATGAAAATATACAATGCTTATATGGTGTGAGTATAAGGGCTGGTATTTATTGGTAGAGGAGAGTGGGGTTTTTGAATATTGTAATCATTAGTTTATTACATTTCTCAAAATAATCAATTTTGTTGATCGATATGACTCTATAAAATACATGGTTATTTTTAGTAATAACTAATGGGTTTATAAATTTTCCATGACTCAAAATGTTTTTATATTATAACTGTTAAAATTGTAAATTACTATATTTTCACCATTTACCAAATAATCATCTATTTTAAAAAATATTATAAACAATTTTCTATAATAATTTTTTGACCTAAAGATTAAATACATGAATCGATTTTATGAAAATAATGTTATAAATATGATAAATTTAATTTTTAAAATGAGATTATTTTTCCCTGTGAATACTAATTTAAATATTATAATCGATTTTATGAGGATTTGAAAAATTACTTATGGTATCATAAAATTAGTTTTTCATTATTATAAAACAAACTAATAATTTACAAATCCATTATATGAAAATTAAATTTATTTTGTATCATTATATTTTTTTTCTAAAATTATGTTTAAAACACTTACATTTTATAATAAAAAAACTATTAATTTATATTTTTTGAAACATTTATTTTCTTGTACCATAGTTTTAATATATCTAATTTTTATTTTATAAGAAGACTACATATTACTAGAAATATAAAAAGGTGAGGCTACTATTCTAATTATTATATTACTATTCCAAAATTTAGGGTACTATTTTAAGGGTCACATTATTATTACAACTGTCATATTTGCAATGCCCATATAGCTTACCTAGTTTCTATAAATATATATTATTACATTAATTATTAATTCTATTATATTTTAACACAAGGTTATATATAATTTTTTTTCAAATTGAATATTTTTTATTAAATTTTTTTTTTCGCAACAATTTCCATGAATGCTGTAGTTTGGTCAGATCTTTTAGATCAAAATATTCTTTTTATTATTTGATTATTTTGTATTTATTATCCCATTATAATGTATGAAATTATTAAGAACTAATTAATTATTACTAAATTGTTAGCATATTTCTTTATTTCTATTCTCTTAGTGATTTTTGTATATTGTACTATAAAAATAATTATAAGAAGGTAAATTAATTTTTTAAAATTATTGGTTCTTACATTTTTCCACCTAATAAAATTTCATCCTCAAAATTTCATGTTACATAATAATATGATAATAGGTGAAGGTACTTTTATTTAATGGATTCCTATAGTCCCCTTGTATAGATTTATATTTATGATTCCACTCTAATACTTTTACCAAGTGAGAGGTATTATTACATAGAACATTATCTCTTTGGTCCAATATCTTCATCGACTTCTCCACAGAAGGTATATCATTTTCTAGTTATACGAACTCTATTTTTAGTACATGTAATATATTTTATTTTTAATTCCTTTAGAGGATGACATGGAATACATCATGTACATGAGACATGATTGGTGGAACTATAAGATGATAGGCTGCAACTCAGACCTGATCAAGAATCTCAAAGTGGCCAATGTACCTATGACATAACTTTAACTTCTTCCCCAATATCATGACTCACTTTCATGAATATGTGAAGTGAAATATATTATCTATGAGATTAAACTTCATGTACCTTAAATGACTATAATTTTATCTATTAATTTCACTTTGAGCATCCCTGATATCCTGTGGATGATATTGAATTTTTCAACCATTTCCTCATCGATTTTAGGTTCTATCTGCATGTGTTCACCAACTACATCCCAACATTCTTATTTTTACATATTTTACCTTATTTTTTTTTTCATATAGAGCCATTTTTAAACTTTATTTGGAAATACTGGTGTTTGGGAACTTGAGTAGTGTTGTATATTGATCTCATCCACCATTGATGTCCATCGATAATACCGTAAAATGTCTTCCAATGTTTGAATAGTCTATCCAAACTAGCCACCATTCATGGGGTGATAATTCGTACAACTATTTCTCTTAGTTTTTAGAAAGATTCAGGTACTATTCTAGATTATGGAGGTAATAATAGTATCTTATTCATATATATTCAATAATTTTAATCCATTGGGCCTTTCCACATCTCTAATGTATATATGTTCTAGTTAGTTATGCGGTAAGTCCCATCGAATTAGAATGAAGTTAATAGTATTATTAAAATGTTTCAAAAAAACCCATATACCATTATTTCTTCTATATTTATTTATAATACCAATTTCAATGTCCACGGTGATGTTTTACAATTTCCTAATAGGTATAAGAAAAGATTTCATCATCCCCATAGACATTTTCCTAGAGGACGTCACTTGATGACATACTAGGAACATTGTTATATATTCTAAGATCAAATTCCCCATTTTATACCACAAATAGTGATCCTTGAGATCTCAATACTTAATTGTTCTCCCTTGTTGGATAGAGAAGTTCGAGCTTTGTGCATTATTCATAAGACCCCATTTATGTCCATATATGATTGTACACATCTCAGGAACCATATATTACAACTCATTCATGATCAATTTTTGACTCCAATGACTTCCCATATATTATAGTTTCATAATAATTTTTTATTCCAACCATATATATTTGAGTATCCTTTATCTTCTATAAATGGTATGTTCAGTGTAACGCTATTGGTTTTTATAGAAAAAAAATCAAAATAATTTAATATTTTTTATATTTTTTATTTCACGCAACACTGAATATAGATTTTGTTAGAATAAACACCATGTTATTACATATTTTTAGGATAAACCATGTTACTAACTAAACATATAATACCCCAATATAAGCTTTCACTAAAATAAACAATGAATCATCACCTATTATACACAAAACTGACTTTTCATTAGTTACATGCAACATAGAGTTTCAATGAAATAATTTTTTTTATAATTAATTAAACGTTATATTTATAACATAGCTATAAAAAATAACAATATGAATAGTAATATCAAATTTTTAATTATTATTTATAATTTTTTTATATAAAAAAACATAATGATGATAAAACATATCATTTATTGTAGAGACTTTATCTGTTTGGAAATAAAATTTTCTCAAATGAACTAATTTTTTATATCATTCCATAAAAAATAATAACACTAATATTAGACACTATTTGAAATTTAAATTGAAAAAATAAATAGTATATTGAATTTATAATGTCAAAATCAGTATGGGTTGATTTTTTTTAGAGTAACATCATTTTTTGTTGAATAATGAAAAATAATTAATTTTAATTCAATGTGTTTTTTCATCAAATTTATTTTTATAGTAAAATTATAATTTAAGTTAAGTTTAATGTCACAATAGATCAATTTGACATATATAAATCCTAGTTATTTAATTTTAATTTTTTTAACACTATATTTAGATATAAAATTTTAATGATCTTTTGAACCTTCTACCTTTACAAACCCTATTTCTTACCACTTCTGAAAGATTAGAATTAAATGTAATTTTTCCTATTATATGAATTGAATTTATAAAAACAGAAATGAAATTTTTTATTCATTATAGTATTTATATAATAATAATATTGAATTAATTTTATACAAAAATATTAGTGAACGTGACTAAAATTAATTACAGATTTTAAGGTAATTCTTCGCTTATGATGTGACTAAACATTATACATAAGGGGAAAAATGAACTAAAAACTTCTTTAAAACCCATATTATGAACACATTTTATCAACAAAACTTCCATTATGGAGTTATTTTTGTTTTCAATTACTTTTTTTATGTAAAAACATGGGTACACTAAACATGTTTTCCAAAATACCAAGTGTGTCCCCTCCCTCATAAAAGGCCTCCACCTCTCACCCTTATTAAAACATTTAAATACACTTAATATAAGCCAATATTGACTAAATTAACTTCCTAACACATCGTAAATCTATCCATGAGTCCTACCTTGCTCATAAATCCATCTAAGGATGCCCTTTGTTGCAAAGAAAGATGGTTACACAAAGAAGAGGTGACATCATTCCTCATGATCCTTTCATTATTTTATTCATCTACTACCATGATAATTCTTAATCCATGAATAAATAATATCCTCATTATACTCAATATAATATTATTTTTTATGATATGGGTTCTATATACACTTAAACAGACATTATTCTAACAGGAAATGGACTTACTATTTTTGTGTACGGCGAACTACCACATTACAAAACGATGTAATTATTTTTAAATTTACCACCTATTATGGTTGGTAATTGTTATTTAAACACAATTTTTGCATGATATATATGATTTATATGATGTATTTATGCTTCTATAATTGTTATATTACATATAACATCATTCTTTTAACATTGTGTAAATATAATAATTTCATTTGGGGATAAATATACTATTGCCTCCTCCAAGAGATTAGATTCATTCACACAGTAAATGAAATGTTGTAAGGATAAGATTAGTGAAAATACATGTATATTTGAAACAATAATACTAATTTTGTAATATTATTTATATATATAAATATATGTCATTTACATTCTTTCTTTGAATATGATAAAAAATGGAAACATTATTCAGTCATACGTATGACCTAAAATCTCAATGAATAGTATGTTTTATTTCATATTTCTCTATTATATGGTTTTTTATAAATAAATATATAATTAATATAAATAATATTTCTATCATGTATTATTTTTTTGAAATCATGATATATGTATGAGGACCAAAAATATAAAAATTTAAGACACATGAGGGAAAAAAGATATTACACTAAGAAAAACATTAACATTGAATTATTAATATGAGGGTAATATAATGTCATAATAAATCAATATATGTTATTAGATATTGGATTATTGTTATTAAATATATTAATAATAAACTTATATAAATTATACTAGCAGGTTTTACATGTTCGAATATAGTCAATGCATATGGTAGGGGGAATTTAAATACCTTTTTATTTACATGAGTTACATGAAATATTCACCACTCGATTAGTTTTATTTGTATATATACAATCTAATGAAATTTTATATAATTAATTAATTTTATGTAATTATATTTAATCATTTAATTTTATATTATTCTTTCATGGGGATTATGATTGTTAATTTACTCAAGTAGTAAGGGTTTTCTCATCATAATTTTATTTTTCTCAAGACACAAGTCATGCCCACATAATATTTATTATATATAGAGTTTATACTCACCATAAATTTATTCCAATATTATTATAAATAAATTTATGGTTATTTCCATATACATTTAATAATATTTCATTATTAGGCTATATATTTCCAATGTTACCAAATTGGTCAAGTAATTTTGTATGAATTTTCCTTCTATGAATCACAATAAATGTCATTAACCTATATTTTTTATGAGGTGCATACACTACATTTGACATGTTAAATCATGTATATACTTATATTAATTATATTATAAGCTTCATATAAATTAATTTTATTATATAGAATTTATAATTCACTTTTACTAAGTGGTAAGAGTTTATTGAAACGATCAAATCTTTTAGCAAGACTGTTTATGATTGTGATTCAATTGATTAATGTTTATGATCCATATCTCAAGATAACACACTAATATTATTATCCTACATATATTGATGATATATTAATGTATTGGTGTAATATTTTTCAATATTTGGAACATATTATTATTAATAATTTGTTTTTAAGTAAGTGTGATTTTACCTCTCTCTTTAGTCGGAAATATGTGTTCATTAAAAATCATGTTTTCTAAAAACAATTTTCAAAATAGTTTAAAGAATTAGTTATATGTTTTCACATTATTTTATAATTAATGATTTTAAAAAAAATTCAATATTTCTTTATAATTATCTAATGTATTTTCAAATAAATGGTTCTCATAACATTTTTAGGATTTATCTACATTTTTTCAAGTTCTTTTTATTTACAAAGGTATTAAAATGTCTTGAAGAATATTTTATTATTTTATAAGAAAATTGTTTTCAAAATTGTTTCATGATTATATTATAATTTTTCCTGGAATATGGTTTAAAAAATCATTCTTATTTTACAAGTTTTAAAGGAAAATAGTTTTCAACATGTTTCCAGGATTCATTTATAATTCTTCAAGGAAAATAGACTTCAAAATGTTATCAATATTATTTTATATTTTTTTAAGGAAAAAGGTATTCAAAATGATTTCAAGAAATAATTATATGTTTTTATACTATTTTAAATGCAATTTTATATCAATAGTTTTTATGTTTTAAAAAACTATTTTTCAAATAAGACAAGATATTTTCTAGAATAAATGTTTGTGAATATTATCTGGATATTATTTTCCTTATAAAATGACATGTTGATGTTACTCACTCATTTTTGGGAAATAATTCAATGGTACCATTCTTATTATTTCCCAGAATGAGTTATTTTTTTATGGCATGATGTTTATGAAACTTGTTTCCCTTTTATAGGAAATATGTTTAAGAAACTTATTTCTCTTTCATAGGTTATATGTTTATGAAACATGTTTTTATTCATGTGTTATTCTTTGAAAAAATGATTATAAAACCAGTATATATTACATAGGATATGATATTATTTAATGTTTATGATACCCATTTCATTTCATGGGTTAGGATATGGGTTTTTATGATCTTTTGGTACATGTACGTAAGATTTCATTATGAGATGTGTGAAACCTATATCTCCCTTTAATTAATTCATTAATTATATTTGTCTCATGAGATAATGATGTGAATCAACTTGATGGGATTGATACACTATGGGAATCTGGGGAAACCCAATCCCTTATAATTAATCCATTGTGACTAGGGATGGTGTCATGTTACACCTAGTTTGTGTTATCACCATGAAGATGAAATATGGGGAAACCTGATACACTTTGGGAAGATGGAGAAAACCAATACAATATAATAATATGTGGAAACCTGATCCCATATATTGAAAGGAATATGACTATGGACGGTGTTGTTTCTGTCCCTCTAACAATAGTCCCTATGATTTTCTCTAATATGTTCTTGAAATATGTATTGACATATAGGTAATGGTGTAACATTTTTATGTGTATTCCTGAATTCCATGTATTATTCCTATGTTATGATTTCATGGTTCACACTCTTGATTACATTTTTATTCATGTCTTGTGAACTACTAATCTTTTTTCAATTATTAATGTTTAGTGTATTCATAGTACGATCTAAAAATGTTATGATCAAATTCTCATACCCTTATAATAATGATTATACTTACATATGTCCCTTTTTTACCCTAATTGAGAATCTAAGATCTCGAATTTTTATGTTTTCATTCCCATAATATAAAGATAAATTTAATATATGATGTGTCTAATATGGATTCTGGTCTTGGAGAAAAAATTTAGATATAATGTTTCTCACTCATGTAATAGTGATTAAGTTTACATGTTCCCAAAGGTACAGAACTAATACTATCTTTGGGCGTCAGTTTATTTTATATCTTAAGAATTCCAAAAAATGATATAATGTATATGTATATCAAGACTGAGTATTAATAGTTGGTATCAATGATCAGTTTTATTCATACTTTATAAACTAGGATGACACATATTTTGTGATATCCCTAGGGATACTTCTAACTTTAAAACTAGGTATGTATCTGATGATAGGTATGAAAATGACTTAATTTTTAGTAAAATCTCTTGATATTTTGGTAAAGGATACAGTTATTTTATTCATATAAATAAATCATTATTTTTATACTATAATTATGCTTGGTTATGTCAAAAATTTACCAAGGATTAAAAACACCGGTAGGTGCGTTAGGCCTAACTCTAGCATAATGTGGTATAAGAAAAAATGACTTACTACACAACTAGTTTGACACTCCCATGGGGCAGCCTTTAGGAATTTATAAAATCTTAATGAACCATAATGAAGGATTTAAATATATGTTGGCTTTTATTAACCTTGAATATACCTAATCTATCTTAGTATAAGGAATGTTTCACAATTTAGACATATTATAAGTTTTTTTCCATGATTATGTGGTCTCTCACTATGATTATTGTTTCTTACTCAATACTTTCTTGTTTTAGTCAATTGAGGGAACCAAGAGAAACTAGGTTAACATTAAATAAGATATACAATTCTATAATGATCAACCAAATAGGATCTTCACTAGAGTGATTGGCGTTTTGATCATTCTTATAAGATTTTCATTGAACATGATTACCAATGTGTACCTTATCTCAAACTCACCAAGGAAGAGAAGGAATGTGTTCACTTTGATTTTGGGTAATAGATACCATGGATTAAAGAAGATTGAATTCCCTTTGTGTCAATAATGTGGAAATATTCAGTCAAATGAATGTCTTATAAGAACAAGAATATTATTTTACTATGGAAAAGAAGGATATAAAAAAGTAACTGTAATAAAAAGATAAATTATTTGGTTAATGAAATGGATGTGAATATTTAATTCCCTAAGACATCATTTTATGTAAAATGATTTAAGTGTGGAGTGAATGGTCATTATTAAAATTCATTTTCTTAATGGAATGATATTTAAGAGGATCAGCATGTTGGTATGAGTAATGTTTTTATTGCTACTAATAATGAGAAAATTGATGAAATTTGAAAGGAAATAGTTATTAAGTAAAACGATAAGGTATCCTTATTATGGATTATGTATAAAGAGTAATAATATATGTTTTTATATATTTAGATCCAAGAATTATGTTATATTTTTGGGGAAATATTCAAGGACATCCCATTTTATGTTTTTTTGTGAAGGATTTACCATATTATGTTGAATGTTTCTAATGGGTTGGTGAAGTGATATACTAAAATGGGGATATTTTGACCAAGGTAATATAACCCTTAATATGTTCTTTTTATTAAGATAATGTTGTTTGGATACTTATATTTTGGATAAGAATAAGTAAACTATACTGCATAGATTACCTTGTAACTAATAAAGGACTTGTTAATATATGGTTTATGATATCATTGATTAAGTTTAAAACATTTTTGGATGTAATGAATATATCCAGTAATTTTTAGAATAAATAAATAGACATTTTTAATAGGATTTATGGTAATTCATGTTATTACTATACATTAATAGAATATATGATGATGGTATTTAGTTTTTTGGAATCTGAAAACTAAAACCAACATTTTAATATATGGAAGATCAATTTTAAGTTGATTTCATAACCATCATTCAAATGTTTCTTATTTTTATATTTTATAAGGGATATATTTATGATCATATATGGAATGTTGAACTTAAACATTAGATAATTTTGGGGAGATTATAATATTATCTCACCATAAGAGGATTAATTCATATTGGATAACCTACTCTTACGAAACTGGTTTATGGTAACTTATGAAATATGGGATAACTTATCTTGGATCTATTGATCTATTTGTGAATTAGGAATGAAAATTTCATCTTTCTTTTCAGAGAGGAGATGAAGAGGGAATTTTTCAAGACCTGACCGAAGGGTGAGATTTTACTCATAAAAGTGAATGAAATCACATAAGTATAACTTCTCATGAAAATTATTCAACTTAAGAGAATGAATATAAAAAAAATGTAGTCCTACTACCTTATTTTTTGATGAATCAAATGTTCCTTTAGATCACCATATATTTATTGCTTTTTGATTGTTTACCTTATCTTAAATAGGTTCCCTATCACTATCCTCTAGAATATGATAGTAATTTTTCTATTCTATGACTTTTTTTTAACATTCCACCTATATTCTCCTATATGGAAACCCAATTATGACTTTATTTTGGTTAAAATTTATGGATCTATCTAAATATTTTTTAACGGAAGTTTAAGTGTTCATTTTATCGAGGTTGTTTTTTATTGAAGGATATTAGAAGTATCAAACCATTGATAAACCAGAATAATTTTTATAGAAAAATTGGCTTTAATGGTGGTTAATGTATCCCCAATTTATTTTTTCAAATATTTTTTTGAATTAATTTAATCCTTTTGAATTTTTGCTTTTCACACAACACTGAAATTGGATTTTGTTATATGAAAGCACCATGTAAAAATTTATTTTCAAACTTCACCATACCATTATTTCATTATAAATTACCCCCAAGATATTTTTTCAATACATTCAAAATTTAATTGGAATGTGTTATGTGAACCACAAACATGGCTTGCCTTACCTGCCACATCGAGTATCTATGAAAAACATATTTTTATTATAATTAAATAAATGGAATATTTATAACATTGAAATTAAAAATAATAATATAATTATTAATTACAAAATTCTAATTATTCTTTATAATTTTTTTATAACAATAACACATAATGATTATAAAACATATAATTTTTTGTAATGTATTTATATTTTAAGAAATACTATTTTCTAAATAAGAATTGTGTTATGTCATTATATGAATAATAATAAAATTAATTTTTGAAACTTTTATAAATTAAATTTCATAAAATAAACATTTATTTTGAATCCATAATATCTAAATTATATTAGTGTGAATTGTTTATATTTTTCTAAGATCCATCATTTTTGGGTGAATAGTGAAAATAACTGAATTTTAATTCAAAATTTCTTTTTTCATCTAATTTATTTTTATCATTAATTTATATTTTGAGTTGTTTTTGAAAGAAAAATATATTATTTAAAAATATAAGAATACAATTAATCTCATTGGAATCATCTATATGTTGAATTTATATATAATATTTTAATGAAATTTTGAGCATTCTCAGTTTAAAACCATGCTTTCTTGCCACTTCTTTGAAAATAACATGAAAATTAATTTTTCCACTTTTTGAATTTAATTGTAAAGACCTGTAAATTTCAAGGAAATTTTTTTCTTAATTTTCTTTGGAATTTTACAAGAACGCAGTTTCTGACGGCACGTGATTCTGAGGCCCGGTGTACCCGGAATCATTTTCCGAAATTTGGCTCTGGTACGTTCAGTGAACGAATGAGCGGGTTTTTCTAACTTCTCAATCGGTGCTCGGAATCTGATTCCGAGGACACCGATGAAATCGCAGCACCTGTATTTTCTTAGAAACGCCTCTTCCGTAGTTGCGTTTGCTCGGGTGTGGTTTTTAATTTTTGGGCTTAAAGTTAAGAAATAAAATAATTAGTGCGACAAACTTTATTTTATTTCACTTAAATCCACTTGAAAGCCACTTTAAGCTGCTTAAGCTGAGTTGAAGCGGATAGGGTAGAACCCAAAATATCCTACCCTCCTGGTAGGATATTTGTGAGGTGGGGCCCGCACGAGCCCCACCGTTTCTTTTCCGCTAAGTAACACACCCGCGAAAACCCGTCATTATGAAAGTCAACTGACGCATTTTCTTAAATTCTTAACGCACCAATTAATTGGGTGGTTTTATTCATTGAATTAATTCTAGGGATTAATGTGTCGTTACTTAACTTATCTCTTTTTTTCGTTTGTTGGCATGTTATTAAAATAAGACCAATGCTTTTCTTCTTAAGTGTTGTTTGTTGAGAGGATTTGACAGAAACCTCATGTTCTTCCTCCTTCTTCATGAAGAATGCGAAGAACGCGAAGAACGCTGGACTTCGACGAAAGGCGACGTAGAATGCCGAACCTGCGGAGATCGACGACGCGAAGCCTTCTACTACGACACCAACGAATCTTCCTTCGCGACGCTTCTTCCGTGACGATCCAACCCCACGACAACCTTTGATCGACAACGACAAGGTAGGGGGTTGCGCTCCTTTTAATTTCTTTTTGGTTTATAACAACAACATGGATTTAATTATTATTAATTAAATCTGTATGTTCTTGAACCCCGGAGTCCGTCGACGTGACACCGTATTCCGCGACGACGCGACACCGTTCCACGACGACGCGACACCCTTCCGCGACGCGGAGATCGCCTCCTTCCGCGACGATCAATTCCATGAAGAACACACGCTCGAAGACTACGGTGAGGTAGGGGTTGATTCTTAAAAATCTTGGTGATTTATACCCGCGACGTTTGTTAAACTTTTTTTGTGTAAGATTTTCTTTTAAAACCGCTAACGCGGTGGGTGCAGACTAACGAACAAGTCCGAACCCACCACACTTTTTCGTTCTTGGTGCACGAAATGGAGAACAATGACAAACGGGCCGCAAAGGTGTTTTGAGGGCCTGGTAGTGAAGAATGGGACCCGGGAGGAGCTTCGGCGCAGACAGAAACGAAATCGGACCACCGGAGCAACTCCGGTGGCCCGCTGAACCCACCGGCTACGCAGGTCGCAAGCGCGGCGGCGCCGGAGGCGGCCAGCGGACCCGCCGCCGCGTGGGTCCGGCAGTCACGGGACGTGGCAAAGCAGCGTCTGTTAACTCAGCGTGGCCCAACGCGGGGTCGAGGCACTTCAATTCTGCAGGGGCAGTGCCCACCCCGTGGCTTCCTCCGCTCGGCCGAACCGAGCCGGGCCGACCCGCTGGGCCGGGTCGCGCCAAACCGGGTCGGACCCGGACTCGGGTCGGGTCAACCAGGTTCGGGCCGACCCAGGGGGGTTTGGGCCGGGTCGGTCCGGGCCGAGACCCCCCGTCTCCGGATTTTTTCGGTATTTTTCTCATAACATGATATACGGGCCTCCGAACGATGTGCTGTCAGCGGAAATGCAATCCTTGGATCAAGACGGTCGTTTTGGTATATCACACTCAAGATTTCGAAATACTTTGGGTTTGGCCGGGTTGGTTCGTACACGAAACCATTCGGGCCCTCGGAGCGGAAACACTCATATATTGAGCTTCGGACGTCCGATTGATGTGCCGTCGACTTGGGTGGATTCCTCTAAGTGAGACGGATATTTTTTCATACTCTGCCCGAGGTTTGGATGTAGGTGGAGTACGGTCGGGTTGGTTTTGCCTTTAAAACCAACCGGGCCCCTAGGACAGAAAAGCCAATAACTCTCAGACCGGGCGTCCGATTGACGCACCCTCTACGACGTCGAGTTCCTGTTGACGATACGGAACTTTTTGATACATCAACTCTTGACTAGGTGTTAGTTGATGTATCCGCCTCTCAGCTCATGGGGCGGACCCTCCCAAACGAGCTTGCTGTGTGCGGGAACCCTAGAGCTGGAAGCGACTGCTACTGTGATGACGACGACTGTGCAGAGATCCTCAGTGGATTTGACGGCGACGACTACAACACTCAGTGATCCTTTGTGGGTCAGTGATACCGATCCTATGTGGGTCCGATCCTGTGTGGGTCAGCGCTCAGCGGTCCTGTGTGGGCCAGCGCCTACAGGTCCTGTGTGGGCCCGATCCTGTGTGGGTCTTTGCGGGGGTTAGTTACCTATTGATCCTTTTTGGGTCATTGCGGGGGTTAGTACCTATCGATCCTTTGTGGGTCCGACGACTTAGATGGATCAGTGATCATATCTATCGTCATTCGAAGAAGTATACCAGTGTGAGAAGAATCCTGTTTACTCTCCTTTGTGGATTGTGTTGTGGCATCGTATGTGGATTACGTTTTGCTTTTTTTTTGTGGATTGTGTTGTGCCATCCTATGTGGATTACGTTTTGCTTTCCTTTTTGGATTGTGTTATGCTATCCTGTGTGGATTTACATTTTTCTTTCCTGTGTGGAATGGGTTGTACTTGAGCTCGGATGTTGGAGTCGAGCAAGAATTGATGACTTAGGTATATGTATGGTCATATACCTAAGTCGTGTCAGATGTTACTTCGTGATTGTATCTTTCCTTTGTGGTTTATCCTTTTTGGTTTCTGGAAGACCTTACGGGGTCTCGGGGTCCCTACTGAGTAGCTTATACTCACCCCTGCACGGGCTATGCCCGCACTTCGTTGTGTTGGTTGCAGACGATGGACAACGCTGATCGTGGTGGAGGCTTGCGGAGCAGGATGGTACCTGGAGGTGGACCACTGGGCGGGACGTACTCGAAGCGGTCGGCTGGACCCGAGGAGCCGTGGAGGCTATCAGTACCCACCCTTCAGGTGGGACTTCCAGTGGACGGCTCGACGTTACGGCTTTACTTTTCAGTTGCTGCTTTTCCCCTTTCAGTTGTACTTTACAGTTGGTCTTGTATTTCCGCCCCCCCTTACTTTCTGCACTTACTATTGTACCAGTTTTTACATAGTGTTTACCTTTTTCTGCTTGCTTAGTCTGTGGTTCTTGTTTACTTTACAAAGGAAATGACTTCTCTTTACCGGGATTTACGCCTTGGTGCTTGTCGCCAGCCCCTGGCCTATGGAAGGCGGGCTTGGGGTAGTCACGACACGGGCCCCAAGGACGGGTCGTGACAAATTGGTATCAGAGGCGGTCAGTTCTACCACAGACTCTGATCTGTATTCTATGTGAAGAAATAGTGTTAAGCATATTGAGTGTGGTTAACAATCCATGGAGCCCAGTGGTGGTGCGGCGGCCAACGTATCCGTACACCAAGACCCTGACTTCTGATTTCCGACTTAATCCACGAAAACATTGATTGCATGTGTGTTTCAAGTTTTCTTTGTGATTACTTTGTATCAGCTCACCAGGTATACTGTTTTGACCGTGGAGCACCTGTTTCCTTTCAGGATGGCCCCATGACGGCAGCCAGCTAGGGTTCCGAGAGTTGTACGTGACGACAGCCCGCTGAGCGACGAGGCCTCAGTACAGGGCCCTTTGAAAGCAGAGGCACCAGCAGTACCTCTACCTGCCGAGCCACCGATTCTTCCAGCACCAGCCGCTGATGATGCATGTCACCTTAGTGCACTTCATGAGTTCCAGTGCTAGCGACCACCCAGGTTTAGCGGGGAGACGGACCCCCAGGAAGCTGAGGACTGGCTGGAGGCAGTCATACAAGTTTTCAGGCTAGTGAGGACACCAGTAGACCTCATGGTGATCCTCGTGGCGAGCCTTCTGCATGCGGCTGCAGGCTGATGGTGGAGCTTGATGATCCATGTTCAGGATGAGGTGTCTCCTATCTGGACGGACTTTGAGATCCTCTTCCGCTCAGAGTTTGTCCCAGCCACCCTCCGTGCGGTGCGCATCTGGGAGCTTCTTATGTTGCGGCATGGTAGCTTGACGGTCACCCAGTACTCTTTGAGATTTACTGATCTCTCATGCTACTCGAGCGAAATGGTATGGGACCCATTCTTCCGGGCCCAGACCTTTGAGCAGGGATTGAGACGTGAGATCAGGGCATCACTGATCTCCCTCAGCATTCCGACTCAGGCATGAGTACTGGAGCAATCCCTTCTGATCGAGAGCATTCTTTCTGAGTCCACAGTGAGACCTACCACATGGTGGTGGGTAGTAGAGTATTCGGCAGTAGGTAGCCAATGGATGACTCATGGGTCTAGGCAAACCAGACCTTCCGACAGACGACCTCCGGACAGTGGATCAGCAGTGCGGGGCATACAGCACGGAGCCAGTCTTTCGAGATGCAGGCGGTGCTACGCATGCGGCGGGTAGGGCCACATGGCTCGTGACTACCCGATCAGCCGTGCCGAGGAGCAGCAGCCGGTGGAGGGCCCACCTTGGCAGAGGCAGAGGGTCGACCGTGGCGGTCCGCAGGGAGCAAGCGGACGAGGCAGGGGAGCTGGCCGAGCAGCAGGTGGTGGGAGACCCTTTGAGGCTCTGCCACCACCACACCCAGGAGGTCCACCTCGACCACACGGAGCTGGCGGGAAGAGACAGGCACATCTCCAGGCAGTGGAGGCCTACGACCACAGCGCGCCCGAGATGATTCGAGGTACGATCTGTGTCTATTCCACCCTTGCTGCAGTTCTTATAGACACAGGAGCGAGTCACTCTTTCATAGCCGCAGTCCTTGTTCAGAGCTCGGAGATTCCGACAGAGCCGTTGGCTCGATCCTTACGGCTAGAGACTCCTACGGGAGAATACTCGATGATTACGCACTGGTGCCAGCAGTGTGAGCATACTCTAGGAAGCGAGATCTTCGGCTGGGATCTTCTTGTAGCGGCATCAAGGCCTTAAGATGTCGTCATGGTCATAGATTGGTTATCTACAGTTCATGCTCAGATCGACTGTATTAGGAGCAAGGTGCGATGTGTATACACCGATGGGAGTAGGTTCACCTACACCAGCGAGAAGGGAGCCTTCGCAGCACAGGATGGACTTCCAAAGAGGAGAGGACAGCCCATTACTCATCAGTTGGCTAGCCTCATCCTAGAAGTAGTTGACGTGCGGAGTCCTAGTTTTCCTGCAGTGGTAGATCAGTATGCAGACGTCTTTCCCAACGAAGTTCCAGGGATACCTCCTTGCAGAGAGGTAGACTTTCATATTGACCTGTATCCTGGGACATCCCCAATATCGACTCCAGTATATCGGATGGCCCCCGCTAAGCTTCGAGAGCTACAGGTACAGTTGGAGGACTTGCAGGGCAAGGGTTTCATCCGACCCAGTGTTTCACCCTGGGCTTCCCCGATATTGTTCGCCAAGAAGGCGGATGGGAGCATGCGACTTTGTGTCAACTATCGTCACCTAAACCAGGTGACAATGAGGAACAAGTATCCTCTACCGAGGATTGATGACCTCTTCGATCAGCTCAAGGGAGCACGGTGGTTCTCGAAGATAGACCTCAGGTCAGGCTATCATCAGCTCAGAGTTCAGGACGAGGACGTGTAGAAGACGGCCTTCAGATGTCGGTATGGCCACTATGATTTCTTGGTTATTCCATTCGGCATAACCAATTCTCCAGCAGTGTTCATGGTCCTCATAAATAGGATCTTTCATCCATACCTCGATCTATTTTTCATGGTATTCATCAACGACATTTTTATTTACTCGACGACTGACGAGGAGCACGCCTACCACTTACGGGTTGTACTAGACACACTCTGAGAGCACCAGCTTTATGGAAATCTCACGAAGTGTCAGTTCTGGATACGTGACTTCCACTTCTTGGGGCACGTAATTTCTAAGGCGGGAGTTGCGGTGGATCCTGTGAATATCAAGGCAGTGCTAGCTTGGGAGCCACCCAAGAGCGTGATGGAGGTGCAGAGTTTCTTAGGACTAGCAGGATATTATCGGAGATTCGTGATAGACTTCTCCAGAGTTGCGACACCACTCTCAGCTTTGACGAAGAAGGGGAAACCCTTTGTGTGGTAAGACAGATGTCAGCAGAGCTTCCAGTAGTTAAGACAGAGATTGACTAGCGCCCCTATCTTGAGGTTTCTTGAGGAGGGAGTAGGGTACGCAGTCTACTGCGATGCATTAGGGACCAGACTCGGATGTGTCTTGATGCAAGAGCGAGTAGTGATCGCCTATGGATCACTTCAGTTGAGGCCGCATGAGCATAACTACCCTACCCATGGCCTAGAGTTAGTAGAAATGGTCTTCGCTCTAAAGACATGGTGACACTATCTGATGGGAGAGCGCTTTACAGTCATTTCTGAGCACTAGAGTCTCAGGTACATCTTCTCATAGAAGGACCTGAACCTGAGACAGCGACGATGGATCGAGTTCCTCCAGGACTATGAATTTGAGATGGTCTATACTCCTGGGACGGGGAACGTGGTAGCCAATGCTCTCAGCAGGAGGATGGGCATTCGGCTACTTGAGGAGGCGACAGAGCAGCTAGCCGCTTTGCAGATATCCTTTGTGGATAGAGATGGAGCAGCCTTCCTTCAGTCTCTCACAGTCACTCCTCCACTACTGCAGCAGGATAGAGAGGCACATCGTGGGGACGCCGACTGTGAGACGCGGCATGTACAGATATCCTCAGGACAAGCACCTGATGGCTTCTCCATTGGAGCAGAGCACGACATCCTTTTCAAAGGACGTACCTCGGTAGCCATCGCTTTACAGGAGGAGGTGCTGAGAGAGTTTCACAGTTCTCCTTTGGCGGTACATCCTGGAGTGGCGAAGATGTACTAGGACCTCAGACGACAGCACTGGTGGCCGGGCATGAAGAAGGTTATGGCAGAGTTCTTTTCACGATGCCTCACCTGCCAGAAGGTGAAGGCAGAGCATCAGGTACCAGCAGGCTTGGTACAGCCCTTGGAGGTCCTGGAGTGGAAGTGGGAGGGGATATCTATGGACTTCGTGACTGGACTTCCATGCACTTCAAGAGGTCACGACTCCATCTGGGTGATTTTTGACCATCTCACCAAGTCAGCACACTTCTTACCAATCAGAGAGCAGGGCTCAGTGGAGAGCTTGGGGCGACTCTAAGTTCAGGAGATTGTACGGCTTCACGGTGTGCCATCATCTATTGTCTCCGATTGAGATGCTCGCTTTACTTCCCGGCTTTGGAATGGGTTGCAGGAGGCGTTCGGGACGCAGCTACGTCTGAGCACCGCTTTTCACCCTCAGACAGATGGTCAGACGGAGATGACCATTCAGACTCTCGAGGACATGCTCCGCGCATGTGTCCTCGACTTTGGTCGGAGCTGGGAGGACCACCTACCTTTGGTGGAGTTCACGTGCAACAACAGCTACCACTCCACCATCAGGATGGTACCATACGAGGCGTTGTACGGCAGACCTTGCAGATCTCCTTTGTGCTGGACAGACCCTGGGGAGTCCGCACTTGTGGAACAGAGATGGTCCGGGCCACAACAGAGAAGGTCTAGGTCATCCAGGAGTGGATGAGGACAGCTCAGAGACGACAGAAGTCTTACGCTGACAGGAGGTAGAGGCCACTAGAGTTTGAGGATGGCGACAACGTCTTCTTTTGTGTCTCACCTCGTCATGGATTACAGAGATTTGGCCGAGGCAGCAAGTTGTCTCCACGCTTCATCGGGCCTTTCCAGGTCCTCAGCAGGATCAGCGAGGTGACTTATCGCCTGGGTCTACCACCTCAGTTGCACTGGGTGCACGACGTCTTCCACGTATCTCAGCTGAGGAGATACGTACACGACCCGACGCACATCATTGACCATAGGGAGCTAGACGTTGATGATGGGGAGACTTTTGCGGAGGTTCCGGTGGAGATCGAGGATCGACAGGAGCGGGTCCTACGTGAATGGTCGATTCATCTAGTGCGCATTAGATGGCAGCACGGGAACCTCCAGGAGATCACTTGGGAGAGGGAGGCTCAGATGCATGCTCAGTACCCACTTTTGTTTCCCTAGTTTATGATGTATCTTTATGAGGATGTAAATCCCTGAGGTGGGAGTGATGTAAAGACCCGTAAATTTCAAGGAAATTTTTTTCTTAATTTTCTTTGGAATTTTACAAGAACACAGTTTCTGACAACACATGATTCTGAGGCACGGTGTGCCCGAAATCATTTTCTGAAGTTTGGCTCGGATACGTTCAGTGAACGAACGAGCGGGTTTTTCTAACATTTAAACTGGTGCTCGGAATCGAATTCCGAGGACACCGATGAAATCGCATCGCCGATATTTGCTTAGAAACACCTCTTCCGGAGTTGCGTTTTCTCGGGTGTGGTTTTTAATTTTTGGGCTTAAAGTTATGAAATAAAATAATTAGTACGACAACATTTATTTTTTTTCTCTTAATGCCACTTGAAAGACACTTTAAGCTACTTAAGCTGAGTTGAAGCGGATAGGGTAGAACCCGAAATATCCTACCCTCCTAGTAGGATATTTGTGAGTTGGGGCCCGCAAGAGCCCCACCGTTTCTTTTCTGCTAAGTAACACACCTGCAAAAACCCGTCATTATGAAAGTCAACTGATGCATTTTCTTAAATTCTTAACGCACCAATTAATTGGGTAGTTTTATTCTTTGAATTAATTCTATGAATTAATGGGTCGTTACTTAACTTATCTCTTTTTTTTCGTTTGTTGGCATGTTATTAAAATAAGACCAACGCTTTTCTTCTTAAGTGTTGTTCGTTGAAAGGATTTGACAGAAACCTCAAGTTCTTCCTCCTTCTTCGCGAAGAACGCGAAGAACGTGAAGAACGCCGACCTTTGACAAAAGGCAGTGAAGAATTCCAAACCTGTGGAGATCGACGACGTGAAGCCTTGTACCACGACGCCAACGAATCTCCCTTCGCAACGCTTTATCCGCGGCGATCCAACCCCGCGACAACCTTCGATCGACAACGACAAGGTAGGGGGTTGCGCTCCATTTTAATTTATTTTTGGTTTATAACAACAACATGGATTTAATTATTATTAATTAAATCTGTATGTTCTTGAACCCCGGATTCCGTCGATGTGACACCGTATTTCGCGACGATGCGACGCCCTTCCGCGACGACGCGACCCCCTTCCACGACGCGACGATCGCCTCCTTCCGCGATGATCAATTCCGCGAAGAACACATGCTCGACGACTATGGTGAGGTAGGGGTTGATTCTTAAATTTTTTTGTGATTTATACCTGCGACGTTTGTTAAACTTTTGTTGTGTAAGATTTTCTTTTAAAACCGCTAACGCGGTGGGTGCGGACGAACGAACAAGTCCGAACCCACCGCAATTTTTCGTTCTTGGTGCATGAAATGGTGGACAATGACAAATGGGCTGCAAAGGTGATTTGATGGCTTGACAGTGAAGAATGGGACCTGGGAGGAGCTTCGGCGCAGACGGAAACGAAATCGGACCACCGAAGCAACTCCGGTGGCCCGCGGAACCCACCGGCAGCGCGGGTTGCCGGCGCGGCGGCGCCCTAGTGCGCCGCCAGACAGGGCCGCCGCTGCTGAAGCCGCGGCGGCGGCGGCCAACAGACCCGCGACCGCGCGTGTCTAGCACTCACGGGACGCGGAAAAGCCGCATCTGTTGACTCAGCGCGGCCCCACGCGGGTCCGCGACACTTCAATTCCGCGGGGGCAATGCCCACCCCGCCGCTTCCTCCGCGTGGCCGGCTCGGCCGAGCCGAGCCGGGTCGCGCCCAGGCCGGGCCGGGCCAGGTCGCGCCAAACCGGGTCGGACCCGAACCCAGGTCGGGTCGACCCGGTTCGGGCCGACCCAGGGGGGTTGGGCCGGGTCGGTCCGGGCCCAGACCCCCCGTCTCCGGATGTTTTCGGTCTTTTGCTCATAACATGAGCTACGGGCTTCCGAACGATGCGCCGTCTACAGCGATGCGATCCTTGGATCGAGAAGGTCGTTTCAGTATATCACACTCAAGATTTCGGAATACTTTGGGTTCGGCCGAGTTGGTTTGTACACGAGACCAACCAGGGCCTCGGGGTGGAAACGCTCATATCTTGAGCTTCGGACGTCCGATTGACATGCCGTCAACTTTGGTGGATTCCTCTAAGTGAGACCGATCTTTTGGCATACTCCACCCGAGGTTTGGACACAGGTGGAGTACGGTTAGGTTGGTTTTTCCTTAAAACCCAACTGGGCCCCTGGGACGGAAAAGCCAATAACTCTCAGACCTGGCGTCCGATTGACGCGCCGTCTGCAACGTCGAGTTCCTGTTGACGATACAGAACTTTTGGATACATAAAATCTGGACTAGGTGTCAGTTGATGTATCAGCCCCTCGGCTCGTGGAGTGGACCCTCCCGAACGAGCTTGCTATGTGCGGGAACCCTAGAGCTAGCTGCGACTGCTACTGTGACGACGACGACTGTGCAGAGATCCTCAGTGGATTCGATGGTGATGACTACAGCACTCAGCGATCCTTTGTGGGTCAGTTCTACCGATCCTGTGTGGGTATGATCCTGTGTGGGTCACCACTCAGTGGTCTTGTGTGGGCCAGTGCCTACAGGTCCTGTGTGGGCCCGATCCTGTGTGGGTCTTTGCGGGGGTTAGTTACCTATCGATCCTTTGTGGGTCAGATCTTTTCTGGGTCATTGTGGGGGTTAGTACCTATCGATCCATTGTGGGTATGACGACTTAGATGGATCAGTGATCATTTCTATCATCATTCGAAGATGTATACCTATGTGAGCTAAATCGTGTTTACTCTCCTTTGTGGATTGTGTTTTTCCATCCTCTGTAGATTACGTTTTGCTTTCCTCTGTGGATTGTGTTGTGCCATCCTATGTGGATTATGTTTTTCTTTCCTTGTGGATTGTGTTGTGCTATCCTGTGTGCATTTACGTTTCCTTTCCTATGTGGACTGGGTTGTACTTGAGCTCATAAGTTGGAGCTGAGCAAGAATTGATGACTTAGGTATATGTATGGGCATATACCTAATCCATGTCAGATGTTACTTTGTGATTGTGTCATTCCATTGTGGTTTATACTTTGTGGTTTCTGGGAGACCTTCGGGGGTCTCGGGGTCCCTACTGAGTAGCTTATACTCACCCCTGCATGGGCTATGCCCGCACTTCGTTGTGTTGGTTGCAGACGACAGACAACGTTGATCATGGTGGAGGCTTGCGGAGCGGGACGGTACCTGGAGGTGGACCACTGGGCGGGACGTACTCGGAGAGGTCGGCTGGACCCGAGGAGCAGTGGAGGCTATTATCACCCACCCTTCAGGTCGGACTTCCAGTGGACGGCTTGACGTTGCAGCTTTACTTTTCAGTTGCTGTTTTCCCCCTTTCAGTTGTACTTTACAGTTGGGCTTGAATTTCCGACCACCCTTACATTCTCCACTTACTGTTGTACCAATTTTTACTTAGTGTTTACCTTTTTCTGCTTGCTTACTCTATGGTGCTTGTTTACTTTACAAAGGAAATGCCTTCCCTTTACCGAGATTTACCCCTTGGTGCTAGTCGCCAGCCCCTGGCCTATGGAAGACGGACTTGGGGTAGTCACGGCACGACCCTAAGGATAGGTCGTGACATTAATTCTAAAAAAATGGATATGTAATTGTATAATAAGTATAATATTTATATTCTAATAATATAAACTTATTTTTTGACATAAATATTAGTTAATGTGATTAAAATTAATAGTCATGATTATGGTAAAATTAAGATTAACAAGGGACTAAACCTAACATATACGGGCCTAATGGACCAATATATTTGACTAGAACCCATTTCATGGAATTATTTAGTACATAACAATTACATTATTGTGTTGTTTTTGTTTCCTTTTACTTTAGTATGGTAAAATCATGGGTAAACCTAACTAGTTTTGAGAAATTCCATGTGTGTCTCATCCCTCCATTGTAAGAGGCCACCACCTATACACATTATTCATACATATAAATACACTTAATATTGTAAAATATCCTCCCCATTCACTTCCCAACATACCTATATTCCTCTTTGAAACCTCCCTTGTTAATAAATCCATCCAAGGAATCCCTTGGTGAAAATCTGGAGAAGCAACCTAAGGAAGAGGTAAAATCCTTCCTCAATTTCCATTATTTTCTTTTCTTTCTCCACTATCTCAATTATTATTATTAAATGAATAAATAATAACATAGGAATAATAAATATAATTTCATTTTTATTATTTTAAGGGTTCACCCAACACTTACATTCATTCCATCTAAAGGAAAACGAACTTACTGTTCCTTTGAACGGGGAACTACCACCTCATGAAATAGTGTTCTTAGTTTTCTCATTACACCCTATCATGTTTAATAATTATGATGGAAAATATATTTTATATTATATTTATGATATATATGATGTATTTTTTCTTCTGTAATTATTATATAACATATACCATCAAGCATTCCTCTATCCGTAAATATGCTAATTTCGTTTGCAGAAGTGTCGACTACCGCCTCCTCAAACCGACGTGATTCTTTAACACACTGCATAGAATGTATTAATGATGTAATTAATAAAATTATATGATATATATGAAATAATATATATAATTTAATGATATTATACATATATATACATATATATAATTTACTTTATTTCTTTCAATATGAAAGAAAATGAAAATAATGTTAATGGGTTCTTACGACATACTACCTCCATGAATTCTCTTTCCATTTAATATAGATATATTATATATATTTATATAAATAAATATATAATGAATATAAATTATATTTTCATCATAGTTTATTTTCTGGAATCCATGATATGATTATGAGGACAAATAATATAACATGTTAAGACACATTTGAAAAAAAAAGCAGATATTACCTAAAGTGAAACCTCAACACAAAATTATTAATAAGAGGGTAAAATAAAGTCATAATAAATATTATATGGTATTATATATAATAATAATATTATTTATAATATGTATAAAAACATATATTTACTATACCTGAGTTTTTTTTAGTACAAAGAGACTCAATTCATAAGGTAAGATAATTTTATCTCCCATTTTATTTTTAGGTGATACATAACGTATTCACTACCTTATTCTTTGGTGTGATGTATATACTGACCTATGACATGTTATACCATTAATTTAATTTTGTAATGAAATTAAATAATTTAAATTTATTCATTCTCTCATTGGAATCATGTTTCTAAAGTTACTCAAGTTGTAAGTGTTTTTGTGTATCGCTTTTATTTTTTGATAGACACAAGACATGTTCACCTAATATTTCTTATATGTGGTTTATATAATTATAATTGATGAATTATATGATTATTATAATTAAATTAATATGTATTTACATATCCAATTTATTATATTTCATTAATGGAATCAAGGTTTCTAGATGTTCCAACTTGTTAAAGTAATTATGTCCTAATTTTCCTTATTTGATAAAGATGACATGTTATGAACCTTTATTGTTCTATGAGGTGTATATACTACCAATTACATGTTAAAAAATGAATATAGATATATTAAATATATTTTAAGCCCCATTTTATTTCATTTTATTACATTAGGAATATAATTTAATGTTACCATGTGGTACAGGTTTATTAAAACTAACTCATAATTTATTTAGATTGTTAATGAGTATGCTTATATAGATGAAATATTATGATCCATTCCTTAATATAACTCATAAATTTCATTTATCCTCTCTATATTCAAGATATATTAATTTTATTGTCCACATGTTTTAACACTTTGTTATATAATACGATTAAGAAAGTGTTTTTAATAAATTATGAGTTTTCCACTCTCTTCAATCAGAAATAAGTGTTCATTGAAACCCGTGTTTTCTAGAAAGGTTTTCAATTTTTTTATTAGTTAATTATATTTTTTAAATTTTTTTCAATGAAATGGGATTAAAAACGTTTTAATTCATTATTTAAATTTTTTAATGAATTTACAATGGAATGGGTTTTAGAATATTTTTAATATTTCATTATATTTTTCCAATGGGTTTTCTTAGAAAAAAGTTTTAAAATTCTTTAATGATTATTATACATGTTTTAAAGAAAATAATTTTTTATTTTTTATTTCATTTTCCATTTATATGTTTTCATGAAAAATGGATTTCAAAAAAATTCATATTTGTTTTATATGTTATAATAGAAAAAATAAAAATATATTTTAAGGCTTCCTTTAAATGTATTCAAGGAATTATTTTTCTAGATGATTTAAATCCTTCATTCTATGTTTTCAAATTATCTTCTTATAAAATATATTTAAAATGGATTTATGTTTTAAAAATAAATTTTTCGTAGAGGAAATGACATTTTTTTATGAAATTTTTTGAACGATATTTAAAATTTATTTTCCATCCAAGATGACATCCATTGATGTTACTCATGTATTTTTGGGAAATAATAAAAAGGTTACATTCATATTCTTTCTCTTAATAGAATATGTTTTTCATGTTTCATGTTTATGAAATTTTTTTCTATTTAATGGATTTTATGTTTATGAATCATGTTTCCCTTTCATAGGTTATATAATAATGGAACACATTTCTTTTCATGGTTTATACATTGAAGAAATGATAATGAAACCTATCTATGTTTTATATGTTAGGATATGATTTATTATTTATGATACTCATTTAATTTAGTTGTTTATTATATGCCTATTTATGATCATGTCGAACATGAATATATGTATTCATTATGAGATGGATAGGACCAATATGCCCATTCAATTCAATGGGTAATGATTTATTTCTCCTGAGATAATGACTTGAAGCCAGTTGAGTGGCTTGATCTACTATGGGAACATATAGAAACAAAATCCCTTATAAGGAATGTACTATGATTAGGGATGGTGGTATAACCCTACCCTTATGTTTAGTCAACATGAAGATGTATGATGGGGAAACCCGATCCACTATTAGAAGATGCAGAAACCCGATCCACTGTGGGAAGATGGAGAATCCCCACCCTTTAAAGGAAAGGAATATGACTAAGGATGTTGTTCTTTCCCATATAGTAGTTATAGACCCAATAATGTTAACTTATAAGTTCTATCAATGCATATTTACATATATGGAATGATATTACATTTTTATGTATAAGTCAAAATTCCATGTCTTATTCATATGTTATGCTTTCATTACCCTTGAACTTGATTCCATTATGATTAATGTATTATAAATTGCTAACCATTATTTCATGATTAATGGATATGATATATAGGGTATGGTATTCAAGTTTCTTATAATCTTCTCACACCCTAATGCTCATGTTTAGGCTCCCAAATCTCACTCGTTTACCCTTACTAAACATCTAATCTCACCTTTTTATGTTTTCTTTCCCATGTTATAAACATATATTTTAAGTATGACATGCTTAAAAGGGGTTATAGTCTAGTTGAACCTATTGGTATAGAATATAGATCACTCATGTACCAGTGTTTATGTTTCCATGTTTCCAAATGAACTAAACTAATATAGTCTTTGGGAATCTATTTATGTAATGTTTTATGTATTCTGCAAAAATGGTGTAATGTCGATGTATGTTAAGACTGGATGCTATATTTGGGAAATAATTTGATAAAAGAATGGTGATATTACATAAATAAAGATCTGTTTTATATCCTTTTAAAGTATAATATGACTATTACCTTTTCGATTCTCATCATAAACAAGGAAGCTGAATCATTTTAACTAAGAGCATCTTCGACATTATTTCATTTCTTAGGGTAACAGAGGATTGAAAATTCATAATGCACGATGAGTTATAACCATTTCATTTGAAACATATTAATATCCTTTTATGTGAATATATATTTCAGGCTCTAGTGATCCATATATATCTAATACTTGTCCTCCTAGAGATAATTGCACAAGCTTTTCAATGTGATGATCAATAAATCATATGTGGGATAGTTCTACTCATAAACATTAATATTCATTGACTCATATGATAATAATTATTAATTTTTCATTAATACTTATCCTAATAAATCCATTGATGCATCACTATATAAAATGCTTAGTTCCTCACATGTTGATAGTGTTAGTAATAGTATAGTGATAAGCCAATATTTCAACTATTTAAAGCAGTAATCACATTCAATGGTCCACAATAACATTTCTCTCATTCATTTCATCATGGTTAATGGGATTTAAAATCATGAGAAGTTTCTCAAAAATCATCATTAATACCCAACTATACAATGTAATCTATGGATTTCATTTAATGATTTTTGTTGTTTCTAGTTGTTAATACCCTTTTTCTTATAAGGGTCCATATATATCCCAATTTGCGTGATAACATTCCCCTAGAATTATTAATCCTTTATATAGATCTCAAATTTACCCAGAATTTCATGTCATTTCTCCCTTATAAATGTATTTATCAATGTATTCAAATACTCTTCATACTCATCCAAGATCTTAGAGTATATCAAAACATCATATAGAAAGATTAAATTTTTATGTAATCTACAAAGATTATATTCATCAATTCCCTAAACATTTATAGATCATTTGTAAGTGATAATGGAATCACTATGAACTCATTAGGTCCAAGCCTTATTTGAGAGTTATTTTCGTGAACATAATTCTTTTTTACACTTAATTAGTGATATACTGAACGAAGGTTTTCCTTTGAGAAATAAATATCCGCACATAGTTGTTAAAAACATTAGTCTATACATGGAATATGATAATTTTTATTTATAATTATTTCATTGATTTTCTGATAATAAATGAATAGGTTCATCAATACATCTATAATCATGAGTAAGAGGACTGATGCACCTCTCAATGAAGCACTAGAGTATATAAAACCATTTTCCATATTCTCTTGTAACTACTTCATCAGTTCTTCCCACTCAATAGTTGCCTTTCTGTATAGAGTCTTTGATATGGGAATATATCTAGGTATAAGTTCAATTGAAAAATAATCCTTCTAGTTTTTGAGGAAGATCAAAAAATTCATTATGGAACACATTAGTTTAGTCCCTCCTAATAGAAATGACATCAAGCATGGTATTATTCTCTTTCTCAATTATTTGATCTAGATATGATTTCTCATAAGGAAATAATATCCATTCATGATAATAATATTCCAATGGATATCCACCAACCACCATATATTTTTATTTAATTAGAGGATTTCCCTAAATTTTAAGAGTTATCTACCTCTCTCCATTGTTGATGTTGGAATTATATAAAGATATACAATACATGCCCAATATTGCTTAAATTCCTACTAACCAGAGTAATATAAGACTTACTAGGATGTTCATCCCCAAACATTGTCCAATGATGAGTAATGTACATTAGATAAAATAATTTCCGTATTTGATGTTCTCATGGATATTTTGACCTCCATAATTATAGGTGGTGTTTAAATAGATCAACTTGCTGACTAGAAATTGAAACATTTCATTAGAAAGAAGAGAAAAAAGAAAATAAAATCAAAAATAGATGAAAAAGAGATCACATAGGATGATGTGATTAATGTTGTGGGAATCCCCTCATATAATCATTGTATTTAAATAGGAAGGGATCCAATATTATACAAAATCAAATGCCTTTCATCGTTGATACCTTTGGAAGCACGAATAAATTACAACATATTCCCCTCATATAAGGTATGAAGAACCTTCAAATTATGATGAATAAGGGAACTAAAATTGTTATGTGATACATTATATATCATGGAAAATAATGTTAAACATTCAAGGAATTTTCCACAATATTTGAATCCGATTTGATTTCAGATATGTGGATAGATATTTCCATATAGATATTCATCCATTGATGTATTAACAAAGCCTCATCCAGCACTGAATAACTCGTTCACCTATCACCTCATCGTTATTTGGATCCATATCGTCATTAGTTAAAACATATTACATTATATTCTACCATATATGTTTTTTGATCATTTTCTCTCAAAAACCTGGATTTTTGAATTAGATATTGTAATGACCACATTCCACGAATTTGGAACACTATATCATAGACTTAGGGTTTATCAAAACATTAGACTATTCTTCTATTTTTTTATTCTTCATAACCCTTCAAAAATTATTATCATGATGCCCCTCTACTCCTCAGTTTGTACATCTCTAATTTTCATTAATATTGTTCCAAAAAATGATTCATCCCATAATTTTGACAAAGTGGGATGTTTTTTATTCTTTCTACCAGTGGATTTATCTATTTATCCTACCATATTAAACTCTATATATTTATTTTTATCATAGAAACCATGAGAATAATGAGAGCTATCAATATCAATCTCAACCTCAAGGTAACAAATTAAAATATAATAATATCTCTCAATGTCTTGAATCAAACACACTTTTTATAGACTAGAAATTAATGAAATAAATAAGTGATCCAACATTCCTTCAGTGTTCTTGAAAAATCATGATGAATATTTTACAATTCATTAATGATTTTACTTATAGACTATGGGAGACTAATATTTTAACTTCTTTTATCTATATAACTCCCACCCCACCTCAAGACATATATTTTAGGGTATATATTTATTGGAAAATATTTTATAGTGTAATTTTTATTCCATGGAATCAATTTCCTCTTAAGAAATAATATTCCCTAAAAGTGTCTATGATCATCATTCCCATCTAAATAATAGAACACTTAAATTTCATTCTATTGTTATGATCATTATATGATAGATAATATCTTCTCAATAGAGTTAATTAATTTTTCTAGGATGAGGGGATTAGAAGATCTAACTTATGTTGGAGGACTTTGTCACATAATGGATTCGACCTAAACATGATCTTTCTTTTAAATGTGATGGAATTAAATGTTATTAAAGTTACTATTCGTAACATGAGAATGATGAGGTATAATTTCTATGATGTTATATGATCTGAATCTTATTTGGGTAAGCATATCATTAGGTAAATCAAAACGTTTCCTAACTCATTAATTGTGGGAAAAAGTTCTCCTAATTCTATATATTAACTAAATAATTTCACAAATAAAATTCTACGGCATTAATACATTTATAATGAGAATGTAAAAATAATGAATTGAACTTAAAAGGAGTTACTAATAAATGAAAATTATATCATATCTCATGATATCTTATGTTTTATTCAATGTTATCCATAGAATGTTTTCCAACACGTAGGCTTATTCCATGGGTTCTCATATGATTTTCATGTACTAATACATTAAAATAAATATACTATTAACTTATACAAACTATAGTTTCCCAAGTCTTTCATATATATTATTAAATATTTTTAAGAATAAATATCCGTTATATATAATCCAAGGACCAAGAAGCCCAAATTTTTTGAAGAATACATACATAATTTAAAAAAATCAAATTAGAAAAAAATTATTATATTAAAATATATAACCATATCCTAACTCCCATTGAGATCATATGAATTCTTCAGATAACATGGGGAATAGATTGAAAAAATGGATAATTGCAACATCTTATTTAGGTAATTAATGTGGGAAAAATACATAATAAATGATCTAGAAGGTGTAACATGAAAATATAAAATTAACGGCTCATAAATATCTTATAGACAAAAAATATTCATAACATTGAATCATATTATCATAGAAATTGATTGATTTGGTCGCAACATGTAACATGACATAAACATGAATTATGGGTAAAAACCATGATGGTATCACATGGTGGTCAAATTTCATTAATGGAATAGGATTACTCCCAAATCCCAAATATATTGTATAATAAGAAAAATAAATGACACACTTTATTGGAGAACTATTTATGTGCACCCATATTAACAAGTGAATTCATATATGTTCCACATAATAAAATTAAGCACATAGTATAACCTAAAATATTACCCATGGAAAGATGTGGGTTTCATAATCGTGTCATAAGACATAAACAAAGGACATAACATAATAGTTCAAATGAAATAATGTCTTAAATTATTGATTTTTATTTATAAATGAATATTAATAATAGATCATGAAAAATTATTTTCAAAAGTAGTGGTTATAAAAAAATGAGTTAAGAAATCCATTTGGAAAAGTTCTTCATAATGGTTACTTAATGAAAATAGATGATGCATCTTAAAAAATGAAAATGGATTACATTTTTTCATAAATTCATAAAACGATCAAAACAATTGACCATGATAAATTGATTGTTTTTTAAAAACATGCGTGGATGTATTAATTTTAATATGTATACTTGAAAATGTATAAGAAAATGGGAAGTTCCCTTAAATTGGGTTTTCTTATTGAGAAGAATTGAGAATGTAACTATTTAAAACATGTATTTACAAATAAAATAATGATTAAATAAACATGTAACATTTTTTTGGGACACATATAAATAATATATAATTTTTATATAAGAATAATTAGAAAATAAATATATTTAATAATGGAGAAACCAAAATCCAAAAAAATATGGATGTTCGAAAGGATCCCCTACATTAGGTATGAATATGTTTTAAAAATGTACATGATATACTAGAAAAATATTTAATTCCTCAATAAAATAATTTTAAAAAAATTCATCTATATTTTTATTATCATAATTTTATTATGTTTATTTTCTGAATTTAAATTTTTTTAAAAGGTTTAAGTTGGTTGTTCTGAGAGCATTTGTTTCATTGTTTCAAGGTCTGATCACTAACATATTCTTATCAAAGTTCTTGTAAAATAGAAATGAAACTATGAAAGTGAAATGAAATGGTTTTCATGATCTTATAAAATTTTAATAATTCCCATATATCAATTTTCTCTAACTTGTTGATCATTTATATTATAAAATGTTAACGATAAATTTTTAGTTTATTTTGGTGATTTTTCTGACCATCAAAAAATAGTTTCATTTTATTTAATTTAATTAAAATATACTATTTATATAATGATAAACCACATATAATAAATATAATTTTTTCATTTTTTTCAATTATAAGTAAATTTTAACCAACTATGAAGGAATTAGTGGGAAATGAAAATTCATCATCCATGAAGGTGGTTGACCATCTGGATATGAACAATTGTTTTTTTGAATAAGATGTGATGATAAAATGGATGGATTTAAGGTATTAAATTATAATTATTAAATCCTATTATGTACATGATACTGGAAGTATTATTCTATTTTTGATGGAGGAGTTGAGGTGAAGGTAGAAGAAGAAAATAAATTGGAAGTTGTAATTTTGGAATGTTTTATATTGAATATCATCCCCTTGAGTGTAGCATTAAATAAATTGGAGTTGGGGTTTTGGTGAGGCCATAAACTGTTTTTCATATGGAAGATTGGGTAGGAGACAATTTTTTTAGATTTTGGGGTTTTATATATATATGTGAAAGAGTGGGGTATTTTTGAATAGTGTAATCATTAGTATATTATGTGGATCAAGAATACCAATTTAATTTTTTAATGTGACTATATAAAGAAAATGTTTCATGTGAGATCAATGTAATGACTCATACATCCTCCATGAGTCAATAATTCATACATACGGGTTATAATGTTTAATACCAAAAATTATTGGATTATCACTAATAAAAAAAGTAAACTATTTTAGAAAAATACTAAAAATTTTCCTCAATATATTTTTACATGTAGATTTAAAAATTGGAATGAATTTTTGAAAAATATTTTAAAATATTTTAAATTAAATTTTCATATATAATCATCATTTATTCAAAAAATGTCTAGTTTAATATTATAATCGATTTTATAAACCTTTAAAATATCAATTATGGTGACATATAATTAACTTATCCTTATAATATAACATAATATTAATTTATAAATCTGTATTATGTCAATAAAAATTATTTTAGATCATTATATGTATTATAAAAGTAAAATTAAACCATTTATGTTTTAATAAAATTTAAAAAAATTCATTTTCTAATTTTTAAAACAATTATTTACTAGAAGGATTTAATAAATATATAATATTTTGATATTATATGATACCTAAATAATATTTTACATTTTCCTAAGTGTGTTAACTATTCTAGTGGTCAGATTAGTATTCCTAAAAATTATACTACTATTCTTATGATCTTATTACTATTCAAATGATATGATTAGTATTCTAATTTTTAGATTTGTAATGGCCATATGGGTTCCCTACATACTATAAATATATATAATTCCATTAATTATTCATTACCTTTTATTTTACCTTAAGGTTCTTGATGATTTCATCATTAAAAAGAATATTTTATTATTAACATTATGTTTTTTCTCAAAAACATTTTATGTGAGTGCGGTTATTTTGGTGGATCGAATAGATCAACATTTTCCTATTATTAGTCTCTCAAACTCTATTTAAAGTCTGTTTTTTTGAAATTTTTATTGGTTAATGTATCATTATTATTATAAAATAATAATTGTATTTAGTTTCTATATGTTATGTATTCACATTATAATATATGAAATAATTATAATAATGGAAATTAAATTGATAAAATATTTGGTCGTTACAGAAATCATATATATCAATATCATTTGGGTAAAGGTAAAAGATAATCTATCTAAAAAATCATTATAACCTCTCTAAGGTAAACATGTTGATAATTTCAGGCTCTACCATGCTTAAAATCAACCATCATAGATTACCATGTATAGTTATTGTCGTTCTTTATTAAAATATACTAACAAGAACATATAAAGATTGATCTTGCCTCCTTTAATTTATATGTTACCATATATTATCTCTATAGTGACCAATTTCCCAATAATATGTATTAGAATGTTTTGAGTCACTTATAAGACCTTGATTTGATTCTCTACACCCTAGGATTTCACATCCCAAAAAAACTGATTTACCAAGTCATCAACCAAAAAAACCAATCTCCCCTTCTATAATTATGAGATATTGTAATGAATCACATTCCAAAACTCCTATTATTAAGCTATGGATTCAAAATAATGGATGTGAATAACTACCCCGTATATTATATACTATAATATCTAAACCCATGATGACAAGCCTACTGATGGTCATTGATCTACCTAATATAGAAACTATATCATGGACTCATGTAAAATGTTGGTATTCTAGGATTAGATAACAAAACATCATTTTAGGGAATAAAAATTGAAGATATCAATGTTATAATAATGATTTTGGGGCTATCTGGGATGCCATACTAAACTCACAGGGACCTGAAAAATCATTATTAAACAGTTGATAGTAGTATCCCCAACCTTATCTATCTATGATAGTCATGAAAATGCAGTGGATATAAAAAATAAAATAATCCCTAATTTAAATAAATAATTCCAACTATGATATTTACACTAGTATAAAAATTCAGTTCATAAAAAGGATTTAATAACTGTTATTATTAATTGACATGAAAATCTAAAGACATTAATTTGACTTATCAATTGTTATAGAAATTGACCTGAAACCTCTATTGGTGGAGGTTTTCACATAATTTATTTCTATAAAAAAAATGAAAACCTCAATATTCAATGTTTTCATTTTGGTTATACTAATAAATGATATATAATATCATTATTTTATTGTTTTAATGTTGATTCCTCGGACAACCAATGTCCAATCTTGGGTTTTTACATTATTTTCCTGATGAATTGATGTAAAAAACATTCAAAAAATTAAAAAAATACATGAATTTTGGTTCCCATTATCTATATATTATTTTCTATTACACTAGATTTTGGGAGTGACAAACACAAACCCAAGTTTTCATAAACTGAATTCAAACTTTTTAACCCCAACAAATATGATTTTCAGTCGATTAATTCCCATTTGAATACTTTATTCCACATTTAAATGAACTCAACATGTTCTATTCCTCTCCCATACTTTTAACCAGTTTCATCAGGGATTTATTCCATCCATGATCCCTCTCAATTTTGTTTCATATTTAATTTTCAAGTGAATAATTTTCTTCTATTATCAATCAATATAATGTCCGCATCTAAATTTTTATCTTGTTAAATTCCTGTTTTAATTTTTTGATATTTTATTACAGGTTTATGATTTTTGAATTATTTTTTTGATTTATTGATGATCACAAAACTATAAAATTTCACAAAATTTTGAATTTTTTTACTTCATTTTTGGGTTTTTAATGGTAAATTTATTATTTTTATCTCAGTTTTTTGTTTAGTTTTTTTTTTCATTTTTGAAATCATTTATTAAATGTTATTGATTTTTCAATTTTAAATTTTATTTATTATTTACCACATTCACATTTAATTTCTAGAAATTTGGTGTTGATTTTTATTTTTATCTTGTTTTTTCATTAACAAAATTTCTATATTTACATTTATTCTATTAAAAATTTACTTTCCTAGTATGAAATATTTATTAACAATTTTGGACATTTAAATTGTATTAATATATTTATTAGGGATAAAACTGTTTCATACATTTATTATATTTAATTAATTAATTAATTTCATTAATTTTTTTGATATATAATTGGTATTGATTAAATATTTATGAATTAATACTTAATTAAATGTTTTTTATTATATTTATATGAATGAATTTCCAATTTATTTGTTACATTGTATTTATTTATCCATTTTATTAATATTTATATTCTAATAATATATGTTTTTATTAAATTTGTATGAATAATTTTTTAATTATTTATTATATGTTTTAAATATTTTTATATTATATGTATCTATATGATTTCATTTTATATATTTCCTATATTTATATGTTTATGTGTTTAAAATTAAAATATTAATATGTGTTTTTAAATACTTTTATGATTTCATATATTAATCTATTATATTCTAATATTACGTAATTAATGGATTATAATGAAATAAATTAGTGAATAACTTATGGTGAATAAGATAAATGGAAATGTTATTTATTGAAAATTTCAAATCAGAATCTTCACAACCGCGATATAGATTTTTTTTTCATTGTTTGATGTATTTGAATATGAGAAAACTTATAGTATCGGGAAACAAATGACCATCTTATATACCATTTTTTAATCATAGTTATAAATGATGGTCCTGACATAGTAAAATAACCTAGAATTGAAAATCTAATATTGATGAATATGTTCAACCTGAAATATAGTATTATCATGAGGAATTTATTCACTATATATGTGTTGAAAGAATTGAATATCTAGGAATTGTTGATTTATTGAATGAATATTCAAAGATAAATGGTTCCAAGGTTACACTAAATTCACAATGTTTTACATAGAATAAATATTGGGTAACATGATAGAAAAAAGTATAAAAAATAATGATTCAATGAAGGGATTGAATGTTAAAAATAGTTACTTATAGATAGAAAATGTCTTCCAAAATACAATTATGATTAAAAAATATTTCATCCAATGGGATTGGGGTATATGAAAATAAATCCATTCTCCAACAATTATGACCTATATTGGATTGAATATGAATATTTAACAGATTGTTCTAAATATGGGAAGTAATGATATAAAATGGATTTTAAATTCAATTATGATTCAATATCAAGAATAAAAATAATCCTCAAACTAAATCATTCTAGTATCTTCCAATAATTCCTTATTTTAATAGTATATTTTAAAACTCAAATATTTTAATGATCCTAAGATGGCATATAAATGACGAAATATCTAATGGAAACCAATTCCACCCTTCTGATTATCTATAATCAAAATGTTTTGATAAAAACTTTCATGATTTTATAAATGAAGTTATAAATCACATTACGGTACTGAGAACCTATGTAATAAATCCATATTGGATCCATAATTGCAAATATATTTTATGAACTGTTATATTTCTAGTGTACAACTTGTCCCAAAATATATGTATGAATAAAATATACATTATGACAAGATTGATTTTTTGGAAGGGAAAATCCTAGGAATGATATTAACGATTTTGTAAAAATATGGAATGATGAATTAAAATTTATATTGTATATAGGAGCTATATTTTTTGTGAATAAAATAATGATTGTTTAATTTTTTCTTTTATAGTATTTTTTACAACAAAGGAGTTTCCTATATATGAAAACATATTTGGATACATTGTTATGGATAATAAATATTTTTTTAATTTTTAAGGAAGGGACTTATTATCATCAATTACATAATGTAGTAAAGCAAATGTAAATGGGATATTGAATGTTTTGGTGAATTGATCATGCATATAGAATTTTCATAATGTAATTTTTTGGTTTACAAGAGTATGGTTTCAATCCATGCCCATTTTCATTTGAAGGACATTATTACAAGGTTATAAATACCCATGTCATATTTGGAAATAAAGGAAATCATGGACACTAAATAATTAAATGGATGATGGAACCCACATTATTTGATATACCTTATTATATATTTTAGAGGTAACATTGAACATTGAAGTTGGGCTTATTGAGGAAAACAAATCAGACAATTCAATTGAAGATTATAAAAAAGGAATTTAAAAAATATGGATTTAAGGCATGATTTGACTATGTATACATGAGAATACTTTGGGATTTATGTCTCACTATAAAAGATAACATAACATTTATGCCATGTCCTTGTAAAACTTTTTGAAAGATTGATAAGGTACATTTTTGTAAATTCCAAAATTATATTAATGTACACATTGGGTTGTCATTAAATGGGAAAAAAGTCATATCATTGAAGGATTTAATGATGATATGTATGAAATATTATATCTATCAATTGATCAAAAAATACTCCTCATAAATCATCTCATGCGTTCATAAAAATTCAATAGACTAAAAAAACAATTTAATCAAGATCTATTGAAGGAACTTCTTCTATAATCACTTGAAATCTTCCTACTAATCATGGAACATTTTTTTAATAATGTTGTATCATTCCAACCAAGGGAAAAATATATAATCAGCACCATCTATCCAAATTTTCTTTATTTGGAATGAAGCATACAATTTCCATCTCTCCCAAATTTTATTATCCAAAAGGACACAGTATTTCAGGTAGTAAATATTCAATGACAACAACATTATTTCTTTGGTTACTATTAAGTACCATTGGATTAAAAGACATTAAAAATTAATAATATATGGTGGTGGACACACTAATTTCTACAGGAGTAAATGTTGACAAAGTGAGTTTAAAAACCTAAAGGATAAGGATCCAAAATACAAAAAAACTAACTTTAATAACATATACCACACTTATATAAAACTAGAGTGGGGAAAACACACATTGTTGGGATATAAAATATCATTCGATGGAGTGACAATGATATGGAGGACTCAAAACTCATTGAGTAGAATTTATATCTATTGGGGGAGTACCAAATCCATGAATGGATGACCCACACCATTATGATCAAGGGGGTTCTATATCCACTGATTAGGGACCCTCTTCACTATCCTTGATATAGTACTAACATTTTTGGTGGAGGAAATATTCCCTTTTCCATATGGGTGTACTGAATTTTATTATAGAAGAATTACACCCATGTCATTGGGGGAGTAAAAAAACCACTACAATATATAGGGGACAAATACCTTTTTGGTGATAAATTAACCTTTAGTGTCCCTAACCCTATCAGAATATGGGGTACATAAACATCATAAAAAGTTTATTTAGATTATATTACTTAACCACATTATTATAATGTGAACTTATAGCCATCATATCCTATATTATGTTCTAGGGAAATAGAAAGAGGTGATCAACTATAATATTGAAAAACATTAGACAAGAAAAATCAAACAAAATTGAATATTTTCTACCTATATGATAACAAATGTTGGTATTTTTCATATTTCTAGTGAATACATTTGTATGAAGAATTCTGTACTATAATTATTTTATGAAACCACTAGAATTTTGTTACAATATTTTTAAAATAACAATTCAATTAATTTTATATGAATTATAAAGAGTAATGACCTTTACCTATGGAAAATTGTCTATGTAGTATGCTTGATACATAGATAATTTTATTTAATGTATTAGAATATAAAAACTATCATATCATATATGGGTTCCTCGATAAGAAAAATATATTCAGTAATGTAAAAAACTATTTCAAAAACATTACCTGATAATATCACAAATATCATAACTCTAAATCCTCTCCATAAGATAAACCCACTCCAATATGAGTATGATATGGAACAACTCTCTAAAAACCCATATAGATCAGTGGTTTGTCCTAGTGTGTCACTCCAGCCCCATATTCAATATGCCAATGGTAGTTACTTGTTAAAAGAATACATAATATATAGTACATACAATATCCAAATGAAATCTTGAAATATGCATACTTTCGTAATAATAAAATATTATGATAACTTCCAACATGATACAAGATGAAATAAATAAGAATGGAATGGTTCGTCATTATATATGTCTTAAATCATCCATTTAAAAATTTCGAAAATATATTTAAGGAAATAAAGATATGAAAGGAATAAAAACCACATCAAAGAATAAAAAAACACCTAATATCCAATAAAACTCATAACATGAACATAATTAGTAACTTCCACCACAAAAACTATGCATTAGTTACAACATTTCCATGTCTGATAAGGCAGAACCGAAACTATATATTGATGATAGTAAATAAAAACATGTTTGAAAAGAATGCTCATGTAATGGTTATAATATAAATACCTAGTATGATACACCTAAAAGAGGTGAAAAAATAAATATTGGTTAAATCACAACTAATTGAAGAACAAAATAAATAAACATGTGTAGACAAATGGGTATAATTATTAGGTTGGAAAAGTGGTGAGGTGAAGTTCTTGTTTCACTTCCCAAATGAACAATAATTAACACACTTAATTATGAGGGTTACCTTATAATAATCTACTTGTGTCATTTTAGAAATAACCATAGAACCTAACTCCCATAATTTGGGTAAATCAATGTCACCCAACTCTTTCATGGATATGAAATGGAGATTATAAATATGATTATATAATGAGTTCATGACATCAAACATAAATATCACCCCCCAGACAATCCAAATTATTGGAACTGTATAGAAATTATTTATAATCTATAAAATATGATAAAATTCATATATCACTTCTCACTATATATTATAGGAAAATAAATTGACATGTTAGTATGTATTTTTTTTAAAAAAACTATACTATTCCAAGAGAACACATTTGAAAATCAAATTTTAATAATATCACCAATGAAATGTAGTTTCAGTTGATGACCCACATCACATATTGGAAACACAAATCAGTTAATTCTGTAATTGTCCATAAAATGGTATACATGCACCCCCTCCAATAATGTAGTTACATTAACCATTACAGTAAAAGGAAAAACAACCTAATAGATAGTGAATCCTTAAAATGAATCTCTGAGAACCCATTCCTATCATGGAAAACCAAGAACCAAAATGTTTAGGGGCTTACTAGAATAATCAACAAAAGGGTAAAACACACCTTATTACCTTAACTAAAAAAGTACCTCAACCCAACATAATATTTTTCTTTTCCCCATTATCATTTTAAATGAGGATTTTATGAATCAGAAAACATGGAAATGCTCCTAGGGTTATTCTTACACTCTACCGCTTAAAAAATAACCCTTATCACTTAAAAAAAATGGTATCAACATTACCTTACAAATCATGAATTTTTCTCTTAAACATATCTTATTAATATTCTATGATCATCCTCACAATATCCCTTATACCAAAAGTAGTTCGATAAATTTAAATCATGGATAACATGGGATGAAATAATTCTTCAAGATTATTTAATTGATTTATATGTCTTCTATAGAATCCCTTATACTATATCGGTATTATAGAAGACTTAATCTAAGGATTATATATTCAGGACACTTCCATCAACCATTGAATAATATATGGTTTTTAAAAATATCTCAATAGTATCAAAGCCAAAAAATTATCCTAAAACCATAACTCTACCGTCATCAGAATTCTAGATTTTTCCAAACCTTATTTCTACTATAAAAAACTTCATTAATATCTATCATTTTCCATTAAATAGTTACGATACATAAAATAAAAAACCCTATTAATTTCGATAGATTGTTTATAGGAACCCACTCTTGTGATCAATGTGAAAAACAATCATAATGAAATATTTTTCTTTTAATAGAAACATAGGAGCATCTAAATATAAAATGGATCAAGAGATGGAAAAATTAAATAAGATAAACTATATGAAAACAATGTGTCTCTCTATAGGGGAGAGACGAGATTGTACTATCACCACCCAATCATGAAATTTTAATTTTAAAGAGATTCCATCCAATATTACACAATGTGTAAATATCAAGGTGTGCTTGGTTCAGATTTTTCTGCACCCCAAGTCATGTATAATCTTTCAAGATGTCATGTGCTTCTAGTATATGGAATTTTTATGTCCAATGGGGTGAATAAAGTACGTAAATTATAAAAATAATTCATTAATAAAAAATACATGACCAAGATGATTTATAAAGTTAGACATTGTGTGATTTCTCTCTAATCTTGGGAAACCCCATCCTCCAATCAACACAAGAAGAAATATATTTTTTATTTGAATCACATTTTTTGATTGAAAATATGATTTCTATAAACCCAAATACGTGATCAGCCATAACATTTTCTCTCTCTATATAGAATCAAAAATCCACTCATGTCTGATGTATTAGGACTACTATCATCAAAAATTTATTCCAATACCACATATATCATATCCCAATTAAAATTATTGTGATGTTGCACCATCATTAGTGCGCCACCCAAATTTTAAATAATTTCTAATTGGATTCACAACTATTATCTAATTTCGATACTTCTATTATTGTTTAGTTCCATTAAAATTAAATCATAATCACACTCTGAGTCACCATTCTCTTTCATCAAATCACAATCATTTCACCAATCATTCATGGGGTGATCCATCATTGAATATATGTTCAAATGTAAAACTTTTATCCACTGTGAGAGTTAGAATTTTTCTTGTTCATTTTGAATGAAATTTGAGGATAGGATTTTGGGGGGAACTGATGATAATTGGTACCGAGAGAGTCAAAAAATTTCTAGTTTATTATGAATGAAATTTTAAAATATTATTATAGGAGGAACTATTAGAAAATGGTGTATTTACGATGGGATATTTGTGATGGGGTCCTACAGTAAATAGATCATATATAAAAAAGGGGTCCCAAAAGGATTTTTTTTGATGGGATATCATAAAAATAATCTTTTTAATGTGTTATACTATAATCAAAAAATATTTTTACTATAATTATTTACCTAACTATTTGAGGAGGGTTTTTATCACATCACAAATAAGTTTATAAAAAAATTAAAAATTATAATATCATAACATTTAAAAAAAACATAATATATAAAAATGTGGACATATGAAAAAATAAGAATATTGCAAAAAATATTTCACTGAATTTTTTATATAATAAATGTGAACATAATATACCAATAATTGTACAGGGGACCGTTATCTAATGAAGGTGATGGAGAGAACTCCATCCTTACACCCTGAACAGTCCATCTCATGTACTCCATAATCTTAACATGTTGATTGTCCTACCAATGAAACATTTCCTCCTTGGGATGCTATTTACATCAACAAAGCTCTACGTTATCCCTATGCATGGTCTTTATAACATCACTCTAACCACATAGATGATGCTCAAACAATGTAGTCAATGATGATGAATCTCCATAATATACCTTTGTACTATATATTTCTCATTCAATAGCTTCATAATAAATTTTATAAATAAATAGAAAAATAATAAAAACAAAAAAACCTTTCTCAAAAGCATACCAAGTTTTCTGCATCCATGCTACATCATCCTATTCTATACCACTTGTAGATTAACCCTATGTCTTATCTAGACTTTCATCCCATGTTTAAGAAGTTGTTGAATCATGTAACTCCATAAATTTCAATTATATATTAAAATAGTTAAAAAAAATTTCTGCTCATTATAAAACTACGTAAACTTTATACTAACAAAAATATGCATTTTCATACACCTATAATATCTCTAGTGAAAGGATCAATGCATATCTTCTTATAAAAATCAAAATCATTAATATCAAGATGTTCAACTAACTATATGAGTATAAAAGAAAAAGCTTACCTTTAAAGTTACATAAATTTTTAAATAAGTGTATGTACTATATGTCATCAATGAGTACTAAATATTAGACTACCTGCTCAATGCACCACATCATGATTCTATAGGTTCTACCAACCTGATGATGATCAAATCTAAAAAATATATCCCATATATTATGAACACAATACATCTTATGTTTGATATGAGATTTAATCTCATCAGTGGGTGTAGAAATAATAATAAAAAACTATAACTTTGACTTTATTCATTTATTTCCTCATCATATTCTTCAAAAAATGACAATAATGTTCATGTATATTGGCCTCCTGGGTAGAGTGTCTCAAGTTATCTTTTATGGTATTCTATGAAACCTAAAAATATTTTATAATATAATATTAATAATTATGTAAATATCAAAATAACTATTAATTATTTACACACCTTCTAATGATAATACATACGGTGTTGACTGTTAGTGGGAATCTAGTCTAATGTAATCCATGCATCAGAAAAATAAATCCACTAAATTATACTCCACCATCTAATAGATATATATGAAATTCTATAGGAATATATATAAACAATCAAAAAATATTAATAAATATATTAATGATTTTTTTAATTAATAAAAAATAACTAAAATAAACAAAAGATCATTTGTCTACATGCATGGATCAGAATTAAGATGTGAATATAATTTAGGAATGGTGTGAATAATATTAAATATTTCAAGACCACGAACACTCTAATTAATCAATGAATTTCCAGCAATATGAGCATCATATTTCTAATAATCAAGCTCATTTTCAGGATGCATGGCCTCCTAAAAGTCATGTAATAGCTTAACTAAACATTCATCAGCCATATGAAACATTAAATGAATGTTTTCATAAAATAGTTGAATTGAGTATTATATATGTGTGTGTTAATTATTATTATAACCAATAGGTAATTGTTACATTATTTATATTCATCATTATATTCATATATGACACTATCAATATCTTCATCTTCCTCCACAGTATAATATGTTTTCATAGGATCTTTAGCATCATCATCTATTGTTATTTAAAATTCATTTGTTACAACCTCAAGATCACCATCACCACCAACCTATAACAGTGGGGGTTTCATCATCAATATTCATGTATCTTTATAGAAGATATTTATTTGGATTTTCCACTTTAAAATTTCAATTATTTTTATTTTATAATAATCAAACATAGTTAGTATAAACTCATTTTTTGGTGATTTAATTTTTCCAATCCTCCACTAATCACTTTACTCTCTTGAAGAAGAATAACAATTTGTATAACTAATTTGATCTTCATGATGAGACAAAAAATGGTTTATTTACTACTAGAAAAATTTTATATTTAAAATAAATGATTTTATGGTGCATATGAATACATAATCCTCTATTAGTATCCAACAATTGGAATTTAAACATCATAAAATTATTCTATTGTAGAATACATAGCTTAATCATTTCCTTTAGAATTCCATAAATAACTATTTATCATTCATTATAATGATATCCTCTCAATAAATTTACATTATTAATTGTATTCTTCATTTAACATATACACATGGATAAAATTTAGAACCTTTTTTCACATAGGTATTATATGATTTACCCATTTTGTATTGTGGGTTACTCAACACTCGTAATAAAATATCAATTTTATCATCTTGTTTGGAAACCCAAAATATATGAAAATAGCTATCAATATACCAAATAATAAATTTATTTCATATAGAAAACCATAAATGATTAACTATAATATTATTTGAAATTGGTATCAAAAGTTATTTTATAATTTCCATCAAGAGAATTTGGTGTAATTTGTGAATTTTTTTTGACATAGTAATTATTAAATATAAAAATAATAAAAATAATTTCAATTAAAATATATAAAAGTTGATAGTACCCCTAAATATAAAAATGGTTTCAATTTATTTGAATATGATAGGAACATATGTGTGATATTTGTGTTATTCCTCATCTGAAATTCATTACTCATGAACTCCACCCAAACATAGTGATGGATGATTAAAAAATTATAATTGATTATTCATTACAACTTCAACATTTACCTTATTTCATCCCACTAGATATATTTTAATGAATTTTCATATTGAAATTAGTGGGACCAGATAAAAGAAAATTACCCCTTCAAATAAGCTTCTACAATTTATCATTCAACAAAATATTTTTTATGTCACATTTTTCAATTTCGTCATGAATCTCTTATATGGGTACATCCATAAAAACTACATGATCCTTACAAAATTCATTTCATGAGGAATTTTAAATATCATAATTTCTGCTGAATCAAATAATGATGAAGGGGGATTTTTTCCAATATTTATAAGATTAGAACAACATTTTCAGGTAGTCTTAAAATTGAATTGTAGTCTGTTATTGGTACAAAAATATATTTGAAAGAATATAATATATATGTTAGTGCATCATAAATATAATTATACAACAAACATATAAATCTAATTTTTATTATTATTTACATTATAATAGATATTCATGACTTTTAAATTCAGAAACTTGACAGATTCTTACACATCTATACAATTTATAAAAATAACCATCTAAATGGATCAAATCAAAAATCAACTGAAAAAATAATTAATTATTTTATTTAGAAACTATATGAGACACTATTATCATCATTAAATTCTATGATATATCATTTTCAATTAGATCAAATTCTTCTATCCAATAAATTTGGGCAAGATCTAATCATGCCTTATAATTATCTTCTTTCAAACTTGGTGTTACCAAAACTGTATGAAATATATTTTCAAGAAAATTATTCTCAATATGAATTGAATCTAACATGTGATTCACCAATAAATCAGACTAATATATAGAAGATCCTAGAAAACACTATGTTTTATCTATTTTTGTTCTCTCCCAAAGCTATCTATTTTTATTGGTTTATATTTGATCCAAATATAATTGTTGAAAATGAAGTTAGAGTATTTGTTAAATAAATATCCAAGATAATTATTTGAGGACGCTCTCTTAAAATTGTATATTTTTTAAAATGGTTTCTATTCCATCAAAAAAGATTTTCATTATGAATAAATCTATTATGATTTTTGAAAAAATAGTGGTCACTTAAATTGAATAGGATATGTGACTTGTTTTCACTAATATAGTATGAATATGATTGTAGACGGTGTGTACTCCATCTAAATAACATTCAGTATTGTGTAATGTCACTATTTTTTCACATTAATGAATATTTCATTGATTTCTTTTCAAAACAATGTCAAATATACTGAAACCATTACTACATAGTAAATTTAACTCGTCCATCAATAGATTTAGATAAACATAAATATTATTTTTTGGATGTCCCAGAATTAATAATTTCAAAATATATATGGATCATTCATCAAAATACATAGAAGAAAGTTATGAAAAGTTATAAAAATGAGACTAAATTAATATTTACTATGGTAAGAACCAAATGAATAAAAAACATCATTAGAATGACGATGTCACACATTATGGGATTCTAAATTAGAATATGGATATACAAAGTCAAAATTCTTACATGAATCACCACCACAAGGATGATTTAAGAATTCACCAGTTGAAATATTAGTTTTGTTCCATAAAATAAATAGAATAGTGTTTTAAGACATAAATTGATGATGAAATATGGGTGTATGTGGAAAATACCTCAAATATTTTGTATGAATGAATATAAAAATCCCTTTTTGAACCTATTTGTACCTTGATTGACCACATACAAGAAAATTAACCAATTACTCATTTTCACAACAATATAAGATGAAATCATTTGAACAACAATGAATCTTTTCATAAATAAGACATAAATTATAAAACAACATCTTTACCTAAATTAAATTTATAGGCATGTTATTTCATTTTGGAAATAGTGATTTAACTAAAGAGAACATATGATGTAAATAACTATTTATAATTTCAATTTTTTATTTATTTTTCATTAATATTGAAACTAGATTAAATTTTCATATCTAAAACCCAAGATATAAGGAATCCTCATAATATATCAAAAACATATAAAATAGATATTTTTTCACTGAAGAGTGAAATCAATACCATTAGTAGTTTTAGTTTGTTGAAATGATGACCAAAAGCATCATGTAGTAATGTTGGAACTATGATGGATTTGGAAGGAAATTTTTAGTATCATCTACCATAATTTTTTCACCATATTTATATCAAAAAAACAAAATATTTCTAAAATAAAAATTGAAATATACTACCCCCAATATGGTAAAATATTTCAATCATCCCCAGATCAAATTTCATACCTAGACATGTAATTTTCCCTTCTTAAAAAACTTATATTTTGATATTGAAAATGTTAAACGAGAATTAACACAAATAAATATACAAGATTTATACTATATATATTTGGATTATAGTGATGATTTATCCAATCTTAATCAGTTAATAAAAGTTGTTTTCAACATCCTTATTCCACATTTCTCTAAAAAATAGAATATATAAATAACCGTTATTATTAATTTATATATGAAAAAAAGATCAAAAAATAGTATAATAATTAAAAATTGGGAATTTCTTATAAATATTATTAATTGTTTTTATTTACCACCTTTCAACAAACTATTATTAATTTTTATTAATAATTGATAATTATAGCTAATTATATGTAATTTTTTCAAAGCACAGGTAATTTATAATAATTACCGTTAATTATTACTAATTACCAATAATTTTAATAATTTTTCCTTATTTTACTAATTACATATATTATTTTCGAAATTACAAATAATTATATGAAATTTTTACTAATTATCCTACATTTTTACTACTTAACTATAATTATTTCTAATAATTACTAATTTTTTGTAATGACCAATAATATTTAGTAATTATTGATAACGTTTATTATTTACTTTTAATTTTTATAAATTATAGATGTTTTTTTATTATTTACTACTAATTTTAACTAGTTACCATTAAATAACAACAACTTTTAGTATTTACTACAAATATTTATTAATTATTTATAACTACCATTAATTTTTACAAATTAACACTAATTAAAGTTATTTATTTTTTAATTTCATTTAAGTAACATTAATTACCATTACATTTGGTTGTTTATATTAATTTCTTCTAACTTCCATTAATTTCCACTAATTAGAGGTAATTTTACATATTTACTATTTATTGTTACTAATTACCACTAATTTTCTCTAATTACTTATATTTTTTTTACGAATTCCCACTATTATTTATTAATTACCACTAATTGATATTATTTTATACAAATTACTACTAATTACCATTAATGTTTAATGATTACTGCTAATGATTACTAATTACCACTAATTAAAATAATGTTTTACTAATTACCCCTAATTACTCTTAATTTTGTTCTAATTACATCTAATTACTGTTAATTACAAATATGTTTCCTAATTTTTACCTTTTTTCAAAGAAATATAGAGAATCTTTAACTGACCCTATTTTCTTTTAATTAATGGTAATTACCACTATTTTTTATGAATTACATTTAATTAACTCCATTTTTTATTAATCATAGCTAATTTGAACAATTTTTAATACATTTTTATTAATTACCACTAATTTTGACTCATTACCATTAATTTTAGTAATAATGGATAGTTTTTACTAATCATCAATAATTTTTTGTAATTATCGCTAGTTTTTACTAATTACTTATAATTATCCATATTTTTTATCAATTACTTCCGATTCATATTAATTACAGTCAATTACCACTCATTGTTTCTTATTACTAATGATTTTTAACAAATATTGTTAATTTCCCTTAATTATTAGTAATTTTTATTGAGTGATGCTATTTAATTACTATGTTTCAGTTATTACAACTATTTTATAATATGTACCATAAATTACACCGAATATTTAATAATTACCACAGATTACCACTATTTATTAATAATTTTCTATAACTACTTCAATTTTTTGTTAATTTTTACTTATTACTACTATTTTTTACTGATTCCCACTATTTATTACCAATTACCACAAACCACAACTTATTTTGACCATTCACGACACATTATAGGTGGCTTTTACTAATTAGAGGTAATGTTAATTAATTAAAGTTAATTACAACTCATGTTTTGTAATTATTGCTACTTCTTATTAAATGTGGATAATTACCCCTAATTTTTACTTATTTATACTGATCACTCCAAATTTTTACTAAGTGCCACTAATTTTTGCTATTTTTTACTAATTATAATTAATAACCACTTACCTTAAATGTTTATTGTTAATTAACACTAATTTTATTAATTTTTACTAATTACATTTGATATTTACAAATTCCCGATAATTTTTTATACTTAGTGATTATTTTTAATACGTACCACAAATTTTTAGTAATTAACCCGATTTTTAAATAATTACTGCAATTTTGTACTAAGTACAAGTAATAATTGTTAATTTTTGTTAATTGCACTAATTAATTCTACTCTTTACTAGTTGTCGCTGATATTATCTATATAAAATAAATATTAAGTAATTATTGTTAAATATTACTAATTATTACTGCTTTATTTATAATTATTATCATAAATCACTAATTAATTAAAAAATATTATTAATAATAATTAATAATAATTATTTTTAATTCTAGTAAATCATTGTAAATTTTTGCTAATATATGTTAAATATTATGATGATTTGTTAATTATTGTTAATTTTCCATCAATTATAATCATTTTCTGCTAATTGTCACTAATTAAATCAAATTCTGACTAATTACATCTACTTATAACTAATTATAACTAATTACTACTAATTATACCTAATTATAAATAATAATATTTAATATAGAAAAATAAATAAATTTATTGTAATAAATATATAAAAATACCCCAATGTTGGGACATTATCAAAAAAAAAATATTTCGATTTATTTTACAAAGGAAATCTCCCATAAAAATTAATTTTTTAATATGAAGAAACAAGGAGACTGTATAAGAGAATAAAATAGCAGATGGGCATCGCATAGGGTGAAAATTCAGATTGGGTGGTGGGAATATATATATATATATATATATATATATATATATTGGTTAGATTATAACTGACAATATTTTTTAGGAAGAAATTCCCATCACAAAAGGTACCCACCATAACGACTTCTTGTGGCATTGAATAGTTATTAATGAATGTAACTGTCACAAATAAAAAGTTCCACCATAACTAGCATGAAAGTTTCCTTTACCAATATTTCTCTAATTATGATGGTTCACATCACTAATAAGTTATAATGGTGATGGGAACCATCACCAATACCAAAGGATTATTTAATATATATATATATATATATATATATATATAACATATGAAAATTTATTGGTTATGGATGTTCAATATGGTTTAAAATTACCTTTCTTTGTTTTGGAGGGCCATCATTCTAGTATAATTTCATGGGAGACCATCCACCATTGCAAATAATTTTTCATAGAAATTAATAATGCCTAGAAATTTTCAACCATAAAAAATAATTGCATTTGATATGTTCATTTAAAAAAGGGAGCATGATTCATCTCAAATTACCCATTTCTAAATTTCACTTCTCCCGTAATCATAGGTAGAGTAATATTACCAACCAATTTCAAACTTTCGATGGCCACCACTTGTGGCACCAATCCATGAAATAACATATAACCCATCGAGTTGGAGAGAAGAACAATTTGTTTAAATTTCATCTGGAAAATATTCATCTATGGTAAATAATTTTCTTCATTAATGAATTCCAAAATATAAAAAAATCATTAAAAATAATAATATCCAAAATAGATTTATCAATTGTCAAAATTTGTACTAAGAAGAATAAAAATAAGATATTTAATCGTATAATGAGTAATGAATATTGAAAATATCAATTATATACTTATTAAATTTTTTTGAATCTTCAATGTTTTTGCTCGCATTAAGGATTCATTAGAAATTACATTAAATTAGATCTCGATCCATAATTTTTCATCTAATCCACACAGAATGAAAATCTCAAACTCTCTCCCCGATCTCTCATAGGGGGTTTCCATCATTATTAGTGTAAAATAATTAAAATAAATTAGAGGTCTATTTGAAGATTTTATATTATGTTAACTATGTATTTATGTTATCTATTGAAATGAGATTTGTTTGAAGCCCAAAATAAAATATTAAAATAATATTTTTCATAGGTAAATTACACTAAACAGAACACAACATCGGCGATTTATTTACTAAAGGGGTTGTCTTTTAGAAATTTTGGAATTCATGAATATAGGATAAAAATTAATTTCAGGAATAAATTAACATTTTTATTTAAAAATAATCCCATAGTGAATATCTCCAAAACTATTAATAAGGAAAAAAGATTTAAATAAACATAATCATCATAAAAAATTTCTAAGGACTTTCACTTGAAGAAATTTATTATTTTATTCTTTTATTGGTTTTATGGAAGAAAACTTATGAATAATCCATTTCAACCTTAAGGAAAAACATAGGTCATGATACATCATTTACATCAAATAAAATCTTATAATTGGGGGTTGGTCTATAACAAATCTGTATTTGATCCATTTAAGACATGTTGAAAACATTTATATTACTCTTATAGAATAAAAACCGACATTAAAATTATATGATATAATTATTTTTTAAATCATCATCTTTGGCACTTGTATAAGATCCATTAATTCACTGGTTTCATTATTTTTATTATTTTTATATTCTTAAAATTTTATATCAAAGAGTATAAATATGATTTTAATAACTTCTCATCAATTTTACTAAATAGTTATGATTAAATATTAATAGAATGTGTATTAGCTAAACATATACAAATAAAAAATATCACATTAGTTATTCCTCTATAAAATAATTTTAGTGTCATTGTACTAGTAGTGTCATTTTCCTTGAATATTAAGTGTATTGTTATACTACCTTAGTTTAAAAGAAAACTATAATTAGGCTATATTATCTATGGGTTAAAAAGAAAGATAAATATACATGATTTTGTGTACTCTAAAAATTAATTTTTTTCTTTAGAGTAAATCCCACTCACTGTGATTGAGGTAATGAATACAATAATTTTAAGGTCAATTTTGATTAAATTTTAAAAAAATATATTACATTTCATCATGGGACTACCTTTATTTATTTTATTAAACATATAGATACCTATTTTATTATTATTTTATTCTATATTCGAAAATTCACCTTTCTCTTTTCATTAAGTCGTACAATTAAAATATAATTTTAGTAACTTATATATACCATGATGTGTTACTTACAAGATCCTCTATATATTATTTATTATATTAAATATTGAGTAATTTAAATATAAATTTCTAATTATTAGATATAAAATAGTATTCATTTGTTAATAATTTAATTCACATTTTTATTCCTCAACATATTGTAATTGATTTGGATTAAATTTTTTATTTCATAAGTTTTAATTATTATCATCCAATTATTAAATGAAATATTATTTTAGATAATTTTTTGAACTTACTATCCATCATGTGTAATCTGTGCCATAAAATTAAGATGTATTTGAGTGAATAAACCCTACAATTATCCATTAGAAAATTATGTTATGATATTTTCCTCAAAATAATTAATTGATTTTAAAAAATAATTGATCCAATATCAATCACCAATTATATCCCAATACTATGATGTGTTATTTAATATGGAACTAACTAATAGTTAAATACATATAAGTGGTAAACTTAATAAAAAATTAATTTGATAAAAAAATATATTTTATAGTATATTTAAAAAAAATCGAATGTCTATGATCATCACCATATTTTTCTAATTAAAGAGAAAGTAACATAATTGAAAATATAAAAATTTGAAAGAAGATAAACCAGTTTAGAATGCGTCAATTATTTTATAGATATAGGTATTTCTCACTACCTTTTAATAAGAAAGAACAAGTAATTTACATGAAATCAGATTTCTATAATAAAATTATAAAACAAAACAAATACAAATAATCATAATGAAATTTGTTAGGAACCTCTTCCTTTGGTGCCCCTCCTCAGTTACAAGAAATAAAAAATGTGACATCTAATTCCGATTTTCCAATCAAACATGGGTTTTCAACTAAGAAGTGGAATATAATATTGGCTTGTAAGAGAATACGTTGTATACAAGAATGTGGGGGGGATTCTATTTTAAAAAATTAAACTAAGAAAATACCCAAAACTATTTAAGTGGAAAATATCTAATTAAATTTTCATTCAATGATCAAATAGAAAATTTTTGGTCTAGAAACTATCCAATATATCAATTTTGTCATTAATATAATATATAGACTGATCAAATAGTTTATTTTAAAGATATGTTAATAGATAATATTCTAATTAAAATTCACAACATAAAATTAAACATATAAAAATTTAATAACATCATATAATAGTATGAATGAATTACAATATTTAAAAAAGGATATTATATTCTTCAACCATAAGAGTTAAAGAAGTCAGAAAACAAGAGTTAAGATATCCATTGTTTCAGTAACTACTATCAATGTTTTTCTTTCCACACAATGAAATCCCTCTATATGATGATTGGAATGTATTTCTCTTCCAACCCTTTATAATCCCTCAATACGTTGATTTATATGATTGTATCGTTATATCGCCGAAAGCACTCAATGTGATGCACCAAATTCACCTTTCTTCTTATCTCTATATTGTCTTGTTCAAACCTCTACTAGAAATAGTGAATACGAAAGAAAAACATTCAAATGAATTTAAAATTCTCACACTGATTCCTTACAACTACAAATCTATGAAATATTTCAACAAATAACAATTAGATGTTTTTTCATAGTGAAATTCAAACTTTCTCCCATCACATCAAATCAACTCCTTTTTATAAGAAAATACCCATAATAATATTTCTATGTTGGTTGGAATATTTTTGGATAGTTTTCATATTGAAAACACATAATGATATAAATATTGAACTTGAAGGATAATAATGAACTTTCGTTCATTGTCCATGGACATTTTTTCGTAACACCATTATAATGCTAGAAAATATATTAATATAATAGATATAGTCTTAACTAATACGATTAGAAACATTAGTCATTCAGATATAGTATAGTATTAATTCTCAATCCAATGAACATAAATACGGGTAGTACAATTTACTAAATCTATTTTTTGTGTGATTGTTATGACATAGAATATTCTAATAGATAGAATTATTGCTAACCACTAGTCACTATATTAGTTGATCTAATATATCGAACTCATATTCAGTCCAATTGAACATATTAAATTATAAAAGTTTAAATTTGTTTTATATTAGAACCATTTTTATGTTCGGTAATAAAATATGTTTCTATAAAAACATAAAAAATACTTATTATATATATATTCAATAAAATATAATTTTAAGAATGTTTTTTTGATTTACAAAAAAAAGTTATGGAAATATAGAAAGAAAAACTTTCTAATAAAAAATCTCCCCCTTCTTGGAAGGAACAATACAATACACTAAAAAATAATGATCTAATACCTTTTAAATACTTAAAAACATTTTTTAATAATATTAACCAAAAATATATACACCACAATAAATTCATTTAACTTATTAAAACTCTCCCTCAGTTAATTACATCTTTTTTTCATCATTGTTAATTCAATAGAAGATATTGTTACTTCAGATTATCCGCCAACATAAAAAGTATTCCATAGAAATTTTACATAATCCTTCTAATAATAAATCCACATTAAATTAATCCTCTCAAAATTTACCACCATGGAATTATTACATCACCTATTAAGAAAACTCTTCCCTTTTGTGATTTACAAAAAGGAATTGGGAAAGTAAAAAATGTCTAAAAATTTTAGAGAAACAATATAAAAAATAATTGAATTATCTATTAATACATAATATTAATAGAATATTTATCCAAATATATTTGGAAAAAATTCATACAAAAAGTATTTGGATGTAAATTCATTCAAATTAAGTTCATTAAAATGTTTTAGGATATATGCAGAGTTGGGTAAAAACATTCTTCGTCGTATATCATTTTCACAATTGCCTTAAACATGTTTACATCTTCATGATATTTCTCAACCTTATAAACTAATTATTTATTATTCACAATCATGAACTCCATTATTTATTTCTTCCAAATCTATTATATTAGACCAACTAATTATTCTACAAGAACACATATGTTCTTGTTTTCCACTTTTAACTTTAGAAACTAATCTTCAATTGACAAGAATCTGGAATTTTCATTTCCTATATTCTATTTTTCATCTATCAATACTATGATTTATTCTCTCTAATTATTTTTCATGTCTCTAAACAGTTCAAAAAATATTACTTCATCTAACACATCTGATGATGATATATCAATTGAATCAGTATACTCAAGAGCATATTTATTTACATCAATTATTTTTCCATCATGATCCTTAAAATAATTATCTACTTTTATTAATAATTTTCCATCATAATTAATATTTTATATTTTGAATTATAATTTTGATTGAATGTTTTAATTTTTTTCCTCATTTTGGATCACTTATTCTATCATGAAATTTATGGAGTCTGATTTTTAATTTAGGATGTTATAATTTTTAAACATTTTTCTTCTATATTATAAATATATGTTATTGAATCTGTTAGTTGATTCATTGTTTGAGATATGGAATAATATCAATTATATTGTTTAATTGTGAATGATTCTAAAGACATGGATGAATCATTTAAAATATTAGGTCTGGAAGGTCCAACATATGACTTCTTTTCTTCTTCAACTGATCCTTAATTTTAAACTTTCATAATATCAACATCATTATCTAACTATGCCACATAAGATACCTATTTACCTGAATAATAGGATTATTATTCTATTTATGATGATGATTTAGCTTTATCTGAAATAGCTAACTATTGATTTTTATTGGATTGGAATTCAAATATAGTTTATATTTGAGTTGATTATAAAGAACTTCTTATTTTTTTGTTTCTTCCTCAATTTATGTTAATTCTCATTCTTTAACTTCTTCCACTTCTCCTTTATGTTATTTTCCAACTGTATCTGGGTTTTAAGAACTAATTTACTAAATTTCATTATGGTTTTTGATTTTAAATTCTCGACAGGCATTGAAACTGATTCTATAAATAAATTTTAGAAATTAATAAATTCCAAAACATTTATTCCTTTAATATATATTCAAATATTAGTAATGAATGATGGAACAACTGAGATTTCCAAAAAAATAATATAGTAGGTAGACTTCATTGATCGTTATGGGGAACAATTCTAGATGCCAGAACTAGTTAGACTATGAATACTATAGAAACTGATAATTGTGGATCTTCTGAAGCTCTTTTAACTTCATTCTTTAATTTTTATACATTTATTCATCTCCAAAAATTATTTTTCCTTTTCAGTTTTTCATCTTTCAAATAATCATTATTCTGAATATGTAGAGAAAATGCCTCATCTTTTAAATAAGAAACATAATATCTCCCAGTTTCTTATAGAACTTATGATCCATAATCCTTATAAAATCTTCATATTTTGTTGTTTTTGGCATCTTTTTTACCTTTAATGGTAAGGATTAAGCTTTAATTTTTTATTTATGAACATATTTTTCGTTAATAGTTTCCACATCGGACATAGATCCATCTATATTATCCTCATACATATTCAATTATTAATAGAATAAAATATTTATCTAGGACATGGTCTCTTAGCCAATAATATAATATTTTCTATCATAACATAATAATAATTTATAATTTATAAAACACTAATAAAATTCACTAATATCCAATAAATCAAACACAAAATATCATATTCTTGGACTTCATTTAAAACTTCTTAATTGATTTAGCCAAATAGAAAATAATTGTCCATGTTTATCTACATCATATTAATCATAAAGTCTATGATAAAGATATAAAGTAAATTTAGAGTATCTGTGTCACCCTTTCAAAGTATTAGGTAATCAAACATATAAATTGTTCCCACCCTTTCATCCTATATTTGATGGGAATGTTTTCTTACATTCTCAAAAGATGTATAAAATAATTCTTATACTTTTGACTTGAAAAACACCCAATATTCATCACAATATTGTGACGAAGACTATATAATTCTCCATCAAAATTTACTTCCAAAATATCTGAGACATTTTGATTGGAACATTTAAATCTATGACTAAACAAATTAATACAATATATTATTTATTATCTTCTAAAATAAGCTATAGTGATGCATAAAATTAGCTTAGTATCTCTAGGTGATGTTTGTCAAAATAAAACTTTTAACCCGAAATCTATATCTATCATGAAAAGAAAAAAACTTCTTAATAGTATAATCAAACTTATCATACCACTATCTTTTGATGAATCTTTATCTAATGACTTCACTCTTTGCATAATTTTTTTTGGAGGCTATCTTACTGATTTTGGTGTTGGAACACAAAATGAGCTACTGATCGGAGGAATAGAAACCAATTATACTATGAAATAGATCTAGTGGTGATAATAAGAATTAAATATATGAAAACTATGTAGGACATTGTATAACCCACCCTTATATAGGCACATGGGTGATAATTAAATTCTCAATAAACTAACAACTCATATTAGAAACTCTTTTTTGATAGAATAATTATATTTAATCAAATAATAATTTAAAATTAATTATAAACTTTTCAATTTTTTATAATAAATATTTTTATCTATGTAATAAATAATTTTGTTTGAAAAAAAAACCATTTTAAACAAAATTATGTTAAAAAATATGTTACTTAGATGGACAATGTAATATAATTAATGTGTAGAAAAACTGAAAGAATACTACCTCCACTGGTAGACATTTTCTCATCATGAGTAACCAGTTCTTATTATTTCTATAATATAATATTATTACAAAAAATTTAATAATATAAATATTTTAAAAAAGTATATTTTATAAATTTCTATGTGAGGGAGGATTTTGATTCCAATTTTCTTATTATAACATTTTGTTTTTTGAGTGTTTAAAATACATTTTGTCTCTATAATATTTCAAAAAATATCAAGTCCCGAAAATTTAAAGATAAAAAATTAATTTATTTTTAGGGAAAATGGAAATTTATGAATTTATTGTTTTTTGAAAAATAGTTTTTATAAAACATAATGTTTTTAGAAAAGAAATAGTTTTAGAAAACAGAAACAAATGTACTCCCCTTTTGAGAAGGTTATCAATAATGAAAGGAGAGTGTTAAACATGATGTAGATATAAATTAGCTTATGATATTGGACTTTCCTATATTTGGTTTAATATAGTAACAAATATTATAACTAAGATATTTAGTAAAAATATCAGTGAGGACTTCTTTTATTCTGATTAATTATAAAATTATATCTTATTTTAATGTGTGATATTGAAATAATGGTGTCCTGTATCCATATTCATAGATCATGAGTGATGTGTGGGTATTTTATTTAATGAAATGGAAAATTTTTATCACATAATATCTGTGTTTTATTATAACTCGTGATATAGTCAGTTAGTGTGTGTTACATCCACAACACCTAAAAATAATAATTTCTAGCAGCCACAAACTAAATATCAGCATTTGAAGTTACTACTAAATGTTTTTTATTACATGGCTATGAGAATATATATTGTCCTAATAAAATAATGTTTTATATATACATTTCCTATCAATTCTATACCTACCAAAGTCGTCATCTAAAAAAATAAACTCAATTTTTTTTTTCAAAAGAGTATAATAACCTTAAATCCATAGATCCTAGAAGATAATAATAATTTATTTTATAATTTATAAGATGGGAAACTTTTGTATTATCTTGGTATCCTACACATGAGTATACTAAAAAAATTAAATATATATGAATACCTATTATGTAATGTAAACTTCCAATCATACCCCCAAAAGTATATTGATCAACTGGTTTCCTAGACACATAAATATCTAGAGTATTTGAGCTTCCCATATAAGTACGAGTATAAAGACCTAGTTGTAACATACATTGAAATTATTCCATTTTTTGGAACATTTCTTACATTACGCAAACACACACCCAAATATCATGTTAGTTTAATGTGTTTGAAAGCATGGAAACATAAAAAATGGTACATAAGTTATCTGCATAATATCCCACTAGGTTCTTATAAAGTAACACCCTTATTAGACACATAAATTATAATACATATCTCTATATATTGGGGTAATGGAAACATAAAACAGGTTGAGTAGATATTCTTAATAAGGGTAAACAATAGAGAAATGTAAATATAATCATGAGAATTAGGGTATAAGAACAAGATTATAAGATATAATAGATCAAATCATGTGTATCAATGATCATAAATAGAAATCATGGAATAAGTATTGGTAGTTCGTAAGACAAGAAATATAAGGAAATAAATAACATAATCTATTAGATCAAAACATAGGAAGAAGACATGGAATTTATGGAAGAAATATAAGAATATAAAATTATTTCCATAGTAGTCAAGGAATCACATTGATTTCCATCTTATTAGTATTGGATTTTTCCCCATACTATCTTCATAGTCATGGTTTACACTCATGGGTATCTTAGTAGTCAATGTTCACCCCCTTACCTTCTTAGGATACAAAGACCTTAACTCAATAAAGTTCACTCCCAGTTCTATCCATGACTGTATCATGAGATAGAAGTATTTATCTAACACATTGGATGGTGATATAGGTCACAACCATCTCATAATGATATAAAACTTATTTATTCCATGAGACATAAATCTTTCATCATACCATAGCCCATGAAATGAAATGAGTTTCATAAATGTCATTCCATTATAATATAACAAATTTATAAGAATAGGGTCTCATAAATAATATTACATCATAAACAAAAACCATTATTATCATTGGATCATATCCATCATAAAACATAATAAACATCAGAATAATTTATCCTAGATGGAAAATAATTTGGAGAGATGACATGAAATCAAATCTTGGAGAAAATATATTTTTTTACACTGAAAATCTTAAATGTTCTTAAAATTAATCAGAATTTTGAATTAAAACATTTTTATTGAAAATAAACTTGTATTATCATAATTTAGGATTCAATTATTTACGTTTTCATGGTAATAGAAAATTTTATTCATTCTATTTATGATATAAAAATCATTCTTTTTGTACCTTTACTGGAAAAGTCAAAAAAATTCCTCTTTTTGAAAATGACAAAAATATTCTATTCAAAGAATTTAGTAAAAAGTAAAAAATGTGTAAAACGAAATTAAATATCCATAAATAGTAGTAACAAAACCATAAATATTTTTTAGAAAACATTAAAATGGATGGTAAATATTTCTCAATGGTGTCTTAATACAAAACAATCCCAAATATTGATGAGATTGTGAAATAAATACTCATTTCATTATAATAAGTAGATTTGTGGCCCCCGTGATAAAAATAAAACTAAATATATACAAAAATAAAATATTCATCTTGATAATACTAAAAAATACTTTCATTGAATGTATATACACCACATAGAAGAAACTGGTAGTATATAAGGCATGTGTCCTAGAGAAATAAAAGTGAGAAATAAATCTATTACCTTAAGTCTTGACTTCTTTCAGACACTTTAATTCCTCATCTATAAAAAATATATGTTTATTATAAATATAAAATAGAATAATACTCATATAAAAATATATATATATATTGCATATATTATTTACATATGAATTAAAATTACACATTTTTTATTAATTTTGTGTTAATGTTACGCTTCGAGTAATATCTTCTTCTTTTTTATTCTTGTTTTGACTTTTTATTCATTAGTATTCTTAAATAGATCATGATTTATTCATCACTAGAATAATAACCTTGATAGAAATAATATATATATATATATAGTATAAATGTATTAATGGGGATTCTTAAAATATAGAGTTTGAAAATAAAATACATCGTTCATGGAGATGACATGTTGTACGTAGGATTTAAAGTTGTTTTCATTTTATTTTTGGGTTAAAAGAAAGGAAATTATATGATATATTGTAATTATAGAATTACTTTTATGTCATATATGACAACTATAATCATAAATATCCTCCTATTATCATCCATGGAAAATATTTTAGGTTAGGAATTCTATAACGAATACACATGAGGGGATGAATTATGTCCTTTAACAATTTACACAATTCTGTCGCTTAATAGTAATAGATAATAGAACCATGTTTTTATTATGAATGAATAAGAAGTGGATAAAAGAAAATAAAAAGAATACAGTTGTTCATAGAGTTTTGGGTCATGAATATCCTCTAGTCCACTCCACCAATCACCCTCTCTGCGGGCTTGGTGAGTTTCAAAGGTCAGGTCCTCTTCATATAAGATCGATCTACAATTGAGTGCAGAAAGCTTTCACCCTTACAAACAAGGCTAAAAAGAGAGCCTTCTGGTTCTTTTATAGAGAACCTAAATATCCACCGCTTTTCATGAGAAACTGACAATCCACTATGATAGAAACTGGGCAGCCGATACACAAAAGAATCAATAGTTATTTATTTGATAAAATGCTTTAAACCTCATTGTTACAGCATCGTGAAAATGAACGAAGATGGATCATCGACTTTAAAAAAATAATAATCTATGAAATATATCCAAAGAGATCCAATTTCAAAAAAGATATTTTATTTTAAGAACAAATACAAAAATAGATCATCGAGCTTCCAGGATTGAACATGTATATCTCCAAAAGGTAGTCCTCATTTTTGAGATTCTTTATCGTTATAGCACTATAAATTAATTTTCACCAGAAAACCTGAAGAATAAAAATTATCAACACAATTTATAGATATCCAAAACATCTGACATAGAAATATTTATATATTTAATGATATATATTATAGAATGGTTTCAAATCCACAAAATGTGCATGACAAATAGAGATAATTAAAATTAAAAAATACATCTCATATTAGTCATAACATCCATTAAGAAATAGTGAGAAACTTTCTACGGAATACAATCATTTAAAACAATTAATATGATATTTAAATCTGTTGAAATAAATATTTAAATCTCCCATATATTCCACAAACACTGTTTCACAAAACTCTAATAATATTGTAATTTCAAATCCCATGTGTTGAAAAGTCAAAAATAAGGTTCCTTCATAAAATGAAAAGACTAGAAATGTAGGGTTTATCTATGTATCATTGGTTTTATGATCTATACTTTCATCTTTTTCATCATAAAATACTGAGCATAACCTTGATTAAACATACATTCAATTTTTCCAAATGTAAGGTTGACAATGTAAGGTTGATAAAAAAACGATGGTTGATGATCCATATGTTTTCTTCTTAAATGTAGGTTTCCATACTTATGTAGGCTTCTTTAACCATATTTTTCTTTCAAAGTAATGTTGATAAACCGTACATGTTGATCCTTTACCATAATATTTTTAATACAAACATAGGGTATGTTTTTATGTTTTGTTCTTTAGTGTATGGAATGAATAGTTATTCCAGAAAATGAAAAACAGTGAACAATGTTTCCAGAATAGACTTACAAGGATTCCAAACTCATTAGAGAATATTTATGAGGAATAAATACTCCAGTATTATTACAGACTAAGGATTATAAATAATATAAACTTCCTGATATACACTAAAAATAATATCATTAGTAAAAAAACAAGGGTATTTGTGTACATCAAATTCAATAATATTTATAATGTTTATTTGAGAAAATAAAGGCCCAAAAATATCCCTATTTTTATAATAACTAAAATCATAAATTAAAACTATAAATTTTGTAACATAATTAATAATTTTGTAAACACAAAGTGAGATAAATTCAATTTCATTGAATAATTTTTCTAAAAATAAATTTTGTGTTTATATAGAATTCTCCCTAAATATTTAAAAATTTAAAATGAATGTTGTGTTTATCCAAATTTCTCCCCCTCCTTTTTGTGAGATCAAAAATAACGTAGATATATAGAGTAAAACACATTTAATATTGAATATATTAGTGAGGTAATGATATAATAAAATAATAAATATAATGGAGTCTAGAGGTTTTGAGATTAGACAAAATTAAAAATAATATAAAAATAAAGTACATAAAACATAAATGAAGACAATTTCATTAATGAGAAAATGTAAAAATATAATAATAATGCGACTAAGAAATATAATAATCACTATCAGAATGAGGATAAAAGGTTGGTTTGGGATTGGTTTCCAGAAAGGTAGATTAGGGTTAGGGATTGGCTATGGTGGAATTTGGAATGGCTTGAAACATGTCCTTCAACTCAGCTATCTTCCCCACAAATTTTTTATAAGACCATCACCCAACTAAACTATCAAAAATATAGAATCATGATCAAGATGAAAATACTGCACAAGTTTGACTTTCAAAATTTATGTAAGCCCTCCTCTTGCTTGATAATCTATTTTCACTTTTCTGTAAACTCATTCAGTAGAAATATAATTTTGGGTTCACCCTGAGTCAGTTGATTACTTAGATATTTATAAATATCCAAAAAAACTAAAAGAGGTGAATTGTTGCATTGAAGGTCCTGGAGAAAAGAAATATTCCATTCCATAACATATGTAATAAGGTGAATTCTTCTAATCAAATATAGGCTTATAGCTGGAGTATAAGTGGATATACTGGTCTGATTTACTAAAAATTTTACTAAATCAAAATGACTTCTCAATTACTACTTCAAATCTGAATAATAATTCTGGGTAAATTCTTCAGATATCATCCCCTCAATATCATATAACATTTCTCTCTTTAAGGAATCAAATTCCCATCTAGAAAAAGTATTCTCATTATTTTTCTTGATTTTTTTCTTTTTATTTTCATGTTCCATTCATAGAGTGGCATTATATTACTGAGACTTGTTAAAAATAATCACAATTTCTTCAACATGATGAGACAAAGAATCATATGCTCTTTCTTCTATAATCAGGGTCTGATCAACAACATTGGGTATAGGATTTTCTACTAATATCTCTACAGATATTTCTAATGAATAAGAATGATTATATAGACATTAACATTGTCCTCATGAAACATGACCTTACTATTCCACATTTTGATTCACAACCATATGTGTAACTTTCGTTACTGATTTCTATTCAATTTTTTCTTCTTCAGGATCTTCTATCTGAAAACCTTCTTCTTGAATATTCACTTTCCCTTAAATATTGACTTGTATTTGATAATTTATTATAGGTACCATAGAAAGATATCTTGTTTGAATTTCCACTAGTATTTCTTCATCAAGAATATCTTCATCTAAATGAACTGAATAGGTTTATTCTCCAGAATCTGACACTTTCTCTTCATCCTATTGTATATATCTATTTCGTAGGTCTTACAAAAATTCCCTCATAACTTTTCTATTCATCATCTTTTTTTACTTCGGTATTAAATCTAAGCCTTATAAAGTATGGTTGAGAAACTAAATCAGTTCATGATTCAACAATAACCTTCTTTTTGAACGTCTCCTTGCTCTCCTGGAGAAAATTTTCCTGAGCTCTGTTCTTTTTTAGCACCAACTAGTAAAACATTTCATTTCTCTGTAATAAAGTAAAATCTTAAATTCTGTAGAGTTCCATCATTTAAAACACAGTTATAATGAAACATCATCCTGAAATATTCTAATAGAATCATATCCTTTTTAGAAAAATATATATATATTATCTCTCCATAATGATTGAAATTCATCCTAGCATCCATTTGACCACACTAATGAAAATAAAGAATCATATTCCAAGGAAAATTAGACTAAATTTCACATAAAAATAAAATCTATATGTATATATCAAGGTATAAACTTTTCTCTATCTCTTCCATCCTTGGCGCAATACTAGTCTAAATGAACTTAACCAAGATCATATGATTTTCATCGAGATCCTTAATAAATATTTTCCTAATGTGTATCATGTTAAATAGAAAAGACATAATGTCTTTGGAAGAGAGATTCTTATCTCCAATTGATCAAATATCGAAGTGAAAAACTCTTTCATAAGGTAATTCTATGAATTTTGAAACATCGGTTGAAGAAATTAAAAAATCCTTATCATCAATACTTGAAAACATAATATCCTCATAATCCCAAAAACTGAATTGTACACTCTTATAAAAATAGTTCAATTCTAACTCATAATGAAATTTAGAATTGATGTCATGGAAAGTAGTATCTAGTCCTTGAAATGCTATTGCATGTTTCAGGATTAGATTCATCTGATATTACCAATCAAAATCAACAACTATTCCTTGAAGTATTCTTCTATACGTAACATGATGTCACTTCAGATACCTTGTGTCTCTGTCTTCTCATCACAAGGTTTTCCTCATTTCAAAAAAAACATCTGAATTTCTGGGTTTTCAGATTCTTGGGTTTGGAATTAAAAATGAGGGTTTAAAGTTATACAAAACGGTTTCAGTAAATGAAGGGTATGTAAGATGAAGGGTTTTTGATAGGTGATGCATATCCTTGTTACCCATGTCATATATTAATTATGACAAAATGTTTAATGATTATGAGGTGTAAATAAATTTATGAGTAAATAAAATAACTAAAATATATTATGATAAAAATATGAAAAATAAATTTTATTTACAATAATAAACATATGATAAAATAAAATTAAATAAAATAAAATAAATTATTTTAAAAGTTATATAAACCTATTTCCCCATTAATGATGTCAAAACTTATAGTGGTTAGTGGTTTAGTAAAAATATTAGCTAATTGATATATTGTGTTTACAAATTCTAATGATATATCATTTTTAAGAACATGATCTCTTAGAACATGATGTCTAATATCAATATGATTAGTCCTAAAATGACCTATTGGTTTTTTTGAAATATTTATAGCACTTTTATTATCACACAAAATAAGTTTATTATTAAAATGTTTTAAAAAGTCCATCAGCGTGTTTTTCAGCCACAACACTTGCGCACAACAATTTCTTGTAGATACATATTCTTCTTTGGTTGATAATAAGATAACTGAGTTTTACTTTCTACTCGACCATGATACTGATGATTTCCTTAAAAGGTGATAGGTTCCTGATGTTCTTTTTCTATATAATCTACAACCTCTAAAATCTGCATCCAAATATGATATTATATTAAAATCATCAGTTTTTGGATAAACAAGAGTTAGAAAAACAATTCATTTTGAATATCTGAAAATACTTTTGATAGCAATAAGATGTTATTATTTAGGATTTGCTTGAAATTTGGAACATAAACATTAAGAAAACATAATATCAGGTCTGATAGAAGTGAGATATAATAAACAACCAATCATACCATTATACAACATGGTTTCAACTGGTTTTCCAACATGACCCAAATGATGTTCAATATTAGTACACATGGGAGTTGAATTTGTAATATTGTTCACAAGACAATTTTTTTTTCAAAAAATTAGTATTATATTTTCACTGGTTTAATAAATTTCCATAGTATTTTTGATAAAATTGATGTCTTAAAAAGTTAATTCTCTCATCATGATCAACTAAAATTATTTTTTCCATGTGTTTTGAAAAGTCATTACATAGTTAATTATTTATTGATCCATAAATAATAAGATCAACATAGATTTTAACTCATAATAAATTTCAAACAACAATTTTCATAAAAAGTTTTGGATCTTCCAAACCAATAGTAAAACCATTTTTCAAGATAAAAGAACATAATAAATCATACTAAGATCTGGGTGCTTGATTAAGGCTCTAGAGAGCTTTAGTATGTTTATAAACAAAATCTCGTTTTTGAGAAATTTCAAAACCAGAGGGTTGTTCAACATAAACTTCTTCCATTAAATAACCATTTAAAAAGATAGATTTTTTATTCATCTAATATAATTTAAATTACATATGAGATACATAATCCTAAAAAATTCTAATAGATTATAATCTACCAATGGGGGAAAAGGTTTTAACATAATCTATACCTTATTCAGGATTACATCCTTTAACAACTAATCATGTTTTATTTCTAGTTATTGTCCCTTGATCATATTTTTATTTATAAAGACCAATATTGTTCATACAACTGGATAATTTTATGTTCTTTCAACTAATTCACAAAAATTATGTCCTTTAAACTGGTTAATTTATTCTTACATTCCCAACATCAAAATTTCACTTCCTAAGGCTACTTCAATAGATTTAGGTTCGAGTTATGATAGAATGGAAAAGAATTCAACTAGGTTTCATGTATTTCTTGTAGTCCTCATTCCTTTGCCTATGTATCCTATAAGAATTTCTAAAGGGTTGTTCTTTAGGGTTCTAGACTATCTAAGAAAAAAACCTTTTGGTTAATTAGTATTATATTCTTCTTAATAGAACTAAATTATATTTTAAAAATAATTTTTTAGGGTTTTAAGTCTCATGTTGTCAGAAGAGTTAGCATATTCATCAAGTTGATCTTTCTCTTTATTAAAAGGATCAGTTTCATCGATCATCACATGAACTGATTCTACAACAATCATTTAATTTTTATTAAATACTCAATAATATTTATATGTTACAAAATATCCTATGAATATTTCTTCATTTCCTTTTGGATCTAAATTACCATGATTATTCTTGGTGTATAGAATTTAAACCTTGTATCCAAAAAAATTAAAATACTTCACTTTAGGATTTCTATTATTCTAATGTTTATAAGTTTCCTTTTTTAAAATATGCTAAATTATATCTATATATTTTATATAACAAGATATGCTAACAGTTTCTGCCCATAGATAGGTAAGAAGACTGTATTCATTTAGCATATTCCTAGAGATTTCTTGAATAGTTCTGTTTCTTCAATCAGAAATTTAAATTTTTTAGGTTTTTCGGTACTGAGAAGGTGTGTTTAATACCCATATTTGAGAAAATGGAAATTAATTCTATATTCTCAAACTCTCCACCATTATCACTTCATAAATAAATTATTTTAAAACCATTTTTCATTTTGAACACATTTACTATAACTTTCAATAACAGTAAAATCTTCATTTTTCCATTTTGGAAAATAGACCCAGATAAATATAGAATTATCATCAACTAAAAAATATACATATAATATTCAATCAAAAAATATTACTCAAGATGGTCAAAAAATGACCCATGTAGATAAGTTCATGGGACTTTGATGCAGTTATTTTGTTAACAGATTTGAAGGAATATTTTTGTTGCTTTCCAATCTAAAATGCATCCTAGAATATGTCACTATAAAACATGAGACTAGTTAAATATAAAACTAATTATTTCAAATATAATTTATTTAAATACTAAATATTTTAATGACAATGTTTTATAAGACAAATCCAAGATTCATTTATCTTAGGAGATAAACAAATCACTTTATGTATACATAATGAATTTAAGTCCAAGGTGAAGACATCATCAGTTCTGGGATCTCAAAATTTAATAAAATAATTCTTGAATACATACATTAATTGTTAGAAAAATCAAAAAAAATCCATCATCATGAAGTTGAGAGATACTCATCAGGTTATTCTTCTATCCATGTATATACAATACTTTATTCATTAGGGCATGCATCAGATCTACAACTGTTCCAAGTTGAATTATAATCCCTTTGGCATTATTAGAAAAGGTGACAAGACCGTCATCAATCTGTGTAAATGTATTGAATTTCTATATATTTCCACCCATGTGTCTGGATCATCCACTGTACATATACCATATATGTTTTTATTTTTTTTGACATGTCATATACAAAGAATATTTGAAAAAAAGGTTTTCTTACCCATATCTTTTTGGGTCCAACAGTGTTTGGTATCAATGATTTAAGAATCCAAATATGATTTATTTTTCCATTATTTATATCATTTACTTCATATAAACATTTTTTAATAAATCAAAAACTAATCCCTATTATTTTAGGATTTTTGAAAATTAAAATATTCTGTTATATGTCCTTATGTACGAAAAAATGTCAAATAATAGATTTTGTATTGGGAGTAACAAAATTATTATATAGTTTCGATTTTTCACCTTTACCACCTATAGAAAATATCTTTTTTTTAATTATATTCTAACTATGAATTTCATTCTTTACATTTTCAACTTTTGAAAAAACAGGAGAATCATTTCTATACGTTTCTACTTCATCCTAGAGTGTCTTAATCTTCAATTCATTATTAGTATAGTTATTAGTAGTTGGGTTAAATATTTCAACTAAATCTCGATTTTTTAAGTAAAGTATCTTTTTCTCCTAAAATAATATCGTGAATATTCATTAAAGAGTTATGTTTCTTTAATAGTGAGTCATAAAATTATTTTTCGTAGTACAGTTGGTAGACAATTTATCATTGGAGTAACTAGAATCAGAATTTGATGAATAGTAGTATTGTACCTCATCTTCTTTGGCCATAAAGTACATATTAGCTTTCATATTTGATTTTTTTTTCTCTAAATTAGAGATTGATGGGATTCTAGAGTCTTCATAAACACTCCAAGTAGACATCATAGCTCTATTTATTTTGTTTTCCTAATCAACATTTTTCTGAAACTTTTTTTCTCTCTTTCTCTATTCACTTTTAAATTGAGGACAGTCATGTCTTATATGACAAAACTTTTTGAATTCGTAGCATCTAACTTCCCTTAACTCTTTCAAATTCTTTTTTACGTTTCTATTAATCCTATTTTTCCTATAAAACCTTCTAAACTTTGTAGCTAGTTAACCCAACTCAATTTTAGAATTTTATGAGTCTAAATTTATTTCTTCTTTGACTTATTATTTCATTTTTATGTTATTCTTTAAAGATGAAACTTTAATGAAGTGTTAACCTTTTTCACTATGACTTAGTGATCATCAATTTCATCTTTCATTTTATCATCATACATCATTAGGGTTCCAATCAATTATATCAATTTTCAGATTTCATGATAGGTGTTGATTGTAGAATTGTAGATAAAATTCCATTCCACTAATTTTGTAATACTTACAGTACTTTTAATGCCTCGTCATCTTGTATGATAGGTTCTCTTAAGGATGTAATGCTTTTTAAAATATTTGTGATCCATCCATTCATTTGATTGATTCTTTATCCATCAACCATTCTAAATGTATCGAATTCCAATTTTTTGTTGCATAGCTCATTGGTATTACTTTATCTGTGTCTTCATACAACACTATCATTGTTTACCACATTTCATAAGCTATAGAGAATTGTGAGATACAATTGAATTAATTAAATCCAAGACCACAGATAATATCGTTCATAGACTTGGAATTCATGTCATACTCAGCCTCTATAGTAGCAGTCCATGATTTGGGTGTATCAAGGATTTCACAAGGAATAACGATCTTTGAGTAAATTTTAAACCAATATATATCATATAGATTATCATACGTGATTTCCAACATCCATAGTTATCACCATTTAAATATTGAGTGTGAACCATTGACATTCCTTCTTTTAGATTCTTTATTGATCTTCGTCTTAATATTTAACTATAGTTTGTTAGAACCAACAAAAATCTGTAGTTCCGAACATTTGATACCAAATGTTATGTTAGAAAGTATTTGGTGAAGACAAAAGAGGGGGTGAATTACGTCCTTTTTAAATTTTCACAATTTTTCCGCTTAATTGTAAGAGATGATAGATTGGAGTTTCTATAATGAACAAACAAGCAATGGAAAAATGTAGAGAAATATAACATGGATGTTTATATTGGTTTAGGGTGTGAAGATCTCCTAGTCAACTCCACCAATATCCCACCCTACGGGCATGTAGAATTTCACTAGTCAGGACATCTTCTCATATGACTGATCTGAAACTGAGTGCTAGTAGTTTTCACCCTTACAAATAAGGCTAAAAATAGAACCTTCTAGTTCTTTTATAGGGATCCAAAATATCATTATCTTAACATGAGAATCTGACACTCCACCACGACTAAAACCGAAAAGCCGATACTCAAACAGATCAATATATATTGATTTCATAAAACACTTTAAACATAATAGTTACAACATTACTCAATTGAGAGAATATGGATCACTGACATCAGAAAAATAATAATCATTGAAATATGTATCAATATATATAGTTTCATAAAATATCATCAATTTTAACAAGATAAAAAAAATAGAGCATCAAGCTTTCTAAATTGAAGATGTATCTCTCGAAAATATAGCCCTTGTTTTTGGGTTTCTCAATCGCTGAAGCACTGTAAATTTATTTTCACTATAAATCTCTAAGAATAAAAATTATCCACCCAACTGAGAGATATCCAAAATATCTGATGTAGAAAGATATATATAATGATATATCTTGTAGGAAGGTTTCATATCTGAAAAAGATGCCTGCAAAATCTAGATAATTCAATTTTAAAAATAATGATCAGGGTAGTCATAAATTCCCTTAAGAATATAAGAGAAAATCTTAGCTAAATATGATCCATTGAGACAATTCTGACGAGTTTTAATTTGGTCAAAGTCAAGCTATAAATTACCCTGATATTCTGTAAAGACCATTTCATGAAACATAGATAATGTCATAAATTCAAATCTATAGTGATGAAATATAAAACATAAGGAACCTCCAAAAAATGAATAAATCACAAATGTAGGGTTTCGAAACATAACATATGGGTTGATGAACTATACATTCATCTTTTTTAGCATAAAATTATAAGCATAACATGGATTATATGTACATTCAATTTTTTCAAACATAATGTTGAAAAAGTAAAGTTGATAAAAAAAGTAAGGCTGATAATCCATACATTTTATTCTCAAACATAGGGTTCCATAATTATGTATGGTTCTTTAACCATAATTTTCTCCCTATATTAGGTTGATAATCCAAACATGGTAATCTTTTAACATAATCTTTTTAGTACAAACATTGGGTATGTTTCTTATGTTACGTTCTTCAGTGTAGATAATGAACACTGATTCTAGAAAATGAATAACAGTGAACAGTGTTTACAAAATATTTATAAGAGATATCTAAACAAATTGAAAAATATTTCTCACAAATAAATACATGATAATTATCCCAAAAATAGAATTATAAAGAATATATACTTCTTAAAATACACCTAAAATAATATAATTAGTAAAACAAAAAGGTTTATTAGGGATCATCAAAATAAATAATATTTATAGATTATTTTTTTGACAATACATGCTCAACCAAGTATTGGAGAATAATGAATCACATAGAATTGTGGAGAATTTAATTCATATGTACACATGAGTGACATTATCATTTTCCCAAAAATAATAGATGAACGGTAAAATGTCAAAAATGATATTATCATTAATTAAGTTTAATTATATCATAACTATAATATATATATATATAACCCGTATTAATTCTCACTCATAAAATATTGTGATAGAAAATTGATTGTATTGATGTGTGGATATGGAAATTTGAACATACATAGAAGCGATACTTTCATTTTATTTTATTTGATTTGAAAGGGGATGTATAATAGTATGATAATAACCATAAAAACAAATTAGAATATTTAGGATTCTGAATTTGTTTTTTTGGATATATATCATAGATTTATAGAATTTATAAAATTGCCAGAAAGGAGAATTATTAGTTTGATCGATTACCTCTTCTTCCCAATGGCTCCTATAGATCTCTTCTAAAGGACTCGAAAGGTGGCCATTTAAAAAGACTATAACATAAATAATATGGATATGGAATTTGATATTTTAAATGTAAATTATTTTTTCTATCTATAAGGCTCAATATGATGAAATGAGATGAGGGAGGATGTGCCCTTTTATAATGAAGGTGAGGTGCACTTTTTGAGTCTCTAAAAATAATAATTTATAATAAATCCATCATAATAAGAATTCCACAAAAATAAAATATATTAGAATATAAGATGATATAGGGTTTTAATATCATTATCAAATTAATTTTATATTGGTTTTGATTTAATTGTAAACCTTATGTTTTTTAATAACCCTTAGTTAACAAATTTTTATTTCAACTATGCTAACATGGTTTTAAATGGTTAGAGAATATAATTCTTATATATAAACTTTTAAATTGAACTATAAATATTTAATTTTTGAATTTTTATACCATATTTAATCTCCATTTCCTTATATAATATTTTTATGATATTTTATTAACATAATAAATTATTAATTTCATAAAATTTCATTACTGTCAATTTTGACATTATTCATTGTTTGTATTTATTAAAATATAATCACCACATTATATCTACAAAAATACTATATCAACTCATCCCAAACATTTAAATGTACTCTGAAAAATTCCAGTATAACATAAATTATATCATATTATATTTAATTTAATTTTATGAATATCATTAATTTGGTATTTTTATTAACTAAACAATTGTTGCATTATAATAGTAGAAGTATTTAATATATTTATTTATCTCAAAAAATTTAAAAATAAATTACCATGATAAATAAATATGTTTATATTTCAAATGAATTTTAATTTTTGAATTTATCTCTTGTATAACACTTTATTAAAAATGATATACTAATTGAAAATATGAGTATGACATCGTTAACTTTTCTTTAAATAAAATATAATAAATGTATTACTCACATAAAATTTGATAAAATAATTTTATATTTTAATAATAAGAATTATATTTTCATATACTCATTCGTACAATAAAATTAGGCATGGTTTTAATGTAATTTTATATTATTTATAATATTTTGTCTCTTATTAGCAAATCTACCAATTTTCCATTTTAATAAAATCATGTTAATGTTATAATTCACAATTCCCAAAAATAAAAGAAACCTATTTAAAATATTTTTATCCTATGATTCAAAATATGAAATAAATTTTTCCAAAATAATAATAAGAATCTTTTTGAAAATAATTTAAATTTAATATTATTGACGAGGTGCGAAAACATGTTCTTAAACATAAAACATGCAAAAGATTGAAATTTTTAAATCAAAATTCAATGTAAAATTGCTTCTAATGACATAAATTATATAAAATAATAAATTTTTTGATTAATTTTATTTTAAAACCAATCATAAATATAATTTAACACTATCAATTATTTATAGGAAAAAAGATGCATTCAATTAAATTTAGTTTTTTACTATTTATAAAAACATGAAACATATGAGAAAAAATACCACATATTCAACAAAATTAAATTTTTGAATTAATATTTAAAATAATAAGTTAAATTAATAAATTATAATATATAATTTTTAAAGGTGGTATTTGAAATGGGCTCACCATTAAAAAGTTATATAATGACACTTTTGAAAAAATATGGTTTTTATGCATAACATTTTGCTGGTACTCATATTATCCCAATAAAATAAATTGAATAAATATAAAAAATATTTTGTTGAATGTATAACATATATATATCATTAATATAATTATGTAATTGTAATTTATTTAATATATTAATAATTAATAACTATGGGAGGAAAAAAAATTCATTTATATTTAATTTGTATATATATTTTCATTTCTAAATATTTTGTAAAGAATAAATTCATCTTATAAACCATATATTTTCCTAATTTAGTCAAAACTAGTTATAAATTCTAATTTAGTTGTTAGGTTATATATTATTATATTAAATACTAATATTTTAATAATATACTAGTATTTGGTAAAACACAGTCTTGCGTAAAACAGAAGCTATTGAAGGAACTCGACATTGTTTGTAACAAACTACAAGCAAAACGTTTTGTATACCGTAATATAATTGTAGACGCTAAAAAAGTCTGTAACTCCTAGAGGATGTTTCAAACGGATGGAGCGAAGTCATATTCGGACTCAAAGGCCCTATCCGGAGGACCTGGAAGTGGTGCGCGAAATTATAGGGCACACGCACGAAAAAATACTGTTTGTGCGAAGGGCTCCAGGGATTTGGGAAAAGAAATTGGCGCGGCGCGCAATTTTGCACGCCCTGTTCCGCGCGGGGAGGCCTTGCACGCCGACGGGTCCTGGCACAAAAGATTTCATTTGCCACCCTCTTTCCGCGACTGCGAAAGCCTATAAATAGAAGGCGACCTCAACTGTTTCAGGGTTGAGGAATTCGGAGCAGCTCCCGTGCATGCAATTTGGACTCCCGCATGCGCAAGATGTCTTTTAGGTAATACCCCTTTTCGCGCAACCTTGCCCCGGGGTTCACCTTTGCGCACAACCCCGCTAGCTTAACTGAATTTTCTAACTCCTCCAGGTTCTTCCTTTGCGTGCAATCCTTTCCCATTGAACGCAGTCCCCTCCAATGGAATGAAATCCCTTCCAAATTGCGTGTAATCCCTCTGTTATGTTTCACCACGACTTAGGGATCGTCCATTGTCCCCCGCACGCACTCCAAGCCCTTTGTGCGCAATCCCCTATCTGCGCGCAATTCCCCTGCCCCAATTGTGCGCCATCCTAGAGTTTTGCGTGCAAACCTCCCCTTTGCGTGCAAAACCCAGGATCCCTCACCTGGATGCCCCTAGGTGTCTCTTTGTGTCGACACCTGATGTCTTCCATACCGAGCATGCACGCCATGCTTTGTTTTTCTGTATGGTCTTCCAGGATCGTACCAAGTAACCTCAAGGTCTCTTGGGTGGTGTTTCCCGTTGCATTTCTTTGCGTCATGATTCTTCGCATAGGCATGCTAACTGCTATTGCTTCTTTACATATCCATGCTAACATGGTGATGGTTCGCCCTGTGGCCCCCCTTCACCACGGCCATGCCGATGCCTTCACTCCCACAAGGTGTAGAGGGTTTTGGGCATGTAAGCCCTAGGGGTGTGGAGTGAACCCACCTCATCTGAGCTGCAGGATGTTAAACTGCCAAGCACCTTGTCCTCAACACATGACGATAAACTGTGATTCGACCTCGTGCCTCGCAGGCTAGGTCCCCCCCGGCTCGGACATTCTTTACGCCTCTCGTATCCATGGGAATGGATTATTCCTCACATAAAATGATATCCTCCCTCTCGAAGTGGCGTTTGTCCATGGGGGAAGGGCTGCCTCAAAGTGTAAGCCCCTAGCCTCTCTTGCGGAATGTTTCACCCAAGAACCTCCGTACTTCCCCACTGCCAAGGCCAGTGGAGGGCATGATAGGGAACAAGGCATCTCCTATGTTCGGTCCCTAATCCCTCTCCCTCTGTTCTTTGTCGCACCATGGGACACCATCCTTGAGTAAGCCCCGACACCAAGGTCCGATAACCACGATTAAGCCCCTGTTTCCACTTTGGGACACTCAAAGCGTAAGGCCCTTTCTGCTTCTCACAGACGCACCCTTCACGACGTGATTGTCTGGTCCCTGCTATCTCTTGTTTCTAACATCGAGCATGACTCACGTGAGCTTAGAGTGAGCGTCGACATGACATCCTATTATGGTCCTCCTCAGAGAGTAAGCCCCATCCAAGCGAACTACGGGGACTTTGATCCATGCTAATGCATGGTACGTAGGAAGCCTCCACGAGGTTCAAGCCCACCACTCGGTCGTTCCAACTTCTTCATGTCGGTTCGCCAAACACTTTGGGCTGCCTCAGAGCATAAGACCCAAATTGCTCATCCCGCATGACATTAAACTGTATGACCTTAGCCCGCCTGATGTTAAACTTTATGCCCTCATCCCTCATGACGTTAAACTATATGACCTCTTCCCGCATGATGTTAAACTGTATTCCCTTGTCCCGCATGACGTTAAACTGTATGCCCCGAACTACGTGGACTTTAATCTGTCATAATGCATGGTACGTTGGAAGCCTCCATGAGGTTCAAGCCTGTCCCTCAGTTTTTAGGGCCACCTTAGAGCGTAATCCCCATACCTCACACCCACGTCTCATCTTGACCTCTCCCTCACGCCCTCGTTCCTCAAGAAGCTCACGCCCTAGTCAGGTGGACTTACATCCTCCAGGCTCCAATCCATGCGTTCATTCTCACGGGTTTCCACTTTTAGTGTCCCACTGTATTACCAAACTATGCAGACTTTGATTCCCTACCATGGGGATACATAAGAAGCCTCCACGAGGTTCAAGCCCCCCTCCACGCTCCATTACCCATCCTGATCCTTACCCGGGCCGCCACATCCCGGTGGGATTATGACATCTCATTCCACTCCATCATATCCGGGAATCCTCCCATGTGCTGGCCCCAACATCATCGTTCCACCTAGGAGTTCCTTCAATCTGATCCACTCTCAGTGTTCTGATCAGTCTGATCTATCTCTGCCAGACGTTAAACTCACAGCATACCCTGTTTTAAACTTGGGAAGATGAGGAAATACTCAGATGGTACACAATTCCCCGCGTTCGGTGTGGGATGCCTTGGGCTTCCGCGCCCTCGAGAAGCCCTATAATAAGGGACAGAAGATAGACATGCCAATCCCCCAGCATCATGGCGCGCCAACAAAACCACAGCGTGACCATTCTTCTCACTGAAGGTTGCTGCCCCGACCAGACCCCTTGGAGCGTCTCGACAGAAGCAGTGTAATTAACTGGCATCCATGCTGATATGGAACCAGAAACGAGAGCTTCACAAACCCTTCTTAAATATATGAGGGGGACCCGGACTAGGTTACGAGCTCTGAGGAGAAATCCACGGAAGGAAGAACCGACATCCCATCATCCCAGTTTCGATTAAGGAGCAGTCGTCCCTAAACAAGGAACGAATGCCGCCCGCCTTTGGAAAGCGGGAATGTGGGGCCTCAAGCCGTGCATCCTCAACTACATGATAGATGCACGCGTGCCCTAGAAAAAGCATCAGAAACAAAAAATGGTAAACCCGATGTGAAGCTATTCTCTTCAATACAGAGACTTGTAGCGTTCGGTGTGTTGGAAGATTAGCATGTCACCAGGTCCGTGCACCTAGAACTGGACGTGAAACCCACCATGGGTTGAGGTAGTCAGGACGTTGATCACTCCGTTCTGCGACATCGTCAGCGTGTATCCCTCTCTCCAAATACAGTTGCTCCAACTCTAACTTCTGTGACTGTCGAGCGCTCACGACCCCTCTCCCCATCATAGATCATCCAATGAAGGGTGATCAACGACCTAGTTTGTATGTACGAGGCGTAAGGGGTCATCCCCACTAGGGACATGGCCCGTTTTGATCTAGAGGCAGCTACGCCTCACCACCATCGCCACCCCCATGGGCCGCGCCGGGAGCCATTGCTTCCCACACCGACATTCAACCGTTTCAGGAGCCTATCCCCAGAGCGCCTTGACACCTCCCTTCCCTACGCCGATGAGGTAGGGGATGTCCGGGTTCGCCTGATCAGAGACCCGTTCCAGTGGATCATGATTAGGGCCTCCTCCAGGCAACATCAATTCCGCCACCCAACTCCTCGGGCTGAGGAGAAGGCAATCTCTATGCCCACACCACCAGCTCCAACCCATCTGACCTGACGCCAGCGTCGGGCACGAGCGAAATAGAATGCCTGCCCTAGGGCACCAACATCAGCAACCACTGTGGCCCGAGCCACTACTAACTCCTGTTTTCAGACTCCCGCACTGGCTGAGTAGGGGCAGTTACATGCTCGACCCAGATTGAGGCCACGACCACCCCATAGACAGGTTGGGTCGACTCTCTCGGTCCCTGGAACAGGAAATGGCCACCGTAGACCAATTCGCAGTACGACCATCCACCATGGAGGCCTACTCCATGCCACTAATCTGGAAAGAAAAATACTTCCACGTGACAGCTACGCTCTAGGTATGGCTCTTTCCAGTGCCCACTGCACTTGGTACGGGGTTACTCCCCCTACGACTGGCCGCAGGTATGGAGCCGTTGCATCTCCGGTTGCTCACCCACATGGAGGTCCTTCCCATTTACCTTTCGACATATGTCTTGGTGCTTCTCACACCCCAACCATCAGTCTTCTCTGCCCCAGCACTATTGCGGCCAGAGGACTCCATGAAGGAGATCAGCCCTGCCCCGAGGAGCCACCCAGGGGCAGGAAGGCAGGGCGTCATTGCCGTAAGAGGAATGTACGGGAAGTCAGGATGGAAATCAAACCAGTCCATTTCCCGGACTCCGAGGCGGAGTACGACTCGGCGATGGAGCCCTCCCCCCAGTCCTATGAGCCAAGGGAAAGGGTGGGGAAGCGGCGCGGCAGCCTCGTACTCTCTGAATGCGTGATCCCCATGATTTATTCCTTCATCTGAAGGTATATCCAGGAAAACGAGGACTTGGCGTACCACCAGGGGTCAAGCTTGCAGTTACCAATGGCCTCCCCGGAAGCACCTTCCACATCTTGTCAGAGAGGGGGGGAAACTATTCTGGGGACCAACGGAAGATTCGTGACATGACACACCCTTGTCAAGCACCGACACTATGACAGGAGGCCCATTCGCTGGCCCATCCTATCATGACGTGGCTGCCAGGATACTGCAACCCTTGAAGGAAAACTTAGGAATCGGCGGCCAATCGGCCTACTCACCGTATTCTCCAACAGCTTGCCGACTGGGCCCGCAGCCTACCTCAGCACCATTTCCAGTTCCCCGACCATTCGTGGTTGATGATCTGGGGCAGCAAGGTCCAGATCCCGAACCAGAGTCATTGAGCTTCTGGACCATCCTCGCGGTAGGCCACTTCCCCGAGATGTTTTGGCCGATCGTAGGATCATATATTTATATACTAGAGTCACTCACCCCGGGAGTGTTTCAATGTTTCTCCCAAACACTCCGGGTGACTCACTCCCATCTTCGCCATCAGCTAGCTCCTTTTCCTGAGAGTCAAGCACATCTCAAGGATATCAGCGAGCAATGCCGTCGGGTCAACCTGGTCGTGCTCCGTGTGGTTTGGCACCCTGAGTCACTTGGCCACCACAGGGCCCTCAAAAAACAATGCGTCCAGAGTTTTCAAGTGCTCCGAAATGTTATCGAGGAGGCCAACCACCACACGAACGTTCATGGATGGGGGTAGTACGCTGCCCTTATTTTCTGTACAATTTTCCGATAGCCTGACTCACTGGGTGGCCCTGAAGGAATGATGCCCAGGGAAATGGTGGTCAACATGGCCGACCTTTCGGGTGAGGGAAATGGTGTGGAACTTCTCGATATGGACTCACCCCCAAGGAAAGGCCGCTACTGGATCCATAAGGGAGAATTACTTGCCAGAAGAGGAACCTCTTGGACCTCCCCACACCCACTAAAGCCTTAACACTAAGCTAAAACGTCGGTAGGGGTAAAGAGCACGTCGGGCCTGTCAAGATCGCTGACCCATCGGTCTCAGTACAGAAGGTAGTGGAAGATCCTGAGAAGGCCACGCTACACCAACAACTTGCTGAGCAGAAGAGGCTAGTTGATGAGCTCCTGGACGAACACATTACAGAGCGGAGACCTGAATACAGTGATCCTAGGCCAGGACAGCAGGGGAAGGAGCACCTACCCCTTGATGGGATTCTCCCGAGAAACCGCGATCATGTTGTATTCACCGGGAGAGGAGAGGTCTGGGCTCATTTCAAGAGGGCGCGATACGTTTCTCCGAACCCTCCTGGGCGGTGTGATCACCCAAGGGACCCCACTAGGTTCCCTCCTATAGGCCCCGAGTGTCGCTCTGCCAGCTGCCCCGCGAGACGCTGAGCTTGACTACCGGATTGAAGAGCCCGACAATGCCCTTGTGGTTAGGGATCCCCGTCACGACAGGAACCCACATCCGGAGGATCCAATGGAAGCACTCATCGCCCGCTTAGAGGCACTGGAAACTCGGCAGGTGGCCATCCCGCCGGACAGTAAGCCATACCCGGCATGGGTGGATGATATGCCGGCCCCGCCGGGATTTGGGAACCCCACTTTTCCCCCTTTAACGGGACTGTGGACCCGCCACAACACATTTCCCACTTCAAATCGAGGTGCGGGTCTATGTTAGGAACTCCGGCGCAGCAAGAGGCCTCCAAGATCCATTGCTTCATTCAAACACTAGAAGGACCAGCATTCGTCTAGTACAGCCAGCTCCCTGTCGGATCTGTGACTAGCTAGGAGGACCTTTATAGGAAATTCTTCTACCAGTTTAGTTCCACAACACGGAAGACAAACATTGCAGACCTTTTCAGGTGCAAAAAAAGGCCCGACGAGCGAGTCGCGGACTTCGTCGCCCAGTGGAAGGGGCTCACATACTCCATTTACATGCCTTTAACTCAGTAGAAATTTCTGATAATGTCCGTAGGGAACATCAAGGAAGAGTTGGTTCCTTCTCTGATCAGTCAGAATTACCCCGAAGGATTCCGGGACTTCTCAAACAAGGCTCAGTGCCTCGAAGAATCACTGTAACAGGCCGGTCAGGCATGCCCACTACCTACTGTAATCCCTGGAAGGAGAGACGCTAGAGTCGAGCCCACTGCTATGGCCCAGATAGAGGACACCAGGTAGCTAGAGTTGCTACCAGTGAGGCCATCTCCACAACCCTATAGGGGTCCTCCCCTACAGGCACAACCTCCGACCCAGCTGCAACCGCCTTAAAATCATAAAGTTCCTCCACGTAATGCACCGCCACCTCCTAGGCGAGATAATTAGGCACTGCCTCCTCAGCATGCTCCTTCAGTCCCTCATCTGGGCCAGACTCCTAGGGCCCCCTTTCCAGACAGAAGGAATCAGACATACTAGTTCGACGAGGCCCATGTTCTTGGTTATTTCTGTAGTGCCTTGGAGCAGAGAATCGTGCTGCTGCCCGAATGCCGGAAGCGAGAAGAGTCACATCTCACTAATCACCCCAACTACTTCCCTTATCACCGGACCTTGGGGCACACCATCCGGCGAGGTTTCGTGTTCAAGGACTGGCTCCAAGACCAGATTGACAACAATATAGTCATGTTGGGACCAGCCCCGGCACAAGTAGCTGGTGTCTTTGTGAGACCAAAGGGCGGTTGTGGAAACAAGGATGAGGGGCAGCAGGTTTTCGATCGTAGGTCTCGAAAGTATAATGATTAGATGGCCCGCAAGATGGCCGACCGTGCCCATGGCATAATTCGTGCCTTCCTGAAACAACAAGAGCTCCTAGAATATACGATCGCTACCTCGGTATCGTCATCCCAGCCTACCTCTTCCTATAAGAGCAAGCGGCGGTGAAAGAAGAAAGAACATGCCCTACAAATACCATTATCATCCCGCACTCTTGGCAATTTTATGCCCCCAGAAATGGGGATCCCTCCGAGACTCCGTCCGGTAGTGGATGAATCTTCGAGTGACGGTTCGGGGTACGCTTCGGTTAACACCGTAGAGTTGGTAAATCTCTTTTGGACTCTCAACGATAAGGAATGCCAGATGGACCTTCCCAATGTCCTAAGCCATCGCCAATGTCGGCGGAGCCGCAGCTACATGAATCATCGGGGCACGGCAGTTGGAACCTCTAGCCAGGCCGTGCATGCCACTGAGACCATGTAGCAATCCCAGTACAGAGATCAGCACACGCGGACCCTTCATCCAGTGTCAACAGGTTCGCCTATACCACCGTTTTTGTTGCTGGATCAGGTAGAACCACCTTGGCCGTGCAGCAACCAGCTCTGCCCTGCAACCAGCCGACCCCAACCTTCCCGTCATAATCCGTTAGCTGCTCTCCAGGCTTTGACTAGTGAAAAAAAAGATGTGTCTAGTACCAGTCAGCCACCGGTCCTGCCAACATGCCTCCAATCACAGAGCGGCATCCTGTAAACAGAATCTCATGTTTAACCTGAAAGTATGATGTCCTGAAGCACCTGGCCGATATTCCAGCAAGGCTCTCTATCCATGAGGCTGTTCGCCTGTCATCTTAAATGCGTCAGGCACTCTCCGTGGCCCTATGGAGCCCCCTCCAGTTTGAGACGAAAGTAGCGGCTGCAGAAGCCATCCACGTCGAGGTGATTGAGAACGCCGAATTCCAGGTGGTTATCTCGTTCTCTGGTGAAGATGAACACCCCCCCTATACAAGGGCACATTCACCCACTATACATCACCGGCCAGTTGAATGGAGTGGAAGTCTGACGCTGTCTTGTTGACACAGGTTCTGGGATTAACCTAATCCCAACTCGGACACTGCAGAAGGTGGGGTTGAATTAGGATAATCTAACTCCCTCTGACCTCAAGATCCAGGGGTATGACAGGACCGATCAGACTCCACGCAGAAAGATTCTCTTAAAGACCCAGTTCAGTGGCCTAATTGTCAGCACCGATTTCATGGTTGTCTCCCAGGACACCGCCTAAAATGCGTTGATTGGCAGGCCATGGCTCCACCTTCACACAGTGATCCCCTCATCGTATCACCAATGCCTCAAATACTCTTTTAATGGTCGAGTGGTTCTGCTCCAAAGAGATGCGTCTCCTTTTTACTCTTGTGAAGCCTGTTATATGGATGCCGACTATTACAAGAGCAAGGAAAAGCAGATCCTGGCGGGTGAGGTCAAGCCCACCACTGTTACAAGTGATCCCTGGGCAGGATTGGATGATTCTTATGTCTTCCCAATCCATCGGTTGGAGGACACAACCCCCGACATGGGGTAGTGCTTTGTTGTGTTGAGTACGAGAGGAACGCATATTTCCGGGTCCATGTGATGGTGGAAAATCACCTCATACTCTTACACCTACTAGGCCTAGGTAATTCCCGAACCTCCTACACCTGTACGATATCGGGATGTCAAGCTCATGGAAACGACGGTACGTAATACATGTCTATTTCGCTGGGCCAGAATCTATCGGCTCAATCTGACGCGCCACTACTGCTTTGATGTCATAAAGCGTGGCCCCTTGGGCAAAAGACCATATGGGTTTGGATCAACCGCCTTTGTCTCCATGGTCTCCGTAGTGCGTAATTTTCCTTATATGATGACCACTGCTGCCCAACCCGGCACCAGCTTCCCGTCAGGGTCAGGTAGCCCTGAAGCATATCCCCCCGCGGATGATCCCTCCACAAGTGGAGAGGACATGGAAGATGCTCCCCTGCCTTTAAGGAGGCCGTATCCACCACAATCAATGAGTTAGTGCAGGTGAACCTCGGTAGTGAGGCAGACCCAAGACCCACATTGGTCAGCCCAGCTATGCCCCCCGAGGAGTGGCAACATTACATAGAATTTCTTAGATAGCATCGTGATATGTTCACTTGGAGTTATGACGAGTTGCCCGGATTAGATCCTCGGGAAGCTATCCACCGCCTTGGCCTTCCAGAAAACCATCGCGGGTTCAAACAGCCTCCCAGAAAGATTCACCCCTCTCATGGTGCGCTGGTTGATTCCGAAGTTGATAATCACATCAAATCCAACTTTGTCAAAGAATTTCAGTACCCCTGGTGTCTAGCCAACATTGTTCCAGTTAGGAAGAAGAACAGACAAATTAGGGTCTGTATCGAATTCCGCGATCTCAATCACCACTGTCTGAAAGATGATTTTCCCCTCCGAGTGACAGAGTTGTTGATCGATGTCGTGGACAGGTTCCAAGCCCTCTCCTTCATGGATGGGTATTTCAGGTACAAACAGATCCGGATGGCCCCCGAGGATGAAGATTTCACTTCCTTCAGGGCCCCCCAAGGTACTCTCTGTTACCATGTTATGTCATTTGGCCTGGAAAATGTAGGTGTCACCTATCAATGGGCCATGCATTGCATATTCTAGCCAATCCTCAGCAAATTGGTGGAATTCTACATAGATGACCTGGTGGTTAAATCTCACCAGCACTAGGACCATCTAAAAGACATTGAGAAAGTTTTTGGCTTCCTCTGTTCTCGCCACCTGAAGATGAACCCATTGAAGTGTCCCTTTGGAGTCACATCCGGAACGTTTCTTGGCTTTGTTGTCAGATACCGAGGCATCGAGATCTACCCGGAGAAGATCAAGGCCATCGGCCGGATGCCTCCCCCGAGTAATATTCGAGAGCTTAGAGGCTTCAATGGCCACTTAACCTACATACGGTGATTCATTGCGAATCTGGATGGCAAGTATAATCTCTTTTCCCAGCTCATGAAGAAAGGCGCCACCTATGAGTGGGATGAAGAGTTTCATATCGCCTTTGATGAAATCAAGCAGTATCTGCTCCAACCTCCGGTCTTGGTGCCACCCATTTCCGGGATGCCACTGTTCCTTTACGTGACCGCCCTGGAATGATCCCTCGGCGCACTTCTCACCCAGTAGAACAATGAGGGAACAGTGAATAACCACTAATACCACAACCTCATGCTCCTCGATAGAGAAATTAGGTATTCTCTCATCGAGAAGAGCAACCTGGTGCTCATATTTGGTGTACAGAAATTGTGGCACTATTTATAGCACCACGAGGTACAACTGGTCTCTCAGGTAGACCTGTTGAAATGCCTCCTGAACCGACCTATGTTGACTAGACAACTAGCATGGTGGGGAGTGATCCTCCAGCAGTTTGACATCAGGTTCATACCTTAGAAGGCTATCAAAGGAGATGCGTTGGAAGACTTCTTAGCTGCTCATCCATACCACCGCGGATCAGCCACTGGATCTAGGCTTTCTTTATGAGGCATTCCTCTCAATCGATCATGTCGTCCCATGCTGGAAGATGAACTTTGATGGTTCCTCCCAGATCCCCACTGGAAGAAGGATCAACAATCCTAGGCTTAATATAGTGGGCCTGGGAGTCATCTTCATCACCCCAGAGCAAGTCGTTCTACTGTATTCGTTCCTATTGTCAGATAGCTGCACAAACAATGAGGCAGAATATCACGCCCTCATCACTGGCTCTCGAGATTGACGCGCCCCATCTGCATGTGAAAGGGGACTCCGAGCTGGTCATCAAGCAGATAAATGGTGACTATGTTTTCAGAAATCCTGAGCTCGTGCCATTTCTTGAGTGCACCCACCGTCTAATGGATAAGTTCCCCTCTCATCTAGAGGTCATTCATATCCCATGGTCGCAAAATAGTCGAGCAGATTCTTTGGCCATCCTGGCCACATCACATACAGAGCCTGAAAAAGACGACCTAATAATCCACATGGCACACTGGATAGTCATTCCTCCAATTATTCTGTAGGATGATAGTGTTCCGCGGGTGAACCATCTCAACGCTGGTGCCCCTACGTCAGGATCCCCGGGGACTTCAGATTTGGTAATCGATACAGTTCCTGACTGGAGGATGCCCTTGGTTGAATACCTCCAACACAACACTCTTCCGTCAGACTGAGCCGAGCGTGAGCGAATCCAATGCCATACACTGCAGTTTACTCTTATGAGCGGTCCCAGCCTTGAGAAGGTCCTTTACAAGTGAAGATTTGATGGTGTTCTCCTCTGTTTCCTTCAAGGAGTCGAGATCCCATAGGTCATGCAAGAATTTCATGCTGGTTCCTGTGGCGGCCACCAGGACAGGTCAAAGTTTTCCCACTAGATTCAGAGGCTGGGGTACTTCTGTCCCTCCATGATCTATGACTGCATCGAGTTTTCCAAGAGGTGTCATGTGTTCTGAGTTCATGCTAACTTTGTCCATCTGTCACCGGAGCCTCTCCACACTACCAAGTATTCTTGGCCCTTTTTAGTACGAGGGTTCGATGTTGTGGGACCTTACCCGCCAGCGATGGCCCGCCAGTGCCGGTTTATTCTGACTGCTACAGATTTATTTTCCAATTGGGCAGAGGTAATTCGGCTCAAGGAATTCATAGCGCATTCTATCACTGACTTCATGAGTTCCAATATCATCTATCGATTTGGAGTCCCTCATGCTATCCTCACATACAACAGAACCATCTTCCAAGCAGCCGAGCTAAAGAAATTGTACTCCAAGTACAACATTCACTCTATCCACACCTCCTACTATCATGCGCAGGCGAATGGACAGATCGAGGCATTTTAGAAACCCCTCTCTAACATTCTGCCAAAAATGGTTGGTCAGAACAAAAACATTTGTCCAAACAAGCTCCCCAACGCTCTCTTGGATTTTTTGACGATGACTCACAATTCCACCCTGGTGACTCCATATTCCCTGGTGTATGGAGATGAGGATATCCTGCCAATCGAGATTTAGTTGCCCTCATTGCACACAACAGTCTATAACCAGCAAGCGCTAGATAGAGTTGCCGAATTCTTCCTAGATGAATTGGAAGTGCTGGACAAGAATAGGCTTCACGCATTACATAACCTAGAAAGGAATCAGAGTAGGATGGCTCGAGCTTTAAACAATAAGGTTCTCCTTTTCCCTTTCCTTCAAGGTGTCCTAGTACTGGCTCTCAGAGTGCCAATGATTCCATGCATGAAACCACCCAAATTGGAGCCCAAATGGGAGGGGCCTTTTATCATCCATAAGGACTATCCTAATGGCGTGTATTCCTTGGTGACTATGGATGATGAGCGTTTCACTCCTCCCACCAACGCCAGGTTCCTCAAATAGTATTTTTCTTGAATCTTAGGGTCCGAGTTCTAAGACCTAAAACTAAGATCCTTTCGCAGTCCCACATGACCCTAAACTGCACTTGGTCCTGCATGAACCTAAACTGCAACCACGGTCCCCCATGACCTTAAACAAGATCGTAGTCCAGCAAGACGTTAATCTACACTTGGACCCATACTTGGGCCCCTTTGGTCCGAGTTCTAGGACCTTAAACTAAGACCTGTACAGTCTAGCATGACCTTAAACTGCATGCATATCCTCGCTGCAAGACTTTAAATTGCAGGCTGGTTAGGCATCCCTAACTGAGGCCCAACCTCAGGCCCCTTTTAATTCTCGGTCCTCTCAGCCCCATCCTTCACCCAAAGTGTGTGGTTCGGGATTATGCCCTCATTCACGAAGGGTTACCCGTCGCGCCATGCACACTCCCTGTAAGATATACTTCTTATCGTCCTACGTGACTTTAAACTGTACTTCAAGAACTACATGTGGATTGAATCCCATTCTTATGGGATACGTAGGACCACATGAACACCTAGACTTCAGGTCCAGCCCCATCTCTTGAGAGATCCCACGATCTCTTGGTCACCTCGGTCTTTTGGCCTATCCTTCCCCATGGGGGGGTATATATAGGTCTGATACAGGGTCTTTGGCACCATGCCCCCTCCTCCTGGGCATCCTCTAACTTTTGGGTACTCTCAAACCAAGCCCATGAACCCTTTCCAATGGTCTACTAATGTGTTCAGAGTACTCTAGTCTAGGGCCTGGAGTGTCAGATTCGACATAGGAAAGTTTTCCTCCACTTGACAAGATTTTTGCTCCCTTTCATCCGGTCCCCTATTATCTATCACACCTAGAGGGACCCCCAAAAACGGCCTAGATACAATGCCTAAGGGATCTCCTACCGTCACGGGACAATGCCACCGAGGGTTCCGGGCAACAAATTGATACAAATCCCGCCTTGCGAATATGTTCATTGGTTGATACTAATTTGTTTGCCCCTATCTTTAGGCAAACGCGATAGGATGCTTTGTTGCGAACATGGTCAGCAGTAATCCTCTATCATCACACTATTTCCTTTGGGCCCTGAATGTTTGTTGCATGATTCACATTACGTTCCACCCCACCGTGACAAAGTGGAATCTCGACACTCCTTGCACTAACCCTCAGTTCACCCCACACGTCAGATGGACTAAGCTACGTAAAGGTGCCTCTCGGGACTCCTACGATCTGAGCGCTTGAGTATGTGCTTGGGTTTTGTCTAAGGATTACGTGCAGCTTGACCCTCATCCCCATGGGAAATGAGGAGTTGCCCAGACATTGTGTTTTAGGCCCAGCTTAGCTGGGAGCTAGCATCTTCTTCCCCCCTGATTGTTGAACCCTTTCCGGCCCCTTGGCCCGAGGCTCATCTCTTAGAGGCGCACATAGTGATGGCATGGGATTATGTCCTCATTCACATCGGGTATGCCTCATCGCATCATGCATATTCCCCAGGTCGAATCCATGCGACCTTAAACTGTGTTGTTTGGTCCTACCACAAGACCATAAACTGTGATGATATCATCCAGGTTGCACGACGGAAAATGGAACTGTATTGTGGTGACCCCCACCCCCCATAGGGGACATCACGTCGGGTATTGGTCAATTGCCATACCATTTTTGTAACGACCCAAAGTTTCATTAATGGAAAATCCCTCTTGATCTAGTTAAATGTTTCTTTATGAAAAAATGTTTTTATAAGATGTCAACTTCTTTAGTTTTATGTTAAGATTTGTGACCGTTACTTTTATAGCCGTTGAACAGTGATCATCTGAGTAGTATAAATATAAGGCTTTAACGAAACCATTTCCACTCAGACAAAGGAAGCGATGGCCTCATCCAGTAGAATTTCCCCTTATGAAGCCCATTTGTCAGAGCTCGGAAAAGTGGTGGCGTCTTTGGGCTTTGCCCTTGACCAAGCCCAAGCTGAGCAATATCAAGTCAAGCTCGAACGTGATCGTCTACGGTAAAAGTGGAAGTTGATTGAAATTACCACTCGAGCTATGTTATCCGAGCCGCCCCAAGAGTCTGTCACCATCGCGCACCTTACCCTTATGTCTTATGAGGCTATTTTAAGGGGTTATGTAACAAATAAGTAGCACCATGTTCATGTACATTATTTTTGGTATATAATAATGAATATTTTTTTTGATACATTGTAATTAGTTTTTAAAGTACAAATGGTGTTTTTAGTTATTATTTAATTAAGAATTATATTTTATTAAATTAAAGGATTTTTTTTGAATTAAATAATATTTTAATAAAATATTATTATTAATATTAAATTAATTTTTATTAAATATAAATGATCTTATAATTTTATGAATGCAATTAAAATTTATATTAAGGTTTGAAAGCCATTTCTGTCAAAACCCGTGATTTTTTTATAAATGTCGGTTTTTATTTTAAATGTGAAAATTCACATATTTAGAAAATTATTTAGATAAAATAAATATTATTTTTGGAATCAGGACGTCGAATTTATCCAACGGTGAATTTTTCATAATTTTCTGAGACAGTCAAATTTTTGGGTAAAAATTAAATACCATTTAAATATATAATGTGTTTTATGACATCATAATGACCCAATGGTGATGTAATAAAATACCATAATCCTTATGTTAGGCCAATATGTGTTTTATCATTAAAATAATGAGGTTTTGGGTTTGTTTGACTTACTTCTCAAAGCATTAATGGAGCCCTCAAGACTTATTCAACACTTTGCCTTTTTAAATTAATTTCCATGGGAGGGTGACTCACCTCCACATAATCAACCCTAATTTTTTTAATAAGTTCGGACCTTGGCCTTGTAAAATATTGTTTTCCTCTTTCCTTTTCCAGAAACCATGGGCAAATACCATGGGATGGTTTGTGGTTTGGATTATTTTAAAATAAGGGGTCCCAAACCTAAATAATAAAGAATTCCCTCAACTTTCCTATATAAACCCACCCAAGCTCCCACTTCCTCCTCACTAAAATCCCTTGGAATTCGTCCAACCTCTGCCCTACTCTTTCTAGAATCCTCCCAAGGTTCCCCAATCTCCCAAGAAGCCTCTCACAAGCCTCTCTCTAGCCTTTGGAAGCACACTTCCAAGTTAGGGTTTTTTTCTTCCTTTCTCATTCTTGTCAATTTTCTTTAAGTTGTATTGCCCTTTTAATTTCAATTATGAATGTTGGGGTATGGTTTCTCACCTCCCCCATACTGCCCTCTTATTGTTTTAATGATGGGATAACCCTTTTCTCTCTCATTAAATGCCTCCCATGTACACCCGTTACTATGCCGAAATTCCGAAAAGAACTTCTCTCTCTTCTTTTACATTCAAGCAATACTTTTGTATCATGAATCTAAATTCCTTTTCAATTGTTGGGATATGTATCTATATGACCTCCTTACTGTCCATTACATGTAAATATCATGAGGAACCTCTTTCTCTCTCATCAACCATTTTTTTATGAATTCTTGTGTCACGCCGTTACGCTGCCGAAATCGCACCGATTTTCTAAGCCAATGTCATTGTGTAGTGAATACCATGCCCATTTCTCCATGATGTGTATTCACCTTTATGCACATTTACTTATTTATTATAAAGTTTCATGTTTTAATTCCAGATTCTTTTATCGTGGAATAAATTATTATGTTTTATGAATCCATGTTTTAGGATCCATGTGGCACACTTATGCATGAAATGAAATGTTTAAGAAGGGTGCGCCCTTTATAGCGCTCCAATGCATTGGGTAAAGTATAGTATCATGATACGTCATGTGAAATGAGTGTTGACTCATGATAATTAAGTGCAACAAGGGTTTACTCGTGCTTCAAGTGCAATGAGGGTTTACTCATGCTCCATGTGCAATGAGCCTTGGCTCATGCGAATTCAATGTTAAGTGTTGTTGCCACATTTCCATGTTATGATTATCATGCTTTATCATGCCTTTATGTTCATGTTTTTCTTATTCTCTATTGATATTCTTATTGCCTAACATGTATTTTTCTCCTCATGTTATTCATTGTGTACACCCTTACTGGGATTTATAGCTCACCCTCTTCTTATGCATGTCCTCAGGTTATCCCATGCAATGCTAAGTACGAAGGAATGTAGTGGTAATGTAAAGGAAGTTTTCAATAAAGATTTTGTTTTTAAAGTGTAATATTTTTATGTAATGATACTAATCCCAAAAGACACTAAACCTCTCGATCTTATTTGTTGGATCAAGTGAAGTTTTATGTAATAAAGCATGTTTACGTTGTAATAAAAATCAGGGTTGTCATAGTTGGTATCAGAGGATAGGTTTAGTTATTTTTGGGATTAGGAAACCCTAGTAAAGCCTTAGATACAAGAATAAGCATAATAAAAAGATCCCTAAGTTTTGGTAAATACTAAGTAAGTGGTTTATCAAACAAATACATCCCTGTCTGGATACGAGCAGGTAGAGACGGCTCTAGCACAGATGTATCCTAGGGGTAAAACCCGAAAACAACGCTTTGAGCTAGACTCGAATGGGAACTGGTGCACGACAATGGGCCTTGCTGCACTCTTGGTTACGACACTCCTGGGGGATATGTTTTAATAAATTCACAATCTTATTATGAACCCTTGTTAAGGGAAAAATGCCCCTAAGAATATATGTTAGAAGGAAGATCATGAAAAGCCTGGATTGAATCATATAGACTCATGAGTTAAAGATATTAAAGTTTATTTATAAGTCATCAACTTTTGTCTTTGGATTACCCTTTATGTGTTACCCCTAAATTTCCTTTTATTCCAGCCAATGGCCGGTAATAGGATAACTCAGGCTAAAAACCGTTGTGAAGATTAGTGTGATGATTGTACTTATGAGATGCCCAATCCAATGGGAGCAGGAATCGCGAACTTTGTCATGCTTCTCTCTCAGCTAACTCAAGTTTTGAATAGAAACACTGGTCAAGAGGAACGTTCAACCCTCCCTAAGAAAGAACAATTCGCTATTGAAAGCTTCATGAGACAAAGGCCTCCTACTTTTAGTGGATCATCCGATCCCACGATCGCTGAACAATGGATCAACTCCATTGAAAGGATATTCTCCATCCTCCAATGCTATGAAAAAGAGAAGGTTCTCCGGGCGGCTTATCGTATGGAGGGTGAAGCTGATCAATGGTGGACGTTGATCAAAAATACGAAGCCTGAGGAGGAGATCGAGGCTTTAAAATGGAAGGAATTCCGGAAGATGATTTTCGATAAATATTTTCCGCGCACCCTCTGTCTTAAGATGGAAAGGGACTTCCTTTCCCTCAAACAGAAAGATGAAGAATCTGTGGGAGCGTACGAGGCAAACTTCACAAGGCTTGCACGATACGCTTCCGGCTTTGTCGTTACCCCCGAATGCAAGGTTGACCGCTTCTTTGGTGGGCTGAAGCCTAGCTTGCGGAAAGCATTAGCGATCCGTGACTTCAACAGCTATGAGGAAATTGTCCGATGTGCCCTCAAGGTTGAAATAGAGATCAGATAATCACAGGGGTATCATGGGGACAAGAAGCGTAAGGTGGACTTCAATGTTGTTGGTCCGATGAATAAATCCAACGGTGCTAAGAAATTCCAGCACCCCACTTGCCAAAATTGTGGAAAGAAGCACCCTGGAAATTGCCTTAGGGGGACAAGAAAATGCTTCAAGTGTGGAAGAGAAGGGCACCTAGCTGTTAACGGTCAGCAAGAAGGACCTGCGGCTGCGACAGAGGAGAGGAACGCTCCGTTCGAACCTCAACGCGTTGTTCAATGCTTCAAATTCAATGAACCGGGTCACTTTGCTAATCAGTGCCCTAATCCAAGGGTTATCGGAGGCAATCAACAACCTCCAAGACAGCAAGGAAGAACTTTTGCCATCACTTCTGCCGAAGTGAACCCCGACATTGAAGTGGTGATAGGTACGCTGGTTATTCATTCAATAATAGCAAACGTACTTTTTGATTCAGGTTCTACACATTCTTTTATATCTCAAAAGTTTAGTAGAACAATCCCTGCACCACCACAAATCATGGAAGTAAAGATGTCGGTGAGTACGACAAATGGGGAAATCATTGCATCCCATGAGTATAAGTCCTCCCCTATTATAATCTATGGATTGAATTTCCCGGCGAACCTCGTCATACTCCCTTTGGTGGAATTTGATGCAATTCTTGGCATGGATTGGCTTTCCTTATATAGAGCCAACATAAATTGTCGGGAGAGGGTAATAACACTCCATATGGAGAATCGACCCTCGATTCTTTACAAGTGTCAGGAGGAAGATGAATCTCCTTTAGCTCCATCATCTCAAGCATGGATATTACTGCCTTATGAGCATGCATATCTGGCTCAGATGATTGAGTCCAAGGAAGAAACCACCCTTGAAGAAATTCCTATTGTGAGGGAATTCGCTGAAGTATTTCCCGAGGAACTTCATGGTCTTCCTCCAAGAAGAGATGTTGAGTTCTCAATTGAACTTATACCTGGGGCGCTACCAATATCCAAGACTCCATATAGAATGGCTGTTGTTGAGCTTGAAGAGATGAAGAAATAACTACAGGAGAATCTGGATAAAGGGTTTATACGCCCAAGTGCATCACCATGGGGTACACCAGTCCTCTTTGTCAAGAGGAAGGATGGGTCAATGCGGCTTTGCATCGATTATCGTGAACTTAACAAAATCACGATAAAGAACAAGTATCCTCTCCCAAGAATCTATGACTTGTCTGATCAGCTGCGTGGAACACAATACTTCTCCAAGGTGGACTTGCGGTTGGGATATTATCAAGTAAGGGTGAAGAAGGAAGATATCCCCAAGACTGCTTTTCGTACAAGGTACGAGCACTATGAATTCATAGTAATGCCTTTCGGACTCACCAATGCTCCAGAAATATTCATGGACTTGATGAATAGATTCTTTAGAGATTACCTAGAAAAATGTGTGGTAGTCTTTATAGATGATATTCTAATATACTCCAAAACCAAGGAGGACCATGAGGAGAATTTAAGAACTGTACTGGAGACTTTGCGCAAGGAGAAGCTCTATGCCAAGTACAGCAAGTGTGAGTTCTGGTTGAAGGAGGTCTCATTCTTGGGCCATATCATCACAAGCAATGGGATATCTGTGGACCCCTCCAAAACAGATGCAATTGAGGGATGGCCGAGGCCAACATCGGTAACTGATATCCGTAGCTTCTTGGGGTTAGCTGGATATTATCGACGATTTGTGAGAAATTTCTCACGATTTTCTAACCCTCTTACCAAGCTAACTCTAAAGGGAGTAAAGTTTTCTTGGAGTGATGAATGCGAAGAAAGCTTCAAGGAGTTGAAAAGGTGGCTTATCACTGCACCCGTGCTCACTTTACCCACAAGTGGGGAACTTTTTGTGGTATTCAGTGATGCTTCGAAGAAGGGCTTAGGATGTGTGCTGATGCAGAATGATAAAGTGATATCCTATGCCTCAAGGCAACTGAAAATCCATGAGCGAAACTATCCAACGCATGATCTGGAGTTGGCGGCGGTGATCTTTGCCTTGAAAATCTGGCAGCATTATCTCTATGGATAGAAATGTGAGATATATACTGACCACAAGAGTCTTAAATATATATTCACACAGAAAGACCTTAATATGCGTCAGAGAAGATGGATAGAGCTCATCAAGGATTATGGCTATTCAATACATTACCACCCTGGGAAGGCGAACAAGGTGGCGGATGCCCTAAGTAGAAAGGATCCTGCAATTCTATCAATGATGAGAATTGAGAAGGATCCAATCTTCTTAGACTTGATGAAAATGGACGTGGGAATCATAAAGAAGGGAACATCATCAATCCTTTCACAAATTATTGCTCAACCATCTCTTTTGGAAAGGTTAAAGGATGCTCAAAAGGATGATGCGGGAATCCAAGAAAAAGTGGAAGCTATCAAAAAGGGAAAATCCTCAGAGTTTAATGTTAATGAAGAAGGAATTGTGCGGTTTGGGAAAAGACTATGTGTTCCATCAAGTTCGGAGCTGAAGAAGGAACTTTTGGATGATGCACATAGTTCAAATTTCTCTATTCACCCAGGGAGCACAAATATGTATCGAGATCTCCGAGAAAACTTTTTGGTGGGATAATATGAAGAAGGAGATCGCTGAATATACATCAAAGTGCCTGGTGTGTCTGCAAGTGAAGGCAGAGAGGCAGAAGTCTAAGGGGATGATGCAACCATTGCCCATACCAAAATGGAAATGGGAGAACATCACCATGGACTTTGTCACTGGACTTCCAAGGACATCCAAAGGCAACAATGCAATCTGGGTTGTTGTGGATCATCTTACAAAGACTGCACACTTCATTGCTATTCGAGAGGATTTCTCTTTGGATCAACTGGCATGGATATATATCAGGGAAGTGGTACAGTTGCACGGAGTACCACTATCTGTTGTGTTTGACCGAGATCCAAGATTTACCTCTACGTTTTGGAAGAGTCTTCAACATGCTCTGAATACAGAACTAAACTTCAGTACGGCCTATCATCCTCAAACTGATGGCCAATCCGAGCGGACTATCCAAACAATCGAGGATATGTTGGGAGCGTTCTCAATGGACTTTAAAGGAGGATGAGATCAACATCTTCCTCTGGTTGAGTTCTCTTATAATAATATTTTCCACTCGAGCATCCAAATGGCACCATATGAAGCCCTGTATGGGAAAAGGTGTAGAACACCGGCATGATGGGATGAGGTCGGTGAACGTAAGCTGCTTGGACCAGAAATGGTCGAAGAAATGGTGGAGAAGGTGAAAACCATTCAGCAGCATATCAAGGCAGCCTAAAGTCGACAGAAGAGTTATGCAGATAATCGTCGACGAGACCTTGAGTTTAAAGTCGGAGACATGGTATTTTTATGCATATCTCCGTGGAAGAAGGTCATGAGGTATGGAAAGAAAGGGAAGTTAAGTCCAAGGTACATCGGCCCATTCGAGATTCTTGATCGTGTGGGGGCTGTGTCCTATCGACTAGCACTTCCACCGAATATGTCCAAGGTGCATGATGTCTTTCATGTATCCCTCTTAAGGAAGTACATATCGGAACCTTCACGTGTACTCTCTTCCGAGGTGGTACAATTGGAAGATGATCTTTCTTATGAGGAGCAACCAGTGAAGATCTTAGATCGTAGAGAAAAAGTTCTACGAAATAAGACAATGCCCCTCGTCAAGGCGTTGTGGAGAAACCACAAGTTTGAAGAAGCAACTTGGGAGTCGGAGGATATGATGAAGCTAAGTTACCCATATTTGTTTTAGTGTGGGAAAAGGAAAATTTAGAGGGTGAAATTTCTTAAGGGGGGAATGTTGTAACGACCCAAAGTTTCATTAATGGAAAATCCATCTTGATCCATTTAAATGTTTCTTTATGAAAAAAATGTTTTTATAAGATGTCCACTTCTTTAGTTTTATGTTAAGATTTGTGACCGTTACTTTTATAGCCGTTGAACAGTGATCATTTGAGTAGTATAAATATAAGGCTTTAACGAAACCATTTCTACTTAGACAAAGGAAGCGATGGCCTCATCCAGTAGAATTGCCCCTTATGAAGCCCATTTGTCGGAGCTCGGAAAAGAGGTGGCATCTTTGGGCTTTGCCCTTGACCAAGCCCAAGCTGATCTTCATCATGTCAAGCTCGAACATGATCGTCTATGGGAAAAGTGGAAGTTTATTGAAATTACCACTCGAGCTATGTTATCTGAGCCGCCCCAAGAGTCTGTCACCATCGCGCACCTTACCCTTAGGTCTTATGCGGCTATTTTAAGGGGTTATGTAACAAATAAGTTGCACCATGTTCATGTACATTATTTTTTGTATATAATAATGAATATAATTTTTTTTGATACATTGTAATTAGTTTTTAAAGTACAAATGGTGTTTTTAGTTATTATTTAATTAAGAATTATATTTTATTAAATTAAAGGATTTTTTTGAATTAAATAATATTTTAATAAAATATTATTATTAATATTAAATTAATTTTTATTAAATATAAATGATCTCATAATTTTATGAATGCAATTAAAATTTTTATTAAGGTTTGAAAGCCATTTCTGTCAAAACCCGTGAATTTTTTTATAAATGTCATTTTTTATTTTAAAAGTGAAAATTCACATATTTAGAAAATTATTTAGATAAAATAAATATTATTTTTGGAATCAGGACGTCTAATTTATCCAACCGTGAATTTTTCATAATTTTCTGAGACAGTCAAATTTTTGGGTAAAAATTAAATACCATTTAAATATATAATGTGTTTTATGACATCATAATGACCCAATGGTGATGTAATAAAATACCATAATCCTTATGTTCGGCCAATATGTGTTTTATCATTAAAATAATGAGGTTTTGGGTTTGTTTGACTTACTTTTCAAAGCATTAATGGAGCCCTCAAGACTTATTCAACACTTTGCCTTTTTAAATTAATTTCCATGGGAGGGTGACTCACCTCCACATAAGAAACCCCTATTTTTTTAATAAGTTCGGACCATGGCCTTGTAAAATATTTATTTCCTCTTTCCTTTTGCAGAAACCATGGGCAAATACCATGGGATGGTTTGTGGTTTGGATTATTTTAAAATAAGTGGTCCCAAACCTAAATAATAAAGAATTCCCTCACCTTTCCTATATAATCCCACCCAAGATCCCACTTCCTCCTCACTAAAATCCCTTGGAGTTCGTCCAACCTCTGACCTACTCTCTCTAGAATCCTCCCAAGGTGCCCCAAGCTCCCAAGAAGCCTCTCACAAGCCTCTCTCTAGCCTTTGGAAGCACACTTCCAAGTAAGGATTTTTTTCTTTCTTTCTCATTCATGTCAATTTTCTTTAAGTTGTATTTCCATTTTAATTTCAATTATGAATGTTGGGGTATGGTTTCTCACCTCCCCCATACTGCCCTCTTATTGTTTGAATGATGGGAGAACCCTTTCTCTCTCATTAAATGCCTCCCATTTACACCCGTTACTATGCCGAAATTCTGAAAGGATCTTCTCTCTCTTCTTTTACATTCAAGCAATACTTTTGTATCATGAATCTAAATTCCTTTTCAATTGTTGGGACATGTATCTATATGACCTCCTTACTGTCCATTACATGTAAATATGATGAGGAACCCCTTTCTCTCTCATCAAACAATTTTTTTTATTAATTCTTGTGTCACGCAGTTACGCTGCCGAAATCGCACCAATTTTCTAAGCCAATGTCATTGTGTAGTGAATACCATGACCATTTCTCCATCAAGGGTATTCACCTTTATGCACATTTTCTTATTGATTATAATGTTTCATGTTTTAATTCCACATTACTTTATCATGGAAGAAATGATTATGTTTTATGAATCCATGTTTTATGATCCATGTGGCACACTTATGCATGAAATGAAATGTTTAAGAAGGGTGAACCCTTTATAGCACTCCAATGCATTGCGTAAAGTATAGTATCATGATACTTCATGTGCAATGAGTGTTGACTCATGCTAATTCAAGTGCAACGAGGGTTTACTCGTGCTTCAAGTGCAATGAGGGTTTACTCATGCTCCATGTGCAATGAGCCTTGGCTCATGCTAATTCAATGTTAAGTGTTGTTGCCACATTTCCATGTTATGATTATCATGCTTTATCATGACTTTATGTTCATGTTTTTCTTATGCTCTATTGATATTCCTATTTCCTAACATGTATTGTACTCCTCATGTTATTCATTGTGTACACCCTTACTGGGCTTTATAGCTCACCCTCTTCTTATGCATGTCCTCAGGTTATCCCATGCAATGCTAAGTACGAAGGAATGTAGTGGTCATGTAAAGGAAGTTTTCAATAAAGATGTTGTATTTAAAGTTTAAAGTTTTTATGTAATGATACTAAGCCCCAAAGACACTAAACCTCTCGATCTTCTTTGTTGGATCAAGTGAAGTTTTATGTAATAAAGCATGTTTAAGTTGTAATAAAAAGAAGGGTTGTCATAATTTTTCAATGCCTTTTATGGCTTGATTGTTGTGGTGACACCAGGGATTTCTATCCTAAGTCGGTCGCTCCACAAAATAAAAACCATTCACCTTCAAGGACAAACAAGATATATCCAATGCTGCTTCTTTTGGCACGAGGGCTTGACTCGCACGTCTCCTTCTTCCTTTGCATAGGTGCCATGTCGTGCCATGCTACCTATCAAAAACTACATATGGCTTGATTCTCATCCTTATGAGATATGTAGGAGAACCCAGGCACTTCCCCATGGACCTAGCCTAACTTTTCATGTTCGGCCCCTCGGCCTAAACATGTCCCCGGGAGCACATAGTAAGCAGGGCCTTGCCCTCATTCATGTTGGGTTTCACAACCGCTTTACCATGTGTCTCCCATTCCCATTATCATTGGGTTCGAGTTATAGGACCTAAAACTATGATCCTTTCACGGTCCTACATGACACTAAACTGCATTTTGCCCCACATCTAGGCCCCGCTGGTCTGAGCTCTAAGACCATAAACTAAGATCTACTAAGAACTACATCTGGATTGATTCCAATCATAATGGGATATGTAGGAATGAACAAACATTCTGTCTTTGGGTTTAGCTAGAGTTCAGCTAGTTTGTCACTTCGTCCCCGCTTTCGGGACCCCAACTATGGGACTGTGTGGTGTAGTGCGGGATTATGTCCTCACTCACGTCGGTTTTGCAACAGCTACACCCCGCACACCCCGTTCTAATAATTAGCCTTCTTGTCTTATCATCCTACACGATGTTAAACTGTGCTTCACGAACTACGTGTGGCTTGATTCTCATCTTTATGAGATATTTAGGAATTCCTGGACATTTCGTCTTGGGTCCAGCCCCAGGGATTACCAAATCTCATCCCACTTTACTGTCGGCCCCTCGGCCTGGCTTCTGGGAGAGCGGTGTAATTGCGACATCTACCCAGAATATGTTCGGGATTCCCCATAGTAATGTTGGGAAGCGAAAGTTCTCTTGCTAGATAGGTCCTGTCTAAAAATTGGGATGATCTATGACCAGGTTAATACGTCTGCCTAATGCGCCTCTGCCACGGTGGCACAATTTTGGGAGTGTTGGACTCTTTTCGAACAAACCAACACTCCACTTTCCATGCTTTGCATGCCCCTTTATTTGGATCCTCATCCTCTTTCATGTTTGATGGGACCCCCTAATAGTATGGATGATAGACCTTTGGTCCGCCTGCTTCGACAATATGGTTGATAGAACTATGGACCACTTATTATAGAAATATGGATGATTGACCTACGGTTCTCCTACTATCCTGGGCCAACGTCCCGGAGGACTGGTCATGTTTGATGGGACCCCCTAAAAGTATGTATGATAGACTTTGGTCCGCTTGCTGTGACAATATGGATGATAGACCTTTGGTCTGCCTATTATAGCAATATGGATGATTGACCTATAGTCCGCCTACTGTCCTGGGCCAATGTTCCAGAGGACTGATTGGCGATATTTGAGTTAGGCCCCATGTTTCTAACATGGTCAGCGGTTAGCCCTCATTTATTGTCACTATTACAGGACGATGTGATATGGATGATGTGTTTCTGCTACTGTCAACAGTTATCCTCCATCACCACGCCACCTTCATAGTGTTCTAAATTCAGGTATCTTGATTCCCCTTTTTCATCTCCCTATGTTCATATAGATTTCAATCCCCCCAGCATTGCCCCGCTCGTGTGTTAGGGAACGTTGAGGAGATGATACATCGATCAGTCTGAGGTTCCCCCACCCCTCGGCTGGACCTCCATCATCTCCTCAGAAATCCAAGCCCAATTTGGATGCCTAAAGCATGGTTAAGGCCCCACAGTTGTATGGAATGATGACACGAGCACACATTATTCCTCACGTTGGGTTCGACCTACAAGATCTTAGGGGTGAGTTGTTATTCATTTCAGAAATATGGTGAGCATATTAAACCAAAGGTACAGATAAATAGATTGGTCCATAAATTGGGTCAAAATTTTGAGGAGTGAAAGCAAAAAAGTTCATGAGATGGCCAAAAAAAATCCCTCAGGGATCAACATGCTAGATTTATATTTCCAACGCTACTACCCTTTGGCTGGTAGCCTCCAAGACTGTTTCTCGCTCCTTAAAGACCCTATCATCATCGGCAGCCGCAGAGCGCAGCTCGGCAACCCTAGCTTGTGCCTACGCCCGCTCGGTTTGATGTACGATCATTTGGTGAGTCGCCTCCATCAGTTGTTCTTGGGCGTCAGCCAGTTGGGCCGCCAGTTGATCCAAGAGCTCAAATAATGTTGCAATGAAAGCCTCCTTCTATGATGTGTGTCCTTCAAGGCGCCGAACCTCCTTTTCCGCCCTCAAAAATGCTTGAGTGTTCGCCGATCATTCCCGACACAAGGCAACGTCAGTGCGACGGCTATTCTCGCGTACCATCTCAGCCATGTAATCATGGACCATCAAATGAAGGCGTTGAGCATCAGCCCCTCCAGCGAACAAGAAGCGCAGATGGGTCTGAAGTGATCCCATCCGCCTCAGCCAATCCGACCGAGGTGCCTGAGAAAGCACTGGATACACTTCCACCCTTTGCACCGTGTCATCAGGCTCTCCTCGGCCGCTTCTGAGTCTGAGTCATCTACCAACTCAGGATCAGCGGGTCGATACGTGGGAAAGGCAGCCAGCAGGTCGGCAGCAGGATCTGCCTCAGGGATGTCTTCATGAGGAATAGGATCATCAACGTCCAGGCAACCTTCCCCTCTCACCCCAATAGCGACGGTGCATCCATCAGCTCCCAGCCTCACCTAGAGGACGGTGCCACTGATGTCTGTCGCCCCCTGATCACCAATTGTTGGGGGCGACTCAGTGCCGGGAGAAAGTTATGAATGAGGTGGTATATCCGCCACTGGTCCTCTCACAGACGGCTCGGGCTCAGCAGCCCGAAGAGCCTCCAATAATAAGATCACTTCACGAGCTGTACCCTGATTAGTTGGGATCTTTGGATAGAAAGCGCCAGTAGTGAAGAATGGGACTTAAAGGAACCCAGAGTGATGGCCTCCAGTGTTCTGGCCACTACAGGAGCTACCATGACAGGTGAACCCTCTGTGCTTGTCAATTCAATGATGGGCATCAGAGCCTAATTCTGTCCCACCAGTTCCTCTCCTCCCTCTATTGGGGATGCCTGATCGGCACCTAGATGCTCTTGAGTGAGATAGAGAGATGGGTTAGAAGTTTCATAAGAGAATGGACGAAGAAGGAAGATGGATAAGAGTAGAGATGGACCTCAAACAGTTCGGTTATCTCCATGTCGGAGCCGACAATCTCACCGCTCTCCTGCGAGTTCCCTTGGTGGGCTGCCCCCTACGACCCCTCACCTTTGGGTTCTCCTTCTCCTTCACCTTCTCCGTCATCTTCTCCTTCACCTTCATCTTCTCTGGTCTCCTCCTCCCCCTCCAATTCATCAACACTGTTTCCTTCTCCCGGTGGCATCACTTCCAAATCTTTCTCTTGTCCGAGCATCACTTTCACTAGGAATGGTGGCTCGGCATGCCAAACCCTTTGTCCCGCATATGTGTCCATGGTCGTCCGATAAGCATGATGCCAATGGAAGTTCACTCTGTTAGTAACTCAAATGAGCCCGACCTCTGGCAGCAGGATCCCATTCTGCAATATCTTATGCCAGATGTCTTCAACGCCCAGTGATTTCCGCAGGTTCATCCAGTCCGACCACAGTGCCGGGAAAATTTCATCTTGGGAAGGTTTGAGCAGGTATCTTATCTGCTTCCCGGGCGGTTCCATGGCCACCTCATGTGACCCCCTATGGGAAACGAGGTCTTGTAAGCACCGTGTGATGTTCTCGCCACTGAGGTCCCGGAATGTATAGGCCTTGCTTCCTGACGCGCCCCTGGTTCCCCCTTCTAGCAGCACCTTGCCTACTCCCCCGTCGCCTGGTTTCTGCGCGGGTAGTCTCAAGTTGCCGGAATTGCTTTCATAAAATACCCTCATGGTACGCAATGGTCCAGTGCTCGACATACTTAGTTGTTAGTCCATCTTCAACCCTTGTGGGAGGAAGGGTCATAATGTCTCCAGAGCCAAAATTGGTAAACATCAACCACATCTGGCGTAAAATGAAAGGATTCTTCTCCTCCCGAATATCCATAACTACTTTCTTCGGCATTCGTTGGAGGCACCCGAATGCCTGGAAAATTGTGATGGCACGTAAGGCTCACAGATCATCATCCTGTCAATCCAAGCCATGATCACCCCACCCCAGATCCATTGAAAATACTCCTACTGGTCCTGTGAATCCCTCCCATTGTCCACCATCTGGACGACCGGGGTTGGGAACGGGCTGAAGTTGAAATTGGTGTGGTAACCGATTCGGATCCTTATGCCCTCCTCATTGAGCTTCATCGGCGCCACCCTGGAGATGTTCAATAGAGATGGTCGCAGGCCGTTTCCCGGAGGACGGATGGCGTTTGGGAAAGTATACCCATCGAGATGAGCCACCACCCAACGGTGAATGATCTGGAAAGGGCCACATACCCTCCGAGGTGACCCCCCTCGTGATATGCGTCCTAGAATGGAATACAGCTTAGCCAGAACGGGGACCCCCAAGTTGAACCTTTTGTTGGAGGACATGGTGCCCGCCATCACTAGTGTTGCTGGCCGGACGCCCATCCTCACGTCCCGCACTGGCAGGAGCCACCCGCTCAGGAAGGCGGCGAGGAACCCGGTGTACCAGACCTTCGGGTCTCGGGCCTCAATGATGTGATAGCCACACGATTGGTATTTCCCCGCCTCTAGGGTCCTCCAATATGACCCATCCTTTCTCCTATGAGCCGCGGTTGGACACCGGTTACCCTGTCCTGGCATCTTGATTGTGGGATCCTTCTCTAGGAACTGGCTGAACCAGCCCTTGTAGGCAATATCCTTCTAGAAGTATTTGACCCCCCAACCTCTATTTGGATAGCTCCAATAGGTGCCATGAAAGCATGGGGGTCCATGAACTATCTTCCCAGGTGTTCTTTGGAGGAACGAACTCGTCATATTTGTAACCCTCCAGTGGGATACCTCTGATGCAGTGAACGTACCAGAGGCTGATTCCAACTTCCACATGGTGAAGGTGGAATGTGTTGGTATCAGGGGACCACTGGGTGAATAGCTCCAGCCTGAGATCTGGTTGACGGTGGAACTGGAACTGCGATGTCCATACCACCTCGAACAGGACAATATGCAGCAGCTCGGCCCCAAACTGGTCGCAAGTATGGCGAACCCAGAATTCCCAGGCCCACTCACTAGTAATGTTGCCCCCAGAACACAGGTCCCAATCTTTCAACCAGCCCTTAGTGTCATTCGTGATGCTCTGATGGAATGTGCTCACATAGAGGGTTGGAGAATTCTCTACGACAGGCTCATCCCCGGTAATGGTCTTGGTCCTCAGGTTCATGACATATACATCCATGTGCCTAGTTTCCCTGGTAGGATGGCCATTGTTGGTGATGTTGTATCAAGGAATCTCATCCTCCCGGGTAACCCATGACCATAGTTTGTCCACCTCGATGCCCGGAAGAGGAACCTCCTCTAGGATGCCAATGTTCCAGAGTGGGAGGTTTTCAGACATAGGATACTTCATCAGGGCTGGGGTCAGAATGTTGAAAAAGTTTAGGTTGTTGGAAACAACCACGTTGGTGCCATAAACCTCTTCATTCGCCTCCATTTCAGCTCTACGAGCGGCGGCTCCCCCCTCATCAAATTGGTTTTCAAACATCTCGAATATTTCGGGAGTTGCATGAAATCCGGATGGAGTACACGAAATCGGGGAGTGTTGTGCGAAATATGAAGCTGCGGCGTGAAATCCAGGAGTTGGGTGCACAATCAACAAACTAGGCGCAGAATATCCCAAGTTGGCGCGTAAATACGGCTGAAATTCAGAAGGATTTGTGTGCTGCCAAAGTGTTTTTGCGTGTAGTTGTGGAAGCAATTTTGCGCACGAGAGAGTTGAGCCTATCATTCGGAAAAGCTTGAGTACGGAACGTAGGACCCATCGCCCCTTTTTATAGGCAAGGCCAGGGTTTCACGCTATGCACAAAAAGAATTCTGAGATGAGCCGGATTTTTGCACACCCATCGGATTTTTTCACGCAAAATGCCCAGTAGATGCACTGATTCAGTGTTTCGGCGTTTCCCTCGAAATCTGATCGTTGTGACCTCTCGTCGATCCAATTCCGAGGGGGTCATTTGTAGATGTCGAAAAAGTCCGTAACTCCTTGAGGAAGTTTCGAACGGATGGAGCGAAGTCATATTCGGACTCAGAGGTCCAGTCCGGAGAACCTGGAAGTGGCGCACGAAATTAAAGGGCACCCATGCAAAAAAATGTTGTTCGCGCGAAGGGCTCCCAAGATTCAAGAAAAGGAACTGGCGCGGCGTGCAATTTTGCATGCCCGGTTCCGCATAGGGAAGCACTGCATGCCGACGGGTCCTGGCGTGAAAGATTTTGTGTGCCTCTGTGTTTCCACGATGGGGAATTCTTATAAATAGAAGGCGACCTCAGACGTTTCGGGGTTGATAAATTCGGACCAGCTCCCGTGCGCGTAATTCAGACTCCCACGTGCGCAAGATGTCTTCCAGGTAATCCCCCTTTTCGTGCAACCTTTCCCTGGGGTTCACCTTTGCGTGCAACCCCACTGGCTTAAATGAATTTTCTAACTCCTCCAGGTTCTTCCATTGTGAAAAATCTTTTCCCTTTGCACGTAGTCCCCTCCAATTGCACGCAATCCCTTCTAAATTGTGTGCAATACCTTTGTTAGGTTTCACCGGGACTTAGGGATCAGCCATTGCCCCTCGCGCGCACTCCAAGTCCTTTGTGTGACATCCCCTAGCTACGCAAAATTCCCCTTCCCCAATTGTGTTTCATCGTGGAGTTTTGCGCGCAAACCTCATCTTTGCGCGAAAAACCTAGGATCCCTCACCTTGACGCCCCCGGGTGCCTCTTTGCATCGGCGCCCGATGACTTCCATACCGGGAATGCACGCCATGTGTTGTTTTCTCAGACGAGCTTCCAGGATCATACGAAGTAACCTAAAGGCCCCTTGCACAGTGTTTCCCATTGCGTTTCATTGCCTCATTCATTTTCACATAGGCACGCTAATGGCTATTGCTTCATGGTATAGCCACGCTAACGTGGACCCCTCGATGGTTCACCCTGCGGCCCACATTCACCACGAACTTTCTGATGCCTTCCCTTCCACAAGGGGTAGAGGGTGTTGGGCATGTAAGCCCTAGGGGTGTGGAGTGAACCCACCTCGTCCGAGATACAGGACATTAAACTGCCAAGCACCTCGTCCTCAACACCTGACGTTAAACTGTGATCTGACCCCGTGCCTCGCACGCTGGGTCCCCCCAGCTTGGACATTCTTTACGACTCTCGTATACACGGGAATGGATTTTTCCTCACATTGAATGATATCCTACCTATCAGAGTGGTGTTTGTCCACGGGGGAAGGGCTACCTTAGAGCTTAAGCCCCTAGCCTCTCTTGCAGAAGGTTGCACCCATGAACCTCCGTAATTCCCCACTCCCAAGGCCAGTATAGGGCATGATAGGGAACAAGGAATCTCCTCGGTTCAGTCCCAAATCCCTCTCCCTCTGTGCTTTGTCGCACCACGGGCCTCCATCCTGGAGTAAGCCCCTGCACCAAGGGTCGCTAACCACGCGTAAGCCCATGTTTCCTCTTTGGGTTGCTCAATGCGTAAGCCTCTTTCTGTTTCTCACAGATGCACCCTTTGCGACGTGATCGTCTGGTCCCTACTGTCTCTTGTTTCTCACACTCAGCATGACTCACGTGAGCTTAGAGTGAACATCGATCTTGACATCCTATTATGGGACACCTCAGAGCATAAGCCCCATCCCAATGAACTACCAGGACTTTGATTTATGCCAACGCATGGTACATAGGAAGCCTCCACGAGGTTCAATCCCACCACCCGGTCGTTCCGACTTCTTGATGTCGGTTCGAATAACACTTTAGGCTTCCTCAGAGCGTATGAACCAAATTTCTCTTCCCGCTTGACGTTAAACTGTATGCCCTCGTCCCGCATGACGTTAAACTGTATGCCCTTGTCCTGCATAATGTTAAAATGTATTCCCTTGTCCCGCATGACATTATACCATATGCCCCAATCTACGTGTACATTGATCCGTGATGACACATGGTACGTAGGAAGCCTCCACGAGGTTCAAGCCCGTCACTTAGTTGTTTGGGCCGCCTCAGCGTAAGCCCCATATCCACTATTATGGGCCGTCTTAGAGCGTAAGCCCCATACCTCACACCCACATCTCATCCTGACATCTCCCTCGAGCCCATGTGCCTCAGGAAGCCCATGCCCTAGCCCGGAGGTCTTACTTCCTCCAGGATCCAATCCATGTGTTCATTCTCACGGGTCACCTCTTGTGGTGTCCCACCATATCACCGAACTACGCGGACTTTTATTCCCTGCCATGGGGATACGTAGGAAGCCTTCACGAGGTTCAATCCCCCCTCCGCACTCTATTACCCATCCTGATCCTCACCCAGGCTACCACATCCCGATGGGATTATGCCATCTCATTCCACTCCATAATATCCGGGAATCCGCCCACGTGCTGGCCCCAACATTGGTGTTCCCCCAAGGGGGTCCTTCAATCTGATCAACTCTCAGTGTTTTGATCAGTTCGATCCATCTCTGCCAGACGTTAAACTTGCAGCATACCCCGTTTTAAACATGGGAAACTGAGGAAAACCTCAGATGGTTCACAATTCCCCGCATTTAATGTGGGATGCCTCGAGCTTCCGTGCCCTCAAGAATACCTATAATAAGGGAAAGAAGACAGACATGCCAATCCCCCAACGTCAAGGCGCACCAACGACAACCCAGCATGACCATTCTCCTTGCCGAAGGTTGCTGCCCCAACCAGACCCCTTGGAGCGTCTCGACGGAAGCAACGTAATTAACTAGAATCCATGCAGATATGGCTCTGGGAACAAGCTTCAAAAACCCATCTTAAATATACGTGGGAGACCCGGAATAGGTGACCAGCTCCGAGGAGGAATCCACGGAAGGTAGAACAAACATCCCATCATCCTGATTTCGATCAAGGAGTAGACGTCCCTGAACAAGGAACGAATGTTGGCCCCCTTAGGAAAGCGGGAATGCGGGGCATCAAGATGTGTGTCCTCCCCTACATGACGGATGTGCGTGCACCCCGACGAAAGTGTTGGAAACAATAATATGTGTGATTAATGTAGAGAAAACCTTTTATTGGTGTTTCATATGAAGAATCAATAACTTGATTCTTTCAAATAAAACAAGATATATTCAGTGTCATGTGTAATGAAACAAATCGAAAAGTTTCCACTAACATCAAAAAAATATTTCATAAAATATTGATGTGTTACATTATACCAACCTTAAAATTAATTATTCCCTGAAAATTATTTGGGGTTATCAAAGGATCAATACTTGAATGTCACATTCATAAAAATACACATTGTAAAAAGTAATACTAAAACTCCCTTTTACAAATGAAATTTTGAAACATTACAATTACCAAATAAAACTTATAATTTAGTTTACACATAAGAAAACATAAGTGGGAAGTGAAAACAGGGGCATGCAAGAGAAATATAACTATCATGTTCTAGGTATTGACAGATAACATGGTGAGAAGAAAGTTAATAATAAAAAATTCATAAATTTGAGATGATATAATGTAACATTTTCTTCATTGAGAAATAAAATTCTATGATAACATTTTTGGTTTGAATATAATTTCCCTAGAGTTAAAGAATTTTCATGAGAACAGATACAAACATGATTTTATAATATTTCATATGAATAATCTCATCCTTTCATTATTTATTGATTAGTTTTAACTACATCAATAATTACATTAAATTAAGGTTACTTTTCCTCCTTAAATCATTATCAGAACATGAGTTCAAAAAATATAATGATAATTAATTTCATGAATCCTTATCACAATAAAAGCTAAGAAAAAGTTACCTAATATGTATAAATCCTCATATAATGAGATAATACTTTAATCAAAAAAACCTCATCTAAAGTTTAAATTATAATAATCCATAAATGGATAACTATATAAATGATCAGAAATATTAATGTCCAAAAAATTAGAATAATGATCACTAAATTAGCTTCCCATTTATCCCCAATACATCATAAGTTATATCATGGTTGTCACATTCTAATCATGTGAATGCTTTCATCACTTAGTCTCGAAACATGTTAAAAACCTAAATAATGATAAATCCTTATTTAAAAAATAATTTTTCCTTATTCTAAATTTTATTGGATATATTAATTGATTAAAAAAAGATTTATGCTCCATCAATGACAGCATCAACCACTTATCAATAAATCCTTAAACATGTCTAAGGAAAACAGTACCATCTAATTTAATTATTCATATCTGATATAACATCATCCAAAGAACATTATCTTAACATAAGGGATATGTTAAGGGTTATATTCCCTTATTAAAAATGTCATAACCATTAAATAACATTTTCATTCAATCAGAAACATTTAATTTAAACTTTTAAATCCTACGCGAAAGACGTAAACTAAAAATTCCTTTTATTTTTTACTATTCATATTACATAATTATTGAAAACCATTACATGAAAACTTTGATTATTCCACTTAATTCATAATATGTTATAAGTATACTTCATCATATTGTATTATACCTATTGATAAAAAATCCCTCAAGGTAACATTGCATCATTTTTGGGTCGGTTGTGTTTGTTGAAAATGCAAGCTTCCATGGTGAATTGCCGAGTTCCAGAGAATTTGATGACAATACATGTTGACAATGAACAATAACAAAGTAACATAAGATCTAGAGGTGGTAAAAAAGGGAAGATACAAAGTGGCACTATTTCCCAGTGTATGAAAAAAATTGGGGTCAAAACTTTGGAGTTTGGTGAGCATCATGAAAAGTGGATTTCCTTGAAGATCTAATTTAAATATTGAAAATGCATGAGTTTTACGATGATAGGATTCATGGATTGGATTTTTTGAAGACATGAGAAATGTTGATGGCGACTCTTTGCAATTACGATGATATTCATGAATGGAAGCATTGAAGAGCATTGTGGAGATGAAGGGAATTATGAGTGGAGATTCACAAAGAAGGAATGAAGGAATTGATATAATTTTCTATGATTACTATGAGCTCCACGATAGAAAAATTTTTCCAATTCTTAATGATTTTGATAGAATTATGTTGGAAATTTTGGAGCTTCTAAATTTGAGATGACCTGGTGCTGACTTCGCATGGAAAGTTCAAGGGTCGGTGAAATCACCTATAAATAGGCCTCAACCCCCTTGAGAGAAGTAGACAGTTTTCAAGAAAAATATTTTTCTCTATACTTGTGATGGGGGTTAGCGAAGGAAGTGTGCTTCACGAATGGAAGGAGATTCGCGTTGACTAATCTAGCTCCGCGAAAGTTGCATTCTCTACATTGGCTTAGTGAGCTTTGCGAGGGAAGTGGATATGTGATGACTTGAGCTCCACAACGGCCTAGGCTTTGCGAAATTATGAGCTTCGCGAAAAGGTTGGAAATTCGTGAAGTATTGTTTGAGCTTTTAGAAATTGGGTGCTTTGTGAAGTAGGGTCCTTTGTGAGGGTACTTCCCAAAGGTTATTGACCACTGGTAAGGGGAAAAAGGGTCTTCATCAGTCGATGAAATTTGGACTTCAATTGAGCATCTACATAAAGTGAAGGATGCATTAATTAGTGAAAATGAAGAGACCTATTGGTCTAGAATCTATGTGTGGATATACTAAAGAAGCAGTGACCTCACTTCAGTTGAGAGAGTAGTGAGTTCTAAAATTGTGAGTGGTTGTAAACCAGAAGGTATCATGAGTCTACTTCGAATTTGTAAACAGTAGTGCGCCTATAGTTGAATTGGTATATCGGAACAGTACTGGTGTATTCTCCTTGAACATATCCCAGTGAGGGTGATCCAAGTAAATATTATTGTGTCCTCTTCCTTCTTTAAGGATTATTCATACTCTCCAACGGAAGGAGAGAAAAGAGGGTTTTGTCTAACAGAAAAACAAGATCAAAAGTGGTAGTTGTTTTAATTTGTCATACACTGATCACCCTCCCCCCTCAAGGAATCTAGCCTGGTGGACCTAACAGTACCTCTTTCCTATCACATTTCATCTATACTCTCATCTTCATCAGAAATATAACTATTACCCGTACTAAATTTTTAATTCTCTTATGGAGCATCCACTTGGGAAAAAATATTCAAAATGAAAGTTTAATCTACACATATGACAATTATCATTTAATTATGTCTTATAGATTCGAATATTATTATCTATTTTTCTTACTGTACCCTTCATTTTTTCAATTTAGGTTACATTGTGTTTTTCATTTCCATAGTCAAAAAATCATCTTATTCCCATAAGTCATTCACATAGTTGATTATTTCCACATTCATAACAAAAATTAAATTGAATTATCTTTCCTCTATGGTCTATATTACTCGAACTCTTAGTAACATCCTTCATTTTCTTTATTGGTGATTCCAAGAGTTGGTTAAGGTACATGTTTCTTATCATGTTCCATGAAAACTAAATAGTGATGATCATAATGTTGTTCACTCAAGTGACCATCCAATTTATATTTTTATCATAAAATGTTATATCAAATTTAATGTTAACCTAGTTATTTATAGTTTCATGCATTGATTAAAATCATTAATCCTTGTGTAAGAAAAAATTATCATAGTGGGGAACCACACAATCATGGAAAAACTATAATAGGATGTCTAAATTATGACACTTTATTAAATATTTGAGACTATAGTTTTGTACAAGGTTATTAATTTATTACTTACATTTAAATCCTTAATTATTGTTCATAATTATATTTTTAATTTCCAATGCATATCCCTCGGGAGTGTCGAGCATAGTGTGCAGTAAGTCCCATTGTCGTGTACCTCGTCACTCTAAAATTAGTCCCAACACACCTTGTCGAAGCTGTTACCCCTAGTTACATCTGTTCTAGATTTACATCCACTATTAGTATATATATAACTATATAATTCTATAAAACAACTCATTCTATCCAATACATAAATTCTAGGACATTATCAAAAACATTAACTCATCATAAGACTTATCCTTATATACACCCCTATCCATATATTTAGAAATATCTCTAGGGATCTCAATAAATATTTTTCATCCTATTTTGAAAATATTTACTAAAAATATTCTATTATAGTAAATATAACAACCAATTATTAATTTATATTTCCAATAAATCATTTTTTAGGAACATTTCTTACATTACACAAACACACTCCCAGAGATAGTATTAGTTTAGTGTATTTGGAAGCATAGAAACATAAGTACCAGTACCTATGTGATCAAAACAATATCCAATTAGGTTATTATAAACTAACAACCTTATTATAAACATAAAACATAAGACATACATTTTAAACCTGTGGGATGGGAAACATAAAAATGGGGGAGTTCAGATTCTCAGTAAGGGTAAATAATGAAGACATGTAATCATTATACTAAAATAAGGGTATTATAACATGACCATGAAAATAAAAGATCATACCCTATGTATTAATAATCATTAAAATGATTCATGTAATAAATATTTGGATGTTCATAAGACATGAATCATTAGAAAATAATGAACCTAATCTTTGAAATCATAACATAGTAATAAGAAATGGAATTTTTGGCAGACACATAATCATATGAAAGTATTTCCATAGTATTTAAGGAATATTAGAAAAATACATCTTATTAGTATGGGTTCACTCCATGTACGATCATGGAACTCATGTTTTACACCCTTGGCCATCTCAGTAGTTAAGGTTCACTTCCAAGATCGTATTAGTTGAAAAAGTCCTTAACTAAACTAGTCTTCTCCCCATTCCATCCAAGGCAATCTGATGAGATTTAAATAATTATGAAATTAATTGGATTGTTATATGGTTCCCAACCATATCATAATGAAATCATAAATATGTTTTCCAAAATAACATAATTCATTCATTATATCAGAATCCATTCAATGAAATGTGTTCCATAAACATCATTCCATTATAACATATCCCATAGAAGAGAAATGGGTTTCATAAATACCATTCCATAAAATACATAAAAATTTATAAGAATTGAATTATATCTGTATTAAAACATATATAACATAAAAAAAGTAATCATTGATTGAAAATAATTTTGAGAGATCACTTGATACCAAATATTGAGGAAAATATTTTTTCTCCTTTGAACAAATATTATTTTCCTAAAATGCCTCTAAATTTTAAATGAAAACATTTTCATTGAAAAAAAACATGTAATATTGTAAAAAAAGATTCAAATCATTATGGAATCATAATGAAAGAAAATTACATTCATTACATATTTGTTTATAAAAACATTAATTTCATTCTTTTTCTAGAAAAGTAATAGTGTTCCTTGTTAGGAAAAAAATTCATTTTAAACTATGTATTAAAAAAGTAAAAATAATTAAAATGAATTTAAAAATACATAGGATAATATTGAAATCATTTTTGATAAAATTGTAAGAATACATGGACATTAAATACATATATTATTCAATGGAGACTTAAAATGAAACAGTCCCAAATATTGATGATATTCTAAAATAAATACTTTGTTTTTTATAATATGTAGAATTGTATGGCCCATTAAATAATTAAAATTATATGGAAATTAAAATACTATAATATTATATAAAATAATCATAAAATACATTCATGTGATGTATATACACCATGTAGATGAAATCAGTGGTGTGTATGGAATTTTTCCCACATAATTAAAAGTGAACCATAAACCCCATACCTTAAGTATTGACTTATTTAGAACAAGTTAAAACATCATGTATAATAAATATAATTTTATTAAAAATATAACACATAATCATATTCCCACACACACACAATGAAATATATATATTAAAATTTTCATTTAATTTTGAATTAATATTACCTGTTATTTAAAAATTCATTTTTAATGATACATTTTAGGTAATATCCTCTTTGTTTTTCCATCATGTTTTGACTTGTTATAAATAGATTTATTATATATATTATGCTTAAATAATCTAAATAATCATAACCATGAAATAATTTTCATATAAACATATTATGTATATATTTATTTATAGTGATTCATAAAATATAGATATATAAAATAAAATACAACATTTATGGATACAGTAGGTCGTACAAACGCATAAACATTGTTTTAATTTTCTTATCTTGTTAAAAGAACAAAAATTGTAGGATATATTTTCATTAAAATTTCATTTTCTGTAATATATAACATTTATATTCCTAAAATTAATCCCTTTTACCATCCATGTGAGATATTGGTGAATAAAAAATCACACCACAACCTTGAGATAGTAAGACATACGTATGGAGGACGGACCAAAATATTATATGAATGGTAAAAAGGTAAAAATGATATTTTCCTTAAAACTGTATAATTATATCATAGATATCATATATATAAATATTAAACCTATAATAATTATCACTAATAAAATATAGTGATGGAAAATAAATTATATCGCTATATAGAGATAGTAAGTCATTTGTACGTACTAGCGATAATTTCATTTTTATGGGAATGGAGTTCTATAAGGGTGTATTACAAATCGTAATAAAATTTAATGTAAATTATGATTATGAAGTTATTATTTAATTATATATATCATATATTTGTATGTGATATTTAAGAATAGAAAAAGATAATAATATGATTGAGTGATTACCACTTCTTCAAAATAGATCCTTTACATCCCCACTAAATGACTCTAGAGTTTCTCCTTCAAAAAAACCAATATAATGTGTCTAGGGATTTTTATAATGTAAATGGGAAGTGTTTGGTCAATCTATAAGCCTCAATGTGATAAAATGAGATGATGGAGGAGGTTTTCTTTAAAAACAAATGTGACGGGCACTTTTAGAATCTACAAAAAATATTAATTTATAATAAAATAAAACTCAATAAAAATACCTATAAAATGAAATTTATTCAAATATATTATTTTGTAAGGTTTTAATATAATCATCCAATAAATTTTAAATAGGTTTTAGTGTATTATTAAACCTTATCATTTTGGTTGACCCTTAGTTAACCTATTTTAATTTTAACTATGCTAACAAGGTTTTTAATATTAAAAAAATTTAATTTTTACATGTAAAGAGAAAATGGGAACACAAATAGTCAATTAATGATATTTTAAACCATATATCATGAACTTTTACATATTTAACATTTTTATGATTTTTTATTTAATTTAATTAGATATTACTTTAATAAAATATCATTATTGCCAATTTTGACACTATTTGTTATTTGTCTTGTAAAAAATATTGTAACAACGTGATGTCTTCGAAAAGACTATATTAAATCATCTCGATCATGTCAAATTAATACAAAAAAACTCATTGAGGAAATTTATTATAAAAAAATATTATATTGATTTTAATAATTTTAAATTCATTTATTTGTTATTACCATTAATAAAACAATAATTTCATCACCGTTGTATAAACCTTTAAGGTAACTATTTATTTCCAGAAAATTAAAAATTAATTACCATGATAAATAAAAACATTCTAAATCTAAAATTACTATTCATAGTTTTATTTATACTCTTTATAACCCCATATTAAAAGTGAAATGGTCATTTGAAATATGAGGATGATATATTTTACATATTTCTAAATTAAATATATTAAATGTCTTAGTCTCATCAAAGTTTCTTACAAAGGATACATTTTCATCCCAAGATTTATTGTGGTTGAAACCCACGCATAAATTTAAATTTGGAAAATTTTTATGGTAATTTTATGTTATTTATATAATTATTTTTTTACCCATAATTACCTGATTTACATTTTTACCATATTGATAAAAATTTATTAAAGTTACTATTAAAAATTTATAAAATTATTATCAAAATATTTACATTATTTGGACCCTATGATTAAATATAAGTAGTAAATTTTAAATTTTAAATTCATAGAAGATGAAGTAATTAATTTAAAATCACTCTCATTGATGGGGTGAGAAAATAGGTTCTTAAAGTTAAAACATGAAAATGTTTTAATCGATTTAATAACTGAATTAAATGTAACATTATAGAAATTGAATTAGATTATATTAAATTAAAAAACTTCATTTTATACTTTAGAAATAATAAAAATATTAATATAAAATTATAAACTATTTTGACGAAAAAGTGGTTTTCAAATAAATTTTTGTATTTTTGATTATTCATCAAAACATTAAACTTATTAGAAAAATAACAAAAAGTAAGGAAAAGTAAATGTTTATTTTCAAAATTAATAGAAGATGTTAATTTTGTAAAATATAATATATTAAATATTAAAATATTGGATTTGAAATGGGACCACAATTAAAAGTGATAAAATTACCCTTTTGAAAAATATTGGTTTTTATACATAAAATTGGGTCAGTTCTTATCTTATTTATATAAAATATATTTTATAAATATAAATGATATTTTATTTAATATAAAACATATATATTTCATTAATATAATTAAATAATTTTAATTTGATTAATTTGTTAGGACAAAATGACTTTGTAAGCATAAATATTAAAATATTGCATTCATATTCAATTGGTATTTAATTTCATGTCTATTTAATAGGAAAATTCATATTATAAAACATATATTTTTATAATTTAGTTTATACTAGTAATAAATTCCAATTTCGTTGTTGGGTTATTTTTTATTATATTAACTAATATTATTTTAATGATACACTATTGTTCGGTAAAACATGGTCTTGTGTATAATTAAATATATCGAAAGAACTAGAAATTGTGTGTAACTCAAGATAAGAATAGTTTTTGTTATACTAGAATCCATGTTATATTCAGTTCCATGTGAAAAGAAAATTAGTATACTTGGTGTTCCACATAAATAAATAATAACTTGGTTCTATCATATAACATAAGTTATATTTAGTGTCATGTGAAAAGAAAATTTAAAAAAAATTAAATTAAAATGAAAATTTAATACCTCACAAAGTACTATGGTTTTAAAGATAATAATTGTAATGTTTTCATACTCAATGTTTTTTAATAATATATTTTATTTACTTATGTTGATATATAAAAAATCCTTCTGGTTTTTCTGAAATTTTAAAACCTATTATGTCCGTTAACTCACCATAAAACAAATTTCAAAATAGTATTACATAATATTCTCAAATGAATACAATATCGAGATTGGATTTGAAAAAAATATAATGTAAAAAATATATATTTTTGCAATTAAAATATTTTCTTAATATCTTCTATAAAAATTATTCGATATACATCTCCATTAAAAAATTGTTTTATAATAAATATATAGTAAACCTATCATAATACGATATATGGGCTTGTATAAATCCATATAGTTCCTCGGCATGTTTATAGAATATTTATGGAGGATTTTTATTTGTAAAAATTGGTGGTTGTTCAACATAAAAATCCTTTTGATCACATCCTTTAAGGAAAGAACACTTCAGATTCATTTAAAATAGATTGAAATTTAAGAAAGTTGTATAAGCTATACGTTTACGAATACCCTGAAGTATAGAAACTAGAGGTTAGGTTTTTTAATATTGTATTCCATGTTATTGATTATATCCCTAATCAACAAGTATATATTATTTTATAACTAGTATTCCACTTCCATCACAAATTTTCAAAAAGACACATTGTTTCCTAAATAAAGAAATATAATTATGTCATTGAAATAAAGATAAAAATTAGATCATTTTAAATTCATTAGGTTCATATTTCAATTATTTTATTCAATATTCATGACATAAAACCTCATTAGGAGTTTTAGGTTTGAACTGAGATAAAAAATCTAGATGATCAATTTCCTTTCTAAATGAACTCCTAGTTCTAACTGGTCAACCTATATTACCAAGGATATTATCACTAGGATGATTCTTATAGAATATTAGACTTCATGGATTTTTAAAATTCTCTTATTCTATACTAGGTTGAAAATATTTTTGAAGAATAACATCAGAAAAATATTCATAATATATTCACTCATAAAAAGGAATTTCTAACATGGTTGTGAAAACCACATTTATAAATAACCTCTAAAGATATGGGATGAGGTTTTTTGAAAATAAAGGGATCAATTTCATCAAATTTAGCATTATCTATTTCCTCAAATGTACTTCCATTTTTATTGAAAACCATATATACCTTACTATTTGTGTAACAACCAAAACATATTCCTTTATTTTATTTTTGTGATAATTTATATAATTGATCTTTAGTATTCATAATGCGTATTTATCATCCAAAAAACATTGATGTAATAATGTTTTTATTTACATCAAGTATAAAAATCATATATATTTTTAATAATAAAAGTATAAATATAGACTTAATTTATATTATATCATTAAGTATTATTGTCTAATCCCAAAAAAAATTAACCAATGAGTATTCACTCAGCTCGGATCTAGTGATATTTTGTAGACATATCTTTTGACTACAACATTTTTTATAGAGTTCTTACTGCCAAAAATATATGTACAATAATGTTTTACTACTAAATTTTTTCAAAATGATATTTTTTAAATTACCCACCCTGATCAACGTGAATAGTAATGAATCAATGGGTTTTTTCATTTTTAGAACTACCTAATTTTTGTTTAATAACTGAAGGCTTCATATTTACATACTAAATAATAAAACCTAGTATATCAAGTGTAATCATCAAATAAAACATATTAATTATATTTTCCACTAATAATTCCGTTTTTTAGTAACAAATAAGTCCATGTACACCAAAATGTAAAGCATTAGATTTTTAGACATCAATAATAGACTTAATATTTGATATATATTACTTACCACGATGATAAGGATCACAAACATATTATTTATTAGAACTTTTTTCTAAAAGATCTTTAACAAGTTCATTCATAGAAAACATATATAATGTTCTATGTTTACAATTTCCTAAAATTTTATTCCATAAGAATGATAGATCTTCTATTTCACTAAGATAAGGTTGATATTATCTTTTAAGGCCTTCAGTGATTAATATGTTTAAATTCTCATGTCTGTTGGAAGAAATAATAAATCCATCATTAAAACTATGAATTGAACATTTACCATTCCAAAATATTACACTAAAACCCTCATTAAATAATTGAAATTTTCTAATATGATTTTACATAAGTCCTTCAAAAAAATATTTGAAATTATTTATTTTCCAAGAATAACAATATTATATATAACCATAATTTTTCCTGGAAAAATCTCTTAGATGGTGTCAATCCCACCCTTTATATTTTTGATCATATTAATGAAGTATTTGTTTTCATTAATATGACTGGGAAAACCTATATCCATGTACCAATGTTTTTTTGGTTTTACTTGTTTTATTTTCCAAAAACAGATGATATTATAATTTAAAAACCCAATCCTTCTTATTATTGGTATTATCATAATGTCAAATCTTAGGTATCCAATTTTTTTTAAGATTATTATTGTGATAAAAAGTTTTTTATGTTAAAAAATAGGATTTGTGAAAATATAATGGATAAACATTATTTAAAAAATATTTGTTCTTCCTATGTCCACTACTTTGACATTTACGAAAAAATAGAGCATTCTTTGGAGCATGCATATTATTACTAAAAATAGTTTTTTTAGTTAGTAATAACTAATCCATAAAGGTCTCTAATATGTATAATTGGTTTATAAATATTATCAATGTTTCCCTTTCTAGATTTAAACATAGATAAAAATTTCTTCAACCTAGAAATTTCATGTTTTATTTATATCATAATGTTTTTATCTGCATTAGAAACCAAATTTGAATTAATATTTATATATTATCTATGTATTCAAGTTTTCTCAAAAATAGTTTTATCAATATCATTTGAAAAGATATTTTATCAAAATTATATTTATCATGATCTTACGAATGATATGATATTTCAGTTGTAAAAATAGTTATCCTTAAATTTTTCATTGAATGTTATTCCTAAAAAAATCACAATTTTTTGGAAACATAACTATTTTCATTCTTAAGAAATTTTGAAAATCTAAAAACCTCTTAATATCATTGTAAATTAATATACTATTCAATTGTGTAATATTATTCATCTAAAGATGTATAATTATTATTATCATTCATATCAGGGTAGTTAGTATTTATTGTAATGTTCATAAGGGATTCAACAATATCTATGCTAGCCATGAGACATATGTACACCTATGATATTTTATAATGTAAATCCATATTGGTCTATCCATAACATTCATTTCTTGAAGAATCATTAGATAAAGTATCTCCTCCTATTTCACTCCATGTGATTGATGATTTCAAAATCTTCTTATATTTATTCTTATAATACATATTAATATTCATATAGGATTTTTGATATCCTTTATTTTAAGATTAAAAAAATCCAATCACATATGTACTATGCTTTAAACTCATAACATATTACTTTTATAGAGTCATTTTCCCACCTATTTCAATATGAATACCCTTGAATTTATAATTAAAATCTTTCATGCTAAAAATCTCATGCACCCTTCTTTCTATTTTATCCAATTCAATTATAGCCTATTCCGATGAACATGTATTTGATTCAACAATCACCTCCTATTAATTATTATATTTTATAAAATTTTACTTATATTGATATTTAATAGGAATAATATGTGAATTTGTAGAAGGAAATCCACAATTTTTATTTTTCTTCTTCAAAGCATCCTTTTTAGTCTACCGTTTAATTTCAAAATGGTACCAATAAGGTCATCATCACTATAATTTTTTTATCATTATATAATAATACAAATAAGTTATCATAAATTACCACTAATTTTGATTAATTTTAATATTTTTTCAACTAAGATTCTATACGTTAAATCGTTATCTTGAAGAGAATGTAAACTATTAATAATGGTAATGAATCTTTGAAGCATCATTACTTTTGACTCCCCATATAAGAAATCAAGAGGTTTATATACATCTCTAAACATAAGTCTTATACTGTCAATAACTTTTGAGGTGCCAAAGTGAGTAACCTATATCATTTTCCATATACTATTAATTTATTTATAATTTAATTGATATTATTTATTTTACTAATTTTTAAAATTTGTAACTAACTTATCTGAAATTTTATAATCAATTATTACAATAAAAATGTTATCCACACTAGTATTTATTACATAAGACTTCATTATATCTCTCTTGTATTAATTATTATTCACTCAAAAATAGTAAGTATACTATTTTTCAGATTTTATAAAGAACTAACATTCAAACCTTCCATATTATCATGTGGGAAAAATTTAAACCAAACAAGTTAGTTTACAGGTAATTAATAAAAAAGTAGTTTATTATAAAACATAACAAATTGAAATATATACCAAAAGTAAAAAATCATCTAGAATAGTAGTAGAACCCACTATGATACCAATTTTTAGATAGTAAGAGTATAAAATGGATTTAATTGGGGGTTTGAATTTTAATTTTAAAAATTAAAAGTACACAAAAAATAAAACCAATTAAGTCATAATGATCAGAATCAAGTTTTTTTCCAATGACCAGAGGGTAAATATCAAATCGATAAACTGTATAATATATAAATGTTTATATTAGTATCATAGAAACTCATAAAAAATAGTTTATTAGAAATATAATTGAATAAATAATTTTCTAATATTAATTCACAATAGAAAATTAGAATGTTTGAAAAATTTAAAAAAATATTATAACAAAAAAATAAATTACAAGCATTAAAAACAGAAATTCATTAATTTAACAATAGATGTTAAGGAAGCAGTACATAATAACATGAGGTTTATATAGTTGCAATACCTTCTATAATGGTATATCTTTCCATAACCAGAAATCCCTTTATACGATGACAAAAAATTATTTATCCTCTAATACCCTAGAATCCTGCTATATGATGATTGGTATGAATCTATCTTCATATCCATAGATTACCCTGATTTGATGGAATATAATAACCCATATTCTATCCATTGAATACCTATATCTAAATGCAACCAGACATAGTGAATTCAACTACAATTTTTTTAGGAATTTACAATCCTCACATAAATTCTTTAGAACTAAAAATATCTGAAAAATTGAAAAGCCTAATATTGAGATGTTCATTAATAGTAATAATGAAATGTGTTTATTTTCTAGTGAATTAGCTCTGAAATCTTTAAACTACCTCTTGTTTATAGGAGAATACTCAGAAATTGTATTTCTGAGGTTGGTTGAAATTAACTCAGAAAACATTCACTTTGATAGTTATTAATGATATGCATCATGATCATGATAGCTAAAAACAATCTATAATTCATTGTATGATGTATTGTTTTTTTGGAAAAATAATCACCTTGTTAAAAAATATTCCCATATGATAGTTATATTTTAATTTATCTATTTATAAACTATAGTTAGTCTGATGAACTATACTAATTATTGTCAATATGATGAACATAACTATGGTTAGTCTGATTAATCGAAATTATTTTCTGTCCAATATATATGAATTTATTAATTATTATAGACATTAAGCTTGTATAAACACTTGTTAGTATAATGGTTCGTCTAATGTACCAGACACATAGTAATTAAGACTTATCATATTGTGTAAAAATGTATATATTTTCTTTTTATTGGAAAAATTTAAATGTCTAGAATTAAAATATGTTTTCTATACTAACATACAAATAAACTTGTGATATATAATTATACTAAATTATAATTTTTAGAATTTTTTTGTTATTTGAAAATGTAAATAAAGTAAATATTGAAAGTACAAATTTTTACTCAACATATAAAACATACTTTATGGGAGACCTTACCCTAATAAATCATAATAACAAAAGATAAATGGACTAATAAACTCATCATAATATTAAATTAGACCAATCCAATTGTATGTGTTATATTATATATTAATTAAGGCCTCCATATAAATTCCCAAAATAATAGATAACTTTAAAAATGAATCAAAAAACCTAAGTTGACTCCACATTATAAGATAGTACTTTGCAACAAAAATTGAAAATTAATGAGGAAAATATTTAAAAATAATATATAAAATATTAGACTGAGAATAAAAGTATACATATTATGATAATTGGAAAAAACTTTCATGATAATATAAAATAAACTAACTGATTCCTTGATTAATAAACAAGGAAACCAATTCATCTCATATAACATATTTTATTTCCATGAATTATCACTATGGATCACTCACCAAATACACTTACATATATAAAAATAATAAAAGAGATTATATATAATGAATGGTACCTTCTACCAACTTCCCCATAGAACTAGTAACCATCATGCCCCGTTGACATCTGTAAGACTTGAGATATTAGAATCATAAATAAACAACTAATTATAATCCAAACACATTTTATTACATAATAATATTAAAATACTAAAAAAATACATTTATAACAATAGTTATAACTATTGTTATTAAATACATAACAATAAAGGTAAAGTCCATAATATTGATCTGTGAGGGTTTATACTCTAAAAATAATATAAAATATAAGATACATTTATATTATGAATATAATATAATTAATTGAATCTATAAAATGTATTAAATGAGAGAAGGTTATGATGGAAATTAGATACTTGAATGATTTTTTCATATAATGAGTAATGTGATAATTGGAACTCTAAAGGTGACTATTTCAATCTGACTAATGGGAATTGGGCAATATGAGAATTAAATCAACTATAGTAAAATTATAATTATAACTTAATTTTCATCTTAACAGGCGTCTAATAACATGTATAATAATATGTTAAAATTTAAATTATTAATATTTATTAATTTATTTTCTTTAATAAACAATAATATAACTATATCTATACTACATAAAAAGAGTTTCTAGAAGTTTTAGGATAAATTAATAATTTTGAAATATAGAAAGATGTTTTTTAATGATTTAATTTCTTATATATATAATATTAATTTCAGAAGACAACATTAAATTATAAATTATGAAGCCAAAATTATATGACAATTATTTTTCCATTATTAATTCAGGTAGAACTTTATTTATAAATATTATCATATGATTGCGATATATAGTAACAAATATGATATAATATTTTTTAAAGTGATATATAAATTAATTTAAAATATTTAATAAAAAAATATTTTTGTTTCTTAAATTAATTAATTTAAAATAATTAACATAATTTTATAAACCAATAAACATGTTTTGTAATGCCAAATTTTAAGGTTTTAATAACAATTATTTATGAATAAAATTATTTCCCATATCTCAAATAATATAATTTAATGTATTCTAGTCTTAAAACAAATAAAAGTAAAAAACTATGTCTGGAATGTAAAACGAATTCTTAAAACCATGTGATGTATAATGGTTTTAAATTTGTTCACATATTAATGTCCATGGAAAATGTTGGGTAATTAAAAATATTAATTCTATATAAATTCTAATATATAATCCCATTTCACTGAACTTTAAAAGCATTGAGAAAGGATTCACTCTCATTTCATATCATAAGAGTTATATTGAAGATACATAGATAGATAAGGGATCAAACCAAACCTTCATTTATATTTTGGATGTTGTACCTAATATTTTTCTCAAGAGACATAGTGGGGTATGGTTTTCCAAAACCATATATACCATTAAATCCCAAGAACCAAAACTCTTATGGTTATAACAATAGCAGTCTATATCATTATGAAGTGAGATATTGAGGTAAGGGTTTACACACACACACACATATATATATTATTTTCCCTTTTGGAATTTCTTTTATTTTCATTATATTAATATATATAATGATGGTATGTCTAATAATTAAAATTATATTATTATTTTTTATTTTTGGAACTATTATTTCCAATTATTAAACCACCTTCACAATCCATTGTATTTCCCCATTCATTATATTTTCAAGAGGGGATGTGTTTTTATCTTCGTTCAATTCTTAAACCATTTTATATATTTATTAATTCTTATTAATAACCCTAAAAAAATGTATCAAAAAATACTAAACCATTATAATATATATCTTACATTACACTGTGAATATCATATAATTCCTTTTATATTGATATATAGTCACATAGATAGCCATATAATTTAATTTCTTTTAAAATTTTAACAACTTATTTAACCTCTAAAACAATACAGATATCTATTGGTTATTAATACCTATACATAAAATAGAATCATTTTTTAATATTATAATTTGGGTAGTTAGCGAAAATATTTCTTATGATGGATTCATTAGAGGAGTAATAATATTCATTGAATTTCAATATTCATATTTATATTTTTGAATATATTATGAGAATTAAGTAAATTTATAGTCTACTAAGAATATGAAACTACTAAATCTTAGATAATTTAATCACTTGTCTTATATTCAAATTTGATAAAATAACCAAGGGTTTTTGGTTGATGGAGTCAGGAAAAATTTAGTGTTAGATAATATGTAATAAAAACCATAGGAAATAGATTTAGTTGAGAATGAATTGATAGTAAATTCCTTAAAGAAATTCCATGTGAAATATTTAGTATACCTAAGAATAATGTTTTAGGATTTATAATTTATTGGTTTTTTCATGAACTAATATGATATATTCCATTGATAAAAATGGAACCAAATCGAAGGAATATAACTAATGTCAAAAACAGTATTAGTGTTGAGGTTACCTTATAATAAAGTAACATGATTATTGGGTTAGAGTTGAGAAAACTATTACTACATTATGGTATTTAATAGATGTTATGACCAATTACAAATCCAAAATATAACAACATATTACAATTAACAAATTTTAATAATGGTAGACTACTTAATTTAACATAATATTCCATCCTTTGATGGAATTATAAATATATTAGTAACTAAATATTGAATCCAGTCCCTAAAGATGATATTCATCACTTTGGAATCTAGTCAATGGGATAAGGTTATCATGGAAGTATTTAAGATAAGATGATATACTAATTAATGGTGGTAATTCATTCAAAACACTTAAAAAGAGAAAGATATTTAAAGTATTTTTGGAATTCCATTAACATGATATTATTTGGGAAATATTTTTTCTTCTGACAAATGATTCTTTGTAAGAAAATAATTACTAAATTTTCTACAAAATGGAGTGGAATATGTTACTCGGTATGTCTATAATTTTACATGTTTATCAAAAAATATATATCATAAAAAAGTAATCTCGAAGGAAATATTGATCACTCCATTGATGGGTGTAAATCCAAACATCATAAGGTAATTATTCTATAAAATGAATTTAATATATATGTAAATATTTTCATCATCCACTAAGATATATAATAAATTAAATATTTAATTTAATTTAAAAAGGAAATAAATAGAAGATGAATATAATTGTGTGTATTTTGGGGGAACATTTGAAGAAGATAATAGATAAAGGGTGTAACTACTAACATAAAATATCTATATGATGAAACACCATGGGATATACTCAATGGTTTTGGGATTTTTTTTATATATAGAGTTGAATTCAATTAAAGTGGTGAAATAAAATACAAGAGATAAACTACCAATATTTAAATATAAACCTATAATGTTAGGGGATGAAATTATAATAAACTCCCCTTTATTTTAGTCAATATATTTTTGATGGTGGAAATTGGGAATATCATGGAATTAAAATTTATTAACAATGAATTTTATGTATTAAATGATATGATAGATAATACTTTTAATAAAAACTGAAAGCTAGTGAATGTATTATTTTATTATAGATACACTCACTAATTTATATCATTTGTGTTTATTTTGAATAATGAATCATCCCAATATAAATTACGTAATGAGTCTTAAATCAAAACACTAGTGGAAATATTATTTATATGAAGATATATTGGGATGATCTGAATAAGATTTATAAAGATTATATAGTTGAAAACACACATGGTATACCTATGATATACTTTGACATAGTCTTTTTGATTAATTTCCTATCAAATTATAATGAATTAAATTATGATCAAGAGAGAGAAATTAAGATCATATAGGGTGTAATTGAATCTATTTTTCTTATATGAGAGACTTCATTATCGAAGTTGTAACAGAATTCACCTATTGTAACTTATTTCAATTAAACTTTTTCATGATAATAATAGAAAACACAGTACATATATTTTAAGGATATCCTATAAACAGATGATGAACCTATTGAATAAGAATAAAATGATGTATTTCAGGAGAAATTACATAGACATTCATCTGAATGTGATATTGAGTTTTACATTGAAATAAACCCTAAGAAAAAAACCATATCTAATCCTTTCTATTATGTGGTGGTAATTGAAATGGATGAGTTTAAATAATAACTAGAATATTTGTGTAATAACGGATTAATATTCCCTATTTTATCACCATGGAGAGACCTTATAATATTTTTTTAAATGATGGATCTTTAAGGTAATTCAATGGTTATAGTAAAAAAATAACACTAATATAATGAAAAAGTATTAGTTTCTATGTATTGATGACTTGTTTAGTCATTTTAAATTTTATCAATAACTAAAAAATTTGATTTTTGTTTTTTTTATAATCTAGTAATGGTGAATCATGATAATATAAAAAGTATCTTATTTTTATGAGGAAAATATATTATGAGTTTATAGTAATTTCTTTTGGATTATCTAATTCGACCTCAATGTTTATATGTTTTATTAATGGATTTTTTATGGATCTACATGATAAATTTATGGTAATTATTATTAATTATATCATGATATAAAAAAAATATGATTATTATTATAATTATATATGAATTATTTTTGTGACTCTTAGTGAAATGGTGTTACATGATAATAGAGGTATGCTTGTTTATTGACTCCTAAAAGATTCTCTTCGTGGCCATATTATTTCTATTTATGGGATATCTATAAACCCATAAAACATACAGTTGATGAAGAATTCCAAAAATTAATGAATATAATAAAATAAATATTTTCTCCATTTAGAAGGTTTCTATTGGATATTAGGTAAAAATGTAACCTAATTATCCATCTATCCAAACATAAATTTTTATTTCAAAAGTACTTTTTTGGAAAATACGGGATACTATGTGATTCCCAACAACTGAATGTTACACGAAAAACTAATATGAAAATTATTAAAAAAAATACAATGATAATTGTAATTAGAAGCCATATATAGCTCCTAGTTTTGTTCACTTGCCTTCTTATTCAGATCGCCATTGATAAGATCTTCATACTGTATAGTAATATTTTCCCAGGTCTATATATATTCCTCCAAATTGATCCTTTTAGTGTTAATGCATCGATCCAAAATGAAGCCTTGTTTATCTATCCATATAATTTTCTCCTCATATTTATTAACCTAAATATCTCTATCATTTATTCTAGAAACATCCTATTTCCGATTATTGATCTGGAATAATTCATCGATCATTTCTTCCATTGAGTGGAGAATGAGCTCAAAACATTCCATGTTTTTTTCAATTCATTTTACCTTCCATTCCATGTTGTATTTCATTAGGCACCAATTCTTAAATTTGTTCTTTAACATTACATTATGTATAACTTCTCAATATCTCTTCATCCTTCACCTTCTTTTTACTCATATAATCTAACCTTGTCTCTATTTGATTGGGGAAAGAAATATTATCCTTCTCCCCTTTGGATTTATTTCATTAGTCATGGTACAAATCCCTGAGTCTTGTTTCAATTTCTTCTATTTATTCTTTCTGAAGATGTGAATTACTCTATTATATCTCACCTCAGCACTATATTTTATGAGAAGCCCAAAACTCTCATTATTTGTCTTTTTCCCTTGAGTTCCTTGCTTCCCATTGACTTTCTACGCAAGTTCTGAATCTCTTCCTTCCTATAACATCCCCTCAATTTACAATACATCAAAACAGTTTCCTAATTTAATTATATACCTAGACCTTATATATAGTATCCTATTAATGGTTATCATCCCAACTCCATTTTCCACTTCTTCACCCTACATATAAAATTCATAGGTGTTATTGGCTGGACCATCCTCACCAACCACCTAAACCATTTCCCCATGAGGATAATCACAAACCTGTTTCATGTCTTCTAAACTAGAGGAAGGATGAAATATTCTTAAATTTCATTCTGAAATCACCCTCTCAAATACCCTTAAACCATTTTGGACCTATATTTAAGAATTGATGGAGCCCAAAGTCATGCCTCAAACTATCATATATGTCCACAATAGTTTTTCAGAATCCTTGATTCTCTACTCTTTCTAGTTGACTAAAAAGTGTCACATCTATCCAGAACCAATATTTTCCTTTAATATGTATTTTCACTATGTATAACCATCAGGAATGATTGAAATATCTTTCCTTACAACCTACATGGGATGGTCCACACCCAGGGGATCTACTTGAGAATTATTATATGATGCCTACTTTGATCTGGAAGTTTCATGAACCCAACATATATAGCGTTAAAAAAGAACCCATTATTAAATGAATACCTTTTTCTTTTAAAGTATCTCACATTCAAACTTAATGTTAATAAAATCCATTGAGAAATTAGATAAATTGACATTTATACATTTTATATGAGAAATTGGGTGGAAAACATAATGAGTTTGTTGATAAGTGTATACAAAATGGATCAACATTTTCTTGATTACAAGAAGTATTATTGGGTTCTAGAAATGTAATTTAGAATATGAATAGAAATCCATGTCAGTTTAATTTGGAGAATCTCTATTCAAATGAACATCAATAAACCACCTAAATACGGAAAATGAGAATAAGAAATAACATTCATAGAACTTTCCCAAATAGTAGTTAGGTTATCCTATATCGTGAATTGTATCCTAATATTCCCAAGTTCTAAAAGACCTACAATCACTTGATCATTCAATTTTATAGAATCAGACATAAATATGTTTAATTCTTCCATTGATGGTTATATCTTACCAAAGCACGCACATGAATATTTTTTCAGAACAACATTATTAACATTACTATTAGAGAATTAATTATTAATTATTTATCTTCTTTCATCAAAGAATGTTCAAGGTGAATCCTATTGAAAATTTATACTATTATCACGAATGAATCATAAAAATTAAATAACAATGAACAACACTATCCAACTCATGATCTTGAATTGGAAACTATGATATTTTTTCATGAAGTTATGGAGAGACAACCTCTAGGGTGAAAGATATGATAAATATATATAGTTTAAAAGATGTTATAGTATATATTCATGTATAACGAGATAGAAATGATACAAATGAGATAGTTCCAGAAAAACTAGGGCTATGAATACAATGTATACTACCACCCTGGTAAAAAACAAGGTGGATGACATATTGAAAAGGAAGCATCATGGAGTTATATATATAATAAGGATGTAAAAGACCCATTGTTCCAAGGTTTAATAAATTTGGATATAGAAATAATAATTGATAAGATACCATCATTTAATTTCTATGTGGTTTCACAAACATATTTAGTAATGATGATAAATAAGTTCTCATAATTTGAGAATGTTCAATAATAGAATATTAATTTCATCAATGATGGTAAATTTCGATAAATCATTTTTATGACATATTAATAATTAGAAAGAAATCATGTGTTTGATAAATAAAAAATACGATGCTGGAATATCTAGAAAAATCCAACATCTCATATTTCGAAATACAACCTATTAACTCTAAGATGTATAGTTATTTAATAGAATAGTTCTTCTAGTAAAACATTTAATGGGAAAATGATAATTATTTTCGATATTTTATACCAATAAGTAAAGGGTGAGAGTCTATTCACAGAATTTTCTCTGAAACTTTACAATATACCAATGTGTATGTGAGATGATATTATTATAAAAAATTTTAAATATCATTATATAACATCTTATATTAATGATGAAATACATGTTCTTGTGGATCACCTTAAAAATTATACAAATTTACAATAAATATAGGTGGATATACAACTTTAGAATCTTGAAAAACTCTATGATAATGAATTTCAGAGGATTCATTGTCCACCTATATTAAATATATCTGATCGTCATCCTTGTTTAACATTAAAATGATATAGAGTTATTCAAAAAGATCACAGTGGTTTGATATATTAATTTATTACTAATCATAATCAAACTAATGGGTAGTCTAAAAGGATTATTCAATTGTAACAGGAAAGGTTAAGGTCTTTCTCATTATACATTCAAGAAACATGGAATCAATATCCACCTTTGGTAAGAATTCACATACAAAAAAATTATTTTACTCAAACATAGAAAGTTCAATCAATAAATAAATATTTTTAAGAGATAATATATGCTAAAATTAAAGGATAATTTTAGTTAATGGATTCTAGTATATCACAAACATTTGTTAGAGAATATTAACAAAGAACAAGAAATACAGAGTAATATCATGTTCAATCAATAGAGGTAGAAACATTATGATTAAAATTGGAGGATGGAGATAGAATTTCATGTAGGGGATTTTGGATTATTAGCGGTATCTCTATTGAAGAGATTTATCATATTTGTTAATAACGGTATGTTAAGTCCAACAAATATTTGGCCATTTGATAATTTGGAGAGAGAAAAAGTTATAGCTTATCTTTTGGTAAGGGCCCCCAACCATACTATATTGCATAATGTATTTTATATCTTGTTATACATGAAGTGAATTCCTAACCCAATACCCATAATCACCATGGATGAAATAATTTTTGAACTTATAATTTCCTATTATGCAGATCTAATCCATATACTTGACACTTGATAGAATGAGTTATAAAGTAGTAAATATATAGACCTAGACTTATTAAATTACATAATCTTGAATTTTAATCAAGAACTCACTTCCATTTACAATGAGTATCACTTCATGTTTATAGTTTTAGATAATTGAAATATAACACTTAAATAACATTTTAAATTTACACAGTGCAGATACCCTAAAAATAGAATCCATTTCTTCCAAAATAGAAAAATCTTCTTATAAAACATGTTTTATATGGAAAATCATCATAACATTTAACATGTATTCCTTATTTGTCTTACACATACTTATAACCTTCTAAAATAATTTTAAAACAGTGGTTGATCAAAAAAATATCATTAAGGTATATAAAAAGAATAAAATAAATCATTAGTCCGTGAATAATTGTACTGTATGAAATCAATTAAAAAAACACACACTTGTCACAAATATAAACCTAGTTTTTGAAACATAATATTACCATGAGATTTTCACAAAAAATATATAACATAAATAGAGCATGAAAAGAATATTTGGTCATTATAAACATATATTTTAACCCTCACAGCTACCCTATGATTTTTAGTCATCACTTCTACCTTACAATGTAACCCTCGTGACTACCTTATAGTGTAACCATTACAGCTACACACAGACTAACCACAAGACAGACCTCCAATATAAACCTAACCAATGCATTGGAGGGAGATATAGGTCCCAAAATTAATCATAAACAATTATTAATAACCATAAAATAATATTAAAACAAGAATAATTTCATAAAAATGTTTATTTTAAATTTGTAAAGCAAGAATTTTTAAAAGAGGATTTTAAAAGAAAAGCACCATACAAAATTCATATAATTTGAATGAGACATAATAGAGTAGAATGAATATTAATATAAACTGTAAACAAAAATAATTCATCATAATATAAAAAAAATCATCCCACAAACTATTTTAATACCACGTAAATAATGAAATGGAAGGTTAAACCAATCAATGGAAATTGGGTTTCGAATTCCCTTACCTTTGGTTTCTGTTATTTAAAACTTATTTAAATATCTTGTATAACAGATAAAATAATGTTATTAGTATTTTAAAATAATATATTAATTTTTATAACACATTATATGATAATTTCATAACATTATTTCCCCATTTAGTCATTAGTATTTTGTTCTATCCATTGTTTCGGGTGCGTTCTTGACATGATTTCCCTAGCAAGTTTGTATTTGATTTTCTTGTCATATGGTAATGAAATTTAAGAAGTGGAATTAATTGGTACTCATTTGTTTGAAAAATATTTAATGATATCCCAAATAAATTTTTAATCATATATGATAATGATTCATTAGATAAAACATTAATGATATTTTTTAAGATCATTTTTTGTGGTTCATAGATAATCATGAACTTGATTCATTATATAATTTAATTTTATTCATATAAGTTCATTAAAATTCATAAAATAGGATAAATAATAAACTATACATTCTGTTTCAACAATTAATAGGGTTTTATGAACATCTTTAAAGTAAGTAATGGAAATTGAAAACACATCATCAACGATTTTGGTACATCAACACATCAAAGACGATGTTTTTTTAGTATAAGAGGGATAGGGGATGAAGAAAGATGATGATTTATTTTTTATGAAAATGATAACATAAATAATATATAATATAATTGATATTTCATACCTCCAGGTTAAGGGGAGGGGAAGAGGGTATATAAAAAAAGGATAAAAAAGAAAACATATGAAAAAAGAAGAGGATTCTTACCTTTTGATTACGTCTCCTTGAGATCACCTTTAAAGCCTTTTGTTTTGGCTCTTGGAGAGACTAGATGGTCTTTGACGTGGGGAAGATCCTTGGGGAGGGGATTTGTAAGAACAAAGACAATGATCAAGGCTTTAGAGGTGTTAGAGGAAAAGGGGAATCATGGTGGTATTTATAGTGGAGGATAGGAGGGATTTTACATTATTTTAATATTTTTTCTTAAGACTATGAATAGTCACCATTCATGTGATAAAAAGAGTAAAGAGAGCATGTGTGTTTCAAAAAAGTGGGATTACATTAGTCATGATTCCATAAATAGTGTATTTAACTGATAATATGAATTTACGTTATTTTAACGTATTTTACTATTTTTCATAAATTCCATAATTTCTGAAAAATACCAAAAAATCACAATAATAATTTTTCAATATGTATAATTCAAAAATAAACTCCATTTTTTTAAATATATATTTTTAAATATTATTAATTTAATTTTAAAAATAAAATCATAATTTATTCATAAATAACAATTTTAAAACTACAACTCATTTTTAACACCTTGAAATATTAATCAAGATGTCATTATCTTAAATCCATTTGATAATAAAATAATCAAAAAATTTACTATTCATTACATTTATATTACTAGTCATGTTACTATTCATTAGGTAATGTTACTAATCCCAAAAAACAGTTTATTCTATTAGACTCTAAATAACTTACCGATCACAACTCTATATGAGAGTTTTTTTTTGTAAATTCATATGATAGAAGAGGAAATATTATGTTTAAAGGCTAGTTATAACATTATACATAAAATAATGTTTTATTCATTTTAATTTTTGTTAACCTTGTGTGTTACATTATCCCCATATTCTAAAAATTGTATCCTCGCAATTTTATTTACTTATTAAACAAGTGAGGGTACCATTCCCTCATAGCATTTTTAGATTCACGTGTTGCTTCATCAGTCATGTGGTTTATCCAAAAAAACATTACCTAGTGGATTAGAATAATCTGCAATACTTGTTCTCTTCAGTCCATAATCTGAATATGTTTCTCTTCAAAAGAACGGTTCTCTACCAGTTGAACTGCTTCTGGGCCAAAGACATGAGATGAATCTGGCACAAACTTTCTCTACCTAGATACATGAAAAACATTGTGTAACTTTGATAAAAATGGAGGAAAATTTACTCAGTATGTGAGTGGTCCAACTTTCTCTAGAATTTTGTAAGGCCCAATGAACCATGGACTTACTTTTCTTTTCTTAACAAAATGCATAACACTTTTTCATTGTTGGATTATAAGAAAAATATGATCCCATGCCTCAAAAATGTATTTTCTCTTATTGTCTTCATAACTTTTCTACCAACTATGAGCTATCCTCGTTGTTGTTGGATCATATTTACTTTATCAGCCACTTCCTCTACTAATTTTGGTCCCATCAACTTCCTTTCCCTGACATTATTCCAAAAAGATCGAGTTCAACACCTCTTCCCTTAAAATTATTCAAAAGGTTCCATCTGTATACTAGAATGAAAAATATTTTTATAATAAAACACAATTAAAGAAAATTTTGATCCAAATTTCCCTAATATTCCATCAGACAAGCTCTAAGAATATCCTCCAATGTATGAATCATTTGTTCTAACTTCCCATCTAATTGAGGATGGAAATCTATACTGAAATTTAATTTTGTACCCAATGACTTTAGAAATCTATTCTAAAAATTAAAAGTGAACCTTGTATCCCAGTCAGATACTATGGAAGGAGGCACTCCATGTAAGCTTTAAATCTCTTTGTGGTACAGTCCAAAAATTTGATGTAATGACATTGTATCCTGACTAGGAATAAAATGTACATATTTAGTCAGTTGGTCAATAATAACTCAAATTTCATAGTTACATTGAGAATTTTTTAGTAGTCCCAAAATTAAGTCCATGAATATATTTTCCCATTCACACTCTAGAACATGTAATGGATGAAGCATCCCCTTAAGTAACTACCTATTTTATTTAACTTATTTTCATGTCAAACATTTCACTGTAAAATCATTAATTCCTCTTTCCATTCCATCCCACCATTAATACTCTCAACGGTCTTTGTACATCTTAGTACTGCCAGGATGAACAGAAAATGGAAAATTACGAGCGTCTCAGAATAAATCTTTCCTGAAATGGTAATCACAAGTAATATACAATATTTTTACAAATATAAAAAACACAATATTTATCAAGGTTAAATTATGGAAACTTACCAATTTTAAAAATTCTACATTTTTTATATCTCACGGTCTACCTTCTGCACATCCTTAGTTATTTCTAATAACGATGACTACATAGAAACCTAATACAAAACAGATGTATTTCTTACACCAACAACTTCTATTACAAAATTCATCAAATCATTAATCATGGGATCATGTTCCATATGTAACATGGTTAATGATTCATGATGTTTTATACCTATGGCATATACCACATTGTTTTTTTTCTCGAATGGAAAATGATTGGGAAATCATAATCCTATATCAGTTCAGGCTATATTATATTTCCCATTTTTAATTCATTCTAAGTGAATATATACTTTATAATTTTAGAGTTTGAATATTTTTGACATTTGGAATTGTATAAATGATGCTTCAAATTTTTCCTTGAAAACCCCACAAATTCCAATTTCAAATCTTTTGTGGGATAATTTAACTCATGAGGTTTAAAAGTCTTGAAGTATTAGCAATTACCTGATTATTAGGCATCATAACATAACCATGTCCCATTAATGAATCATCACTATAGATGGAAAAATCACTATTTAAGGAAGGCAAGGCCAAAAAAGTTCATTCAACATTCTATTCTTCATTTCCTAAAAACAAACATCACATTATTCAATACAAATAATTTTAATCCCTTTTCATGTTTAATTAGATAGAAGGCTAGATTAAATTTTAATTTTTTTAACAAACCATCAATAATTTCCTAGTAATAAAAGAAAACAATAAATCTCTGTAACATTTTTAGGTCTCTTCCATTCACAAACCACTTTTTTTAGTAGGATAAACTATCATTCCATCATTATATACAATGATTCGATGAAATGAAATCAGTTGCATCCAAAAATAACACTTGTTGAATTTTTCATACTATTTATTTCCATTAATGTTTGAAAAATAGCTCTTATATGTTTTTAATGTTCCACTTTAATCTTAGAAAATACATGAATTTAATCAATAGAAACTACCACAATATTATCCAATAACACCTAAAATATTCTATTCATAATATTAGTGAATAAAATAGGTGCATTAGTTAACCCAAACCACATAAAAACAAATTCATAATGCTCATATCTTGTTCACAAATTAATTTTGTGATTTCATCCTCTTTCACCATCAGCCAATGGTATCCGGATATCATGTCAATCTTGGAAATGTACTGAGCTCCTTGGAGCTGATTGAGTAAGTCATCTATATGAGGCAAAAGCTTCTAGTTTTTAATAGTGATGTTATTCCATTATCTATAATCAATGAAAAGTCTCATAGAACCGTCTTTCTTTTTTAGGAACAAAACGGGCGCACCCCATGGTGAAGTTCTAGGACTAATGAAACCATTATCAAGATACTCATACAACTAATTTTTCAATTCAATATGTTCCATTCGATCTATTCAATATGGGGATTTTGAAATTTTATTAGCATTTAGAAATAAGTCAACTGTGAATTTGACTTTCTGATCAGGTATGAAACTAGGAAACTCATCAGGAACAACATCAAGGTATTCATTTACCATTGGTACATCATTAATCTGAATAGTTCCTTTTTTTAACAATATGACTAAGATAAATTTCCTTTCCATTTTCAACAGTCTCTCACCTTCCTAATATGTTATCAAATGTGTGGGTTATTTATTCTATAAAAAGTAAAACAATTTCTAAAAATCAACTTCTTTATCTCTATGATCAATCATAGCATGATAAACAAAGAGCCAATACATTCCATGAATGAAATTAAACTCTACTAAGGGGAAAACATCAACATTTTAGGTTAATTATATCCACAAACCATAATGGAAAGATTCTTATAATTCATTTCTGCTATAATATTTCACCCTAGCGTTTTAACAATATGTTGCGGTCTCATTTGTTGAGGTGATATTTCTAATTTTACAGAAAATTCTTCAAAAATAAAGGAATGTATAGACCTTGTATCAAATTTTTTTTAGAAAAATAAGATTAAACAAAATATGTACTTGATACAACTTTACTGGATTTCTTGACGTCTTATAAAATAGTATCAAAGGATCTCCCTACACCTTTCTTCTTATAGTGTGTCTTCTTTTTTATAATTCATATATTTCATTGTGAAAGAATTTTCATAATGACCTATCTCAATACATTTAAAACACATTAAAATTTTCTAATTACTATAGACTTGCAGTCATTTTCATTACAATCTTATTCCATAAGTCTAAACTTAACACATCGAAAACACTTCCCAGTTTTGGTAAGGTAGTCCCCAAGGTGTTTTTGCCACACTTTTCATAAACAGTAAACATTAATTTCTTACCATCATAATTATTTGATTTATTATTATGCATCTCTTACCATCTAGACGTCTTCTTCTCCTTATTATCAAAGTTCATGTGGTTATCAACAAACAAAATATCTACCCTATAAGAACATTGGAAATGTTTCTCATAACTGTTGAATTCATGGGAGGCCAATTCCATTTTATACCTAGGCTTTATTCTTGATAAAAAGTTTTTGATTTTTCAATCAGGATCCAGAATAAGATTTGAAGCATACCTCACCAGTCGGGTGAAGTTCACTTCATACACGGCCACCAAATCTTCTTCTTTTTTCTTCACTTTGAGGAATTTCTTTTTATACTAAGTCGAACCACCGTAGTAAAATATTTTTCAAGGAAAGTACTTTATAAATTCTTCCTACTTTAAGGATTTATTCTCTTCTCTATAGATGATAATTTTGACCATTGACAACCACTGATTAGTTTCACCTTCAAAACGATAAATGGTAAGGAATACCTTTTGATTATATGGACATTACAAAACATCAAATATCTTTTCAAGTGCATTAATCAATCCTTCAACAGCTTTTTGGCCAGAATATTCACTAAAAGTATGAGGTTGTAGCCTCATAAAATCTTCCACTATCATCATGTTCCTTTTTTGTATCTCTGGTTGTTCTTTTCATGGATGACACATCCATTTATTGCCTATGTTAGCTGATCCATTACATTCATGACCTTCTCAATTCCAGTCCCTACCATTCCGGGCTATATATTCATAAGTTTATCATTCTGTCGGTTCCTTTTCACTTCATTTTCCTTGTTTATTCAATGGAAAACCATTCGGAACAAATATATCTTAGTTGAAGTAACATGGTAATCTTTAAATGAAATATAATTTATCATTAACTATGGATTAAAACTCATTTATGGAATTCTTTTAACATCATCCTAACTCATAATTTTATCTAAACCATCTCTTGATACCAACTATGAGGACCCAACCTTATTAAATTACATAATCGTGAATTTTAATCAAGAACTCACTTCCGTTCACAATAGGAATATTTTCAGGATTGTTGTTTTAGATAATTGAGATATAACACAAACATAACATTCCACATTTATATATGTTTATACATAGAAAATATCCATTTCTTCTTAAATAAAAAAAATTTCAAATAAAACATGTTTTCTTTGAAAAGATCCTTATAACATTTAACTTGGATTCATTAGATGTATTAAACATCCTTATATCCTATGAATATAATTTAAAAACATGGTATGAGCACAAAAATATCATTAAGGGATATAAAAATATTCAATGAAAATATTACTCTATGAATACATGTAACATATGAAATCATTTTCAAAAAAAAAAGATATATTATTCATCCATATAATCATACTTTTGGAAACATGTGATTTCCAAGAGATTTACACAAAACATTATAATATACAATAAATTACATATAGATATTACATAAACATTGAATAATATTTTTTACATGACATAATAAAAACCATTCTAGGACCAAAGCTTCTTAATGTAATTAGAAACTGAGAAAACATAAATAATTGGGTCAAAAAACATCTACATTGTCTCCCACTTATTTCTTCAAAACTATAATCCTTTTTAACATATCTTACTTATTTCCCTTCTTCATGACCTGTGGAAGAGAATCATATTAAAGGGTGAGCTGAAATTATCAGTAAGAATAAACAAGGCAGATATCAATCATATAATAATCATAAGAACATAACATTTGGAAATTTTATCCTAAATATAAAAGATACAATATCATGTCATGGGATAAATCATAAAAGTGAAATTTAATTCCAACATTCATAATAAGATACATGAAATTTAGTGGCATACACACATAAGTATAAAAAATATTTCATATTAGTCAAGGATCATTCTGAAGACCATCATAGTGGATAAAGACCATTACTGGACTGAGTTCACTCGTCGTTCCAACCCAGTATTACTGAACAAGATTTACATTCTATTCCATTCATGTCAATATCATGAGATATAAATCTTTTCCCAATCCATTGTAGTGAGATATCAGTTCCACCCATCTCATAATGAAACCATTCTTATGTGTGCCATAAAAACATAAAAACAATCCCCATACATATCCCATTAAATAAAATTGGTTTCTTCAACATAATTCCATCATAATTGATTAAAAAAAAGTATAACATTAAATAATTAAAACATTAAAATCATATTAATAACAGAGGCCTAAATAAAACCCTAATTAAATAATGACATATTGTATGGAAAAATATTTTAAAGAAACACTTGATATTAATTTGTAAGAAAAATATCATTTCATCATCAATTTTTTTTCTTTCTCAAAATGCCACACAATTTTAGAAGAAATAATTTTATGTGAAAATAACCATGTAATATTTCAGGGAATGCTTAAAGTAAATAAGGTATTATGAAAGAATAAAAATCTTTTCATGTCAAATAAGTTCAAAAAAACATGCTTCTAGTACTTTTTCTAGAGAAGTAAAAAAGTACCTCATACCGGAAATGAAAAAAGATTACGTTAATACCATTTAGTAAACATTTTCCAATGGATAAAATTTACTTTTAAAAATTATTGAAGGACATAAAGAATATTTTGAAATAAATATATAGGAAACATGGATCTGGATGATAATTATACCCCCGAAAATACTTTCAAATAAACAATCTCTGCTAAAAACAGGATTTGAAAAGTTATCCCTTACATTATGTCTGATATGATTTGTATTTATATGAACTTCTTGTATAATGATATAAATATTGTTCTTGATTTATCCTAGAATAATAATTATTTTTATTATGACATTTATGGTCATATTTTCAACCATTTGTTTATAACATCTCATTGTTACTCGTTATTCAGGTTTTTACTGCTCTATGTTGTTATGCATGTTTTGTTAGATAAGTTCATATTTCTATTTTTACGTTATATTTATATCATTTATAGAATTATATTAGTATAATATATAACATATTTATTTGTTAATTTCATTTATATAATCTTGTTTTAATGACACTCATGTATAATTAATTACATCTCATCGTGGAGACTCTATGCCGTAAGTATGCACGAGCGATGATATCATTTCCAAAATTGTTGAATGGTATTGAAGTGGATGGTGTATAATATTTCATAATTAGTATCATGTTGTAAAAATCAAATATAGTTTTTATTTGTATCATTATACCCATCCATGTAAGGTGGTGTTAAAAAACAGATTACACAACGGCATGGAGACAGTATGCCGTACGTACACACGTGTGGTGATTTCATTTTTTATAGGATGGGAATAAGGTAAACAATAGTTTATATATATTTAAAATAAAATATCATTACATTAATAATACTTATGTTATTACTTTGTAATCAATCAATAAATTATGAATAAGTATAAGAGAAAACAAAATTGGAAAAATCAGTAGAACATATTAACTCTTCCCCAATGTGCTTCCTCTAAATCTCTTCATAGAGCACTAGAGTTGGTGTTAGAAGATGACCAAAACCTCTTGAATAAAAATATGGATGTTTTTACGGAAACAAGGTAGGTTATGGTTGACTTCTAAGCCTTAAAATTAAGTGAATATGTGAGGGAGGAGGTTCCCTTTTATAATAATATTGAGGGGTACTTTTGGAAACACTATAAATAATTATTTATAATAAAATCAAACCCTACCCAAAAAACAACAAATAAATCCTGAATTTAGAATATGAGATGAGAAAAGTTTGTGGAATCCTCAAAAAATGAATTTTGGACTTGTTATTATGTCAATTTAAACCATATCATTATAATTGACACATAGTTATTCTATTTATTTTTAATTCTGGTAATAACATTATAAATATTTAATGGTGAAAAATATTTACATATATTGCATTAATTTACCATAAATTTGTATTTTATGAAATTATATATCTTATAATATTAAAATTTTATCTTTTAAATGTTTTTATTATTTTTAAATAATTTATTAAAATATTATTTGTATAAAATATCAATAGATTCAATTTTGACACTTTTTATTTATTTGACTTTAAATAAAATCCTCACAATAGATAAATTAAAAAAATTTAATATAATCTTAACATGTCACTGTCACCTATAAATTTTTTGGATAAAAATAATTAGGTCATATGGTTTTTATTTTAATATTATTAAAACCATTTATTAGATATTTCTATTAAAAATTAATTTTTACATCACTATTGTGTAATCATTAATGGTGATTTTTTAATATTTAAAAATTATAAATAAATTTATATAATTTAGGTAATTCATTTATATTTTCAAATACTAAATATATTTGATATTGTATTATATTTATCCTTATAGTAAAACTATCATTGTTATATAAAATGAGATTGGGACATTTTATCATATTCATTAGTTTTTATTTAATTCTTATCATATTCATAGGTAAGTTGAAATTAAGTGATTCCATTTTAAAACATAGATGAATATGGTTCACATTTAGTGATTTAATAGTATTTTAATTGGTGTTAAGGTAATTTTATAATACTATTTTTACCCTTAATTTCCAAATTTACCTTTAACCATAGTAATAAAAATAGATATCAAAGATACTATTCATAATACCCAAAATTAAAAGTAGATTATTAACATAATTTGGACCTATGGATTTCAAATATGGAATCCAGTTTTCAAAATTCGAAATATTGAAGTTTTGGTAATTAATTTAAAGTTAATCTCATTATGGAAATGAGAAAACATGTTTTAAAAGTTAACACACTATAAAAGATTGAAATGTTCTTACATATGAATTCAATGTTAAATTAATGTTAATGAACTAAATTATATTGAATGATAAAAATATATTCTATGTATACTTTTCAACTATTAAATTTTATAATTTAACCATATAATTTATCTTGATGAAAAAAGTTGACTTAAATTAAAATTTAGCAGATTTTTACTATTCATAATCACATGAAAGTTATCAGAAAAATATCAAAATTTTCTCCAGTGAAAATTTTTATATCCCTCCTAGAAATAAAATGTTTATATTTTCATATAAAAATTATTAATGTGTCAAAACACTAATTTAAAAGGAGTTCTCCATTCAATGATTTAATAATTAAACTTTAAAAAAATTGGTTTTTATACTTCAAATAGGGTTTTATTCATACATTGTGACTAAAATATCCATTGGATGAATATAAAAATTATTTTTCTATTATATAACACACATATATCTCATTAATATAAATATTTAATTGATTTATTTTTTTAATAAATAATTGATAGCCAATGAATTCATAATTCACTTTCATAAGTTAGTTATAATTATTCCCACTAACCTAATGGCAAGGCTATAATGGTAATTTTATAATAAAGGGAATATTGTGGTCAATTTAAAATCACAATTTCATGCAACAAAATATACTTCATAATTATTATTATTTAAATATAATATTTCATAAAAAAATTTGGTGTTACATTCTACCACCCTTAAACTGAATTTCACACTCAAAATTTGTCACTTGGAAACAAATAGATAAGGATACCTCTCCTTCATCATATCCTCAAGATCCCATGTAGATTCATAAATTTCTGGGTTCCTCCAAAAAAAATTAACCAATACAGTAGTCTTGTTTCATAGAACATTTCACTATGATGTAGAATCTCTATCTAGTGTTTTTTATAAGAAAGAACATGCTCTGCTAGTACAACTTCTAAACATAGTACACTTGAAGGATCAGGTATGTACTTTCTCAGGACAGATACATGGATAACATCATAAACATTGGAGTGATCTGGTGAAAGTTCTAATCATTAAGATAACTACCCAAAATGATCCATAATATCAAAAGGACTGACATAAATCAAGCTCAACATTCCCTTCATTACAAATCTCATTACTCTCTTCTACGGAGATATTCATAGAAACCCATTATCACCCTATTCAAACTCTATATATTTTAATTTTATGTTTGCGTAATGTTTTTTTGACTTTGAGATTCTCTTATGTGTCATTTAATAGATCTGGCCATTTATTCCATTTCATCAACAAGATTAGGTCCTAATAGATTTCATTCCACAACTTCATCCCAACAAGTTTGAGTTACGAACTTCTTTCTAAAGATAGATTCATAAAGAGCCATCTGAACACTGGAGTGAAAGCTATTATTTAAAAAAAAATTACAACATTGGTAGGTGCTGGTACCAATAGCCATTGAAATCTATAGATCAAGCTCAAAACATTTTTTTCCAAATTTTGTATTTTCCTCTCAAACTGGTCATCTATCTGAGGTTGAAAAGCAGTGTTGAAATGTAACTCTATATCCAGATCATGCTAATGACTTCTCTAAAACATCAGGGTAAACCTCAGATCCCGAACATATATAATGTAAATTCATACTACATGAAATATTATCACATACTTTACAAATATCTTAAAAATATGATCAAAAAATAAATCAACACTAATATAAATGAAGTGTGCCAATATCATAAGGCAATCAACTATATCCTAGATACAAATATCTCCTTTGGATGTTTTAGAACGTCCGATGACAATATCCCAAGTTTCTTTCCCATTTCCATTCTGGTATGGGTAATGTTTGTAACATCCCCTTAGACTTCTCTCTCTCAACCTTAACATGCTAACAAACCAAGCATCAAGAGACATGTTCGACAAAATCACTTTTCATACCATTACACCAGAAGTACTATTTCATGTCCCTATTCATCTTTGTTATTATAGGCTGAATAGAGAATTAATAACTATGAGCCTTATCCAATATCTAATTCATTATATCTGGTATGGGAGGAATACAAACCCGGTTCTTGAACCTTGTTATTTCCTCACAATCACGGTTGAATTCAGGAAAATTTCTCAACATCTATTGTAACTCTACATATTTCTTCTTTTCCTCCTTAATCTACACATGTATAGATGGTTGAAAATTAATTTGAGATGGATAATATTTCTCTGCTTCTAATAAAATTTAATGATATATCATTTACAAATCCATAAATACGAGATCATTTGTGATCCCTATCATGGAAAAGCTAGCATGGTCTTCTCAACTCAAAGCATCTCCCTCCAGGTTTGTTTTCTCAGGGTTATAATGTATTGAGTAGTCATTATATTTAATCAACTCCAAACAACTTCTTCGGCACATATTCATCTCCATTTTTGTGAAACTATACTTTAAACTTGAATGATTAGTATAAATATCACACCATGAACCATAAAGATTATGCCTTCATATCTTTAATGATAATATTAACAAAGATGATTCAAAATAATGGGTAGGGTAATCTTGCTTAGGTATTTTCAACTTCTATGAGGTATAAGTTATCACCATATCATTTTTCATGAGATAAAAACCCATACACTTCTGGATGCATCTCTGTAGATCACGAACCTTTCTCCATTAGAATGAAGTGTGAGAACATGTGCACTAGTTAACCTCTTTTTAACTCTTTGATATTTCCATCACATTCTTCCATCCAAACAAACATAACTCTTTTCTAAATCAACATTGTGAGGGGAATAGACAATTGTGAAAAATATTTCGCAAAACATCAGTAATATCCATCCAAACAATGAAAAAATTAGATCTCAATTACCATTTTTGTTATTGAACATCTTTCAATAACCTCTGTTATTTCTAGATCTATAGATATCCCCTCTCTTGATATTATTAGGCCCATAGATGAAACTTTTTTAAGAAAAAACTTCCACTTATTAAATTTATTATAAATCTTCTCCTTTTCAGGGCCTTAATTACAAATATGAAGTGATCTTAATGTTCGTCCTTACTCTTTGAATAGAAAATAATATCATCAATAAAGACTACCACAAACTGATAAAGATAGTCTCTAATGACACTATTCATTAGATTCATGAAGATATTAGGGGAATTAGTAATACCGAAAGGCATCACTATAAAATCACAGTGTCAATACGTTGTACATAATTTCATCTTTGATATATCCTCCTTTTATACCCTTAATTGATGATATCCTAAATAATGATCAATTTTGGAAAATTATTGAGATTTATGTGGTGGGTGAAATAAGTCATCAATGTGGGGAAAAGGTTATTTTTTCTTGATTGTGATCTTGTTATGTTCTTGATAATCAATACAGAGTCTCATTTATCTATCTTTCTTCATAATAAACAAAATAGATTTTATCCAAGGTGACACACTAGGGAGTATGATTTTGTTATAATGATTCTCTTGGAGTTTTTCTTCAATCTATAAAACTCAATTGGGGCCATTCTATAAGTTTTCTTTTAAATAGCCATAGCAACTGGAATGAGTTTGATTAAAAACCAAACTTTATGATTTGGTGGAAGACCTATAAATTCCATTGTAAGGTCATCATCAAACTCCCGTACAATGGGTGTATTCTTAATCTTGAGTTTCTCCCCAACCATTTCAGATAAATAACCTTATTTTATTGAAATCACAACCCATCTAATGGAATAAATTTCATTTGGAAGGTTATATTCATCCTTCCATAGATAGGTGATCATAGATTGATATGGAATATGAAATGTGATTTCCCTTCTTCTCAATTGATATGATCTTCATATATATAAAGACAATCCATGCTTTGAATCACCTCAAATTCCATTATAGAAAGTATCACAAGACATGCAGGAAGCACTTTTCCACAAATATGAACCAGAGAAAAATTATAAACTTTTGATGCAACTATTGTGCCATTAGGAGTTGTCATAGCTTAAATAACATCTAATTTTTGATGTAATATTGAAATAACCTTAGAAAATTCATCAAAAATAATATAGTTGGGGGATCCAGAATCAAATAAAACATTTTCTACTTTAGATTGGAAGGTATGTGTACCTTTCACAACTTCACTATCATACTCCACTTTTATGATAGTGAATTCAAGTGAATTTTTGTTCCCTTTTCCCTTAAGAGTTTTTTGATGTCGATCAGCATCAATAACACATGGATATAGGAATTTATTGGAATAATGCCCAATTTCCATGTAATTGTAACATTAATGTGTAGGTGTTGCATTCTTTATAGCCTTTTCATTATTCACATCATTAGACATATTTTTCCCATCAATTGGTTATTCAACTACCAGAGGATCTTATTTTCCACACTTCAAACATTTACTTGTCCCATTAAGACAAATACCTCCAAGTTTATTTCCACACATTGAGCATAAGGGAAAACTCATCTTCCTTTCCGTGTGGTATATAGATTTTCCATTGAATTTCTTTTTTCTATTAATATCAAACCCATATTATTAATGGGTTACTCCAATATCCTTATCAACCTTGAGATCACATCCAATAATTTCCTCATATCTAATAAAGTCTCTTATGGCTAATGCCCTTCAGAGACTTTGTTTTAGGCCACTAAAGAATCGATCAGTTTTACTCTCATGTTGGATAATAAATGCAGAAGCATACCTTGAAAGTCGTGTAAACTTTTATTTATAGGTACCAATGGATTTATCATCCCTTTTATTATTTTTAAGTAACTCCTTATTCATCATTTTTCGAATAATGCAAGGAATGTATGTATTAAAAAATGAGTTAATGAACTCATCCAATTCAGTGGACTCAATTTCATCTCTTTTCCTTATATTATTGATAATATTCCACCATTGATCAGCTTCCCCTTCCAAAATATAGACTGGTAAGATAAATTTATCATGTTTAGAATATTGTTGAACTTAAAATATATTTCTAGTGGTACTGATCCATTGTTCAGAAAATAATTGATCAAAAGACCCACAGAATGAAGGTGGATGCCATCTCATGAAAGATTCAACAAAATATTGCTACCTCTTATGATATTTTGGTAGTACTGCATGATTCATATCTTGAGAAATTTGTGTGGGCATGGCTATAAGATTTTTCATTCTATCTCCCATAACATTTGGTTGCTCTTGGGAACAATCTTTACGTTACCCATCACATTCATCATTGACATAGTTCCTTTAGGTTCTAAACATTAACAAAAACCAAGAAGAATAGTGTGAGAAACACTAATCATAATGGGAAAATCACATAAACAAGAATAAAATTTCAGTGTAGGATTCTTTAGGTTTTATCCCAGTTTATTCATCAACATCTCTAAAAAACAAAGATATTATTTTAACTTATACTTTGACATATCCTTAGGATTATGAAAAAGGTTATCTCATCCTAGTTTCGAATTGTTAAATATACCTTTACATTGATACAAACTATAACAGCTCATACATTACTTTTATATATTACTTCAATATTGAATAAAATTTATTACATAGAATAACAAAATCCATGCGAGGGCATAATATATTTAGTGTCTTTAGAAACTGTGAGACATAAAAAAATGGATTAAAAATCATCTGCATTTCCTCATTCTTATTTCAATAAAAACGGAATCCTTTTTGACATGTCTTAATTAATACCCTTACTCATGACCTAGGGATAAGAAAAAATTTAATGGGTGAGCTCCAATGCTTGGTAAAGGTAATCGAGGGAAATATCAATCATATCATAATAATATGAACATAACATTTGGAAATATTATCATGAATATAAAAGATCAGAATATCAAGTCATGGGATATATTATAAAAGTGTAATGTTATCCCAATAGTCATAACATTATATATGAAATTTCATGGCATACACATATAAGAATATAAAATCATTTCATATTTGTCACAGATCGTTTCCAAAACCATCGTAGTGAAAAAATCCCATTTGTGAACTGAGTTCACTCCTCATTGCAACCCTGTATTAATGAAGTTGATATACTTTTCATTCCTTTCATATCTATCACAATAGTTATAAATCTTTACCCAATTAATTTGAGGTATATATATGTCCCAACAATCTCATAATTAAACCATTCATACTTGATCCACAAAAACATAAAAACAGTCACCATATCATAACCCATGAAATAAAATGGTTTTCTTAAACATCATTGCATCATAACTGGTATAAAAAAATATAAAAAATTCTATCATAAACACAATATAATAATAATTTCAACAGAGATAAAATTTAAACCTAATTGAAGTTTTCCATCTTATAAGGAAAATTATTTTGATAAAACAATTGAAATTAATTCATTTGAAAAATATCCTTTCCTCATAAAAAATGTTTTACTTTTTCAAAATGCCACACTATTTTTCAATAAATTATTTTATGTTAAAATAACCTTATAATATTGTAGGGGAAGCTACATGAAAATATGGAATTTTGAGAGTGTAAATTTTTTTTCATGTCATACATGTTAAAAAAACTTTTTTGTCGTACTTTTTCCAAAAAAGTCAAAAAGTACCTCGTATCATATTGACTAAAGATTCCATTCATACCATTTAGTAAAAATGTATAATTGGGTAAATATTAATTTTAACAATTATATAATGGTAAAAATAATATTTTAAAATTCAAAATTAGGAAACATGGATATATATGATAAATATACAATAGTAAATGTTGTCAGGTAAACAATCACAGATAAAAATGAGCTTTGAAAAGTTATCCCTTACATTAAGTATGATATTATTTTTATGTATTTGAACCTCATGTATAATGATTTAAATAATGTTTATTATTTATTACATAATCATAATAATTTTTATGATAACATTTATGATCGAATTTTCTTTCGTTTGTCAGTAACATTTCATTATTACACGTTATACATGTATTATCTGGTTTATGTTCTTATGCATGTTTTGTTGGATATGTTTTATTATTCTTTTTAGGTAATAGTTATATCAATTTAATAATTATAATATTTTATTATATATTATATTTATTTAATCAATTCTTACATATAATCATGTTTTAGTGATGATCATGTAGAATGAATCACATCACATTGTATAGACGGTAGGTCGTACGTACACACGAACGATGATATCATTTCTAATATTATTTTAATAATATTAAAGTGGATGGTCTATAATATTTAATAATCACTATCATGTTATATTAATCATATATAGTCATTATTTATCATTATACACATCCAATTAAGGTGGTGGTGAAAAACAAATTACACCACAATGTGGAGATGGTATGTCGTATGTACGCACACGTGGTGATTTCATTTTTCATAGGATGGGTATAAGGTAGAATATGATTTTTTAATATTTATAATAACATATAAGTATATTATTAATACTTATTTTATTACTTTATAATGATAAAAAGAGGTAAGAGAATAGATATGTTTGAATGAATTGATAGAAAAGATTAGATCTTCCTCGGTGTGCTTCCTCTAAATATCTTATTAGAGCACTAGAGTTGGCCTTTGAATATGAAAATAACCTATTGAATTAAAATATGGAAGTTTATGAGGAAACATTTAAGCAGATGGATGGTTCTTAATTCTCAAAATGAAGTGATGAGGGGGGGGGGAGGAGGTTCCCTTTTATAATTGCGGTGGGAGGCACTTTTGGAAACTCGATAAATAATAATTTAAAATAAAAAGAAACCCTACCCAAAAACGTCCAACAATGTCACAATTTATAATATGAGATGATATAGGGTTTTAATAACATCAAAAAATAAATTTTGGACAAGTTATTTTGTCAATTTAAATCATACCTTTTTAATTGAAACATATTTATTATATTTTATTTTAATTGTTGTAATGGCATTATAAATATTTAATGGATATAAATATTCACTTATATTGAGTTAATTGAACATAAATGGGTATTTAATGAAATTTCAGATCTTTGAATTGTCACTTTCTAATTATTAAATATTTTTATAATTTTTAAATAATTTAATAAAATTATATTGTTATAAAATATCAGTAGTGTAAATTTTGACACTCTTCATTTAATTTACGTGGAATAAAATCTTCACAAAAGATAAATTTGAACAAAAATATTTAATAAACTCATAAAAATTTATATTCACCTATAAAATTCTATTAACCTATAAAATTATTGAATAAATTAATTAGTTCAAATGATATTTTTTTAAATATTTTTTTAAACCATTTATTTAATATTTATACTAATAAAATAAATCTCACATCACTGTTGTGTCATAATTAATGGTAATTATTTAATCTATAAAAGTTATAAATAAAATTCTATAATATATGTAATTATTTTTTATTTCTATATATTATTTATAGTCTATATTATATTCTACCTATCCATATATTAAATCAATTTACCTATATAAAATGAGATTGTGACATATTTTCACAGTCAATAGTTTTTTTACATTCATATAATATTCATAGGTAATTGGCCATTAAGTGATTCCATTTCAAAAAATAGATGATAATGGTCGAATTAGTTTTTCTATAGTATTTTTACTGCTATTAAGGTAATTTTATAATATTATTTTTCCCTTAATTACATGACTTACCTTTAACCATGATAATAAAAATAATTACCAAAGTTATTATTCACAATGGCCAAAAATAAAAGCAGATTATTAACATAATTTTGATCTACTATTTCCAAATATGGAATCCAGTTTTTCTAATTAGAAACATGTATGTTTTATTAATTAATTTAAAATTAATCTCGTAATGGAAATGAGAAAATGATATTTAATAGTAAAAATATTGTAAAAGATTGAAATGTTTTTATCTATGAATTCAATGTAAATTTAATTCTAATGACATACAACATATTAAATGATAAATATATTCTATTGATACTTTAAAACAATTCAATATTACATTTTAACCAAATAAATTATCTCGATGAAAAAATTTGTTTTTATTTTAAAATTATTGAATTTTTACTTTTCATCAAATGACGAATGATATCAGAAAAATATCAAAAATTTATTCAAAATATATTTTTTAAATCCCACTACAAAATAAAATTTTTATGTTGTCATATATATATAATTACTATGTCAAAATATTAATTTACCTTTTATCAAACCGACTACCTAATCATTTATGGATAATTAACTAATATAAACATCATTTATATGAATTGTTTTTATATAATTATTGATAAAAACCATAGCCTAAAATAATAATGTTTATATTTCTTGAATGTACCATTTTTACCCAAATAATAAATTTATAATATTCTTTATGTTTTTAGAAATAAAATTCTCATAAAGTAATTGATGTTATACGACGTTTATTTATAAAAAGGGATTACACAATAAGTAACTAATACCATATTGCAAAACCCCATATGAAACTTGTAGAAGGACTAAGTGTAAGGTGTGTAATGGTGACCGATTCTTGTGGTAGCATGGAAAACATCACTTAGGTGGTAATATCTTTAACATGATATTATCCCAGAGGTGATTCCATTCCTTCTTACGTGTTGATGCTCGGCTTGGGCGTGGTCAAGAGTGAATCCTATTGATGATACCTCTTTCAATCTCCGAAAAATGATCTTTGTATGGACGAAGACTACTAGATGAGGCTTTTCTCTCATTTGTATATGTTGAATGGATTTTTTGAATCCATATATTTATATTAGTTGTGTGATCGATGTTCAATGGTTATATTATCAATGTTTATGATACTTAACTATCATTTAAACCAAAAAAAATACATCTTTGTTCTATATCCATAAGACATTAAATCAAAAGACATTTTATTCATAAATGACTGGGTCGTTAAAACATTCCCCACTTAATAATTTTCTCCCTAGAAATATTCATTTTCCCACACTAAAATAGAAAAGGGCTACTCTACCTCATCACTTCCTCCATTTCCAACATTGCTTCTTCAAAATTGTGGTTTCTCCCCAGCACTTGGAAGAGGGGAATCATCTTACTTCTCAGAAATTTTTCTCTATGATCTAAGATCATCACTAGATACTATTCATAAGATATTTCATTCTTCAATGGTACCACCTCTAGATTGAGTACATGTGATGGGTCATGTATGTACTTTCTCAAGAGTGATACATGGAATACATACTATACTTGAGACTATTTTGATGGGTGTGCTAGTCGATTGGCCACTGCTCAAATGCGAACAAGGATCACAAAAGGGCTGATATACCTTGAACTAAGCATTCCCTTCATCCCAAGTCTCATAACACTCTTCCATGGTGATATGTGGAGGAAAACCATGTTTCCAACATCAAACTCAAGGTCTCACCGATGATTAACATCATAGTTCATTTGTCGACTCTGAGAAACTATAGTACATTGCCGGATGATCATAACCTTCTAAACCATTTCATCTACAATTTATGGACCTAAAAGTTTTCTCTCCCCAACATTATCCCAACATGATGGTGTTATACACCTCTTCCAAGAAAGGGCATTATATGGATCCATTTGGATGCTTGAGTTGAACTTGTTGTTGTACGAGGACTCAGCCAGAACAAAATGTTGATCCTATCCTCATTTTAAGTCCACTAGGAATTCTATGAATATGTCCTAAAGTGTTTGGATAGTCCACCAAGATTGGCCATCAGTTTGAGGATGATAAGCCATACTGAATTTTAGTTCTGTATTCAGATCATGTTAGTGAATCTTCCAAAACACAGATGTGAATCTTGGATCTTGATCCGATACAATCAATAGTGGTACTCCATGAATCATTACCACTTATCTGATGTATATCTATATCGGTTTATCCATTGATAAATCCGCTAGAATTGTAGTGAAGTGTGCACTCTGGGTATAACGATACACAACATCCTAGATAATATTATTTCATATGGATGTATTTGGAAGTCTGGTGACAAATTCTTGGGTGATGTTATCCCATTCCCACGTTGGTATGGGTAATGATTATATCATCCCCTTAGACTTGTACCTCTCATCCTTCAATTGCTGACATTTTGGGCACTTTTACATATATTTGACGATCTAATTATTCATGTTATCCCATCAATAATTCTCTTGGATATCCTGATACATCATTATGTTTCCTGGGTGGATGGAGAAATTGAAACTATGTGAATCACCCAAAAGTTCTTTCCTAAACGTCGTATTTTATGGAACACATAGTCGTGACCAAAATCTCACAATTCCATCTTCATTGACAATAAGCTCCGAGTATTTATCCATTCTTATAGCGTCCACTTTCTTTTGAATTCCCACATCATCTTTTTAGGCCTCCTATAACCTTTCCAAAAGAGACAATTGATCATTAATTTGTGAAAGGATTTATTTTGTTCCCTTCATTATGATTCACATGTCCATCTTCATCAAATCTATAAATATTGGATCTTTTTAAATACTCATCGATTATATAATTACAGGGTCATTTCTAATTAGATCATCCTCCACTTTGTTCTCATTCTAAGGGTGGTAATGGATTGAGAATTCTAAATCCTTAATGATCTATAACCATCTTTGTTGGAACATGTTCACCTCTTTCTGTGTGTGGATATATATTTGTGAATTTTGTGATCCAAATATAATTCCAAATTTTCCACTAAGAGATAAGTCTCCATATTTTCATCACAAAGATCATATCTTTCAACTCTAGATCTTCTGTGAGATATTTTTTCTCAATCATTTTCAACTACATTGAGGAATATCTGAGGAATTTGTCACTCTACATCAACACACAACACATTACCTTCTTTGAATCATCACTGAACATTAAGAAAAGCTCCCCAATTATTGTTAGTGTGAGCACAGTGAAAGTGATAATCCTCTTCTTCATCACCATGAAGATTTCTTCACATTAATAATTACATGAAAACATAACTCCCTTCTAAGTTATCTTGGTAAAACTGTATTAAATACTTTATAAATTTCACACAAATTGGCGATAATATCCAGCTAACCCCAGGAAACTACAGATATCCATCCCATATGTTAGCCTCATCCATCCTTCAATTTCATTTGATTTGAAAGGATCCATAGATATCACATTTCATGTGATGATATTCCTAATGAATTAGACATCATTTAACCAGAACATAGACTTTTTATACATTTTATCGAGATTTGCCTTTCGCATGTCATCTAGTAAAGTGATTAGATACTCCTCATTCTCCTCATCAGTTTTGGATTATATTAGAATATTTTCAGTAAAGACTACCAAAAATATGACGAGGTAATCTATAAAGACTCTATTCAACATGTCCATGATGATTTATGGAGAATTAGTGAGTCCGAAAGGCATTACTATGAATTCATAGTGCCTGTACCTTGTATGAAAAGTATCCTTGGGGATATCCTCCTTCTTTCACCCTTACATGGTAATATCCTGACTGGAGATTAGAGATGTATTTTGATCCACATATATGATCGAAAAAGTTATCAAATCATTTCAAAGGATACTTTTTCTTTATTTTTCTTTTTTTAGATCATTATAATCAATGAAATAGCGCATTGACCCATCCTTCTTCTTGAAGAATATGACAGCTACACCCCATGGTGAATTAGTTGGGTGTATAAACCCATTAACTAAATTCTCATGAAGTTTTTTATTTAGCTCTTTAATCTCCACAACATCCATTCTATATGGATCCCTGGATATTGGAAACACCCCTAGTATAAGGTCAATCTATAATTTAACATCTCTTCTGGGAGGAAGACCATGTAATTAATCTCGAAACACATTAGTGAATTCCCTTACTATAGGCTTGCCTTTGAGGATGGTTCTTTCCTAAAAAACAGTCATTTGAAAAATATACTCTTCATAATAGAGATGTAATATAGATTCTTGAGATGATGGCACTAAAGATGAATCATCTTCATCCTTTCACTTGTACAAAATCGAGGGTTAATTCACCATATAGAGAGTCATTCCCCTCTCACGATAGTTTATGTTAGCTGTATATAAGGAAATCCAATCCAAGACATGAATTGAATCAAATTCTACCAGAGGGAGTATGATGAGGTCCGCTAGGATGTTCAATACAAAAATTGTGACCAGGTTGGAGTTATATTCATGGGATGTGATAATTTCCCCATTGGTTGTTCTCACCAACATTTCTACTTCCATGATTTGTGGTGGAGTTTGAATTTTTCTACTAAACATTATGGATATAATAAAATTTGTAGAACCAGAATAGAAAATTATGTTCTATATTCTTTAATGAACAACTATTTTATTTTTCACTACTTTTTTGTTGGGATTCTCATCAGTGGTAGTGATGGAAATATCTTACCCTTGTTTCATTGGAGGCTGTCGGTTTCATCTAATTACCCTTGTCTAAGGGCACTGGTTCACAAAGTGACCTAGTTCAATGTAGTTGAAGAAATGAAAAATGCACTGAGGATTGTCCAGTGCATTCCTATCCTATGCCACATTAGTGTGATTCTCCCATTAGAAATCATTATCCATGTTCCCTTCTCTTCCATACCTAAATCACTTCATTGTCCCCTTCAGGCAATTTCCAACGTGCTTCGTCCCACACCTTTGGAAAGTTGGATGCTAGAATTTTATTAGCACCATTGGTTTTTTCCATTAGACCATCAGAATTAAATTCAAATTCCCTGTTCTAATCCCCATGATTCTCATGATATTCACTGATCTCTATCTCGAATGTGAGGGAATGTAAGACAATATCTTCATAGGTGTTAAAGTCATGGATCTCTTGGGATTTTTGTAGGCTATGTTTTATCCCACCAAAGAAGTGGTAAACCATGAATTCAGGGGTAACGAAAAAACTAGAGGAATATCATGGATGTCTGGTGAATTTCTCCCCATACACCCCAATATATTTTTTATCGTTTTTCTTGAATGTAAGGGAATATCATTCCATCTTAAGATAGAGGGTTCGGGGAAACTATTTATCAGATAAATTTGTTTTAGAAATCCGTTCATTCTAATGCCTCGATGCCTTCCTCATGCATTGTAGTTTTTATAATTGTCCACCATTGATCAGATTCAACCTATATATGATAAGAATCCATAAACAAATTCTCTTTTTCATAACATTGAAGGATGGAGAAGATTATCTCAATGATGTTTATCCATTTTTCTGTGACTGAGGGATCAAATTATCCACTTAAAGTATGATACCTTTGTCTCATGAAGCTCTTGATTGTGAATTTTTCATCCTTATCGGGGGTGGACATTACCCTTAACCCATGTTTCTATTTAAAAAATTAATTAACTAAGATATTATCATGACAAAGCTTGTGATTCCCTCGCCCATTGTATAGGGCATCTCCCTAGAATAGTCATTACATTGATCTTCACATCGGTTGTTAGCCCGAGTCTTGCTATTACTGGCTATTGTATAGAATAAAAGGAAAATTATAGTTAATTATTATAAAATACTAAAATAATAAAGGGAAATAAAATTAAAATAGGTGATAACTTATACATAATTTTTTTTATTTTTAACTTACGAATTTCTAGGCTTCAATCTATGTTATCCAAGAACTATTTCCAAAGATATATTATTGTAAGATTTTTATTCACAAGAAATAATAGTTCACACTAATCTTACGAATTTAACAAATCATATCCCCCAAGAATGTAGAACCAAGAGTTCAGTTAGTCAAATTGTGGTTCACTAGTTCTTATTCGAGTCTAGCTCAATGCGGTGTTTTTGGGTTTTACCCCTAGATACATATTTTCCAGAGCCACCTCTATCTATTAATATCTAGAAAAAGATATATTTTCTTGATAAGCAACATACTCTTTACTCACCAAAATTTTGGCCTATTTTTCTTAAAATTATATTTATCCCCAAGGCTTTCACTAGATTCTTACAACCATAATCCCAAAATAAGTAAACCTCCCTCCAATACCAACTATAAAAACAGGGCTATTTATTAAACATTTAAACATGCTTTATTAAATAAAATTTCACTTAATATAACCCTAATGATAAAAAGGTTTTAGGCTTAGGAACATTACCTGACAACTTAAGACATTAAATATAACATCTAAATTGAAAACATTTTTTACATGACCACAACATTCCTTTGAACTTAGCATTTCCAGGGATATCCTGACGACATACATAAAAAATGGTGATCTATAAAGATCAGTAATGGATTAAACAAGGTATAAAAGGAGTAATACAACAAATGTTAGGGAATATGAATATCGATGGATCATAAGAGAAATATGAACATAATTCCATGATATAGCATGGTTATCATAACATGGAAATGTGGCAATAACATAAAACTTGATATTATCATGATCCAAGGCTCATTAAATATGTATTAGCATGATTAAACCATAATTGAACACGTAATATCATGATTAAACCCTCATTTCACAAGGTGTATCATGATACTAAAATTTCCAAATGTATTGGAGCACTATCGAGGCGCACCCATCATAAACATTTCATTTCATGCATAAGTGTGCCCCATAGATCATATAACATAGAATCATTCAACATCATAAGTTATTCTGTGATCAAGGAATGTGGAATACATATATGGATGTAATATAAAATAATTATATGTGCATAAAGCTTAATACTCTTGTTAGATAAATGGATATGGTATTCACTACATGATGGTTTTGGCTTGGAAAATCATGGTGCAATTTTGGAAGCATAATGACATCATATAGAAATTCACGAGTTTGGTTGGTGAGATAGAAAGGGGTCTCTAGTCATTTATACATGAAATATATAGTTAAGGGATCGGGGATCATAATATCCCAATATATGAAATGGAATTTGGATGTATAATATGAAAGAAATGATTAAATGGAAATTAGAAGAGGTAAATCCCTTGCGAAATTTTATCTTGGTAACGGGTGTACATAGAATAAATTAACGAGAGAGAAAGTGGTATATAAACATTAAATCATAAGTAAGGCAGTATGGGTAGGTGTTAAATCATACCCCAAAATTATTAATTTAAATTAAAAGTGTATAAAAACAAAAAAAATTGGATAAATATGGGAAACGAAAGAATCCCTTACTTGGATGTGTGATGCCAATGTCTTGAGATAGGATTAAGAGAGTGTTATTAAGAGATTGGGGAACCATGGGAGGAATATAATTAGTGGAGAGAAGTGTGAGTATTTTCTTAATTGCATTTTAGTGAAGAGGAATGATTTCTTGGCTGGGTTTATATAGGAAAGGATGTAGGATTCTTTATTATTTAGGTTTTAGACACTACAATCTAAAATATTCTAAAACACAAACCAAACCATGGTATTTGCCCACAGTTTATTCCAATGAATATTGGAAATTTTTATTTTATAAGGGCAATGGTCAGACATATTAAAATATTATCCTTTCTTTTGTGAAGGAGAGTCACATTTTTAAAGTAATGAATTCAAAATCATCAAATATATTATACATTTTGGAGGATTTAGTTAGGAATTATAAAATAAGTAAAAAAATATAAAATCACATAATTTTAATATGAAAACAAATATTGGGCCAAAAATAAACATTGTAGTATTTATTACATCCTTTTTGTATCATTATGATAACATAAAACATACTATATATTTATATATTATTTATTTTTTACAGAAAAAATCGATTTTCTCCTAAAATTATGAAAAATATCCATTGGAAAATTTCAACATCTTTATTCCAAACAAAATAATAATTTTTTCAAAATATTTATCTATATATGTGTATTTTTACTTTTATTATAAAAATTGAATTTATCGAAAATTGATGGGTTTTGACATGAATAATTTTTAAACCGTAATTAAAATTACATTTTACTTAATAAAAATTATATACTCATTTTTTATTCATTATGGTAGTTTGATAATAATATTTTATTGAAATATTAATTATTTTAAAAATTTATTAATACCTTAAAAATACACTTTTTGTTTTATCGTATAAAAAATATAAATCTAATAAAAATGACTACATAATCATTTATAGATAAAAAGTGATATAATTGTCATTTATAAGAATATTTTTTATAATTTTATTAAAAATACTTACTTTAATATAATAATGTATGTATTTTTCAAAATTTCCATTTTTACTCAAAGAATCAATTTTTCAAATTCATTATTTTTTAAGAAAAATTATTCTCATTAATAATTTGATGGTATATGAATTTTATTTATAAAACGATATTACACAATAAGTAACAAATACCTTTTTAAATAACCCCTTATAACACTCATATAATACCTTTGGGTAAGGTGTGCGATGATGAGTGACTCTTGGGGCATCTCGAAAAACATCGCCCATGTGGTAATTTTTGTTAACTTGAACGTCTCTCGCAAGAAATTGTATTCATGATTAATGTGTTGAAGGTTGACATGGGATTGGTCAAGAGCAAAGCCCAATGATGCTACCTCCCATACATGTCCCAATAAATGAGCTTCGTATAGCTTAAGTCTACGTGATGAGGTCATCATCTACTTTGTTTGTATAGAAAGGATTTGTTAAAGCCTTATATTCAATGAGATGTGTGATCAATGTTCAACAGATATATTATCCATAATAATGAAACATTACGGTCATTTAAACCCAAAAGTGCATGTTTTTTCCATATAATTAAGACAATAAAAGAGAGGGAATTTTAATCCTAAATGATCGATTTGTTATAAAGAGGAATAGGAGAGGAGTTTGTTACCTTGAAGATGCACCCCCAAAACATGAAGAAATCACTACACACAACCCTTGGGAGAAGAGAGGAATCATAAATAAATATGGATACACTCCTTTTGATTCTCATGAACCATGAGGGGAAGGAATGATTTTATTTGGGGTCAAATACTAATGAAAGTAGAAGAGTAAATTCACACTTTTAATAGCCTGAATTTGTATTATGATTTTCTCACACGGTTTTCAAAACAGTGTGAATATTATGTGCCACTAATTGTACAAGTGTAACATGCCACGTGGTTAGCCCGAATGGTAATCCATACACTGTGGAAAATGTGTTGTCCCTTGGCCTTGAAGGAAACCGACAACACACATTCATGGGGGAGGGCACTTGGTTTCCTCTAACTTTGTATAAACCATGTATCACCTACTTTCAAACACAAATCCACACATTTCACCAAAAACACCAAAATAAACTAAATAATAAAAATGGGAATAAAAATAAACAAAGTAACACCACAAAATAAAATATAGGATGCAAAAATTCTCCTAACCATTATTCTTTCTGCCACCCTAATTACCAGAAAACGTGAGTTGATGGATTTAAGGAAAATTTTTCACATTCATACATGATTCGACTCCTCAAAATTGAAGAACACATAAACCATCACCAAATATTACTTACGCCTCTTACCTGAAATTATCCAAAGATCCCAAATCACTTCCCAAAAAATGGAAAAAAACATGATCTACAACTTCTTTAACCACACAATAAACAAGATAGTTGGACGTACTCCAAAAGCCCAACATTCACTTTTAAGGAAACACTTAGACCCTACAACCCAAATCGAAACTTCCAATTATGATGCTATAATAGATACAAAACTGGATTACCAACATGGAGGGATAGAATAAACTCTCCAACATTAGAAACCAACTAGGATTATACGACATGGGTATCCCAACACACACCAACCTAAGAACATCCCACACAGAAAAAAATCAGGATCTCCCCACAAAGAAAAATTCAGGAAGACCACACCTAAGGGGGTGGGGGAAGAAAAAACTACAATTCAAGCGAAAAATAAATCTATGATTCATCATCTCCATAGGATGTAACCATATCTTGACGAGAATAATCCAAAACCAAAAACAACTAATAAGGTCTAGCCACAAAAGGGTATCTAATAAGAGATTCACATCCGAAAAGGCCCAACCACTAGAATATCTAAAGGATAATGCCACAAGTATTTTTTTAACAATAGGAAACTCAAAATGAAAAGGAAAACTAAAACAATAAAATTTAATCATATTACACTCCAAAAGTGGATACAATAGTTGAGTAAAGGTTCTCCATACACCCATTGATTCATGACTATGTGATGATATTCACCCCAGGACCTGTGGTTGGAGCCTTGATGAGTCATAGAATCTCAGACCCCATAGTCAAGAGAAAATAATATTTGATCATTACTTCTTTTTTGACACAACTGTGCACACAACACCCCAGGTAATGCCAAAATAACATGACAAACCATAAGAATACATTTTCTTCAACAAATCACTTCACTAAGATAGAGATTTAGAATATGTACACGGACCATACTCTTTCCCCATAACTAGAAAAAACACAAAAAATGTTCAGGGGAAACATAGCTCCATTGTGAATAGAATAATTAATAATTTCCTAAAGAAAAACATGCTTCCATTGAAACAAAATTTCTTAGGAGATCCACAACATCCACCATATAATAAATAAATGATTAAATAGAAATGATCTTAAAACTGAACTTAATCTAGAACCTCAATCATGAAAACTAGATATAGAGTCTTCTAAAGGGGTTGATCTGGATCCACATTGCTTCCTATAAACACCCTAATAGGACTGTTGGAAGTGTCCTAGGAATCTGCCTATATGAAAGGTATTTGGAGAATTTAAACACAATGAATTATTATGATCTGTCTTTCTACACTGATGACACTCCATGATCATAAACTTATAATATTCAGATGAATGGTCTATAGGCCTTTTAATTCCATGACTATCTCTAACAACTTTAGACCAATTCACTTTTTACTTACTAGAATTCCATTCACATCTTCTTGAGACTAGAGGAAGGGTGACTGTCTCAAACACTCCTTATAAAACAGCTTCAACTAGAACATATTGCCTCAATACATTGAAAAATGAGGATATACCATACTTAGACACCTTCAACTATATATCAGGTTGAAGCCTATTCTTAAAATAAAATTCCATCATGGAATTTCCTCTAACCAACTCCAGAAGTTCTAGAACTGGATCCTTAAAATGAACAAAGAACTCAAACACCAAACAAACGCATTACTACAGAAAACACACATCCATAACCTTACAAACCATCATTACCTTATAAAAATATTGTCAGATGAATGAAACCATTATGTACTCCAAAAGTTATTTTTTCCTGATGCTTGGTTCGAGAGACAAACTTCCATCTATTCACGGTCAGACATTCGAGCATAAAGATAGTGAAATTAACGTTTAATGAATCTTGAAAGTCAAGGTAACTGAATATCCTTTCAATTATTTGCATCCAATCATCAGGATTGAGAGGATACACGTGACCATAAAATAGTGGATGGTTCAACTTCCTAAATTGAATAAGGGAGAACTTAGGTTGATCAACTGGAGGGTATATTAAGGGTGAACCTCCATAGCTACACCTCTAATATCCATCGAATCATTGGTGGGGGAATACAATAAGAAACATGAAAACATGGAACCCAATTCATAACAATAAATCAACAAGAATTAAAATTTAAAACAACACTTAACATTACCAAATCCCAATAAAATGCACTACCGAAATGTTCCTTCTTAATGAATCACAATTTGTTTTCTCTTGAAAACAATTTTTAAAATCAAAAATAAAATTGACAGGTTTCACACTCACTAGTGGAATTCCATGGAACCTAACACACATATATTACCATGAAAATCCATGCACCCATTGAATATGTCCATCAATAATCTTTATCAAAAACAAATCAATGCATGTGACCACTCATAAGAACAAAAATGGTCAGAAAAATAATTTTTACATTCTCAAAATATAATGAATAACACCACTTTCAAAATATTAATCCACTTTCCATTTCAAAAAATCACAAATAATTTTAAAAAATCCCATTCATTTCATCTAAAAAAACTGGTTCATCCCATTAAAAAAATCCATCAATTCAAAATTTGTCATTTCCATAAAAAATATTTGATTAAAATTCATTTTATCAAAAAAATCATTCTAATTTAAAACCGATTTACCAAACCCTATTTAAAATAAATATATGTTTCAAAAAACCCGTTTGGATTAATCTTGTGTTTTTATTATAAAAATTCAATATCATTAAACACATCCATGTTTTACCCAAATATAATTTGATATAAATAATATTCTTTCATATTATTACTTAAATATAAATATGAAAATCCATTTTCCATCTTCAAAAAATCAAAACCATTACCCCATAAAATATAGGTTTCACAATTTCAAAACTAGGAGTTTTATAACAATTTCAGAATCAAAAGATACCCAAAACCACTCAAAAGGGGAAACTACAATTGATGGGTGAGTCTTCCATATAGTTGGAAGCCATATTCCAATCATGCCACCAACACAAAGACCCTTTTTGAACTATGTATGTGGTTCCATGTAGATTTCAAGGCCCTTCGAGCTCATTAAGACCACTGGGCCAAATCCCATTTCATCTCCAAAACATAAAACAAACAAAAAGAACCTAATAAAACAAATAGATCCCATATTATCATGAAAACATGAGGTTCTTCATCAAAAGTGTTAGCCTGACAATCCCTTATACCTAAACCCCAAAAATCCAACAATTCTACTCCATCTAAAATGAAATCTTCGATAACTAATCACACTCTAAAAATTAGGTCCCCAAATGAAGCTAACATGGATATAATACGATTTTTTCTTGAACCAACCAGAGTTTACCCCAAGCAGGTCACCTTTGTTAGTCCGAGATAAGGCCTAAGAGGCGTTCTAGATCCTCTCATTATGGATACTACTACCGAGCATCAATAGTGAAAAAAAGGAATAATTTCACCCAATAGAATAAAATGAACATCGAAAAATAAATAGAGAATCCCAAAATAAATTAAAATACCAAAAAAATCATTTTAAAAAAACCGAAACTACATTCAACCGGAAAAAATACCCAAATTTGAATATAAAGACTACAACATCTCCATGTGACCCTTAAGGTCACTCTAAAATGCCAAAACCAATTGTCTCCCGTGGCTGAAACATCCACCAAAAAATAAAAACCAAAAAATTCTATAGGTGTGAGTATTAATAATATATAGGAATTCCCATACAATATATTCCCAATTCATTCTCATTATATAAATAAGTATAAATTTTAGGTTGGAAATACAGTATACAAAAGTAGATTATTCACACATTTCCCCTTTAAAGCAAAGCACTGGATTTTTCAATTTTTTTGATTAAATATTTATTCTTTACTAAGGTGGATACAATATAATTTTAAAGAAGAATGATGGAATTTTCATTTTAAAATAGATAAAGTGAGTATAAAAAATTTTCTCAACAAAATTCATAATACTTTTAAAACCATCACATCAATTTTCACATAAGTATACCCTGAAACAGATAGGTGGTAATAATCACATAAGAAGGGGAATGGAAACAAAAATCACACACAAGTAACCAATGACGAATGAAAATCTATCATCCATAAAAGATAAATATGTATCAATATACAAGGGATCTCCTAGTAAATAAATGGAATAATTTAGAACATACTTACATCTTACTCATCCTGAAGGCCTTCCTCAATGAATGGTGTCGACTTTCCCAAATGCTCGGTCTCACCCTACTTGGTCTAATTGAGGCTCACTCTACCACAGAGAAGAAATATCCATGAAAAGGGTCACTAGACAATAAAATTTTAGATCTATTACAAAAAAAATTCATTGAAAATACACTATCTATGCCACGTTCCAATTTTAATACTAATGTGTGGATGAGCCAGTAATTCTAAACAAGCATCCAATTACATAAACATGCATCATTCACATGAAACACACACAACAAGGGACCCCATGTAACCCCAAGGAATAATATATTGTCTTTCAACTATTTAATAACAGTGGAGTCTCTCAGTGTGGACCTCCAACACAATTCAACAAAAACATTGAATGATAATTATCTAGGTAAAGTTTTCAAGAAATTAAATTTCACTAAAAGTTCTAGATGGGCCTCAAACACCCTTTAAGAAATCATCTATTTCCAAAAGGAAATAAAAACCCTTCTATCAAATTTTAAACAATTTTCAAAATTAAATATCATACATCCTTTAAATCTAAATCAAATTTTAAAACCAATTCAAGAACCCCAAACAATCATTTTAAATTCCAAAAATTCTTTTACAAATCCCAACCTTGCTTAAAAAACTATTATATACTTGAAAAGGCATTGAGATCAGTTTATCAAACACTTGGTGAACATAAATTATCAATAAAATACCATATAATTCATAAAAATCAAGAAAAACACATCATTTATATCAAATAATTATTTTAAAAACCATAATTCATTATTTAATATCTATGGAAGGTGAGGAATGAAATAAACAAAATATATTAAATTTAAAGTGAAACTTCAAAGGTAAATGATCCTTACACTCATAACGCTTCAATAATGCCCACCTGAAACAACTCCATGAAGGATCATATAATTGAAGAACCCCCCAAAGAAACCCTAATAAGACAAAAACATATGATTTCAATTTAATAGAACATGCACCCTAGATCCAAGAGGCCATTAGAGGAGAGGAGCCACCAGGAAAATAGAAGAAAGAGGAATAGGAATAATAGAGGAGGACATTACCATTAATATTAGCCACTAAAATATAAATAAATCAATATATTTAACAATTGGGAGAGGAGATGAATCTTGGATAAGAAGGGAAAGGATCCCTTTTTATTGCATGAACCATGAGGGGAAATAATTTATATATTTGGGGTTAAATCACAAAGTGGGTAGAAAATTAATTTCACACTTTTAATCACTTGGAAAATTTTCATGATTTTCCAAACCAAGAAAAAACCTTGTGGTCCCCACTATCAAGGAGGAAATTAGACACACACATTATAAGGGTGGGGCATAGTTTCTTTTAACCATGCAATACCTATTGTGTAACAACCCCAACCCCAGTAACCAAGATTTGATCATCATTTTATTATTATGGAATATATAAAAGAGATCACCTCACTATGTATTAATTAGATTATATATCATGAATAAACTACATTCATAAATAGTTCCATTATTACATTGATAATTAAACATATAACATAACCAATTAAAATAAATTGCTTCCTTGAAACATATTCAAAAGTTTCATATTTAGAACCATGAAAGGAAAAAATGAAATTAATTATATAAAACTCTCAGTAAGGGTTATCTGAATCAATAATAAGTGAAACAAAGTCAAAAGGGTGTAATGGTAAGGTAAATAACTAAAAAACACATTCCATCAATATAATGAGAATGAAAACGAATCTATAGATTATTACATATTAAAAATCACATAATTAGTAATAACTAAACACTAACTGAAGAGAATTATTAATCATTATATGTCATTTATATATCAAATGAAAAATCATACTATCAAAATTGTATAAGTCTATGGGTTGATAGCTATCCGATTCTTCTTGGAAACAAAAATAAAGGGCATGTCGACATGTGTTTTCACTAATGAGACATTTTCATGCATAAAAGGGCTATAAGGGGCCCTTCCATCACTGTAAGTCAAAATAATTATTCATATATATATATATATGTTTAGAAATGTATTCCTAATCAATATTTTTATTAATAGGAGGATACAGATTCATCAATGTTTCCCCAGTTAAAATAATAATAAAAATAAACACTATATGTGGAAGGGTATTCAACTATGACAATAATCATATCCATGGTAAAATAATACGGAAATATAATTTAAATATAATATAAAATAAAATATTTTCTCAAATGGTATGTAGATAGCCCACATAAAAATGAATAGGTGCACAATAGGAAGTATGTCTCATTCTCATGGAGATTGAGATGATATCCCTTACCTTATGTCCAAATGTGTTATGTACATCATCATAATATCTTAAATAATCAGATTAATTCCAAAGATTAATTAATTAAGAAGCATTTATATATGTTTTATAATTTTTATAATTTTATTATGTTCCTTCATGTCCTTTTTTATGAGTTATAAGATACACTTTTATCATTTAAGAGCATTCCATTCCATGGTTTTCATGATCAGTTTAGTTATATATATATTTGGAAAAAAAATTGAAATTGATAATAGATTCCTAGAATTGGAATTATATGTTATTAATAAACTTAAAAAATATTAAATTGTTATATATTTCCTATGATTATAAGGTATTAGTATAGTTCCTTAAATAAAATGTTAATGATAATCATTTAGATTATGTTGTTTTTTCGGTAATTATGAACAAGGTTTTTCATAGGAATTCATAATATATATATATATATACTCATTAAATAATATTAACTAAGTAGTAATATATATATTATAGTATGTTTTAACCATAAATTTTTTTTTATGATCAGGCCTAGAGGCGGAACTAAAAAAATGAAAACTCAACATCCAATGAGGTGGAAAATCGACACATTAGGGATGATGTTTTCATTTATAGAATAAAAAGGTGAAGAAAAGGGTTTTGATGATGTAATTTCTATTAAAATAATAAAATTAATTTATATATAAGATAATGAATTTATAATGTTACTTTGGAAATAATATTTAATGATAGAGTAACAAGAACGTAAATTAAAAGAAATTGAAAGAAAATGAAAAAGGATATACCTCTTGAATTCATCTCTTTTTGAATCTCTTTAAGGAAAATGAATTTAGTCATTTGTTAAGACCAAGGGATCCATGAAGGGGGGATAGATTTGGGAAGTGGATTTTTTTCGAAATTGGGAATGTTTCAAGGCTTTGGTGGTGTGAGGAGATGAGTTGGTGAGGGGTGGTATTTATAATGGAAGAGAGGGGTGTTTTTTTATTATTCAAATCATTATTTTATTATTTGGGCTCAACATATAGAATAGTGATGATTATTGTGACTAAATAAAGTAATTAGTTCATGTGTGTTCCAAACAATTGTTCATACTTCATCTATACATCATTTATGACTCCATAATTTATTTATTTAGCTTTTCCCATATAATATCATATTTCACTATTCACCAAAATTATACTATTTTAGAAAAATACCCAAAATTCACTCTAACACTTATTTTATGTGTATAAATAAAAAAATTAATTTCACTTTATGAAAATTATTTTTAAAATAATTTTAATTTATTTTTTAATTAATATCATCATTGACTCGAGAAATTGCAATTTTAAAATTCCAACAGATTTTATAACACTTTATAAAATTATCCAAGGTATCATAAAATTATCTTATAATCATAAGAAAACTAAATATTATTTTATGATTATATTTTACAATTATACATTTTCTTTAAAATATTTCTATTAATAATAAAATATTAAATACATATTTATGTGTTATAAATACACTATCACTTAATTTACCATTTAAAAAATAACTTATACTATGATATAATTATATAAAATTTCTATTTATAATATGCCAAAATTTTATTTATACTTACGCATATGAGGTTACTATTCTATTGCCTAAATTAATATTCCTAAGGGTCACATTACTAATAAATAGGTCAAGTTACTATTTCATTTGTATATGTTCATTAATTTCATGAAAAGCAACTTATTTCATTCATTCATAATTTATATAATTTTGTTTGTTTTGTATATGAGAAACTATATGACTTATTCATTATGAAATGATTTTTTGTGAAATGTAAGCTATCTAGTGAATTGAATATATTTAATAGGATTCATACCATAAAATCATGGGGTGTTATATTATTACCTCCTTCGGAATTGTCACCCACAAAATTTTCATTAATATTGACTTCTAAAATTATGAGCATGGTTATTATTCATAACATCCTCCGGTTACCATGTTGATTCATTCATTTTAGGGGTTCTCTAATGAACCTTCACCAGATTAGTCATTCGATTTCACAATATATTGTTTATTGTTTTAAAAATCTTGATTGGCACTTCACAGAAAGAAAAATCATGTTCTAGTTCTATTTTTTCATATGTGAGTACATGCATTGGGTCAAGAATGTACTTTATTGATAATGATATGTGTAACACATCGTGAAATTTGAATCAACTAGGAGGAATTTCAATTTTGTAATCTACAACTTCAATTTATTCAAGAACTTCAAATGGTCCAATGTACATGGGACTCAATTTCCCATTCCCACCAAACCTTAAGACACCCTTTCACAGAGATACATTAAAAAGACATGATCTCCCACTTGAAATTCCAAATAATTTATCTACTTATTAGAATAAATCATTTTCCTACGTTTTACCTCATTGATATGATCTTGAACAGTTTCATCTTTTTCGTTGCCTCATCAATACTTTTTGGGCCTATATGTTTTCACTCACAAACATCAACCAAAAATTTTGGAGTAAGAAATATATTTCATATAATGATTCATGTGGCACCATATAAATAGTTCAATGGAAAATATTATTATAGGAAATTTATAAAAAAGTTAAGTGCTGATCCCACATACCTTTAAAGTCAAGTGAGTGTACAATCAACATGTCATATACTGTTTCAATAGTCATTTATGACTATCCATTTGATTGAGAGTGATAAGAAATATTTAAATGAAGCTCAGTATCTATATCCTTTTGAAGGCACTTCTAAAATATTGATTTGAAATATTGATCTCAATCATACACAATTGATAGTTTTTCATTGTTATGTCTTAAAACATCATTAATATAGTTTTTTCTAGGTGACCAAGAGGTAAATCTTCTCTTACAGTAAAAAAAATATGTTTTTTATAAGACGGTCAACAATAAACCATACTGAATCATTCATTCTAGGTGTCCTTGGTAGTCCTGTGACAATGTCCATTATAATGTAATCCCACTTCCATCTAGGAATATGAATAGGATTCATGAATCCTCTAGGATTTGGTCTCTCATATTTCAGTTGTTGACAAACTAGACACCAGGACTAGTAGTTATAAATTTATAGCTTCATATTATCCAACAAAATGTTCCTTCAGATATCTATACAATTTGGTAAAACAAGGTTGTATAGAAAAATTTGAGCAATTAGAATCATATAATAGTTCCCTTTTTATCTATGGTATTGATGGAACACAGAACCTATTTCTAAATTTTAGAAATCCATCCACATGCATGAAGCCTTCTTGTCTTCCATCTTGAATGGAATTAATTTTCTTTACAAAATTATCACCATCTAATTGATTACCTCTTTTCTTCTCCTGTAATGAAGGATTAATAATCATTTTAAAAAAAGAATTATTCTTCCCCATTCCAAAAATTCCCATATCCATAATTACTATATAACTGATTATTGAAACATTCTCATTCTTTATTTGGGTAATAGGACAATGATATTTCCTGCTTAATTAATCTAATACCTTATATTATTTTCCCAAATGGTATTGTATTGAGTAAACATAATCTTTTTGTAACTCAAGCAATCACCTTTACGTCATGTTAAGTTATTTATGGGTAAAGATTTATTTAAAACTCTTTTGATCTGTATATATTCCAAATCATTCACCATAGGTAAAATTTCTCTATATATTTACAGAATTTGTTATGGATACTAACTCAATATCATGAGTTGAAAAATAATGTCCCTGAATCATTAACTAAAATTATTCATGTGTAAAAACTTTATCAATTTTCATAAAGACAAAACCCAGTCTGTTCTTCGATGAATCACTATATATCAAAAACAAATCATTTTTAGATTGAGGAGGAAACCTTGACGAATTGACATATCTTCTCTTTAGTTCTTAAAAATATTTTCTATATTCAATTTTTTTCATACATACATACCCCCTTTACTTGTGAGCATGGTTAGAGGGTTATCCAATTAAGAAATTTTCTGAACAATACACTGATAGTATCCTACTAAATCAATATATTTATTTATATGTAACATGTTTATGCTCATAGGAATAGGCCATTATTTTATTCCCTTAGTCTTTATAGTATCATATAAGAATCCATACATTTAGATAATATTCCTAAAAAGAAACAGATCAAAACATGAATTCACACTTTCTATACTTCCTATATAACTATTTTTATTTACGATTATTTAGAAAAAAATGCAATTAATTATCATGGTTCTCATACCTTTTGAGATATTTTAATATATCATCAATAGATACCAAAAAAAACATCAAGATATTCCTTTAACAGTATATTCATTAGATCATTAAAAATAAAGGGTGAATTAGTTAGTCCGAATGGTATTATAATAAACTCATAATTTCTATACCTTGTTTGGAATGCTATCTTAGAAATATATTCCTTACTCACACCAATTGATGATATCCAAAATGAAGGTTGATAATTTAAAAAAAAATTGATCCGTGTATTTGATAAAAAATATCATAAAACCAAGGTAGAGGAATCTTTTTATTTATTGATATAGAATTTATTTCTCTTTATTTAATTCATATACTCAAGGATCCATCTTTCCTCTGAACAGAAAGTATAGGGGATCCCCATAGAGAAAAACTATGGTGAACTAATCTCTGATTACTAAAGTGATATAGTTATTTTTTTTAGATACACTAATTAAAAAATTTCCGTTTAATAAGGAGTGTTTTATATTGTTATTGCATCAAATATTAGATCAATTTTAAATACAATTCGATGATCCGGGGGTGACCAGGTAATTCCTTAGGAAATACATAAATGTTTCCCTTAAAAATTGGTATATCCTCAATTCAAATATTACATTACTCATCCATATATATTGTTTGATATTCCTCAAGAATAATTTAAATCATTATATATACTGAGGTTAGATATATATAAGATTGGGATGGTGGAATTTATACTCTATGGGATTCTACATCTTCCTCACAGGTCCTAATTTTTTTTATTGAAATAAGTTTTCACATTTTATTTTGAAATCCAATCGATATCATGGATTATATCAAATTTAACCATAGGAATTATGATAAGGTCATTAACTAAATAACATTTATTTTTAATAAAGGGATATAACAAACACATTCAATTGCAATTAGACTTCCCTTAAGAGTTCTAAATGAAAACTCCCTTATAAAATTAAAATGGAAAATTTAAATTTTCATAGAAAACAAGGTAGAAATAAAATAGTGTGATTATACAAAATCAAAAAATTAATTTGATAGATTTAAAGATATGATTAATGTACCCCCCCCCCCCCCCCACATCATTGGGTTCTTCTAATTTAGTTATATTGATCATATAATCTTAACTATCTCTCCAAGGCCTCTTTTGTGTTAGATTCACTAGATTTTTTGATAAATTAATTGAATAATGTCTTATTTCATTGAATTTGAAGCATTTAACATCAAAAAAATTTCATTCCCATACATTCATTAGCTCGATGACTCTTTTATATGCACTTTTAACAAAATCCAATTCCATTCATGCATTTCCCATGATGAATCTTTCTAAAATATTCATATAATGGAAATTTTATAATTCCCCAATTCTTCTGGGACACTTCAAGATCTCCATGGTTATTAGAATACCTCTCCTTTTATTGATTTACCATTAACAAATAGGATCTAGAAAATTTATTCTCCATTTTGATGGAACTTAATACTATTTCATCATGTGATTAAATATTTGGGATGCATGTTCCTATCAAAGACATAGATTAATACCTTCAAGGAAATGATGAATATTAACTTCTGAACTATGTATATAGTATATAGCATATATATAAAGTCTTTTTAAGTAATCCTCAAACACCTCAATCCATTATTATTCCCTTTGTGTTAAGTTATAAAATGTTCTATTCATTTCATTTCATTAATCATGATTTTATTATTTGTTAAAGAATAATTCATTAAATTTTATTCATTCCATGTCTTTTATTTTTTCTTCCTCTGTAGAATTCTGGATCAGATAGCACCATTGATCAGAATTACCCTTGAGGAAATATACTACCAGTCCTACATTTTTTTGATTCCATTACCCCACAATCCCAGAAATATTGTTTTGAGGGATTTGGTCCCCTACCCACCTACTACTAAATTCGTTGACCCACATAACTATGTGGGATTCTTAATCATGAAACAATCCAAAATATGGGTAGTATGGTTATTCATAATAAATTGAGTAAGGTATCCTAATATAGTCATGAGCTGATCAACTAAAACACAAATAATGGTGACTTTATCATTGGGGAAAACCAAATATTATTTATGGGTGTTGATTCATTTCCTTCTATTATTATCTATTTATAAACAATTTCATACACTAAATTATTGTATGAACCGTAATGCATAATTTTGAAGTAGAAAAAAAATTAACATAAATTGAAATTATATGCATAGATAATCTAAATATCATAAACATGGTTTCATTAGGGAAACATTTACTTTTAAATTATTCATAATGGTTTTCAAATAAAACAGAATTATTTTAAGAATATCACCCCGGAGTGTAAAACAAGGTGCGTAGTGAGGCCCAATATGGTGTACCAAGTTATCCAACATGGGCTCAGGACACCATGTTAGAGTTGTTACCCTAAGGAATATATGTTCAAGAACCACATCCACTAGTAGTATCTAGACAGTGATGTATTTCAAGGAAGACCAACATTGTATCTATCTTATAGAAATTATGTGAAGTTATTCTATTATTATTTTCAATGTCTATACCATGGTTATGTTCTCTAAACTATGTATTCTAAATCTAATTCAAAATATTTCAACTAAATTTTATCTTATATTAACTGTAACAACTCCAACCACTATAACCTAGATTCTATGGTTATTTAATTACTATGGTACAGATACCGGAGATCACATCATTAAGGATCGGTCAATTTAGTATTCTTGAACAAACTACATACATACATGGTTTTCTTATTATATTTGTAATTAAACATAGAAAATAAAACCTTAAAATAAACTACTTCCTAGACCCTTATTCAAAGGTTTCATATTTAAAACACAGTGAAGGAAAAAATGAAAGTGGTGAGCTTAAATGCCTAGTAATGGTTGTGTAAATCAATAATATTTGAAAAATTGTAAACTGGTAATAATGTCAAGGTAAATAATTGAAAAAATCATGCCATCAATAAATTGGGAATGAAAATTCATCCATATATTTTTTTCATAGATAAAAAATCATGGAAAGTAATAACTTAAAATGAAATGAAGAAAACTAATCATCATTGGAAATCAGGAATCTATCAGATAAACAATAATATTTTCAAAATGATTTATGTTTGTGGGTATATACCCTATTGATTATTCTTGGAAACAGACATGAAGGGTTTTTTGCCAACTATTTTTTCTCTTGATACTTGTCGATGCATTAAGAGGCTATTACGGTCCCCACCCATCAATTAAAGTATAAATAATTATTCATATACATATTTAAATCAAGAATATAATGCCTCTTCAATATCCATATTGAGTATAGGATACTAATTCATCAGTATTTCCATTGTTAAAACAACATTCAAAATAAACACCATCTGTAAAAGTTTATAAAACTAAGACAATAATTATATCCATGATAAAATAACATTGATATTTATATAAATATAATTTAAAATGATAAAAAAATCACAAAGGGGCATTAAATACCCCACATAGAAATTATTAGGTGAATAATACGAAGTAAGTCACAATGAAATAGAAATTGAGATAAATTCTGTTACCTAACGTATGAATGTTTTCTACACTTGATCTAAATTTTTTGAATAAGGATATTAAATCTATAAATTAATTAATTAAAATTAGTTTACACATGTATTCATTATTATAATTTTATTAAGTTAAATTTATGATATTTTTTAATAAGATATAAAATACAATTTTTTCATTCGAGAGAATGTGTTTCATTTATTTTGATGATTGGTTAAATTGTATATATTTGTGGAAATTCTTGTAAAAGTATAATATTTTCCATAATTGAAATTATAAGTTATTAATAAACTTATATATTATTTAATAGTTATATATTTCAATAAGTTTTATTTTATGAAGATGAATCATTAGATAAAATGTTAGTGATAATTGTTTATATATAATTTTGGTTCTTTTTCGATCATTATGAACTAGTTTTGTCTTATCGATTATTATTATATATATTGCGGTTAAATAATATTAAATAAGTTACAATTAATATATTATAGTGTTTTTTAAACATAGAAATTCTTTTACAACCATCCTTAAAGGTGAAAATAAAATATGAAAACTCATCGTACAAAAATGTGGTAAATCAGCACCTCATGGATAATGTTTTCATTTTTAGAATAAAAATTGGAAAAGAAAGTGTTTGATGATGGATGTTACATTTAAAAAATAAAATTAGCATATATATAACATATTGTAATCATAATTATTCTTCTAAAATAAGAGTTAAGGATATAATTTGATGAAAATAAATTAAAAGAAATTGAAAGAGTATAAAAAATGATTTACCTCTTGAATTCCTCCCATTAAGAATCTCCTTAAAGAAAGGGATTTTTTTCTTTTTTTAATACCAAGGGATTCTATACGTGGTGGAGAGTTTTTAAAATATTATTGTTTAAATATTGGACAAGATTAATGGCTTTGGTTGTTTGAGTAGTAGGGGTAGTATTCATAATGGAGGAGAGGGGTGTTTTTTTATTATTCTAATCATTATTTTATTATCTTATCTCAAGAAATGAAATAATGATAATTATTATGAATAAAAAAATTAAATAGTGAGTTTTAGTTCAACCCAATAATGATCACATCATCCACACATCATATATGACTCTATAATACCTCTTTTTATCTTATACCATAAGGTTCCATTTTTCATTATTTACAAAAATTCAACTACTTTAGAAAAATACCAAAAATTATAGCTCACCATTTTAAGCATGTAGAATAAAAAAATGAACTAATTTTTTTTAATAAAGTTTTATAAAAATGTGAAATTTATTTTTTAGTTAAAATAAACATTTACTCGAAAAATACCCATTTTAAAATTACAAGTGATTCTATAACACAATTAAAAATTAACCATTATCCAGTAAAATTATATTATAATCAAAATTAAACAACATAATAATTTATTATTAGATTTTTTGGAAATAATTTTTATTTTAAATCATTATGTATATTCAAAAAATATATATATATTTATTTTTTATAAAAATACCAACACTTAATTTAACATTTTCAAAATATTTTTTTACTTACACTATGATATAATTGTACCATGCTTTCATTTATAAGATAAATAAAATTTATACTTTCATATGTGAGGATACTATTATATTGGATGAATTAGTATTTCTAAGTGTCACATTACAATTCCATATGTCAAGTTACTATTTTATGCGAATATGTTTTTTAATATCAAGAAATTCGTATTATTTCATTCAATTTTTATTTATAGAGTATGTTTTATGTTCTCTATATGATTTTATATGATTTATAATATGTGAAATAATTTTTTGTACATTTTAATCTATCGAATGAATTGAATTTATTAAAGAGTATACATATCATAAAATATTTGGGTGTTATATAATGTCAATCTGAAATCCCCACTTTTTAGAAAAAAAATCATAAAGAAACTATAGAATAAAAAAAAGACCAAAAATAAAAAAAGGATCACATAAAACAAATTATTTATGGTACATGTGAACCAAGAACAATCCATGGAATAAAAAACCAATATTTTAAGGTCACTCACATGGTTACTACTAAAACTCACATGGGCATGCACTAACCATCCACCATGAAGAAACATAATATGTTGGAGTAATTTACACACCTAAATGTAAGTTGTATGGCTTCCCTTAAACCTGAACATACCCTTAAGAATAAAATTAATTTAGAAATTTGTACACAACGGTTATCTACAATGATTCCCATTTTTTAAAAATTAACCTTCATGGTTACTACTAATAATATTGTAGTCATGTGGTAACCATGTAATAGAAAAATATGATTAAAATTAAATGTTCAAATTTAAAAGCAAAAAAAAATTAAATCAGAATTATAATATATTTTGTCATAATATTACATCACGATGTGACAAATTTCCCTACCATGCCACTTTCTTCACATAAAATGTTATTGGAAAGAGTGGAAGGAATCTGGAGTAAAACCTTTTTACCCAATCTATGGATAATCAATACACCATGAAAAGAATATGTGCAAGGGGAAACACCAATCCTTCCCAAGAATTAATAACCTATCTGTTACGGGAATACTAGTTTATATTAAAAAAAATTATCAGAAGACAACCTCTTTGGAATGGTAAACAAGGTGAAATGGTAGGAAAAATCATAGAGGTATAGTGAGAAATGGGATCCAAGCAACACCAACCTCTTCAAAATCATGGGAACTATTACAAAAAAATAACCTAATAACCTCAAACAAAACCCAAAATAAAATCAAGAGTCATAGATCATTAATATCATGGATAAATAAAATAGGTCTCACAAATGTTTAGAATTCAACTTCAAATGTATTTAGAAAAGATAGACTTCTATGTGAAATATTCAAAAAAAATTATTCCTTAAATAACTATGGGTAAATTTTAATTCCCCATCAACCATAAAAAACATAAAAAAAACTCTCATAGGAATCCAAAATTTAGTAAAAATTAAAAAATATCCAAAAAAGCAAAACCATGTTCGGAAAATATATCAACATCCCATAACATTGAAAAGTTATATATGATTTAATATTAAAAAAATGGGTTCTATCTTTAGTTCATGAATTTTACTGGAAAAGGAATTTTGAAACAACTCATGAACCACATCCAATGATGAACCTGATTAAAACCCATACTGTGTATATACTCCACTAAGAGAACTGACTGATACATAATCTATACAGATGAACTACTCAAACTACTTACTATGACATGTAACCAAGGATTATCATTATAAAATAATAAAAATAAAAATCCCATCACAAAAAAATAACATATATATAATCATCATTAATAATAACTAATAAATGGGGAATGAACAAAGAAAAAAATTAAAATATACTCAAAAAATAAGGAAAAGAGAAGATACCCAATGATTAAGACAAGAAGGAATTACATTACGACAAAAAATTCTAAAAAATAATCATTAGTTAGTCTAAATAATTCATGAATACCAAGATCCATATTTCTTAAAAATTTCCTTCAGCTTTCAAAGATTAATCTATATAGAAAAAATTTGATGATGACTTAGAAAACCTCATCGAAGTATGTTCGAAAAATATATCAAGAATTGAGGATAAAATTGATAAGGTTTCCCAAATTAAAAAAAATACAAGATTAATTAATCTTATGAGAAGTATACAAGATCTAAAAATAATCTCTCACAAAAAAAAAGACTTGGGGAAATCATGGTATCAACAAACATAGGATGGATAAACTGATTAGCATACACTATGAAGGACTCTACATGAACTTCATTATATATCGACAGGACATATTTAAATATAAATGATTTTAATTTTGGATGAATAAAACATTCCAAAAAAATATTTTATAGCATCATTAGAAAATATATTGAGTGAAATAAATCTGAAATTTGAAAATCCATCGGAATTTCCCTTTAACATTCACTCACCCTTCTAGCTAATCAATAAAACTATGGATTTCCTCACCTAAATGTTCATAAAACATAGACACATAGTAAACATAGTTCTGAATAATTTAAAATATTTTTCATCATCTAGTTGATAAGTGGAAAGACATTCCCAAAACATTGGATATTTTCCTTAAAACAAGCCTACATAAATATTATCATTCAGGGATTCATGATTTTTCATAAAATTTACGATTCCCTCAAAACTATATAAACACTTCAGTTCTTTAATAATAAATTTGTCACCACATAAATTTGATTGTGGATAATTTGAAAATGTTCTTGAGTGGGTCCTAGAGTTGAGAAGATTCTAGGCCCATGAACCTATTCATAGTCCTTGAAGAGTCTACATCTGATAGTGTCACACCTATAAGACCAGGATGATCACAATGACAATTATTTGTTGATATTGAATATCCCTATTCTATTACCACTTTTTCATAATGGAATATTCAAAATAATAGTAAACATGATCTAAATCAATTTATGATTCATAATTTAAATTAAATAATCTAAATATATCAATGGTATTGAACCCACCAACAAAAATTCACCCTATAGAAACATACCAGATATTTTCCTTTGTTTAAAATCACTAATATTTCATATGGTGTTTGAAATTAATTTAATTAAATTACACACTTTTAAGGTAAAACAAAAAATTTGGAATGCTAGATAGAACATATTTCAAAACTCAATTACTATTCCAAATTCCAAATTCTATAACATGTATGTCAGAACAATTATATAAAATCCAAAATGATTTCAATACCCATCTTGAAATTCATTATAAAATCATGTAATTTTGAAAAAAGATCATAAGAGTCAAAATACTATTCAAATAAACTACAAAACTTGTTAAGAAATTGATTTAAAGATTTATATTTTATCACAAAACCAACATTCAAAGTACAGTATAAACAACGTAAAAAATAAAAAAAAATCATTGATTCAATTCGAATAAATATAAATTACATAAATAGAATTTATGAATAATAATAGGTTCAAATAAATTACCATATGGATATATATATATGTTTTGGTTTCATGATTTCATCAACTTTTTAAAAACATATTAAAGGATTTATAAATACTCATGAACCATCTACATGGGATCTGTATGTTTTTCAATGTTGTGTGAGTCAACCTTACATATTTGATCATTTACACCACTATAAAAAACACAAATAAACACTTAAACAATTATAAATAACTCATTAATGATCAAAACACCATTATAAGAGATAGAAATTGATTAAAATAATAAGCATGGATATTTAAATACAATATTTGAGTCCGGATGACCTATGAAAACAAATGATTGATCATGAAAGGTGGTGATCAGAAACCTACTCATGATCTACATATTGAGTTACAGTAGTTTTATCTCCACACAAAAAAACTACCCAAATAACATGACTAGTCAGATAACAATTTGTAAACAAATAGATGGATTCAACCTCCCCCCTCACCTAAATACCCTGTTATAATTCATGAATCACATTTTAGATCACCACAAGAAAGTGAAAATACTTAGGGATTCAAAACAAAACATAGGTGGGAATGGATTTACCCTAATATAATATTAAGAAAACATAAGAAAACTAATTGATAATTTGACATAATGCATTGATACTATGGAATTACATGAATATAAAATAAATTGTCCCAAGAAAGAACCAAAACAATCCTAATTAACATAAACCAAACATCTCACATTATGAAATAATGAATTAGTATAATAAATAACCAGGTTTCATCATAATGGATACTAAAATAATAATAATAATATTACCCTGAATTGGCCAATGTAATACCATACATGAAAAACTATAAATGGGTAATACCATGAGACATCTCCATTTGAACCACGGTAACTCACCTCATCCCTAATATATATCATATGAACACATGAACAATGTCCAATCATAGTTCACATCCTAAAGACCTATATGAAAACATACGAGCTACATATACACATAAACTAGAATGTATATATAGTGTGTAAGCTAAATAGGACTAATATTATTTCAATAAATAATCCATTATATTAATTTTATAAAACATTAAATAAATTCTAGTTTGAATGTAATTTTTAAAATAAGGATTTCAAAATAAAAAAATTTAAATAAAGCATGATTAAATTAAAATGTTCTAAATATATGTTTAAAACCATAATTTGGAAACAAAATTACTATCCTAATTTAAAACCATGATTACAAGTTCTGGTAAATAAATGCATTATTTCCTTTAAACATTTCCATAAAACTAATTTTTTTTAATCCAAGGGGTGGATCCCCCATTTAAAAAAACACATAAAATAATTGAAGGGTGTCTTTCCATATTTATGAAAGAAATACAATATGATTTTCCATCATTCATAAAATTTCATGAAATTACCATTTTCAAAAAATATTGATTTGTAAATATTATTTTAAAATTAATATGGTACATAGTCAAACAAGAACAATCATATTAAATAAAAAAATTATAACTAAACAAATATGACTGAAAACTTCTCACAAATCTCATATAAGAATAAATGGATAGAGAAAATGGGTGTAAAATGATTCTATATTATAACACCATATTCAAATAAATAACAATAATGAAAATTCACTTTTTTCAAAAAATGATATGATCCTAGAAAACTATACTATGAAATGAAATTTAATTATATGATTCATTATTAAACGATATAATCTCCCCAATCACTCTTTTGGTCTCATCAATGAACTACACAAGAATGTAAATAATCTACCTGAGGGAATAGTATCCATTCTATAATAATATATAATGTAGAATAATCCATGTTCTGGAAATATTGTAACATGTCTTCCCATGAAATAAGAAAAGTGTATGCGATAAAATAAAAATTGTATGATCATTATATAAATAACTAATAAAAAATAACAAGTAATATTCATTTCATTACAAAAACCCCATAATTGAAAACCCATTAATATATATTCATACTTATCATTTTTAAATTAATTTCATATCCTATAAAGGAACAAATTAAATACAATACAGAACATATGGGGATCAAAGCTAGGGTGTGAAACTCAATAGGAGAACCTAGTTAATAAGGTCCTAATGGGTCCATTGAAACCAACATTGATACCGAGTAATATAACAACCATTTAAAACTAAACATGGTTCAATACATTTAAGATACATTCCCTCCTATTTTAATAGTAAATTAAAATAAAAAAACCTCTCGTTAATTTAAAAAATAAAAAAATATGAGTTAAATCAACTAAAAATGTAATCATATCCACAACCCTTCTCTAATATCAAAACTCATTTTAAAAGTGTCTCATTTTTATTTATAAAAAACATTCATACATAAGATTTTATATCAAAACAAATACAATGAATTCATAAAAAATAGTAAATGAATAGTATGAGAAAAAAAAATCTAAAGCCCTTTTTTAAACCATTATGGTAACATATATGGGTAAAACATGATAATATTTTAATTTATAAAAAACACAATCATGTCATGAAAATTGAAATAATTAATTTTTTTAAAAAAATAAACCCCAATTGATGGAAATAGTTCAATCTCAACAGTGGATGCCAAATAATGAAATATCGTGGACTCTTCAAGACCTATAAACCAAAATTACCATGATTGAACAACCACTATGTCATAATTAGACATCCATTTCAATTATGATTCATAAGAAAATAAGATATCATGTTATCAATGTATGAAATATGATGAAAGAGTAGAAAAAAGGACTCAACCTTCTAAATAAAATTAAATTCCAAGAAAGTGGGGCCTAAATTCAAGGAAGATGAAGAAAAACAACCTTGAGATCTCGCAATCCTGATCAAGTGAAACTGAAATGATAGGTGGATAAAAAAATATAAGTCAAACATGCTTGTAAAATAATATTCACAACATGAAATTACAATCATCAGGGTTTGACCAAAAAATTTACCAAAAAAACTATCATTTATACAACTTTTAATGTTATTAAGATGTATCCCCCATATATTTCGACTGAATGGTTCTCTAAACCAAGCATACAACACTAAATAAAACACATAATATGTAAGTTTCAATCAAACTATTACTGTTGAAAATCACATGCTAAGGAACTAACAATACACAATAGGGAGAACATATACACACGATTCATTCCCACCAAAAAATTTATTATAAATGGTTTCCATTTAACCCTGTATTAATACTTCTCAACCAAATGATCTAAAAAATAATATATGTGGATCTTTAGCACTATTTCCCATTTATGTAAAATACATCCATAATTTTAATTTTATGAATTCTGTAGCCATACTGTAACTATGAAATTGGAAAAAATAATTTAAATTTAATGATAAATTGTATAAACTCCCAAGAAAATCATAATTGTTTGTATTTATTGAAAATGTAGAATTGGGGTTTCACAATCGAACACTCCCCAAAAATTTGAATGGGAGTCATCATGAAAATACCATCCAACCCGTGACTCATATAAAAAATCGTTAATATAATTCATCGATGAAGGAAGTGTAAAAAAATAAACTACCTAACGAATATTCTCCAACACCCCAAAATATATAATAAATTATGGAGAAATATTACCTTGATGATCAAACCTTCACTACTTTTTATGTTGTAAAATGAGTATCATGATCAGAGATGATCATCCTCAATACCCTATAAAGCCACACCTCCTCCTCCACATTCAAACTCTCTAAATAATCCATCATATTCGACTAACTAATCACTAAGAAATTATTATATTTTATCCAATAATCAATAATAAAATATATTTCATTACATCCTATCTTTTCTCAAGTAATACTATTAAACAAATCTACGAAAATTTATTTCATTGATGTAGAGTAACATCCAATTGATGTAGTTATCGAGCAGGAACACTATTTAAAGATTTCATCCTCAATCAAACCAAACAATGGGAAATGAAATTGTTAATAAGTTATTTAAACCCTTAAAATAATATTAACTATTAAAATAACAATAGAACATGGATTTGTTTTGATGTAATTCTAAAATAGAGCTATGAAAATCATGAAGAAAAATATTTCACATCACTATTAGAACAAATATATTGGCTCATATTAATAATGAACTACAATTATTTTATAAAAATCACTCTAGAGTATCTCCATAGATAACATAATCTCTCAAAAACTCTATGTTTTTATGTCCAAATTAAGAATCCAACACATAATATAGAAATTATATATGTTATTGGATATATAAAAAACTCTATGATAAGAAACTTCACCATCAAGATGCATGGTTAAAATACAATAAATCATTCTCCATGAATATCTATAATACTGAGAAATATCCCAATTTTATTCTAACTCAACACATCATCAAAAACATTACGTTTCATTAAAGTGTATGATATCTTAAACTCAAAATTTTTCTAGAGAATTATCCACACATACTATCACAAATTAAAATATCACTAAGAGAAGAGTAACCACAGTGTCATGTATTAGGGAAAGAACACAATTTTATTATTGATGGAATAATTTCGTCATGGATTTAGATAAAAAAAACCACTTATTACAACTCCATTACATGGGTTTCAAAGATACATTCAAGATTAAATCACTATAGAGACCCATGAGAGATTACCACTTATTTTTATATCAGAAATCAACCTTTATAAAGATCAGAAACATTATAAAGGGACATGAAAAAAAACAACCACATACTTCAATCAAATAATAAGAGTATTTATCAACTAATATTTCACATTTTAAATTTACACCTCGAACCGATCTAGCCATATAAAGACCATGACATTTTTATTCAATTAATGGGTGTTAACGCACAACAATGAACTACCATATTCCTTGTTAATGAACTACCCTAGATAAACCCATGTAGACACACTATGTAAGAGAAAATTATTATATAATAGATCATTTATCAAGAATTGGAACACCCAAAACTCATTGGTATTATCTAACAAGGAGACATAAAAATTGAAAAGGCCTTATGTTTCTTGAATTTTTTTGAATTAGACATAACATCAAGGGTTATGGTTAAAACATCTATTTATAAAATATCAAGGAACTCTTGAATAACAATTGTATGAATTAAACTTATATCTCCATAAAATATAATATCAACCCAACTAGGTACAAATAAATAAAAATCATGCACTTATTATCTATCTTATAATCACACTTATAAAAAAACAAATATTCTCACAAACCAAATCAAGGAAAATTAGTCCACTATAAAATAAATACATATTCAACAAATAAAATCAATCCATTATAAGGATGATAAAAATTTATTCTTTCCTAAATCAGAATAAATATTGTAATGACTCATGATAGCATAGAATCATTTCTTATACTTAACACCCCTTAAATAATCTTGGCTAGCATCCGAACTTGGAATTTGACACCACGATAACTGTAAGTCCCCCCCATATTGGGTCTTAAATATTGAGGCGAGTGGAATATATAATGGATTATAATGATCCTCAATCAAAAAAAATAATGTATTGGTATAAGATAAAAGGATGGAACCTCAAACGATGCATGGTTCACTAAGAACTAGAACCTATTTAGCATGTATGTATCTATATCCCGCATCTATAAATAACTTTTACTAAAGAAACCCACCAATATATATATATATATATAAACCCCAATAACCCCATGGATGATTAATATTAAGGGTTTATCCTATACCAAATTCCTCTTCTCTTCATTTCCCAAAATCATGAGGGAATTGCAACCATTAATAAGACAACTGAGGAAACTACTACTCGGGCTATAAAGTATGCTAATATACTACCGCACTAAGACCACCATAATATTTTTAAACTAGAATTGATGATATACATGTCCTATATAAGAAAATGAATCCATACCGAACATCATATTATATTCCTAAGATATTTATCCCCTTGATAAATGAGAAGAAGGGAACTAAGTAGGACACTTAGAATATTGATACATTAATTCTAAAAAAACAAGATAATATTTATACAAATCTTCCACATAGATATTTTTGATGGATTACCTCAAAAGATGATTTTTTTCATAAAATAATCTTCTTTTATATCTAATAATTCACCTACAGCTGATGATATGTCGATAATGTAAAAGTGGTGAATTGGGAAGGATTCATAACAGAATTAATAATTAAAATGTATAATAACAGTGTTCATATCTTAATTAATAAAAAATAAAATGAATTCATCACATATACCAATTCTTAATTCCACTTTAACCCACTATGACCCATACACCAAATTCTCATGCAAGAAAAAGACATAATAATAAAAATAATATATATAAATAAAGGTAGTTTAAACCAACTTTCCCATTGAACTCATCACTAGAATACCCCAATGAAATATTTCATTAAACTCATATAACTTCATTATCAATCAAAAAAATACCTCATAAAATATACATAAAAACCAACATTAACACATCTTCATAAATTTAAACACATCAATATAATGAATTTCCATCACTTCACACAACATACCAAAGCCATCTACCATAGTCGATATCCTCATACCACCTCATCATTTAGATGAATCTTAATGACAATTAACATCATTCCTTATAACATTTATAAATTTTAGTCACTTAGCCATATCACTTTCTGATCATCACATCACCTCCACAACATAATGTACCATAATTCCAAGCCATTGTCATATATTCGATATATATATATATATATATATATAAGAAAATAACTAGTAGTGGTAGATTTACTATACCCATATATCCAACGTTCTTGATATTGAGTTGTTCAAAAGGAACATGTAACCTAATGTAGCCTTTAGTCATATTACCTTATTCAAGAGATGGTGCATAAGTAATATAAAGACATATAATGTAAAAAAGAATGAAATACATGAACATCAAAGAAATAGATTCTAAAAAATCCCCTATAACCACCGCCAATATATCTCCATCACAGTGATATAAAACTAATTACAATTATAGAAAATAGATCCAACCAAAAAAATAACTCATACTAACTACACAATTCTATCCCATATCACTTTCATTATTAATTTATCATTTATTATTTATTATCATTAATATATTCATAAAACCTATTTATATGCATTCATTATAATTTCACATAACTCCTACAACCTAAAATTAATAATTCATGTTATCAAATATTAATTACTGACCACTTCATTATGTATCTCATGGACCTTAGTCATATTGTTACTACCTATTACATTTATTATTAAATTGTTTTATCATAATATATACATTTATAAATCTATAAAAAATAGCACTAAATCGTCTATCAATAATCAAAAAAAATATCACAACCATATCATATGCTGATAATCCCCCTTCACCACTCATTCAATAAATTGAAATCTGTTTTTGGAGAACCACTCTGGAGGGAACAGATTTTGGAAAGAACTCTCCAAACATTAGTGTTACAGAACATAGAAGAAATATATCCATGCAAATAACTGAAACAAATAAAAATACCTACAGTATTGTTTAGTCATCATACATCCTTCATTAATAAAATAAAATAAAATAAAATTATCATATAACACATCAGTTTCACATGCTTCAAAATGATAGGCATACGTCCTGGGGAGAACACTACATGATTTCATTTCACCATAAAAAACATATCAAAATTTCAAATTTTAACACATGATGTTTACTAAAACATGTATTCAAAATTACACCCTTGTTTTACATGTAAAATAAATGGTGGACCCACAATAATATTTATAGAAATATTCGATTGGTTATCTAGTTGCACCAATCTATGATAAATAAGGGGGGATATATGTTTCACCATTCACAATGATGATATCCTATAGGTATCCTCAGTGTTACCACCATCTCCAGTAAATCAACAACATCTAAAGTATAGAAATTTAACTACCACCATCATTAAGATGTACCAATATAAATTCCATTACAAGTCCATCAATCTTTGAGAAAATTTTACATAGCCCCTTCGGAACTATCATCCTTCTAGAACATCCTTCGTTATATTATAATGTAAAAAAGGACACTACTCCAGTGAAGTGAAAAGAACAACATATTTTTGACTAACATCAATAAAAAAAATTAGAAATCACATAATCTCAACAATATACCTCATAAGTAATTCATAAAATATATCTTTAAATTAATCTTGAAAATAATCATTCTTCTTCCACTATGCACAATGCTTCTCCACCTCCTTCTATTCACCAAATCATAACTGATGATTTATATTGCCTTGGTATTTCTAGAAAAAAACTCTACGTAAACATTTATGTTGGATTCTTTTTTATAGATATTATTGTAACTCTAAATCTCTATCCTATTGTATGTTTGGGATATAATGTTACTTCAAATTAATGTTTTCAATTCTATAAATAGTAACTAGATTTTTATCTGATTTAATGAAAATTTGATTATCATATTAAAGAAACCAATTATCCTGGATACATTTTATTTCATTAAATTTAAACCTCAAATACATAATCACCATGAAACATTCCATCATAGACGCATACTCTTCTTCTGTAGTATAAAGTGAAATAATATAGTTATAACATGAACATCCAATTAATCATAGTTCAAAAAAATGAAAACATATATCGTTTTGAGTACCTATATGAATTTTTATATCCCTAATTTTCTAAATCTATAAACTTGAATAAGGTATCATCATCTATATAAGAAATGGATTTATATTTTTTCCCTTTGATATACTGAATAAAGCACCTTAACATCTTCCCAAGGATCATTATTTGGATTTTCCCTTAATAAGATGACCATTCCTTCTTCATGAGAAATATATATAAGTGAACAGTAAATAATATATAAAATTTCCAATTTTTGAATCATAGGGACCTACCTCAATATACTAAATTTATTATTCTATTCATAGTGGCTGTTTTTTTGGAATATTTGAGGTTAACAATAAGAGGATTTGAAAATAGTTTATATCCACTCATTCATAATCTCTTAAAGATATTTTTTATGTAATCTATATATGATGAAACTATTATCTAGATTCTTCTATCACATTTAATTTTCATGTCTAATATCAGAAATTCTTCATCAAAATCATTTATCTCAAACATCCCATACAACGCCTCCTTCAGCTGGAAAATCATCTAATCATATAGGCACACCGACAAAATATCATCCAGTTATACGATTTAGATAATGAAGTAATTTTCAAACACAATTGCAATAATTAGAACAATCATAGTTACTTTATTTAAAACCATACTCCTCGATGAAAAAAATGAAAAATTTAGTTCCAACACCTTGGTGATTTTTCTATATAATTAAGTCTCTATTATAGTTGTCATAATAATGTCTAATTATATTTACCCATGATAAAAATTAGTAAAATTATATAAATTTCCTCATCTAAATCCTCGTGAAGAGAATACATCTTCATTTCCATTTGTTGATTGTAAAAAGTTTTAGATACAACTATGATTAAAATATTTTATATGGTAGTATGCTTAACTAATGGGGATAATATTACTGAGAATTCAGTAAAATCATTTTATAGAAACCCTTTGAAAAAAATAATTTCTATATTCCTATTTCTTCTATCATTTTCTTCTTTAAACAAAATAACCAATTTTTCTCAAATTATTTCCCCCATTATAGTGATTTTATTAACAGTTATGTGTTATTAAATCATAGTGACAGGAACTCCAACATCTTTTAAAACTAATATATTCTATAATAAACCATATTTGTCACTTATTTAGGATATTATAGTTCTTATACATCTAGTAAAATTAGGAGACTCTATTCAAATTTATATTATATATCAAGTGGTTAACCCTAGAATATCTCTACAAATATACCAAACTTTAATCATTTTTTATAATATTATTATATTGGGTTAATACATTTGGAACTATAGTTTGAGGTTCACTGGTTCTTCAACTTTTATCTATGTGTTCTTCAATTTTAACTTCTGAATATTCTATAAAAATCATTGAACTAGCCTCCAGAATATGTGACGTTTCAATAGATTGAAATAAATATGAACATTCTAGACTAAATGAACATTTATAACCCCTACATAGATCGACTTTAATTTAAGTTGAATCGTCATCTTAAAACTAATTCCATTAGATTTATGACATTTCTAGAAAATATTTTTATTAAATAGAACATTCAAATATATAAAGAAATTTTTCTTTTTATCTCACTATATTAGAAAACCAATGTATTCTTCCCTTTAGCCTAAGAATATGATTTATTAAAATACTAATTCCAAAATATATATCTTTATTTTTCAACTACATGTATATTAAAAGAAAATATAAAAACAATACCGTGAGTATATTTAAAAAATCCAGACCATTGTTTTTTTGGTAATTATTGTAACACTACAAGGTTTTATGGTATGTCTCTTTTGAAATACAATATTTTTGATAGAATGTGTTACACAAGACACCAATTATAAAAAATATTAAAATGATATTATGATAGTTATCACCTAGCCATTGGAATAAAGAGAGTTAATGAGATAAAATAAATTATAAAAAATATAGTTTACTCATGTTTATAAAATTAATTCATTGATCACCAATTAAGTTTAAATTAAAATAAAATCAAATTAAACATAAATTAAGTGTATTTATAAAACACATTTTTTTACATAATGGAATTTTATAATTATAAATTAAACTAACCACTATTAGTGAGAGATATAAATGAAATTTATATTTTATATATTCAGTAAAATGTTTTTAAATTCATTCAATATGTTATATAGGTTTAATATTTGAAATAAATACAATCTAAGCATTAAAATAATATTTTCCTAAAAATAAAATTTTCCACCTTTTGACGGTGGACATATTTTAAATTTAAATTTTTAAAAAATTATATATTTTATTTTAAAAAATATATTTCATTTTTGAAATCATAATTTCAAAATCATCTTATGGTGAAATTTTGGTATTTTTTATATATGTTTCATTTTTTCATTAATAGTGAAATGTACAGAATTTTAATTAAAAACAAAATTTTATTTTAATTTATTTATATATTTTAATTTATTTTCTAAAAGGTTTTAAAGTATAATTTCATAAATTATACATTAATTAAACAAATTTTAGTTTGAATAAATTTCAAATTGATATTGGATATAAATACTTTTCAAAAATTTTACCTTTTCACTTTAATAAACCCACTTTTGATACATATTAGTTTTTATTGGATTTTAAAAATGTAAAATGGGTATTATATATGTAATCTATTTTTCAAAAACTAATAAAAAATTATGTCATTCAGGGTGAATTTTTTTTAATAACACCAATGTAATAAATTAAGTCACCTACCACAGGATATTAGGGTTGGAGTTGTTATAAATATTGACCAATAAGTGTTAAAATAAGTTTTATTTATATTTTTTATATTATTGTTCCAATGGTTTCCACCCAAAATTCATTATTCACACCAAAATATATTAATATACATTTTCCACTATATCGTAGTCTAATTCAATCACTGAGTTAAAAAAATATAGGTATTTGAGAAATAACCATCTATTCATATAACCATTTATGCTTACAATAATTCAAGAAATGCTTTCCAGTAAACTCGAAACCATTGTCTGATATCAGAAATTTATCTTTATTTCAGTTTAACTTTCCAATAATACATTCTATATAAAAAATATTTCAAACACATCACTTTTATATTTCAAAAATTATAACTTTAATTATCTTGTGGAATCAACAATAAAGGTATTGATATACCTTCCTATTCAGTGAGAATAAAATAGGGCTAGTACAAAAAAGGACTTTATATACAAGTTCCAAATTATGTTATTTTTTATTCATATAGATTTATTTAAATACTCTTTTTACAACTTCTTGAGTATAAAAACTTCTCATCTTATTAATTATGAAAATAGTAATATTCAGTATGTATTTATATATTAAAATCACAATAATGTTCTCACTATAGTGCCTAAACTAATGATATTATGGTTTCAAAATATATGATCATGTTTTTCAAACAGGGGTACCTACTACTAGACATTAGGTAATAATATATGAAGACATATCTCTTAAACATTTATCTATAATTATATATCCTCATTTAATCATCTATTGTACTTCTAAAAACCCTTCTTTTAATCCTTATTTATCATGCTTACCAACTAAAATAAGGTTCTTAAAAAGACCTAAAACACATAAAACATCCTTAAATACCAAGAAACATATATTCACCAACTAAACAATCACTTATACCTTCCCCAAAATTTCATAATATTTATTAGTAGAATTATACCATCTACCAAAATATCTGGATACATAATTTTACATGCATCAATTTTCTCATGAGAATTATATAAAATCCTTTGAATATATGATCCAGGATTCCATTTGAGTATAAACACTAGAATTAATATATACACTAATCTATGATGATAAAAATGGTTCTCTAGATAATGTTCTCATAAAGGAAGCCTTCTTTTCAAGAAAATATTTCATAAGGTATCATTTCTTTATATAATTCTATAAAACAAACCCAGTTTTAAAATACATCCCCTACCGATCTTCCTTTATTTATTATACAATTTATTATTATTCTTTTGATTGGTCAAGAATCCACTTTTTAAAATATTATATACCTCAATAGATAAAGCTGAACTCTCATTCTTCAGATCTCTTCATAGGTAACCATGTTTCATACATCCGTAAGAACCAAGTAAATAATTCCCCTTGAACCAATTTAAATTATCACCCTAGATTATCATGATTCAAAAAAGGATGATCAAAAAATTTCTAAATCATCATCCATGAACTTAACTATCCCAGACTCCAACTGGTTTCAGATTAAGATAAAATAATTCACAAGATTGGATAAAAATACTCCATATAATAACCACATAATTAATAAAATATATATCATGAACACATTATTAAATATTATAGGTTGACCAATCTTATGTATAAGGGCTTCTGTAAACACCCTTATGGAAATATTTCCTTGAATTATTAAAAATTTCTTTTAAAATTAATTATATTTTTATCACACTATATTTCTATTAATCTAGTTATTTACATTCACCTTTATCCATTTCTTTCAGCATGCCACCCTTTAATATAAGCTTCACATAATTTTTTATGAGATAATATTCAATATTTATATTCCATAAATTGATGTGTGTTCTATAAAATCTATCAATCCATACCATTCCATCATTCATCACAATATTTTTATAAAAATAATATATGCCACTAAAGGATAATTTTTTTTTAAATAATAAGTTATATAAACTCACAAGTGAACTACTTCTCCTATTATAATTCAATATTAAATGCACTTATTGATAATTACGCAACAATAATCTTTTAACAAACCAAACGAATTCAATTCAAAATAACATTGGTGGAAATAGATTCCCAAATGAACTCTCTAAAAAATATTGTTACAGAATACTAAAAAAATATATTCACCCAAATCACCTCACTAAGTCGAAATTACTTTAATATTATTCAACTAACACACATAGTAAAGTAATGCAATAACAGTAAATGAATATATGAAAAAAATCAGCTTTTGTGGTCTAGACTGAAGGTATGACATCCATAGAGAAAACATAATTTCTATTTATATAACTAAAAACAATATATTAGAATATTCTTAATGTGGATATATATATATATACTACTAAAAAATAATCATGATTACACTCCAATTTTTCTAACATGTCAAAAGGTTCACCAATAGCTTAATTATAGAGAATTCCCAGGGATCTATTGTTATAAAATCCTTCAAGAAATATAGGATTCTATCCATTTATATATTACCATTACTGATATCATATAAAAATCCTCATTATGACAACCAACCGTGGTAAATCATTGACCAATAAAATAGTAAAACAGAACATCTTCCATCATTTATATGTACTAGATGAACATCAGTAATAAGACCACTCCACCTTATGAACATTAGAATATTTCCATTTTAACAACATCATTTCTAAAATGATGAAGGAAAAAATCATAATTTTCACGACTCTAGTGAACTATATATCTTTCGAATCTAATCTATCTCATTGAATGACATCAATCTACTAAAACAGACAATAGAAAATCTCACCAACCTCCTCATCAATAATATTAGAAAATCACAAAAGGTATATAACAAAAATAACCACAACAATGTGTCAAAACCACTGAAATCACACTCTCTAGAAAACCAAATCCATATTTATTTATCCATAATTTACCATGAAATAAGAATATATTCTTGTAGAAATAAAAAATATATCATTACATACCTTCTTTTATTAAGAATATTTATTTAATTTATCTAATTAAATATATTTGAATATATTTTCACCTACAAGGGATCATAGAAGATTGAGATATAATAATTGTACCAATCAGCAATCCTTGAAATTATAATAGTCACTTATCAATTAATTCCAACAACAATAAACCTAAATATTTAGATTTTATCATGCTTCTATACATTTTAATTAATTCTCAGATATGATCATTTTCCAATACAGAAACAAAATATAAATTTGAATATGAATTTATTATAATTTTTTCACATAAATGTCATTATAAAAAATATTTAAACACATGTGTTACAAGGTACACCTTAGTTTTTTAAAAATAGGGATCATTTCCCTTATTTAAATGATTTTAAATGTCAATGTAATGAAAAGAGAATCTTGATAAATATAAATTTTACACCAAAAAATAGAAGGATATTTTGATTCACCTTCAAAGAAGAAGATTTAATAATCACACGCCCATGAAAGAGGAATAACAAATGATTAAGCATCAATGATCATTTGAGAGACCTATAATGGGGTATAACACAAACCCTATATTCAATACCATTAATATATTTTTATAAACCCATAATAACCATCACATTAGTAGCATCTGATAAGATATTTTAAAAGAAAATTTGGTTGTAGAAAATAGGAAATGGGAACCATAGGTAAAAAGGAAATGACATCATAAAAAACTATAGATCCACTATGAAATTGAGATGGAGCACTATATATAAACAATTATATAGATATTGTACACAAGAGATCTAGTTATTAATACTAAGAGGGTTATCCATCCAGAATTTACAAAAAAATAGGTATATCACTATGGAACGTCGAGGGATTAACAGTGGAATAGAGGGTATCATTTAATGATTATAAAATATTATGTACCTTCAAATTGGATTTTTTATACCATTTTACTATATATTTCACTATTAAAAAATTTATTTGACCACTACCATGACATAATGTCTCCTTACATCATTGCTTTACCGTTAAACAAGGATTGGCCCAACTGAAACCCAATATATAAGAAAATTTACATTTTATTATAAAAACTCTTAAACATTATAGAGTTTTCTTGACCAAACACTAAAAAGACACAACACTCAAAACAATAAATTTTTTCATCTTTGTAACATTGTGGGATTCAGTAAGGGACCATGCCTAGTAAAATGGGTTCTTTCATGACAAAAATCAAAATTATTTCTTAACTCATCAATAAAATCGATGAAAACCACTTTATATTTTTTGACCTAGAAATGTAGATAATCTAACAATTGCACAGTCATATAATAGATCCCATAAGACTCCCCTTTCATAATAGATAAGAATCATGCTAGTCTTTTCCTTTGTTTTTTCAAACCCAAACTTTATCCCCTAAAACATAATGAATAATATTCATGGAAACTTTTAATACACCAAAACACATATTGGTAAATGTGGGAAAATATACACCACTATAAAATTATTATAATGTAAAATATATAACAAATATTAAATTAGAAATACAATATCATGATAATTTTGTTTTTGATTATTATAAATATTAGGGGATTATAATTATTTTTGTTAAATTTATATTTCATCCTCCTATATAATTTATAGGTATCATACTTAGATATTTTTATCCCTTTATAAAATCCACTTATATTTAATATTCCATTTAACATATAGATATATATTTTATCATATAATGTGATATTCATTTGTTCCTGTAGTCATAGAGAATAAAAAATACAAAAAATATTATGTTATTATTCATTTCCATATAATTTTTATCATTTCATATTATGTAGTTTGTGACCAATAATCTGATGTTGTCTCCCCAAACATGTAACTAAAAAACATTTATATATATTTAATTTTTATTTTCCCTTTATTACCTTTCTCATACTTTGGAATATAATATATTTTAAACAAATGCAATATAAAAATAACTTTTTAATTAATATAGGACCATAAATTTTAAAAAATTATTAATATCAAATAAAATGGAATCTATTTCAATAACCAAAATAACTGAAAATAACTAAAATAATAATAACATGAAAATATTGATTACTTTGATCTGTTGAAATTATTTTCCTCACCAATAGAACAATAATAAAATATAGAACATTGTCGATCCAATTTACATTTTTTAAATGACGATTTTAGAACCCTCAGAAAAATTTGGGAAACTGACGAATGAAGGAATTAAGGGGTATCTATAGGATAAAATATGACTATTTTAATTGTGATATTACTTTTGATATAGTTAACAAACAATTTTAAATAGTGACATGATAGTTAGGGATAGTAACATCTCCATTGTTTCTGTGAATTAATTACAATATATATAAATATCTTAAAAATAATATTTATCTTCAGTAATATAAAAAAATATTTTTTTTAATTCCATTAAATAAAAAACATTATTAAAAATTCAATGAAATAATAAGTATTTAGTTTAAAATATTTGTGTTTTAATTTATTTTGAAATATATATCATTTTATTAATAATAAAAATTAACAATGATATAAATTTAATTTCAAATAATTTATTTATTTTTATAATAATGAAATTAAAAATTATAAGGATTATTATTTTTATTATTCTAAAATAATTTAATCTTTGTGGGAATAGAAAAAAAATATCTTTTTACATAACATGTGTATTGTAATTACATCACCTAAGAGGTTATAGTGATATAATAAATTATATAACTTATTGATTTAACAAAAATTCAGTTAATAAGTTAAATGAGTCTTTAAAAAAAATATAAATTCCTACCTAAAAGTTGTTTTTTAATGTCTAAAATAATAAATTATTATATTAATGAATTAATTTCTAATTTTTTTTAAAAATATAATATAATAATAACTTTACTTTATGAAAGATTTAAAACTAATAAAATAATTTAATTTTATTCAAATATGAATTAAAATTTAAATAATATCACAATATTAATTTATCACATCTAAATTATATTCTATTAAATATTTTCATTCCAAAGTACTCTTATACTTATGTATAAGTTCCTCATCTCGACCTCATTAGAAACCCACCTATCCCTCCCATAAAAACTCTATACCTACAAACACATTACATTTATTAAGCCCTTGAACATCTATAGGGACACTATAATCTCCCTAAATTTAATAAAATCAATAAGTTTAGAGCTGTAGAAAAAAGCATCACTGGGAAGAGGGTAAGGCATAATCAACATTTCTTATCATTTTACCTTATCTTTCACAACTTCTCTATTCCTTTCAATACAAATCCTTAAAAATTAATTAAATAGTATTAAAACATTATATAAATTATTTTATCCTACTTTAAAGATTTCATTTATGAAATATTTTTTTACCATTCTCCATATTTTGACAATATCTCGTTAACTGTCAGTTAATCACCTATAATGATATTAAAATCATTATATAGATTACTAACTTTATAAATGGTTATAATGAATCATATATAACATATAAATATGTATTTACATGTATCTATTGTTTATGGAATTAATTTTAATAATTTATAAATTACCTTTAATAAGAATAATGAAATCAAAATTAAACATGTTAATTTAAGGAAAAAAAGACCTCCATACAATATATGTTTAAGAAATAGTATTATAAAAATATAATCCAATGATTCAAATTGATCAATAGTGAATTAAATATAATTATTGTTTCATGTGTGAAAAAAATTGGCAAATGTAATAATGGAGTAAATGAGATGAAACATAATGATATTTAATTTATGAGGATTCTCAAACACAACACTTTATTTTTGTGATATATCTTCTTCCACATTATTTTCATTACGGATATTCCCCAAATTTCACTAAAAAAATTCCCATTCTTTCCCATTCATTTTTGGAAATATACATGTTTCCACCTTGTAAAAATGATTTCCAATTCAATTTGAAATATTCTTTATATAAAACTTCTTTTCCCTAACATAGAATTAAATCCTCTTGGTTTTTTTCTTATCCATTAATGATTGATGATCTTCTATGTCAAAATTTTATATCACATATTTATTTTCAAATGAAATAGGTTATTCATTAATTTAGGATCTATGACAAAGTTATGAAAAAAATTCCTTTCCATGGGTTTGTTTCAAGTCAACTATTGTCATATGTTTTTTTAATGTGAAATGGATAATAAAGATAATTTTATTATATGACATATGGGCTTGGAATTATATAACCCTAAAATTTATTTATTAATGTGGTATATCTATTGATATTATGTGTATTATTAATGGAAATTATTTAATATTTCTTCACTGTTATGATGTTACTATTTAAGAACATATGTTATGAGTACATGATGAAAGATTTGTTAAAAACGTTTTGTGTTATTTGATTACAATGTTATTAAATTTCATTATTATACATATTCCAATTTCCATTAATTTTCAACTTATTTAATTCTAATTATTAATATTAACTCATGTTTATGATATGATGATTATTATTATGCTCACTAGGGTAATAATAATTCATCTCACTTATTATTTCCATGATATTCCTTCTCGTTGATGTATTTTTTTCTCAACCATTTCTTTACTATATATCTATAGGTGATTACATGTGATAATGATAACCAGATATATTTAAGAGGAAAATTAATAAGGAATTAAATAATTTCTTCGATTTATTATATAAAAGTGATGTATGATCCAAATTTTCTTAATTTAATAAATATTTAATCTTGGAAGGTATTAATATTATTGTATTTATCTTAAAAAATTTGTAATAGTTATGTAATTATATTTGGATGATATATAACATTAACCAAACTATATTACCAAGATACAATTGTGTTCCACCCCATACAACATAGTTTTTGGAAAAGTAGCAAGGGTCTGTGGTGATACCATGGGGGGATTATACTTATAACACCACAAGTTTTTGTGAATATTTTTATCAAATAAATTAAATTTATTTGATTTATTATGTAGCATTCTAAACTATATAAAACATTATGTATACTATAATCTAAAATAATCATGTGTTATAGTCAACATCAACATGTCTTACATTACATGAAACACCATGTTTCTATGAAACAACATTCTATAATTATAATAATTTAAATGTGATATAGATGACACAGTCTTTAGACAAATTAATATAAAAATAATAACCAATTATTAAATGTTATTTATAATTGATTAATATAGAAAAAAAATATTTATAATAAGACATACATTTTTAGTAAAGTATTTATTGGTCTAAAAATAATATTTTTTTAAAAGAACTGCATTTTATGTCCTTTTGTGAAAAAAAATAAAATTTATTATATAACTTTTTAGAAACTAAATGTTATAAAATAAACTTAATATTTGAATTTATAATGTAATGTTTTTTTTGATGGATTTTTGGGAATTTTCTAAGAAACATCATTTTTTATGAATAATGAAAAATAAAAGATTTTAATTAAAAACTGCATTATAGTCATATTTATTTATATATTAAAATTTTATTTTATGGTTTTTATTTAAATTTAAAGTTATATCAGCTATATATATTATTGAATTTATTTCATTGGAATCATTTTTATATTGAATTTATATATAATATCATAATGAACCTGTGAACATTCTCACTTCAAAACCACGCTTTCTCACCACTTCTTCAGGATTATCATTAGACTTAATTTTTCCACTTCTATGAAATAAATTTAAAAAAATTTAAATACACAGTATTAATCAATATAATATTTATATTCAAATAATATCAACTTAAAGTTTTACCAAAAATAATATTGAAGGTGATTAAAATCATATACAATGATTAAGGTAGAATTATGCTTAATAAGGGAATAATTTATAAACTTATGAGAAAAAATAACCTATAAAATTATATAACACCCATTATGATGACATATTTCATCCATACACCTTTAATTACTATTTTTTTTGTTTTTTCAATACTTTTTTTCGGTAAAAATAAGGCTACACCAAACATGTTTTCAAAAATACCAATTGTGTCCCCTCCCTCCCCGATAAAAGGACACCACACATCCCCATTCTTTACATCTCCCAATACACATAGGTTTTACCAATATCTTCCCAATTAACTTAACAAAATTCATAAATTCTTACATTTATCCTATATTGGTGTATAAATCCAATGAAGAATGTTATTTGGTGCCAACCAATATGAGATAACTTAAAAGTCGTAACATCCTTCTTCAAGATGAATTCTTTTATTTTTATTGTACACTAAATCAATACTTATATTTTAATTCATAAATAATAGTCAAAATATCAAAAATATACTGATATGTTTCTATGATAATGGTTAGACCAACACTTGCACAAATAACTATCTAATGGGTGATGAATTTTCCGTAATTATGTATGGTGAACTACCACATCATGAAATAGTGTTTTAGTTTTTTCTTTTACCACCATTTGTGGTTGGGAATTATGATGGAAACACTTTTTATATATTATATATGTGGTATTTAGAATTACTTTATTCTTAATAAAATTTTATACATAATATACCATTATACTTTCCATTTTGTTTAAGTACGATAATATCATCAGGGGACATAGGGACTACAGCCTCTTAAAAATGATGAGATTCATTCACAATCTACATGGAATGTGTTAAGGTTATGTTATATTAATGTATATTTTATTTATTGAATAGTAATTATTCTTGAATTATTATTTTTATACATACATATATGTCATTTATATTTTTTCTTTGAAAACAATAATTAAATTGAAACAATATTAATGCATACGTACGACCTACCATCTCCATGAACAGTGTCTTTAATTTCAAATTTCCATAAATCATATATTATTATAAATAAATATATAATAAATATATAATAAATATATAAGAAATTTATATCATGGTTTACATTTATCACATCATGATATAAATTAAAGGACCAATAACACAACAAATTAAGACACATATGAAAAAAAGATATTATCTGAAGTGAAACCTTAACATATAATTGTTAATAAGTAGAAAACATGAAGTCAGAGTGATACCATATATGGTATTATATATAATAATGTGGTAATGTAAAAGTTTTATAAAAAAATTATTATTATTATATATAAGTTTTTTATGAGTACGATGAGATTCAAGATATATTGTAAGGGGATTTCTATTCTAAAATTCATTTCAATGAAATTTATGCCTTCTTCACCACTCGTCCATTTTCAGTGTTCGATTATACATCCCATGAATATATTCTATTATTCTTATCCATAAGTTTATGAGTATTTAAATATTCATTTTTTGATCTATCTTTTATGGGTTTCATTTTTCAAGAGTTACTAAATTTATAAAAAGTTTTGTCTCAATATTCCATCTTTTAGAAAAATGATATGATCATCATGTACTATGAATTAAAAAATATATTCAAATATTATATTTTTTGATCATTTTCAAGGAAAATTGATTTTAAATTTTTTTGGTGTTTTCAAGATTCTATTATATGTTCTCAAAGTGTTTAAAAATATATTTTAGAACATTTTCAAGCTATCTTTATAAATTTTAATATTGTTCTCTAAGAAATGGTTTTCAAAATAATTTGAAGATTTGTTTATAAGAATTAAAAAGTGTCTTCATAGAAATGATTTTCAGATGAAAAATCATGATTTCTTTATACATTTTTAATGTTTTTAAAAATAAATTGTTTTAAACAATTTTTAATATTTCTTTATAAGTTTCAATGTGTTATAAAAGAAATGGTTTTCAAAATGTTTTTCAGATTATTTTATAATTTTTCAAATTGTTTTCAAATAAAAGGTTTTCAAAACATTTTCTATATTTATTTATAAGTGTACACATTATTTACAATGAATTTTTCTTCAAAACATTATCTTTATTTCTTTATAATTTTTCATGTGTATTTTTAATGAAATGTTTTTTCCAAATGATTTATGTTTCCAAAATAAATTTTTAAGCAAGAATGGATATTTTCATTATGAAATATTTTTTAAAGGTATTTAAAAATTGTTTTCAATATAATATGACAAAAATTGAATTTACTCATTTAATTATAGGAAAATGATCCAAAATTACTATTTATATTATTTATTTATTGGTTTATGCATTTTTAGCATAATTTTTGTGACACCCATTTCTCTTCCATGTGTTATATGATTTTGAAACCTACTTCTTTTCATGGGTTATTATTTTCTTCAATGATTATGAAAATCATCTATTTTCTATAGGTTATGATGTAATTATATGATTATGATACAATTTCATTTCATGGGTTATAATATAATTTTTTTAAAACCCATCTCTTTTTATGGTTCATGATGTTATGAATGTTTTATTACGTTGTGTTACATGTATGAATGATTTTATTATATCTTGGGTGGGAACTATATATACCTCCAATGAAGTGGTTAAAGATGTATATCTCATGAGATAATATTGTAATCAAGTCTTCGAGCTTGAGCCACTATGGGAATATGGGAAAACCTAATCCCTTACAAGGAAAGTATTGTGACTGGCGATGGTGGTGTGTCCTACCCTATAGGTGTAGTCACCATGAAGATATATGTTGGGGAATCCTGATTCACCATGGGAATATAGGGAATCCAAATCCACTATGGGAAGATGGGAAACCTAATCAGTTAAAAGTATAGGACTACAATTGGGGGTATTGGTGTGCCCCACACAGTAGGTATAACCTCCATGAAGTTCCTTGATAAGTTCTAGCAATGTGTATTGACATTAAGGAATCATATTACAAGTTTATGTGTGTTACAAAATTCATTTTCTTACTCCTATGTTATGATTTCATGGATCATCTTTTGTTACATTATGATTCATTTCTTATGAGCTTCCAATATTAATTACTAGATTTATTCTTATGATCTTTGATTTGTGTGGTATGGAATCATACTACTATGACCATGTTTTTATACCCTTATACTAATTTTTATACTTAATTATCACCCTTTTATCCATTAATAAGCATCTTAGCTCACCAATTTTTATGTTTTCACCCCCATGATATGACGATATTTATTATGTATGATGTGTATGGGAGGGGTTTTAGTAATGAAGAACCTAGTGGGAGCTAACATATCTCACGTATGTACTAGTGTTTATGATTCCCTTTTTCCAAAGGCACTATACTAATAAAGTGTTTTGGAATATGTTTGAGTAATGTATTATGTTTTCTTAAAAAATTATGTAATGTATATATGAATTAATATTGGGTTGTTTTTTATGGTATTAGAGGAATAGTTTAGTTAAACATTGGAAATTAAGATGAGAAAAACATAGTGAGAATCCTAAGTGAATTCTTAATGATATGTCTAAAGATGAAGAAAAGTATTGGAAAGTATTCTATTATTTTGGTAAAGGATTGAATAAGTTTTTTCATATAAATTAATCTCTATCTGGATAGTACACATGGATTTTGTTTATGAAATGACATACCTATGTGTAACAACTCTTAAAAAGGTTTTTTAGGCATTACTCGAGAATAATATAGTACACAACAATGGGCCTTATTGTGAACTTTTTTTGACACTCCTGGGGGATATGTATTTGGAATTAATAAGTGCATCATGAACCATCATAAAGGATTTAAAAATATGTTGCATTTGAATAAACATGAATATACATGTGGTGTCATATATTAAACAAGGTTTAATAATTTCTATATCATGTAAGTGGTTTTCATGATTATGTAGTTCCTTACTATGAAAATTATTACTTACTCAGTGATTTCTAGTTTTATTCAAAGGATTGAACCCATAAGAACCATGTTAATGGTGATTGTGATGGAAAATGAAACAATTTTTCTCCTAATCATATGAATTCAATGTAAGTTGTAAAAAAACATCTTTCCTATGTTCACACATCTTGCTGAATCTATGAATCATGCAGATATTCTAAATGAGTAAAGGTGGGAAAAGGTTCTATTGATTCCTTCATAAGTAATTGTATACATTCTATCAGCGGGTCTTTTGATCCACCTGTTTCTTAACACTAGATCAGTAGCACTAAAAAATTATCTCTTTTCTTTGAATCATGAAAATATAATTCCTACTATTTATCAGTTAGAAGGTGAAGTAGGCCAGTGGTGGACTCTAATCAAGAATATAGGAAAGAAAGAACAAATGGAATCTATATATTGTAATGAGTTCAAGATCTAATTATTATATAATTATCTTCACCATGTCCATCTTACAAATATGTACAAAGGAGTTTCTTGAGTTAAATAAAAAGGTTAATAAACCAATTTTTACCTACGAGTATAATTTCACAAGACATGCATGGTACTCTTTTGGAATTATCATCCAAACTAAAAGAAAAGATGGAAGGTTCATGAGTGGTAAAAATATATGTGTCATAATGTATTTGGACATAAGAGACATTAGTATTTATGGAGATATTGTGCATTGTTCAATAAAAATTGAAATGAGGGTTGTACTTACATATCAATCTGATTGTTTTAACAAGAACAGGATGATGGATTTCAATGTAAAAACTAATGCCCATGAAGATAAAAATATGATCCTTAATTATTTCTTTAAGTGTCAAATGAAGTGTGGAGTGAATTTTATTATGGGGTATAATAGGTGATTTAATTATATAAGGTAAGGGCATAATTGAATTGATTGCCACATAGATGTGAAGATGTTGGCCAATTATAAAAATATAGGATAAGATTCTTTGAATGCTCCTCTCACCCTTCTGGGATTCATGTTTAAGGGGGACAAGAATTATGCCGGTCAATTCCCAAACCCAAGGGTTGGTGATGATGATCAGCATCAACAACTTCTTAAATTGGTGGACCAGGGGAAATTTCATGGGATCACTATTTCAGAGGAGGGTGTGATAATGATGTTTTTAAGGTATAATTACCATCTACACTATAAATACAATTTCATTATTTGATTTTTCATATTCCAAATCATTCATATTGAAATAATTATCTAAAGGTATTACTATTATACCCAAATAATTATATATGGAATTAACAATACAAAGCCCAATGTATATGATGATCTCATCTCAAGTCTATGATTCCTCTCTGATTGACATTTGTTGTAATGTAATTATTTAAAAACTTTTCATTTTTCGAATTGTTGAATTTGATGTCATATTATTCATCGATTTGATTTCTCTATATAAAAACCACATAAATTGTCTAGAAAATGAAGCTATGTTTGATAATTCAAATAAATCTATGATCATCTACCAAATATTAGGATAATTATGAACATATAGTGGTGATTATAACCAATATATGGGTCATAATTCCCATTCAGTTGGGCTGATTCTATCTAGTGGTTGGAGATAAAATAGACATCAATTATATGACTAATTTTTGGTCCTTTTTTGATGTCTTTCAAAAGGAACTTCCAAGGTTTAAACCAAAATGCGAAGTTGAGTTCTCGATATAGATCTTACCTGGTTCCATAACAAGTTCAATGAATCCATGTATAATTTCCTCTATTCAATTGTAGTAATTGAAGAATAAAACCCATGAAAATCATGGAAATAAATTCGTTAAATAAAATGTGCCACCATGTAGCATAATTATTCACTTCATGGAATGTATAGATAGATCAATGTGACTATGCATTGACTATCAGGATTTGGACAAGATCACGGTCAAGAAAAATTATCCTCTTCCTCATATTGATGGATTGTTTCATCACCTGTGCGGAGCTCAATAATTTTCCAAGATTCACCTTCATTTTGGATAACCTAAATTGATGATAAAGAAATAAGATATAACCATGATGACCTTACGTAGAAGGTAAGGACTCTATGAATATATAGTGAGGCCTTTTGGTATTACTCATTCCCCTTCTATTTTGTGGATATGATTAATGGATTATTTAGATATTTCATTGATGATTTTGTGTTATTATTTATAGATGATACTCTTATTTATAAAATGATAAAGTAATAGTATGAATACCAATTTAGGATAGTACTTAAGATGTAACAACCAAATTGTTTATCAATAAAAATTAAATTCATTTAATTGTAGTATAATCACATAATATTACATATAGAACCTAATACATACTTTATTAATTAAGAGTGAGTGAATGAAAATTTATCTCTAGAAGTTAAGGATTACATTCTGAGTAAATAGTAACGTGACTTTTAGAACAGTAATGTGAACCATATGAATAGTAAAATGAAAAATATAGTAGTAAGCCCACCAATAAAGTACAAATAACGTTTTTCCATCCTATATTTGACACTATGATATAATTATATCATAGTATAAGTAAATAAATATTTTTAAAATTATTAATAAAGTTTTAGTATTTTTGTATGCCTTGTATATTTTAATAAAAAATTATGATTAATTTAATAAATTATATGAAAATTTATTTTATGAAAATAAATTCATAAATTATTTTTAAGGTATTATGATCATAAGATAATTTTATGATACCTTAATAAACTTTTCAAAGTGATATAAAAGTTGTTTTAATTTTAAAATTAGTACCTTTCATAAAAATTATGATTATAATTAAAAAATAAATTTCAAATAAAAAAAATTATTTTCATAAAATTGAGTTCATGTTTTAATTCAAAACATCAAAAAATGGTTGGGTATATTTTTTGAATTCTTTCTTAAATACAAGAATTTTTATGAATAGTAAAATATGATAATTTACTATAAAAGCTAAAACATAAATTTTTGTATCATTATTGAGTTATGGATGATGTAAATGGACATCGGTTAAAAATCACATTCTTTTTTTACTATTTTGGTCTCCAGAATCAAGACTATTCATATTTGTTAGCAAATATATTAATCTATTGATTAAAATAACTGGAAACCCCTCCTCTCCTCCACTATAAATACCATACCCTTGTATATATTCTCTTCACTCCACTCAAGCCTAGTTCCTAGTCTAAATTCTACTAACATCACTCCGTATTCCTTATCCCACATCTATAATCCCTTGGTCTCTTCCAAAGATCATATTTTCAACCCTATAGAGGTTCCCAGGGAAGATATATTCAAGAGGTAAGTTCCTCTTTTCATTTTTTATTTTCTTTGAACTTCCTTTATTTAGTTTTCATTCCTCACCTACTTTCATCCAAATGTTAAGAGAACTCAATTACCATACATGTATTTGAATTTTTTTATGATAATTTCATATTTCATCATAATATTTCATTTCCCCACCTTTTATAGAAGAAATTAAAACACCATCAGAGATGTGTTAATTTATCACATTCACAGACGATGGGATTTCAATTATTATTATCATCTTCAATTCTGGCCATGAAACCATTCTGATGGTTAAAACAGACTATAATATATGTATTATGACCAATTTAAGGTTCCATAATCTTTTATATTCTTGATATTAATTTATAATGAAAATAGTGTTCAAGGGGATCAAAAACCGCCAATTATCCTAAACAGTTATCAGTAATGTTTTATATTATGTTATATCTTCACTCAGAAAAAAAATGAATTATATAACCTTTTAATAATTTGAATTTTTAATAATAAAATTAAACATAAAATTTTAACAACCATTATCATCTTACATGTTTATTATTACATGTATATAAGAAAACCAATCATGAAAACCAAGGAAACAAATGCTCCCAAACAATGAAATTGAACATCTTAACCCATAAAAATGTCATGAATGAACATAATAAGGTCATAACAAATCAATTAAATAACTAAGAGGTTATATAAATATTAATTAATCAACGTAATTTGGTTATCCATGACATTAAGGTCATGTGAAAGACACCATCGGACATAAGTTAAAGGATTACGCCCGAACCTCCATTATTCCTTCGGGTTGCTCAATTTTTCTTCTTAAAAAACAAAGTTATCTGTTATTTTTATTTAAATATTCTAAATTTTGTGTACATGCTCAAAAATCATGTATAAAGTTCCATACATCATTATATTGTAGAGATATACAAGTTTTTAAGTGGTTCCCTCCTTAATACTTCATGATAAGAAAACTCGTTTAAAGGAACATCTTGAAGTTATACCCAATTTGAAGGGGACTGTATAATCAGTTTTAAACAACAATTATTTTTATAAATCCACTATTTTAATTATGAAAACATTCTCGGTTCACTTTTGGTTTTATATAAAAGAATATTCCCTTTTTTATTTTAATTGATCATTGATATTTTCCTTAAACTGAACTAAAATGTTTTAATTATAATGTTTTGTAAATTCTGTTTTTGAATGCTATCACATAATATTAACATCACATGTCATGATATATGCCTATTATACCTTAAGAAAATCCATGAATGATATAATTCCTTTCCTTCATGGATTAATTTATGATACTCTAATTTTCTATCCTTTATGACATGATTATGATACCCAATTATTTACACTAATAACCCTTTTATTTATATATGATTGATTATAAATGCTTCTCTATGTAGAAATCATATTCATGAACCTGTTATGATGAGTATGACCAGATAGTTCTCTAATATATTGCATAATGTTTAGACTAATGAGATGTTATGTGCAATGGTCTTTGAAGTTAGCCTTGACTCATTCTATCATGTGCAAAGGTCCTCCTTATTAACCGTGAATTATGCTACTCTATTTAAAACGAGCCATGAATCATGGTAAAGGCATGTTTTTTGTTTCTTACACTTTACTATTAATCATTTTTTATCAAATCCCATGATTATATGTCATAATTCTATATGTTCCATGTCTTTTTATATCATTATGTCAGGCCTTATAACCTATGTGCTAAGGCTTTATTCTTATGTTTATCGCTATAATAGGATCTTTATCTCATACCTTTGTTCATGTTATCCATAATATATCTTGGGAATATGTATGATCATAATGGATGTTGGGATATCTTTATGAATATTATTAAAATAAATTTTTTATTTAGTCCCACGTATTCAGTTTTATGTGCCTATTATTCCAAGAAACTATACATTATGATCCTTGGATTTTAATATGATGTTTTAAAATTCTTAATACTATTTAATGATATGTGTAAAAGTCTATGGTTTTCATTGTTGGTATCAGATAAAGGTCATAAAATTCTTGGATATTCGGAATAGAGCACTTTAATAAGAACCTTAGGGATGAGACTAAGTATAATAAAACATCTATAAATGTTGGTATGTATAAAGTATGTTATTTTTAGTGAAAATAAATCTCTATCTAGATATGAACAAGTGGATGTGGCTCTCAAATATATGTATCATGGGGTAAAATCGGGAAACACTACTTTGAGATAGACCCAAATGGGAACGGGTGCATGACAACGGGCCTTAATGCACTCCTGGTTTGACACTAACGGGGGATATACATTGATAAATTCATAAGAAAAGTATGATCCATTATTAATGGTGAAAAATAAGACCAAAGAATATATGATAGGAAATAGTTTATAGATCTCCTATGTTTAAGCATAGGAAATCACAAGATTGGATATACTTTTCCATTATGATTTTTTATTTTTTTGTTTAATGTTTCATTTTTTATGATTACTAGCTATGTATTTAATCCAATTAATTTTACATTATTTATAATTAATTAATGGTAGGAAATAAGAGAACACCTTCCAACAGTCAATGTGATAATAAATGTGATGATTTCCTTAATGGTGTGTCTCATATGACGGGAATAAGGGATCAAAAAATTATGACAGTACTTGGTCAGCTGGCTCAAGTTATGGACAATAACTTGAATCATGTATAATTTTCTACTCATACATGTAAAGGTCAAGTTTTCATCAAATAATTCATGAGAAAAGGCCTCTCATGTTCAGTGGATCTTCTAATCCCCTCCTTGCAGAATAGGGGAATAACACCATTGAAAAGATATTCTCTATACTCCAGTGCTTGGAACTAAAGAAATTCATACTGTAGTTCTGTCATATTGATGGGGAAGCTGATTAGTGGTGGACACCAATCATGAATAAAAAGTACCATGAGGAAATTGATTCCATGGAATGGGAGAAATTCAAAATAAATAAATAAATATTTCCCCGGAACTCTTTTTCTTAAGATGGAAAGAGAGATACTCAAATATAATCAGAAATAATATGACTCCATCATGGAGTATGAAGCCAATATCCCAAGGATTGAATGATAAACCATTTGATTTGTCATGAACACTGAAAGAAATATGAATTTCTTCTTTAGGGGACTAAATCTGAGTCTAGGAAAAGTGTTAGTGATTTAGGAATTTGACAATTATGAAGATATTTTCTATTGTGACCTCAAGGATGAAAAGTTGATCGAAGAAACTCAATTTTCTCATGGTCCCACTGAAGAAAAAGAATATAATAAAGTCTAATATGGGTGGTTTGGAAAATAAATCTTATAATGGAAAGAAGATCTAACATCACACATGTCAAAATTCAGGGAAGAAGTATCCTGGGAATTGTCTAATGGGAACCAATAATTGCTTCAAATGTCAAATAATGGGCCATCTAGCTAAAAAAAGCCAAGGGAATATGAATAATCCCACTAATATGGAATAATAAATTATGGTTTATATCAACACTCAGTATGTAGTGATGTGTTAAAACTACAAGAAACATGGAGATAATGCAAACAATTTCCCTAATCCAAGGGTTGTCAGAGGAAATCAACAACCACCTCCACTGCAACATGGAAGGTCTTATTCTATAACTACTACTAAGGAGGAGCTGGGAAATGGTGTGGAGATAGGTATTCTAGTTATTCATTCAATAATATAGAACATACTATTTTTTTGGTTCAATGAATTATTTCATATATTTTTTCTTTCTTCAATGAATTGTTAGGTCTTCCTCCTAACCAAGAGGTTCAGTTCTCAATTGAACATTTTATTAGATATCCAAGTATATCTATGAAACCCTATAGAATGGCCATCATATATTTGGATGAGTAGAAGAAGAAGTTATATGAGAATCTAGACAAGGATTTTATATTCCCAAGTGCTTCACCTTGGGGTGCACAAGTCCTCTTTGTCAAGAAGAAGGATGGTTCAATGCTCCTTTATATTGATTATTACGATCTCAATAAATTAAAAGTAATGAACAAGTATCCCATTCCTTAGATAGGGGATTTGTTGGAATAGAATCATCGGGATAGTTATTTATCTAAGGTGGAATTTTTTTCTGGATATCAACAATTCGAGGTGAAGAATGAAGATATTCCCAAAAAATCCTTCTGAAAAAGGTATGTACACTTTGAGCATATAGTTATTCCATTTTTACTCACTAATTATCCATCAATATTCATGGATTTAATGAATTGTTTCGTTAGATAGTACATCACAAAATTTGTGTCAGTCTTTATCAATGATATTATAATATATTATAAGAGCAATGATGAACATGAAGACCATTTGAATATAGTGCTAATGACATTGAGAATAGATATGATTTATAAAAAGTACAGTAAATGTGATTTCTGGATAGAGAAAGTATCATTCTTATGGAATGTTATCACTAGAAAGGTAATATCTCTAGATGCTTCCAAGACAATAGCAATTAAAGAGTGGCCTAGGATAGCATCTATAACAGAGATCCTCATATTTTGGGTCTAGTTACGTATTATTGAGGATTTGTAAAGAACATATCATGATTTTAAAACCCAATGACAAAAGATTACATGTATGGCAGTGAAGTTCATTTATACTCAAGAATGTGAGGAAATATTTAAGGAGCTAAAAAAAGAGGCTTATCGCTACACCAGTACTCACACTACTGATATTTGGATAACTCTTTGAGGAGTAAATTGATGTTTCAAATAATGTATTAGGTTGTTTTTTAATGAAATATTATAAAATTATAGGCTATTCCTTATGGAAGATAAAATCCATGAGAAAAACTGTCTTACGCATGATCTGGAGTTTCCAGAAGTGATCTTTGTGTTGAAAATCTGGCGGTATTATATCTATGGGGAGAAGTGTGGGGTATATATTGATCACAAGATTTTGGAATATATATTCACACATAAGGAGCTTAATATACTCAAGTTATTATGGTTAGATCTCAAAAAGTTTATTACTTCTCAATCCACAACCGTCTAGGTGAGGAAAATAAGGTCGTGGATGCTCTAAGTAAAAAAGAGTTCTTGTATCTTTTTCAATGATAAGAGTTGACAAGGATTCAATATTATTAGATTTGCAGAGGATAGACATGTGAATCATTAAGGGGTAACATCATCAATCATTTATCAAATGGATTATCAACCATCCCTTATAGAGAAAATAATAGATTCTCAAAAAAAGATGTGGAAATTCTAAAAATGGTGGAAGCTATTTGAAATTGGACATCCTCTGAGTTCAAGATTGCTGAGGAAGGAGTTGTAAGATTTTGGTCAAAATTATGCATACCCTATGACCCAGATAAAAATAAGGTTCTTTATAATAATTCACACCTCTTGACCTTCTCTATTCATCTAAGGAACAAAAATATGTATCTTGATCTTTGAGTGAAAATATGATGGGACATTATGAATAAGTAGATTTCTAAATATATATCAAGGTGACTAGAATGTCAAAAAGTGAAGGCTGAAAGAAAATAGTCTAATGGGATGATGAAACCTCTATATATTCCAACATGATAGTGGGAGAACATTAACATGGACATTTTCTTTGGAATTCTAATGAAATCTAAAGGAAAAAATGTTATATGGGTCATTATGGTTCATCTTACAAAGACATATCTCTTTATCTCAATTCGAGAGGACTTCTCATTGTATGAAATTTCATGGATATATATAAAATATGTGGTAAGGATGCATGTATTACCACTATATATTGTATCTAATAGATAATAGAGATTCACATCGTTGTTTTGGAAAAGTTTATAGCAGCTCTAATCACCGAACTGATCTTCTGTATGTCATATCATTGTCAAACTGATAGCCAATCAGAGTGAACTATTCAAACATTGGAATATATGTTGAGATAAAGTTCTAAGGACATCAAAGGAGGATGGGACCAACAACTTCCACTAGTCAAATTCTCTTACAATAATATTTTCCACTTCAACATCTAAATGGTACCTTGTGAATCCCTTTATGGGAAAATGTACAGAACACCAGCATATTTGGATGAAGTCAGTGAGAGTAAGATACTAGGACCTGAAATGGTTGATCAAATGGTGGAGAAAGTGAAAACCATTCATCAACACATCAAGGCGGCATAAATCTAATAGAAAATTTGTACAGAAAATTTTCGATTGGACATTATTTTCAAAGTTATTGACATGGTATTTCTCCGCATATCCCTATGGAAGAAGGTCATGAGGTTTGGTAAAAAAAATGAAATCTATGTCCCAAGTACATAGTCCCCTGGAAGATTCTTAATAATGATGGAACTATGTCATATCTACTATCACTTACACCTAACATTTCTAATATACATGATTCCTTCCATGTATACCCCTTAGTGAAGTACATACAAGATCATTCACATGTACTTTCTTCAGATGTTGTAGAGTTGATGAATGGTCATTCTTATGAGGAGAAGCCAGTGAAGATATTTAAATGTTGAGATAATTTTCTATGAAAAAAATACTCCAGAAAAAGTTAAAGTACTATGATGAAACCATAAATACAAAAAAAAACATTGGAACTAGAGGAATCAATGATGGAAATGTACCCACACCTATTTATGACTAGGAATATAAAACGAAAATTTGAGGGTGAAATTTCATAATGGGGGACGAACTCAACAACACAATTTTTTATCAATAAAAAGTAAATTCCAATAATTATAGCATAAAAACATTATATTACATAAATAACACAATAAAGACCTTATAAATTAAGAGTTAGTGAAATAAATGGTATCTCTAGAAGTTAAGAAACAAATACCGATGAAATAATAACTTAACATTAAAATAGAAATATGACCATTCTGAATAATAAATCGGCCAATGTAATAGTAACCCCACCAATTAATGTATAAATAATATTTATCCATCTTATATGTCACACAATGATATAATTATATCATATTATAAGTGACTATTTTTTAGAAAATTTTATTAATAAATTGTTGGTATTTTTTAAGTCAAGTATATTTAATTAAAATTTTATGATTTATTTAATAAATTAAAATAAAAATTATTTTAATAAAATGAATTTTTAAATTATTGTTTTTATGTATCATGATCATAAGATAATTTTATGAGATATTAAATAATTTTTTAATGTGCAAGAAAAGCATTTTTTATTTTAAAATTCGTATTTTTCAAGTAAATTATGATTTAAAAAATTAAATTTCACATATTTAGAAAATTATTTAAATAAAATTTAGTTAATTTCTGAATTATACTCATTGAAAAATGGTTAGGGTTAAATTTTTGGATTTTTATGAAATAATTTAATTTTTGAGAAATAATATAACATGATAATTAACAATTAATGCTAAAACCTGATGTTTTGCATCTTGATTGAGTCATGGATGATGTAAATTTCTCTAGGTTCAAAATTACTTGCTATATTTAATTTTTTTGTCTCAATAATCATGAATATTCATATTTTTGAGTAAAAATACCAATCTAATTATTAAAATAATGGGAAACCCCTCATCTCCTACACTATATATACCACCCCTCTTTACCAATTTTCTTCACTCCTCTGAAGCCTTGTGCCAGGTCTAAATTCTTTTCAATTATCTAACTAATACCTCTCCCATGTTCACCAGCCCTTTATATTTTCCAATGTCCAAATCCTCTCTCCTAAAGAGGTTCTCAAGAAGATATATTCAAGAGGTAAATTCCACTTTTCATTCATTTTATTTTCATTCAAGTTCCTTTCTTTCTTTTCCATTCCGCACATCCTTTCATCCAAATGTCATACTAACTCCAATACCATACACTCACTGGATTATTTTTATGACAATGTAATAATTCATCTTCACTTATCATTTTCCTTCTTTTTATACTAGAAATGAAAACTCCATCTGATATGTGTTAATTTATCACATTCAAGGACGCCGGATTTTCAATTACTTTTACCATCTTCAATTATAGTCATGAAACTATTTTTATGGTTTAAATAAACTATAATATATGTATTAATTATAATTTATCTTTCTGGAATCTTTTGTACATATTATATCAATTTATAAATTAAAATGTGTTCGATGTGATCAATAACCGCCAATTAACAGAAATGGTTATCATTAATGTTTTATATAAAGATTCTTCTTCAATACAAATAAACAAATGAATTTTATAACCTTATAATCTTGTGGATTTTCAATAATAATATAAAACCTAAATTTGGGGAAACCATTATCATCGTACATGTTTATCATTACATATATGTAAGTAAACCAATCATGAAAACCATGGAAACAAATGCTCCCACACAAAGAAATTGAACCTCTTAAACCATAAAAAGGTCATGAATGATCATAATAAGGTTATACTAATATATTAAATGAATAATAGGTTTCTCAAATAATAATTAATGAATATAATTTTGATATACAAGACATTAAGATCTTGTAATGGACACCATCAGACTTAATATAAGAGATTCTACCCGAACCTCAATCATTATTTTGGGTCCCTCTATGTTTATTTTTACCAAATGAAGTTTTCTTTACATTTTATGTAGATCTTATAAATTATTGGAAAATTATACAAATTCATGTATCAAGATCCAATTATCATTGTCGTTTGGGTATATACATGTTTTTAAGGGGTTCCCTCCTTAATACTTCCCGATAATCATACCCGTTAAATGGAACTTTCGTAATACATACCCAATTTCAAGTGCACACTATAATATATTTTAATTAAATTTTTTTAATAACTGCACTATTTTTATTATAAAAACATTATTGGTTCACTTTTTGTTTCATATAATATATTATTCCATTTTCTATTTTAACGGATCCTTGATTTTTTCATTAAACCACACTAAAATGTTTTAATTATAATGTTTCTTAAATTCTCTTTTTGAATGTTATCACTTAAAATTGACATCACATATCATGATATATGCTTATTATACCTTACGAATTTTCATACATGATCTAATTTATTTCCCTCATAGATTCTTTTACGATACACCCATTGGTTATTCTTTATAACATGATTATGATACCCAATTCTTTCTATGGGTAACCCTTATGTTTAGGTATGATTAGTATGTATGATTATATATGTATAAAATATATTCATGAAAATTTTATGATTGGTGAACCTAGATATAGATCTAATGAATTGGGTAATTTCTAGTCTCATGAGATGTTATGTGTAATGGTTCTAAGAACCCAGTTCTTACATAGAGGCACAGTTTATTTTCATCTTGTTCCTTTGAGTTGTTTATGAGAAAACAGGGGGAAACTAGACAATACTAGAAACATATTATCCCACAGCATGACTTAGATTTATACTCCATGTACTCCTTTATACTCCCCTTACAGGCTGGCCGTGGATGATGGGAAAACATGGTGTGTAGTCATGTTGACAATAAAAAGAGTAAAACCAAACTACACACCATGTACATCCTAGTACACACCTTGTAGTCATGTCGGCAGGCCCTAGAATGTAATTCAGTGGATTTAAGCCACCAAATGACTATTTAAATTATATATATGTCATTTATATGGGATTACATGCTTTTTATTTTATGCTTTTCTCATAAAACTAACAATGCCCTAATTCATCTATCATTTGTATAAAAGGCTCGCTGGGTGGATGAACAAGAAGAGTCAGGAATGATTCCCTATCCTGTTTCATCATCTGGAATCTGATTCAAACAACATTAGATCCGTTGGAATCCTTTTGATGAGTGATCGATTACTCTTGATCCGTTCTTGGTGATTTTTGTTCATGTTTGGTTTATTTATTTTTGAGTGATTATCCTTTTTTATAGATCTCTATAGTTCTATCTTGAATTATATATTGATGATGGACGAGGAGATTCATACTATGACGTGGTAGGTGGTCTCGTGCCTCTTACTAATTCCTGAGATGTCTATACGTGTATTTGTGCTACGCGCCCAGGATTAGAGTGTCTCCTTGAAAGGAAATTGACTCTTATTATTACCTACTGTTGTTATGGTAATTAAATCATTGAATTAAAGTTAGTTAGTCTTTGCTGCATGATTAACGGACACCCCATGGGTGAATTTCCCTAAGATAATTGTTGTTCAGCCATTTTTGGCTGATGATGTTGATTGAAATGAATCCATTCCCTTTTTATGGTCATTTAAAATGATCATGGTTGTTAAATGAAATTTTAATTACAATAAAATTGTAAGCATTTTGGTTATGGATTAGAGATTGTGTTTTCACCTATGCCCATGTTATGGTTAGGTGTTTTAGGCAGTTTGGAATGATCTATTGAATTTTAATGATTAAATTGTATATTGAAATTGGAGATACATGGGTTCAGTTTAGAACACCATGAATAGACTCGCATGACTGTTGTACCATGCTCCTTAGGTAACACATGGGCTCAACATAGAACACCATGGAAGAACATGCGAGTTTTTGTTTTGTATGTAATTAGGGATACTTGGTCTCCCTAGCTGGACCACTGAGAATGGAAAAGACTTACATGATCTTATATTAAACTTTGGGTGACACATGGGTTCAGATTAGAACCCCATGGGCAAAATAAAGAGTTTTTGTTTTATATTACATTAGTAACACTTGGTCTCCCGAGTAAGACCACCATGTACAGACTAACCTAACTTGAACATATACTAATATCAAGAGTGATACTCAGGGATCCCATGTAAGACTACTGATAACAGACTTGTAGGATGTCAGTAGAATTTCACCTGGAGTGATACTTGAATTCCAGCTTAGAAATCTCAAGAACGGACTCAGGTTTTATTTAATAAGTTGAATGGAATGAATTTTTACATGTATACCAAGCCAAAGAACAATCTTGAATTTAGTCTTCCCTTAGATGATTATAAGGTCTTATAAGACTTTTGTTATGATAACTTTTCTGTAGGGGAATTTCAGGCCTAGGAAAATTCTAAGACTCAAAAACTTCATATAATTGGATTTCTAATAAACTCTATAAATGAATTTTAGTACTTGTGGGATTTTTTAGTTTCGAATAAATCCTAGTTTACTACTTTTCCATTGTACACTATTACTTCAAATACTCACTGATAGATTGACACCAACCTTATGTGGTTGCATACTATGATTTATTTCTCACACAATGTTTGGGTTTGGTTTTTGGGCCTAAAGAGACTCTATTGTTAAAGGTGTTGATAGGGTAAAGGGCCATTCTATATGTACTTGATTGCTTCTTAGGAGAAGGATAACATGGGACAAAGGTAAGTCTTATGATGATGATGAGTTTCATTTTGTGTTAACATACATTGGTTTTGTATTGAACTTGATTGTAGTGTATCTAGTTTTTCACTATTTTATTAGTTCATGTGACATGCTATATCATTTTGATATTACATGCTTATTAGTTATTTTTATCTTTCAGAATTCCATTGGTCACTTTAGTTTCATGTTGTTTATTACTTCTTCTATTGTTATTTTTTATTTTGTTGTGTCACACTTTACTAATGAGGGAATAGTTTCTCCACTATCACACCTTAGGAAATCATTGCTAGTCGGCTACCTCTGGCATTTGGGGAAATTCCATTGAGTTCATGTGTCTATCCAGGTATGGGTCACCAGTTGAGTGAATATCAACTACGGGACATTAAAAATTGGTATCAAGGGTTCCTTTTCTACCTCACCACACTATTTGGAGCCAATATATTGGTATCAATAAGAATAAGTAGTTGGTAATATGTTGTGATCAGGAGTAGCTAACCCATGTACATGGAAAATCCAAGTTACCTCAAAATTTTCTATTTTCCTGGTTTTTCAATTGTTATAGTTGATTTTATTTCACTGTTTGGTGATTCACTCTAATATCAAAGTTATTATTGATATCATTGTGGTTATATTTATATTTAAACTCATCGAGATGTCGGTATTCCATTTCACGCATCATATATTCACTTTTTCGATATCACATTATATGCATACTTTCTATGCCATTTAGGGAGAATTATTGATTGCTTGCTATTATGATAGATTTTATGCTAGAGATGTATGTTTTTGTGATAGACCTTGTAATATATGCATGATATTATGATAGGTTTATAGGTACATGATATGGTTCAAATTGGATGGATGCCAAAATTTTATCTATTAGGTGTATAGGCCCTCTTGGATCAGAATTTTTTGGATTATGTTTCATCCGTTTTTATAGAATTGTATCATGATATGTCCTTATTGGGTGCCAAAATTTGATTTTTGGGGAGTATGGACCCTCACAGATCACGATTTGTCATCCTATTGGTTGTTTTTTCTACATAATAAAAGTTTTCTCGGAAATCTCGATCTTCTGTATAAAAAAATAGTATACATGACATGTATTTTAACCTAACATGCCTTGTGTTCTTCCTATTTGTGGAAGATTATGTTCCATGTTTTAAGATTTACATATCATGTAACACATGTACATGATGTGTAATTAAAGACCATGTGTCCATCCGTGTGAGTAAGTACATAGAGTGATGGGTTTCACGAGTACATTGCCAGGTACTTTTGGTACATGCTGTGTGGGGTTACTCAGGAAAAACCCTTCTGGAAATAGTCATGTAGGAGTACATGGCCAGTAGGGAGACTTGGGTACATGCTATATACTAGTCTAAACACACCATGTACCTAGGTTTGATACTATCCTAGGTTAGAAATACTACACGAGCATGTAAAGACTTAAGGGAACACGCTCGGTATGAGTTTTCCATGCCCCGTAGTACCTTTTTTCTAAATTATGATGGTGTTTTCCTATTTTGATTCAGCACACTTGAATGGAAAACCATTAAAATGATCTCAAACTGAGACGTATGCTTGACCATTCAAAGGCTGGATGCCACGACGACCTCAATTTGTACACTAGGAAAGAGGCAATGATCATACCACAAAGTTGGTAGTCTATGGTCTACTAGTGGATCCTCTAGAGGTTCCTGTCATGGAACCAGTAGTTATACTGGATGCAGGTGAAGATGCATAGTTTTTTGAGGGTTTTATGAGGTTTATACAAACGTTTTAGAGAGAACTATAGCCTGCCACATCTATCATAGAGATGATACTAGTTCTCCAGAAGTATCGACCTCCTACATTCTCAGTGGATGGAAGACCACAGGATGCATAATTATGGGTAGAGGTTGTTCTTTCAATCCTCTAGGACATGGAGACACCTATTGATAGGAGGTTCAATCTTTCAATGTATTTGATGTGTGATTCTTCCAAGATATGGTGTGATGTTATCACTCAGGTAGGGCGTCATTAGGATATGATATGGGAATACATTCAGGTGGCCTTATGTAATTATTATTTTCCCACAACGCTGAGGGATGACTGATCCCAGGAGTTCACGAACCTAGAATATGGAACACTATAAGTTATGGATTATTCTTCATAGTTTACAGAACATTAGTGATTCACCCTATTCTAATGGGTGACGAAGTATCAAAATCTAGACTATTTGAGCATGGTATCATGCTTGGAATTTGATCACTGTTGAAATTATTTAGGTTTCCATTTATCATTTCTATCATGAATCAAGCATTAATAACATTTGAAATTTGTGGGAAGCTAGTGGTGTAAGCTAGGGCGGCTCTGCACTGATTTATAGTATTGTATTAACTGAAAATAAAAAGCGTCATCTTATAGTTCTCTCTCGGTGATAGTAATAGTCAGACCATTTATTCAAATAATCTGGTGAGGTGCAACTAGTGCGGTAGGCCATGGAATACAAGTACTTAGTGCATGAAGGACCCAGTTGAGTGTTGTGATTGTAGAAAATGGGCCATCTACAACACTTCTGCAGGACGTTTCAACCAGTGTCTAGTGAGAGGGGATTTTCATTGACTCCACATTCTGGATCAGGGTCTGTAAATTCTCCTAAGATAAGAAACTAGAGTTTGTTAGGGATTTTAGGCTGAGGTAGTGGTTATGGTCATGGTAGCCAACCCAAGGAAATCAGAGACTTCGGGGCAGGTCATCTAAGGGTAGTCAAGCTATGTCATATTGAAACAGTACAGGCCAGACATATACCATGCAACAGACTGAACATGATCATGATCCCAGACCATCTACTTTTAGACGTACTATTCGAGTCACATCTTTTCTACCTATCTCTCTTTTTGGATAGAGGTTCTTCATATAGTTTCATATCAAATTCGGTTGTAGAGATCATTAGGCTCTATATCATTACTACTAATGACTTTATGAAACTAGACACTCCATTAGGGACAATGATGGTAGGTGTGCATCATTGTATGGAGTTCCACCTTGAGGTTGGTGTGTGTCACTTCTTATTGGACCTCTATATCATGGAAATGAAAGGATTTTAAGCCACACTTGTAATGGACTGTTTGGTCTCCTTTTAGGACATTATTGAATGCTATCACCGCGGGGTGAGTTTCACATCGTCCAAGGGTGGTTATATTCTACACAAGGGTGAATGGGATGTCCAAGCAAGCAAATATAGACCCGAGCATCTTTTATTGGGTGGTATGATACCCTAGATTACAATTTGATATTTGGATGATTAGGGAATATGTCTAAAAAATATTCCTCTTATGTTTGAACGTTTTAGGGATGTTTTACAAAATTAATTCTCATGTTTACCTCTGGTTAGAGAGGTGGAGTTCACTATAGAGCTAGTGCTAGGACCTACACCAGTATCCATTCCTCCTTTCAGGATTGATATGATGGAGTTGAAAGAGCTCTAGAGGCAGTTTGGAAGATCTAGATGCTATGGATTTTATCTGACCCGGTACATCTCCTTGGGGTTCACTGGTCATTTTCATGAAAAAGGAAGATTATACCCTTAGACTATGCATGAACTATTTGAAACTGAACCCGTTACCGGTTAAAAACTGATATCCCTTACCATGGATATATAACCTGTTGGATCAGTTTTGAGGAGATCGAGTGTTCAAAAAAATTGATATACGGTCACAATATCATCGAGGTACGTGTTCTACTGGCATACATACATCATACATCCTTTCATAGAAATTATGGTCTTTATGAGTACCTCATTATTCCGTTTGGTCTCACAAATGCGCCAATAGTTTTTATAGTGGTAATGAACCAAGTGTTTCATCCTTTACTAGATTCTTTTTTTGCATTTTTTCATGGGCGATATCTTGGTGTATTCTCTCAATCAACACGACCATGCCAAACACCTTGATATTTTTTTGAAAACCCTTTGAGGGAATCTGTTATATGCTGATCGTGCAAAATGACACTTCTGGTTGGATCTGATTGACTTCTGGGGTCACGTCATCTCAGAGACAGAACTTATCATGCATGGTAGTCCTACTGATGGGATTGAAAATAATGAATGTTTTTTGTGGGGTCAGATTCTTGTAAGACAGCCTTTCAGGAGCTGAAAGGGTGTTTTACATTAGTGCCAATAATAATATTTTCATATTCGTGCAATAGTTACACCGTAAATAGTGATTCATCATTTATTGGTCTTGGAGTAGTGCTTATGCAGAGGGTCAATTTCTTGCGTATGTGTCTTAGTAGCATAGAAAATATGAGAGGAATTTCCCAATACAAGATATCAAGTTATCTAAAGTTGTTCATGCTTTGTGCTGTTGGGGACATTATTTATTAGGAGAGCATTTTGTAGTTTACACGGACAAAAACATCTCAAATACATCATTACACAACATTAATTGAATTTGAGATTGTGAAGGTGGGTGGAATAACATCAGTAATTCAAATTTGAGCATGCCTATATGCATGGGAAAGCTAATGTAGTTGTCTATGCAATGAGTAGGATGACTCTGATACAGGCAGTGAAAAAGGCCTTTAGTGAATGGCATCTTATGATGTTGTTCCTAGATATGCATCTAGTGTTTCATGAAAAAGAAGGACAAAATTTTCTTTCATATTTTTTTATTACCTATACCCTACTAGATAGAGTGGGGATGAGGAATCTATAATATTTTCAAGGCCTAGTTATATAGGAGAGTGTGGAAGGTGAGGACCATCCTTTTTGTTTGAGAGTATGTAATGATGAGATCTTGCATATCCATGGATAGGTTTGGGTTCCATGGGACATCTGTGACGAGATGATATAGTATTTTCATGTCTATATATAGGCAGTTCATCCTGGTGTCACCTAAATGTATGGGTATTTACATCGGTGTTATTGGTGGTCAGGTATGAAGAGTGACGTATCCGGTTTGGTCATGATGTGATCCACCTATTAGTAGGTGAAGGTAGAACACCAATGACCAGTGGTACTTTTATAACAGTTACCTATTCTTGACTAGAAATGGATTGATTTTACAATTAATTTTTTTTCAAAGTTTACTGAGATCTCCTTGATGAAATGATGTTTTATGGGTTGTTGTTGATAGGTACATGAAGGTTTCACATTTCAATCTGATCAAGGAAATCATCACTATTGTTGAACATGGGAGGTTGAACATCTGTGATATTGTACGACTTCAGGGGGTCCTACATTCTATCATTTCAGATAGGGACATCTGCATTACTTCTCGTTTCTAGCAAGGGTTACAGAGTGCATTAGGTACATAGGTGATTCTAAGAATAGCTTACCACCTCCAGATAAATTTGCTGTCATAGTGAATGATTTAGGGGCTAGAGGAAATGCTTCGGGCATCTGTACTAGATTTTGGGGGTTCTTTGGAGATACACATACACCTGGTTGAGTTTTCCTATAATAATAGCTTTCGGGATACTATTAAGATGGATCTATATGAGGATTTTTACAGTAAATCATGTTGACCACCCTTTATTGGTTTGAGGTAGGAAAGGCAGCTATGCTGGGACCTCGTCTTTTCCAGGAGACCACTGAGCATGTTCGTTTTTTTCTAGAGAGGATGGCTAATATGCAGTCTTGTAAGAAATCAAATATTGATCGTTGGAGACAACCATTGGGGTTCGAGGTTGTGGATCAAGTTTTCATTCATGTCGCACAGAGGGTAGAAACAAGGGGATTATAAGATAGGGTAATCCTTCATCGAGGAATGTCAGTTCATTCAAGATTATGGAGATAGTCAAACTGCTTTCCAATCGGTTACAGTTTCCTCATAGGTACCAAGCCATGCATGTCATCTTCCACATATCTCAATTACTCTACAATCACTCAGAGCCATCTCACGTTCTTCTTCTCGAGGAGGTTGAGCTTCATGTTGATTCATCCTTTGAGAAGAATCTAATTCATGTAGTAGAAAGGAGCATAAAGGTTCATCGAGGCTGGTTAGTTCCACTTGTATGGGTGTTATGGAAGCACATATGAGTACAGGATGATACTTGGGAGTGGAAGGACAACCTACAAGCTCAATGGCCGGAGTTATTCTCAGATATTTCTTCACCACCATTGGAAGGGAAATTTGTGGATGAATTGATTTAACGGGGTGTTTTTAAAATATCGCTTCTTACATGGAGGTACTGTTTCTTTCCTTCTTATTCTTTGAGTTGTTTTTGAGAAAACAGGGGAAAACAAGACAAGTACTAGAATCATATTATCCGACATCTTAACATAGGGTTACACACCATTTTATCATATGTACACACAATGTAGGTTGGTCCTGTATGATTGGAATACATGGTGTTGAGTCATGTCAGAAATAAAAGAGTAAAAACCAACTACACACCGTGTAGATCCTATTACATTCCATGTAGTCATGTCAACTGGCCCTAGAAAGTATGTCGGCGGATTTCAGCCCCCAAATAAATTGGTAAATGATATTCAGAATGTGTATATAGACTTAAACAACATTTACTTTATGTTTTTTTCTTAAAATGGGCAGTAGCCTCGTTCTTCGGTAATTTGGACAGAATCCATGTTGGGTGGATGAACAACCAGTGCCATGACTGATTCCTTCCCTTATTTCATCATACAAAATCCAATTTGAACATCATCCTATCCATTGGAATACTCTTGGTGAGTTCTCAATTACCCTTGAGCAGTTAATGGTGTTTTTTATCGACTATGTTATTTAAGGTTGAGTGATTATCCCTGTTTAAAATATCAATATTGTTCTAGCTTGAATTTGAAGTTGAGGCTAGATGAAGAGAGTCATAATAGGATGTGGTAGGTTGTCTTGGGCCTCTCATTAATTTTCTAGATTTTTATATGTGTCATTGTGTCATGCTCCCATGTTTAGGGTGCCTCTTCTAAAGGAAATTTCTCTTTATTATTTCCTACTATTGTTCATGTAATTAATTAATTTAATTTAATCATGTTTGTATTTCTTGGATGATTATGGGCCACCTCGTGGGTGAAATTCCCTCATATAATTACTATTTAGTCATTATGGTCATGGATTTTTTTGTGAATTACTTCGTTCCCTTATTAGGGTTGTTAAATATGAACATGGTTGTTAAATGAAATTTCAATTGTGATAGAACTGCAAGAATTTTGAATATGGCATATGGATTGTGTTTTCCCCTTTTCCCGTATTGTGTAATTTATTTTTTAAGTAGGTATTAATGTTTTATTTAATATTAATGATTAAATGGTAAATAGAATAGGTTGATACTTGGGTTTAGTTTGTAACATCAGGAATAGACTTGTAAGACTATTGTACCGTGCACCTTCGATGACACATGGGTTTCACTTAGAATGCCATGGACAGATTCAGGGGGATTTTTTTTATTTTCCATTATTGAAACTTGGGATCTCTAGTAGGACCACTGAGAACCGAATAGATTTAAATGACCTAATACTACAACTTGGGTGAGCCATGGGTTCTACATTAAATGCCATGGATGGACTCGAGATACCTTTGTATATGTCATTAGTGACACTTGGGATCCCTTGTAGGACTTCCATGTACGGACTAAACTGACATGAACTTATACCAATATCTTGAGAGATACTCAGTGAACCCATGTAGGACCACTGAGAACGAACTCACAGGATATTAGTAGAATTGATCCTAGAGTGATACATGAATTCCAGCTTATGAATCTCAAGAACGGATTCATATTTTATTTAAATAGTTTAATGGAATTAATTGTGACATGTTGGACAAGACAAAGAAAAAGCTTGGATTCAGTCTTCACTTACTTGATTAGAAGGTTGTATGAGACTTCTTTTTTATTTACATTATTGAGGGGAATGTTGGGCTTAGGCCAAATTCTGATAATCAAACACTTTTGGTAATTGGATTGATAATGAACTCTATAAATGATTTCCATCACTTGAAGAATTATTTAATTTGTAATAAATTCTAGTTTACTACTTTACCTCTGTACTCTACTGTTTCATATACTCACTGAATGTTTGGAACTAAGAATAAGTAGTTGCCTACTAGGATTTGTTTATCACATCCTATTTTGGGTCATATTTTTGGGCTCAAACAAACTATATTTCTACAGGTGTTGATAGGTGAAAGGTCCCTTTTATAGGTACTTGATTGTTTCTTATGATCAGGAGAGCCTGAGACCAAGGCAAGGTTTGCGATACTACTGAGTTTCATTTTGTGTCATAATAATTTGGTATTATATGGTACATGGTTTCAGTATATCCAGTTTTTTGTTGTTTTATTAGAACATGTGACATGATGCACTATTTAGATATTACATGCTTTCTGGTTATTTTGTATCATTCATTCTTCGATTAGTTACATTATTTTATTATTGTTTATTGCTTCCTCTATTGTTACTATTTATTCCATTGTGTCACACTCTGCCAATGAGGGCATAGATTCCCCACTATCACACCCTAGTATGGTACTGTTAGTTGACATACTCTAGCATTTAGGGAAATGCTCTTGAGGCCATCGGGCCAGCCAGGTATGGGGCACTAGTTTAGCGGATTCCAAATCCGGGACGTTACAACGGTCTGGGTAGTTAGGCATTACTCATTCTACTATGTGCAATGGTCTTAGTGGATAACCTTGACTTATACTCCACTATGTGAAATAAGCATTGAATCATACAAAATTCTTGTTTAATGTTTCTACCACACTACTATTAATCCATGTTTATATTATCCAATGTCTATATGACATGATCCCATATTTACCATGTATGTTTATATATTTATTTCATGCCATATAACCCCTATTAAAAATTTTTATTCTTATTCTTTTCACTTATTAGGATTTTTAGATCATCACTTTTTTCATGTAATCCCCAGGTTATCCTGTAAAGATGTATGTTGACAATGGATGTTAGGATAAATTTATGAATATTAAGGAAATAAATGTTTTATTTAGTTCCATGTTTTCAGTTTTATGTACCTAGTCTTCCAAGACACTAGAATTGACCCATGTCTTGTAATATGATGTTTCATTATGCTTAAAATCATGTAATAATATTTGTAAATGTCTTGGGTCATGATAGAAGATGCTAAGGATGGATAACATGTGCAGAAAATATAAAAAGTGTTAATTTTGGCTACAAATGTTTTCATTTTTTTGTCACATAATCTCAAGTGGTGGTATGGCAGTAGATCCATCAAAGATTAAGGATATAGAATGTTTTCCTAGACCAAAAATAGTAATTGAGATACATAGTTTTATTAGATTAGATAGATACTATCTATAGGTTGTATATAATTTCTCATAACTATATAATCCCATCACAATATTAAAATAGAGGGCTCCATGTTCTTCTAGATAGATCAATGTGATGAAAATTTCATGGAACTAAAGATAAGGATACTTATCATACAAGTTAATACATAATGCTATAATTGATAAGGGTTTTTAATCTATAGTGTTGAATCTAAGAAGGTATTGGGATGTTTTTTCATGAAGAATAACATGGCATTCTCTTATTCCTCGTGATAGTTGAATATTCATGAACGAAATTACCCAACATTTGATTTGGAGTTTGTAGCAGAATTTTTTTTCATTAATGATATATTCCTCATAATATTTATGCAGAAAAGTGTGATATATATACCAATCATAAATTTTTTAAATATATATTTATAGTTAAGGAGTTGAAAATGTGTCAGAGAATATAATTATAGATGATAGAAGACTATTATTGGTCAATACATTACCCCCCTAAGAAAGAAAAAATGATTCCAATTCCTTGAGTCAAAATGATCGTGATAGCTTATCCATGATGTGGATTTAAAAATATCTAATATTTATGGATTTAAAAAGGATGGATATTGAAATATTGAAGGAAGTGGGAAAATATTATCTTTCCCAATTGAATGTTCAACCCCCTATTCAAAATAATATTAAAGAGGCATTAAAGGATGACATAGATCAGAAAAATATGGTTAGAGATGTTATTGAGTTTAACCATGATTTGGATGAAATGATAAGGTTCAGGAACTATATATGTGTTTCTTCCTCATCAGACCTGAAGAAGGAGATATTGGAGGAGGCTCGTTGTTGTTCATTGTCTATTCATAATGGATGTATAGAGATGTATATAGACTTGAAAGAATACTTATTTTGGGATGTATTGAATAGGTATGTAGTTGATTTGGAATCATGGTGCTCATTATTCTAGCATGTTATTAATGAATGGAAAAATTCTCAGGGTACGTTTCATCAATTTCCCATACCAGAATATAAATGGGAGAAAACACTCTAGATTTTGTGGTTGTACTCCCTAAACCCTCCAAAGGGTTTAATGTTATATGGGTGGCAGTCGATTGGCTTACCAAGTCATCACACATCATTTCTATCAGAGAATTGTTCTATCAAGATCATATTTCCATGATATTCATTAAGAAAGTGGTATGTCTTCATGAATTAAAACATTCTATTGTACCTTATTTGGATCCATGGTTTACCTCAATGTTATAGTGAAGACCTCTATAAAAAATTTATACAAATTGGAGTTTGAGCACTACTATCATCATTAGAAAGATGGAAATTATAATAGAACAATTTAACCCTGGAGGATATATTGAGACCTGGTTCATTGGATTTCAAAGGTGGTTGGGATCAAAACCTTCATCGAGTTTAGTTTTATTAAAATAATATCTTGTAGTCAAGAATTTAGATGGGTCCTTATGAATCCCACTATGGGAATAAATGTAGAGCTCTATATTTTTTAGATGAAATTGAAGAAATGATACTATTGAAACCTAAGATAGCTAAATAAATTGTTGAGAAGGTTAAATCCATTCAGTATCATATTAAGGAACCACAAAATTAGTAGAAAAGTTATACTGGTAACCAACATCATGACCTGGAATTTGAAGTTAGTGAGAATGTGTTTCTATGAATTTCCTTGTGTAATAAGTTTATGAAGTTCTAAAATAAAGGGAAACTATGCCCTATGTATATCATCTCCTTTGAGATTCTTGACCATATCGGAATGGTATCCTATCTCCGGGAACGTCCTCCAAATATATCTCAAGTTTACAATGTGGTCCATGTATATATCTTAAGTAATTACATACCTAACCATTCACAAGTACTAAACGTAGAGGTCATATCATTGGAGCATGATCTTTCTTATGAGGAATAACTCGTGGAAATTCTGGATCATATAGTGAAATTTCTACGAAATAAGAACACTCAACTGGTCAATTTTTTGAGGATAAATCACCAGTTAATGTAATCTATATAGAAACATGAGTATATGATGAGGCCAAAGTATCATCCTATGTTTGTATCAGAATTATGAATTTAAAGGGAGAAAATCATTTTAAGGGTGATAGAATGTAACACCACGAGTTTTTATGATTTTTTTTGAAATAAGTTATTTTTATTTGATTTCATTTGTTTCACGGTTTAATAATTTAAAATTAATTAAAACTATACACCAAGATAAGATTTTGTTACCTTTATCATAAATTTGTCTAACGTTACACACATCACTAAATTTCAACAAAATAACATATTATTATTATTATTATTTAAATGATATAGTTATAAAATATCCATTAAACATAGTAATATTAATAATAATAACTAATTATTAAATATTATTAATAATGTTATTATATAAATAAAATATATTGACAATACGACATATATTTTTGGTAATTTCTTTATATGATTGAAAATACTATTTTTATAATGGAGCTTCTCTTTTATGTCCTTCTGTGAAAAAATAAAAAATTAATTCTATTCATATTTTTAAATTTAATTTGATAAAATAAACATCATTTTAAATTGATAATTTCAAAATTATCTTTGTTTTATTTTTTGGGTTTTTTCTTAGAATGATCATTTTTTTGGATGAATAGTGAAAAATATTGAATTTTAATTCAAAAGTGATTTTATGTCTAATTTATTTGTATAGTTTAATGATATTTTATTTTGGTTCTAGAGTAAAAATAGATCAATTATTTTCCTATTAACCAAATCTATACCTTTACAATATTTTTTTTACTGAATTCGGATATACTAGCTTAATGAACATTTGAACATTCTGACAATAAAAGCTCACATTGTTTCCATGTTTGTGGGATTAGAAGTTAATATAATTTTTTTGATTATTTGAATATAATTTATAAAAATAAAAATACATATTTTTAATTATTATAATATTTATATTTTAATAATATAAACATAATTTTTGACCAAAAATAATAGTGAATGTGATTAAATTTATTTATAGTGATGAAGAAAAAACTAAACTTTACTTGAGACTAAAACATAATATTAATGGAAAAAAATTCACTAGTTACTTTTACAACACCCATTGGGTAGCCCTATTTTATCCATAAACCTTCCATTAATGGGTTTCATTGGGTTTTGATGTCTTTTTTAGGTAGTAACGTGGGTATACCAATCTTTTTTTCAAAAATGAAAACTATCTACCCTCTCTCACATATAATAGGCCACCACAAATCCCATTTATTCACACTTCTCAATACACATAAGTTCATAAAACACTGAACTATTAACATTACAAAATCCCTCCTTAAATTCTACAATTTTTCAAAAATACATCCTTGTAATTCCTTTGGTGCCAACCAAAAGAATTTACCCAAAAAAGAAGTAAAACAATTCCTCAAGATCCTTTTTTTATTTTCAATCACTAATCCCTAAAATATTTTTATTTCATGAATAACTTTTAGACTAATTATCCTCAATATACAATAATTTGTAAATGATATGTTTTTGACATATACTTACACATACATCCATCTAATAGGTAATGAACTTACTATTCTTGTGTTTGGTGAACTGTCACCTCAAGAAACGATGATGTGCATTTTTTCCTTTAAAACCTTCCATGGTTGGGAATAATGATGGAAATGATGTTCATATATGATATATGTGATGTTTATAATTACATTACTCTTTTTTAATTTTTATATATAACATATCTTTATGCTTTCCATTTTGTGTAAAAACAATAATTTTGTTTGAGGAAGTGTGGACTACCGCCGACTCAAATAGATGTTAATAATTCACATTCTACTTGTAATGTATTATGTTTTTTATTAGTAAATTTATATTATATATATGAAATAATATTTTTAATTTACTTATTTTATATATATGTGTATATGTAATTTACTTTATTTCTTTAAATACAATAATGAAACGAAAATAATGTTCATGAATACGTACAACCTACCATCTATATAAATAATGTATTACATTTCATATTTAAATCATTAATATTTTATTATAATTTCACATATACAAAATATACATGAAATTTATTTCATTTTCTACATTCTTGAATTTTTTATATAAGTACAATGACAAAAAACTTAACAAATTAATACTCGTGGGAAAAATAAAGCTGATATTTCCCCAAGAAAAACCTAAACGTAGAATTGTTAATAAGGTAGTAATATACAGTAATAATAAAACCATATATGGTGTTAGATATAATAATATGGTTCTTTAAAATAAATTTAAAAAACTTATATTTATTATATAGATGTTTTATATAATTATGAAGAGATTAAACATATAAGGAAGTGGATTTCAATTCTCACATTCATTTTTGTGTGACTTATGCCTTATTAACCGTGCATCGATTTTTGTGTGTGTGATTGTACCGAAAATGAATATATTCTATTATTTTTATAAATATGTTTATGGTTATTAAAATATTCATTTTAAGCTATCTATTTCATGGGTTTTATGATTCAAGAGATACTAAATCGGTAAAGTCATTTTGTCTTAATTTTCCTTCTTTAAGACACATGCCAAAAAACCCAATAACCATGTTTTAAAAAATTTCTTCAAAGAAAATAGTTTAAGATTATTTTCAAGGAAAATGGGTTTTAAATTTTTTAAATTGTTTTCAGGATTCTTTAATAATTTTTAAAAGTGTTTACGAAGAAATAGTTTTCAAAATGTTTTCAATCTATCATCATAATTTTCCAAAGTGTTTTCAAAGAAATGGTTTTAAAAACATTTTGAAGATTTATTTATACAATTTTAATTTATTTCAAATATATTGTTTCCAAAAGAATTTAAAGCTTTCTTTTTATGTTTTTAATTTTTTTCCAATGAAATCTTTTTAAAAATTATTTCAAGCATTCTATATAAGTTTTCAAAGAAATTTTCAAAGAAATTTTATTCAAAATGTTTTCAAGATTTTATTATACGTTTTTCAAAGAGTTTTCAAGGAAATGGTTTTTAATTTTTTTTAATATCTCACTATAGTATTTCATGATTATTTTAAATGAAAAATGTATTCAAGAGTATTTATTTTATGAAAATAACTTTTCAAATGTGAATGTATATTTATTCAACAATATATTTTAAAATGAATTTTAAGATTATTTTCATCTAAGATGAAATTCATTTATTTCACTCATTCCTTTCGTTGGAAATTATACAAGAATACAAGTCAAGTCATTTCTAAAATATTTTATATCTAAATTTCATAATTTTTATGACACATGTTTTAATTCTAAAGGTTTTATACTTTTAGAACATGCTTCTTTTCATAGGATATGCTTTAATAAGATGATTCTGAAACATATCTATTTTGTATAGGATATGATTTGAGGATAGGATTATGATATCAATTTCATTTCATTGGTAATGTTAATATGTTTTTAAAATCCATATATTATTATGAGTCGTGATATGATGATTGATTTATTATCTTGGAGAACATGTATGAATGGTTTAATTTGTGATAGGTGGTACCTATATCTTCCTCCAATGTATTGGTTAATGCTTTATTTCTCATGATATAAAGATGGGAATCAAGACAAAAAGAATGATACACTTCGGGAATATGGGTAAAATTGAACCCCAAAAAGGGATAGACTGCGGCTTTGGATGGTGGTGTGTCATGCCCAATAGGTGTAGTCACTATGAAGATGGGAGATGGGGATACCATCTCCACTATGGTAATATGGGGAAACCCAATCTACTATAATAAAATTGGGAATAATGATACCTTACAAGGAAAGGACTATGATTGGATGGTGGTGTGTCTCATCCTATAGGTGTGGTCCCCATGAAGTTCCCTAATATGTTCTAGCAAAGTAACTTGACTAATGGGGAATGATATTGTGTTTTTATCTTGTTAGAGTTGGTTCCCTAGAAACCAATTTATTTTTACATTATGACAAACATTTATTCATTGGATAAATATTTATTAACTACTTATCACATCATGAGTGTTCTTCTATGTGACATAGTATGCGATAGTGTCCTAATAATAGCTAACACATTAAAAGGTAATCACATATCTCTACTATGATGAGAACCTAGAAGTGCCATGAATCTATTCTTAAATATATGATTTATGGATGGATGATATCATTTGAAGAGGAAAAAATGATACTGGCTATTAGGGGTGGGGACTCATGAAACTTTGAGGAACCTTCTCATGATGTCTTCCGTTGTTAATATCAACGATGATATTATGAGAACAAGACCCACCAGTAGAAAACCCACATTCATAAGTTTCATTGGTTGTTCTTATCTATGGAAATGTGTGTTGGTACTTAGACTTTAATATTAGTATTAATGGGTATTATGACTTGTGAACATAGAGATATTGACAGAAAAATGTGACAACAAATGTCTCTGACAAGGTAGGATATGTTGGGTGTGTCACAATTAATAATGAATTAATTAATAATGTGAGAAAGGATTTGTCACTTCTATGAAAGTTGATATCTCAGACCCTTTGATGGAAATGATATAGCCTAACTAGACCCATGGCCATTGTGTTTTCTAAGAATGTTCCATTCCAGGAAATCAAAGAATGAGAAATCTAGAACATGGGTTGATGACACTAGCTTTAAACCCACCTGATTGAAGATATTAGAAAAAAAGATTATATTTCATGGTAAGTGTATGAATGCGGTGAAATTTTGATGCTACATCAACTTCTTTCTCTAGTGTGCCTTGACCCGTTGAAAAAAAGTGATCATAGACTCCAAGAAATCCCACCTAATTCCAACGAGAAAGGGGTTTAGAGGGTCACACACTATGTTTAGCAAATATCTCAGTTAAATAATTTATTTATTTAACAAGTTGAATAAATATTATTCCTGTTTTTTGGTTTAAAATTTTTTATGTATGCCTAATTGCATTTATTTCGTCACTAGTTATTTGAGAGAATATATTGTGAATGAAATATATTTTTATCGGCAAATAATGAAAATATATTTATTAAATAAATAAATAGATATTATTCAAGGCTCAGAAAATATTGACGAGGATTGGTGGACCATGTTATGGGTCCGGTGAGAATTAATATTAAATAATATTTGGTTAAATAACATATAACTATAATGTGAATGTTAAGAACATGTCATGAAAGTAATATAATTTCTAATCCTATTTGACATGGGGTTTGACATGGAATAATAAATTAAGTAACAGTACCTATGTTTATTATTTATTATAACCTAGTGAATTTACTTCCTTATTATGTTACTTTTCTATATTTAATCCAAGGGGTCATTGGACTGTTTAACCAATCGTTGTGTTAACAATATCCTTGGAGAAAATCTCTTGACTATAGAGAACTCTTCCCTCTACATGAATTCTCTCATGAATGGTAGAGATCCTCCTCCACCTGATCAAGGAGATATATTTATAATCGATTCACAAGGAGATAAAAGGTAGACATCTCAAGAAGAAATGTCTTCTAAAATAGCACCTAGAGACTCCTTCAGCAACATATGGAGATATATGGTGAATGTTTGGATCACTAGTAGAGGATTTATATCCTTAAATCCTACATCGCAATGAAGTCTCATATAGTGACCCAGCCATTTCTTAAATTACTATAATACCATTTTAATGATAAATAACATAATAATATTTCACATAGAGGATCCAAAGGTTTAGTGTATTCGGAAAACATGGACCATATATAATAATAACAACATCAAGCATAAACATTTATTTAATTCCTTCTTCTCTAGCTTCTTATTGGCACATGACCCCTCATAAGTACATGTAGTCATCTTAGGATATACATCAAAAGGGGTGAGATAAAATCCCAGTAAGAGGATATATATATAAGAGTAATATGACAACGGGTGAGCATAACCATAATGTAGGCAAAGGATCATGTACATGAGAGGATTCAATAATAAGAGACATGAAATGTGGCAAAGCATAAAAATGAAACATCATGTCTTAGTGGTTAACAACAATAAAAAATTGTGAACAAATATGTCTTCTTGTACACACATAATTTCACATTAACTCATTATATTCATCACTTTATCCACTTCATTGGTGTGTTGTGTAATTCCAAGCTCACCTGTCACATTGAAAAATTCTTATTTTGCTACATAATTCCTGGCGCACCCATCACATCATAACATTATCATTTATCATGAATTCCACAGTGAACATATACCAAAAATAAACATATCTAACCCATTAAAAGGAAGGGGTTTCTTCTCTTAAGAACACATTCATAAACATTGGGTTCCCAAAAGAAATAGGTAATAACAAACATGTTACAAGAACCGTCAAATTTAAATGAGAAGTAAAATGTGTGTTCTTAAAAAAATATTTCTTTTAAAAAACATTTCGTTTGAAATAAACACCAGTGATATAAATTTATATAAAAAAATGAATTAAAATGATGAGAAAATTATTTCTAAAGAGTAACCATATCAAAAAGGAGTGAAAGAGGGGGACCCGATGGATGAAAGTTAGGTTCCAGAATTTATCCATACCTTGTATCTGAACGCTTCCTTCGCTTTAATGTCTTGTATAACCACATTAGATTCATTAATTAAAAATTAAAGAACCTTTTTTACATTAATATGGTTTATTATGGTTTCATTAAGTTAATTTATGTACCTTTTTATGTGTTATCGAATTTAAAAAACATCGTTCGGGAATGTTCATTTTTAATGTTTTCTTGAGTGGTTCACTTGTATTCATATATAAAAGTTTGTGTAAAACATGGATAAACATACAAAATTAATATTTCATGTTATTAATGATATAATAGAAGATTAAATGATCTTTTAAGGATTTATATTATATACCATGTGGATGAATCATTAGATAATAAATAAATGATGATTGTTTGGGTTAATTTGGACGTGTATTCGATCATGACGAACCTGTTTTGATTAATCATTTAGTTATATGTCCATAAGTTAGTTACAGATCATTAAATAGGATATAATACATATAACATATTCTGTTTTATCTATAAAAATACTTTCATGACTAGATCTTAAAGTTGAAATAGAAAATAGGAAACATTTCGTTCTTGAAGGTGATAGCTTAACACCATACGAACAATGTTCTCTTTTATAAAATAAAAGGATTAGGAGAAGGGGGTTAGATTGTACAATATCCCATTATTATCATAAAATTACATTATATGTATGATACTGGAGTTTCCATACAATGTGGATAATGATAGGTGGAGAGAGAATAAGAAAAGGAATTGAAATTGAAAATAAATTAAAGGAAAGAGGAAGAGAAATTACCTCTCGAATCCTCCCCTTGAAATCCTCTTTATGGGACCTAGGAATGGAATTTTGATGAGACCAGAAGCTCTCGGATTTGTGGAAGGGGTTAGGTAAGAATCTTGGGTAGAGTTTGGAAAAGGATTGAAGCTTGTGAGGTTTGAGGAAATGAGTGTGTGAAAGGTGGTATTTATAGTGCAGGGGAGAGGGGATTTGTCAATATAAAATTGATTAATTTATTATTTCCCTAAAAGACAAGGAATAGTGAGTCTGACATGACCAAGAAGAGTAATCTTTTATTTTTAACCCAAACCAATTCGGGTTACATCATTATAACACTATACATGACTATATTATTAGTTTATTTAGCTTGTTTTGTAAAATATGGTATTTCACTATTCATAAAAAATTCAAATATTTCATAAAAATCCCAAAATATAACATCAACCACTTTTCGATGTGTAGAATCCAAAAATGAAGTCCTTTTTTCAAAAATGGTTTTCTAAATGATTTTATTTTAATATTTAATTAAAATCATAAGTTATTATCAAAAACCAGTTTTAAAAAATTTATTTACTTATTCAAAAATATAGGTATATCATAATTTAAACTTGAATATTGTTTATATATTATCATAGGTAAGGTTATAATTAATTATGGTATATCACTATTCATAAGGGTATGTTACTATTCATAAGTGTAGGTTACTATTCACCAAAAATTAGGTTTTCCTTATTAGACTCCAAATAACTTACTGATTGCAACCGGGTATATCAGATTTTTTAAATTCCAAAGACAGAAGTGACAAAATTATGTTTAATGGACACATATCACATAGTAGTTCATTATGTTGTGTTTTCATGTGATTTTATGACATATTTATATGAAGGAAATTTCCATTGAAAAACATTGGGTCATTACATTCTTCCCCCTTATAAAATTTCACCCTCAAAATTTCACTTTACACAAATAATTAAGGGTACTTCTCCTTATTCGCTTCTTCTGGTTCCCAAGCAGCTTCTTCCAACTTATGGTTCCTCAACAAAATGTTGACAAGGTGGGTTTTCATATTGCGTGGAACCTTATCTCTCTGGTCCAGAATATCTACTGGACGCTCCTAATAGGAGATATGATCTTCCATCTGTACCACCTCTGATTTCAGTACATGTGAGGGACAAGTTAAGTACTACTTCAGGACTGATTCATGAACCACATAATGAACTTGAGCCATATTCAGTGGATGTTCAAGCCGATAGTACATGTCTCCTATGTGTTCAAGGATCTTAAAGGGTAAAATGTACCTTGGGATTATATTCCCTTTCTTTCCAAATGACATGACTCTCTTCCATGGTGGTATTAGAAGGAAGAATTTACCCCCAACATTGAACTCTAAGTACCTTTGATGGTTTTCAGCCCTGATCTCCTACAAGCTTTGAATATATTTGATGTGTTTCTGGATGACATGAATATTCTCTTTCATCTCTTTCACAAGATAAGGTCCAAGTAACTTTCTTTCTCTAACTTCTTCCCAATAGGTTGGAGTTCTACATCGCTTTCCTTATGGAGAATTATATGGATCCATCTGAATACTCAATTAAAATCTATTGTTGTATTAGAACTCAACCAATGAGAGATGATAATCTGATTCAAATTTTAATTCTAGAGATCATGCTCTTATCATATCTTCAATTGTACGAATATTTATTTTTGAATGGCCATCAATTTGGGGGTGATTGGTCGTGCTGAAATTTAATTCTGTACTAAAATCAAGATGAAGGATCCTCTAGAATTTAGAACTGAACCTTGGATCATGATCAGAGACAGTTGGGATTAGAACACCATACATTATCACCACTTCATTCACATATATCTTTGAAATATACTCATGTGAAATATCTTCCTGAATAGTGATTAAATGATGAGTCTTGGTGAGTCAATCAACCACAACCTGTATCGCATTATTTCCCTTTGATGTCTTCGAGAGACCCATAAAAAAGTCCATAGTAACATTCTCCCATTACCACATGGGTATAGGAAATGGTTTCATCATCCCTTTGGACTTTTTTCTCTCTTCTTTAACTTACTGAAAAACCAAGGACCTCGAGATATATTTTGCGATCTCTTTTTTCATGTTATCCCACCAGTAGTATTCTCAGAGATCACGGTACATCTTGGTACTCCCATGATGGTTAGAGAATTTTGGGCTATGTGGATTGTAAAATAGATCCTCCTTTATCTCTTGTGATGAAGTCACACAAAGCTATGTTCCGAACTGAATCGCACCATCACCGTCAATATGGAACTCTTCCACCTTCCTTTCATTTACTGCATTCACTATCTTTTGTATCTCCACGTCATCCCTTTGTTCTTCCTTAATCATTCCTTGGATTAATGGTTATACAATAATTTTGTAAATGTAGTATATATCCATTGAACTTATGATTTCTAAATCCATCCTTTCCATATCCAAGAATATTGGGTCTTTCTCAATTTTTAACATGGATAGAGTAGCAGGTTCTTTTCTGCTTAGAGCATCAGCTACCTTGGTCACCTTTCTAGGATGGTAGTGAATAGAGCAATTGTAATACTTGATTAGCTCTAATAATCTCTTTTGATGCATGTTGATCTCTTTTTGTGTGATTATATACTTTAGGATCTTGTGGACTATTTATATGTCACACTTCTCGCCATAAAGGTAGTGACACCCAATTTTCAAGGAAAAAATCATATCTTTTAACTCTAGATCATGCATCGGGTAGTTTTTATCATGGATCTTAAACTACTCTGAGGCATAGGCAATCACGTTATCAGTTTTCATTTGTATGCAACCCAATCATTTCATTGATGTATCATTGTATTTCACAAAAAATTCTCCACTTTTTGGTATTTTGAGTACAGGTGCATAGATCGGCCTTCTCTTTAGCTCCTTGAATCTTCCCTCACATTCTTCCATCCATACATACTTTACCATTTTCCATTTTAACTTAGTTATTGAGATTGACTATAGTGAGAAATTTCTTACAAAATTTCAGTAGTACCCATCTAATCCATGAAAACTATGTATTTTTGTGACGCTAGAGGTTCGGGGCCATTCTTCAATCACCTTTGTTTTTGAAGGGTCTACAAACATTTCCTCACTTGTGATCACATATCCCAAGAAAGTGACATAATTCATCCAAAAGTCACACTTTATGGACATGGCTTACAACTTATCCTTTCTCAATGTCTCCAGCATAAGTCTTAGATGTTCTTCATGTTCCTCATTTCTCATGTATTAGATGATAAAATCATCAGTAAACACTACCAAAAAAATTTGGAGGTAATTTCTAATGACTCTATTAATCAAATCCATAAATATTGCAGGGGCATTAGTATGTCCGAAGGGAATCACCAGAAACTAATAGTGCTCATACATTGGATGGAAGGCTGTCTTCGGAATATCTTACTTATACACCATTAACTGATGATTTCCATAATGAAGATCCGCCGTTGAGAAGTATAGATCTCTCCTTTATTTGTCGAACGTGTCATCAATCCTCTGAAGTGAATACTTGTTCATTATGGTGACCTTGTAGAGTTACCAATAATTGATACATAGCTGCATTGTTCCATCCTTCTTCATCAAAAAGAGCACTGGTGTACCCCAAGGTGATGCATTAGGGTGTAGAAACCCTTTGTCCAGATGCTCTTGTAGCTACTTTTTTAACTCCTCCAGTTTGATAGGAGCCATCCTATAGGGACACATTTAGATTATAGAAGCTGTAGGTATGAGTTATAATAAGAACTCTACCTCACAATCTGGCGGATGTTTGAATAACACTTTGAGAAATACATCCCCATATTCTCTCACGATGGGAATTTCAACAAGGATGGCCCTTTCTTTAGACCCAGCTATTTGGGATAGGTATGCTTTTTTATAGGGAATCAACACCCACAAAAATGAATGATTTTTCAAAGCATATTCATGATCTTATATGAATTTGTATAGGATCATGGGATGGTTCAGAATATGGAATGATATTTCCTCTTCCGGATAGTAGATATGTGCTCAATATAATGAGAGCCAATACATTCCCATTATATCATTGAATTCCACCAAGGGAACTATTACAAGATTCACTGGAAGAATCATCCCACATAGACCAACATGAGAAGAGTCCAAGACATGGGTTTAAATGATTCCACCACTTTTTGTTTTTATAGCTACCTATACTTCAAGGATTTTTGGATTCTATTTTATAGTTCTAGAAAACATGCAAGATATAAAGGAATACATAGAACCAGAATCAAATAATATATTTCCATTATTGATTGAATAGGATGTGTACCATGTACAAATTCATTATCCTTCTCCACATCTGCAGTAGTGATGTCATAAGCCTTCCCTTATTCCTTTGTCTATGGTGGCTACTATCACTGATTACCCTCCAGAACATGAAGTTTAGTGCATTGGCTTGAATAGTACCCTAGCTCCCTACAGTTGTAGAATTGAACCACATGTGGTTCTCTCTATCCTTCAGCAACATTATCCTTTCTTTTCATGTCTTTTTGACATTCTTGGGCATGTTATCATTCTTTCCCATACTTGTAGAACATCCTCCTTCCCATTGAGGTAGTTCCCATGATGAAATTTCTCACATTTTTGGCTTGTGGAGTTTTCTTCCGTCCTTTTTCATTAGATCCTCTGACTTAAAACTCTATCTTTTTTTCCATATCACCAAAGTCGTGGGACCATTCTCTAAACTCTATATTCACTATGAGAGGACACCGAAAAAATATTTAATAACTCCTATGGTCTCTAATTTCAAGAGAATTTCAGATGTGTGGTTTTAATCCACTAAAGAATCTATCAATTTTTCTATCATTGTTGATAACAAAACCCAAAGCATACCTTGCAATAATTTTGAAATTTTCTTCATTGTTTTTGATAGATTCTCCTTATTTTTTATCGAGCTCTATGGATTCTCTCTCTATCTTAATGTTAATAGTTCTTGGGAAATACTTGTTAAGAAACATTATCTTAAACTCTTCTCATCCCATCTCATCAATTTCCTCCCTTGGCTAGGTGTTCATAGTGAAATCCCACCATTGATCAGCCCCTTTATCTAGTTGATAAATGGATAGAGTCAACATAAATGTCTCAGAATAGTGGATCATATAAAATATCTTCTCCATAGAGTTGACCTACTGTTCCACAACAAGTGGATTAGAAGATCCACTAAACATCGGTGGTCATTGCCTCATAAAACATTTGATATCCAGTTTCTCCCACTTTGGTAAAGGAGGATGTTCTCAATTAGTATGTTTATTAGTCATAATGTAAGATATTTGGGTAAGCAACACCTTGATTTTTTAAACTCCGCCTCCCAAATCATTGGGGGTGTTGTTTGGTAAATCTTTGAGTTGGACCTTGCACTAGTTGCGGGCCTGGTTTCTCGTGGTTCCTAATGGAAAGGTTAGAACAAAACTTGAGCCAAAATTTCATGAAAAACTTATTCATATGGCTAATTTATACTAAATTAATCATATATGGTATCCCTATGTAAATATTCTTTTATTCATATTTGAACGTAGTCTCATACTAAGGGATTTCTCTAGGATTCACACATCATAATTCCCAAATTAACTAAACATTGCCTATGGTACCAACTATTGTGACATAGCTATTTCATAAATTGCTATTAAATCATTTAAAAGGCTAAAAAAAATAATATTATTACACATAGAGGTTCTAAATGTTTAGTGTCTTCAGAAAACTAAGACCATACATAATAATTAAAACATAAAGCATAAACATTTATTTAATTCCTTCTTCTCTAGATTCTTATTGTCACTTGAACCCTCCATAGCACATGTATTAACTTAAGGATATACATAAAGAGGGGTGATATAAAACCCTATTAAGAGGATATATAATAACAATAAAACAATGGGTGATCATAAATATAACATAGGAAAAGGATCTTGAACATGAGAGGAAGCATTAATAAGGGACTCGAAATGTGGCAATGCATAAAAATGAAACATCATGTATCAGTGGTTAACTACCACACATAATTGTGAACAAAGATAAAATCTTATTCAAAAATAATTTCACATTAACGAATGAAATTTATCACTTTTACTAATTCATTAGATCACTATATAATTCTAGGCACACCTGTCACATTGAAACATTCATATTGCTCTATATAATTCTTGGCGCACCTATCACATCATAACATTATCATTTATCATTCTTGACATAATTAAAAAAATAGGAAACACTAAAATAACTAACACATGAAAAAGAATGATTTTAATCTCAAAAGAACACATTCATAAACAATGGGTTCCCAAAAGAAAGAGGGAATAACATACGTGTTACAAGAACCATCAACCGTGAATGAGAAGTAAAAGGTGTGTTCTTAAAAGAATAGTTATTTTAGAAAACATTTTGTTTTACATGAACACCATTTAAAACAATTTATATCCTAAAAAATAAAATATAATGGTGAAAAATTATTTTTAAGGAGTAACCATATAAAAAAATGAGTGATAGAGGGAGAACCCAAAGGATGAAAGTTGGGCTTGAGAATTTCCCCTTACATTATATCTGAACGATTACTTCACTTTAATGTCCTGTATAACCACATTAAATTAAGTTATTAACAATTACATAACCTTTTTTACATGAATATTGTTCATTACGGTTTCATATGGTTATTTTATATTCCTTTGGATGAGTTATAGAGTTTAAGAACATTGATTGGGAATGTTCATTTTTATGGTTTTCTTGAGTTGTTCACTTATATTCATAAATGAAAGTTTGCGTAGAACATGGATAAACATAAAAAACTGATATTTCATGTTATTAAGGATATTCCAGAAGTTTAAATGATTTTATAATGAATTATATTATGTTCCATGGGGTTGAATCATTAGATAAGAATTAAATGATGATTGTTTGGGTTAATTTGTGTGGTTTTTCGACCATGAAGAGCTTGCTTTGAATAATCATTTCGTGATTTGTATATAAGTTATTTCCTATACATTAAGTAGGACATAATACATATAACATATTCTAGTTCAATCATATAAATGGTTTCATGACCAGATCTGAAAATAGAAATGGAAAAAAGAAAACATGGCGTTCTTGAAGGGGATATATTAACACCTTATAAAAAACATTTTTTTATAAAATAAAAGAAAGTGGAGAAGAGGTTTCGATGGTATAAAATTACATTATTATCATAAAATTATAGTATATGTATGATACTGAAGTAACCATACCATGTGGATGAATATAGGTGGGGAGAGAATAAGAAATGAACTTGAAATTCAAATGAAATTATAGGAAAGAGGAAGAGAAATTACCTCTGGAATTCTCACATTGAGATCCTCTTTAAGGGACCTAGGATTTTCCTTTTGAGGAGAACAGAAGCCCGTAGATGTGGGGGAGGGGCTAGGGAAGATGGTTAAGTAGAGTATATACAAGTCTTGAGGCTTGAGAGGTGCGAGTAAATGAGGGTGTGAAGGTGGTATTTATAGTTGTGCAGATAGGGGATTTCTCAATATAAAATTCATTAATTTAATATTTCCCCACAAGAAAAAGAATAGTGAGTCTTCTGGGGCCAAGAATAGTAATTTTATTTCTTGTACCTGAACTAATTGGGCTTACATTAGTAGAACATCATTCATGACTCTATAATTAGCCTTTTTAGCATATTTTGTAAATTATGGTATTTCTCTATTCATAAAAATTCAATTATTTCAGAAAAATCCCAAAATTTAACCCCAACCATTTTTTGACTTGTAGAATTAAAAAACTAAATCCATTTTTCAAAAATAATTTTCTAATTATTATTATTTTAACATTTAATTAAAATCGTAAATTATTATCAAAAACTAGTATTAAAACCTTCATTTACTTATTCTAAAATATACGTATATCATACCTTCAACTTGAATATTATTTATATATTATCACAGGTAAGGTAAATATTAATTTTTCTATGTCACTATTCTTAAGGGTGTATTACTATTCATAATGGCAGGTTACTATTCACCAAAAAGAATGTTTTTCGTATTGGACTCCAAATAACTTACTGATTGCCACCATGTATGTCAGATTTTCAAAATTCCCAACACAGAAGTGAAAAACTTATGTTTAAAGGACTCTTATCACATAGTAGTTCATTATGTTGTGTTATCATGTGATTTTATGACATATTTATAAGAAGTGAATTTCCATTGAAAAACATTGGGTCATTACACCGTACCTTAGACTCGCAGTCAAATGAATCAACGAAGAATGAATCACCATAGAGGTAATTCAATAATTTAAATAAATTATTTATAAAAAAATATTTTGATCATTTATTCTTGTTTTCAGGTTCTCTCCTATTTCTTATATCATTTATTTAATTTTGTGGATACTCACATTCATCACTTTATTGATCACAGTTGAATAACCGATTATGGCAATTTTCAAAGTTTGGTACATGCCATCATGTGCTTCCGTTACACTGAGAGCCATTAAGTGGCATTAGAGGAGTCATATTTTGGTTTATAATTATTTGAATAATTTCTCAATGCTTTATGATATAATAATTTAGTTTATCAATTAATGTTTAATCATTATTGTAATATGAATTTTTATATCCATCCCTCCCTTTTTGTTTCTAATTTATCAAACAAAAATAAATAATTTTATGAATAAAATTAATTCGAGGATCTCATCAGGAGGCATTATCATTTCTATCTAGATAAGATAAGAATACACAACCTATATTCGTATCTAAAAATTGTGTATTTTTGTTCAATGCATCAGTATTGATTTAGATATTACTCATTCTGTTTGCATTGATGAAACGAGGTGTAGTTAATTCTTACACTACGTGTTGACCATGATAGGCTAGAACACTATCACCGAGACTACACGTTGTGTGGCCCACTAAACATGGTGTGTAGTGCCTTTAGGTTAGGGTCCTATCATGTATCACATTCCTAGATTTCCAAGCTGGTGACCAAATAACACGGAGTCAACATGGCATGTGGCCCATTGGACACACCGTGTAGTACAAATATTTCCAAAGTACACCCCACTTGTCGTTTCCCCAACTGTGTACTTCAAATGGACTGTGAGGAGATTACATGCATGTAGTCAGATCTACAAATTATGAACTATTTCTAAATTACCAAGATTTAATATTTTATTATTATAAAATGTAACCCCTAAGACATGTACATTCATGTGGGTTTATTGTTGGGACACAACATGTGATATATTATATATATATATATATACATATATTAATGTTTATTTGACATCTGTGTAATATTATCATATACGCACATCTTGTATAAGTTTTATTGCAATTATAATTTTACATGCATGCAACATTTCCCATAGAATAAATTATATACAAGTATAAATACATAATGTGTAGTTTTCTATGAGTATTCACCAGGTTATTTCCACAGTATAAGTTATGTAAAAAGATATTGATGAGAATATCAAGGAAATTCAGAAAATGATTAAGATTAAAATGATATATTAATTAAAGATAATGATTAATATATTAGAGGTTAATGTATCTTTATAATAATTATTTTAAAAAATTGAATTTTAATTTTATTAAATGTTTAGTTTGTTTCATTATTTGGATGATCACGTTATAGACTAGACATTTGTATGTGATTGGTTCCCTTTTAATTTAATTAATTAAAATTGTTGTTTTCATGCTTTCCCCTCATTAATATGTAGGGAATGTATTCCAATGGTTTATGTTATTTAAACCCCCCTTTTCCCCTCACCTATGTGTTAGTTAAAACCATATGTAGTGGATGGATCTCCCAAGCTCGTAGAGGCGATTCAAGTTAGGAGTCGAGCCGAAACCAATCCAAGGAGATACAAAGGTTGATATATGGAAAGCTATAAACAGAAAACATAAACTATTCAAGGTGTTTCTACCCTAGGTTAGGGTTATTTTACCAACTTCTAGATAAACTAACCAATAGTATACCTCATGATCATACCCATTAATTTATTTTTGTTAGTTGTATGGTTATTCATTATGGATGTTTGATGTGATCACATAATTAATGAACTAAAATTCATACAATATGGAACTAATGTAAACAAAAGTGTATTCAAAAATATTATCTATACATGGTTAATCACTTAAGTATGTCTCACCTAAAATTAACAAGCATGTAAAAATATAATATGTTTAAATTTAAGCATAATAGACAAAATACCTTAATTAAATATTATGTTAGTTGAGCCTTCCATTACTTTGGTTTGAATCGAACCATAGTTCAAAGTTCTTGACCAACCCTAGTTAGGGCGCTTTCAATTATTAAGGAATTATAATTTTACCATTTGGGTTGACATAACATAGTTTACATAAAGGATTGACTTCCCCAGAAGTAATTGGATTAACTAAGAAACAAAGGATGAGGAAATAAAAAAAATATGGATTTCAGGATTGGGGAGTCCACTAAATAGATCATGGAGCTGTGAGTTAATACAGTTGGAATTTGGAATGTCGGCCTAAAACCATTCAAGTTTCTTGACCAACCTTAATTTGGGAAATATGAAGGGAAATGTGGATCCTTGCCGCTATATTGTCCAAGAAAAATGATATTCTGAATCCAATGGTGAGGGCTTTTGTGTTTCAACAATGCAGTGGGAGATTGATGTATATAATTTTTTTATTTGTTTATATTTATCCAGATAATGTACTGAAAATTTGTTCATCATTATTTTTAGAAACAACAATAAATATGACATTAAACATATAATTTTGGTCCATACTCTTGAACGAAAACCTTCTCATCGGAACTAATTTCCAAGAGTGGAAAAGGTTCCTTCAGTTTATCCATCACCATGAGAGGAAACATTATATGTTGTTATTGACTTTATTAGTTTATCCTAGAAATGAGGTGAGTAACGAGGAACTATTTTTTTATGAGAAACAACTTAATGATTATACAAATGTTTACGGCCTTATGCTATCTACCATGACAATGAGATCCTGGAGAAACATATGGAAAATGATGATTATATCATGATGTATCACCTTCAAAACCTCTATAATAAGAAGTATAGAAAATAGGTGTATTAGTTCTCCAATTCATTGTTCACTACTATGCTTGAAGAGTCTAAACCATCTGGACCACATGTATTCATGCTTATTGGATACACTAAGAATTTTTACATCTTAGGGATTAAATTCCTAGATGAGTTGTATACAGATCTCTTACTATCATCATTCCCTATTACCTTCTCCTGTTTTATGGTGAATTATAATATCAGAAATAATGGGAAAAGTCTATCAGATATTCTTACCACTATTCTCTAAGTTGATAAAGACACAGGGCATAAAAACACATATTTTGTATGGTGAATAGGAAGAGGAGGGAATTGGAAAATGGGACTAATATTTATAAACAATCTAATGACTCTGAGCATTGTCCGACCAAGAAGAAGAAGATCCAAATTCATTTCAAGGAAAATGAGATAGAATTATTTGCATGTTGCAAGTCAGGCCATTGAGAGAGGAATTAAACCCAAAGGCAAGGGGAAGCAACACAATAATTTTTTATCAACTACAATCTTTCTATTTCTACTCATTGGTTATTTGATATAGAATTTGGGGCTCACAATTATAATCAAATAATGGAACCATGTAGATTCTATAAAATTTCCAGAGAAGAGGTGGATCTGTGAGCAACCAATGGTGAGAGGTTGCCTTCTCTTTCCATTGTATACTACCACCTCACATTTACAACGAGAATGATTTTTGTTTTTACATGTAAGTTAATATGTACCTAGTTTTACTAAGAACATAATTTCTGTATCATGTTTAGATATTGATGAATTTATTTTTATGTTTGAAAAAAATTGTTTTTAATTTTATAAGAATAAAATATGTTATGATATGAAACATTTATATAACAGTCTATATGTATTAAAATTATAAGAACTAAGTGTTATAAATTGATGATGAACTAAGTTCACATTACTCATAAAACACTCTATTATGGCATCAACACCTTGGTAATGTAAATGAGAAGCTCCTGAAAAAGCTCTATCAAGGTGGTTATTTAGACTATTCCGGGATAAAACCACATGATAGATGTCATGCTTGTTTACAAGGGAAAATGACCATACCACCATTTTTTGTTAGGGTGAAAGGGCCATAGAGGTTTTAGGATTGGTACACTCGGATTTTTTTGGACCATTTCTAGTAGAAGCTAGCGGTGGATATTCTTACATAATTACTTTTACTTTTGACTTGAGTAGATATGTCTATGTCTAATTAATGAGGTATATGTCCAATTCCATTGAGAAATTTAAGGGGTTTAATAATTATGTATACAATCATCTTTGTAAAAGGATAAAGAGGCTTCAATTATATAGATGTGGAGAATATATTAACCAAGAGATCATCATCCTTTTACGGGAGTCTAGGATTCTATCTCATCTCACTCCACCTTATACACTACAGTGGAATGGTGTTAGTGAAAGGGGAAACTATACCTTGTTGGACATGGTAAGGCTGATGATAAGTCATGAGGATATTCCATTTTCATTTTTGGGATATGCATTCCTAAATGCAATATACAGATTAAACTATGTACTAATGAAGGTAGAAAATGGGATTCCCCTAATGCAATGGAGTATAAAGAAACCCACATTGTCGCATACACATGTGTGGGGATTGGAGGAATTTGTTATGTCTTTTTTAGTCATCAACATAACCATGGAGAATGAAGTGTATTATTATAGGGTATCCTAAGGAAACAAAGGGATACTACCTATACAACTCCTCAGACAAGAAAGTTACTATTGCTATACATACTTTATTTCTTGATTGGGAGAAAATCCTTAAAAAGGATAGTGGGAGAAATATTGACATCGATGAATTTGATGCTTAAGATACACATTAGTTGGTATAGGAACAAGATCCACAAGTCCTCATGGAAGTGTTAGTTCCTCAAACACAAGTATTTCATAGGACAACAAGATAGGTACGGGAACCAGTGAGATATGGTTTCCTTGTCGCTAAGGAAGGTGACTCATTGTTGTTGGACAATGATAATCCTAGATCCTATAAAGAAGCAGTAGAGAGCTCAAAATCTTCATGATGGCTCGAATTTTTGAATTCTGATATGGATTTCATGCATCGGAACCATGTTTGGGTTCTATTCGATGCACTAGTTGATGAAAATCATACTGGTTTAAATGTGTAATAAAAAAGAAACTAGACATAGAAGGTCATGTTTGTACCTATAAAGTAGGGATAGTGTCTAAAATCTTTGAATAGAGTTACAGAATTTACTATGATGAAACCTTTTCACCAATTTCCATGATTTAATTTATAATAATCATACTTACGGTATCAGATTTCGATAACTATGATATTTGGCAGATGAACATCAAAACTGGATTTCATAATAGGAACCTTTAAGAAGATATATTTATGACACAACCAGATGTGTTTGTGGTACCAGGTGATGAAAAAAGGGTAAGATAGTTATAGAGATCCATTTATGGATTAAATAAAGAAACTAAGTCATGAAACATTAGATTTGATGGTTCCATAAGACAATTTTTTATTAATAATGCATGTTAGACGTGAATTTACAAGCACTTTAATGGGAATTCAATCATTATCCTAGTAGTGTAAGTTGACAACATATTACTTTTTGTAAATGACATACCAGCCTTGAATTCATTCAAGGACTGGTTGAATAAGTGCTTCAACATGAAGGACTTAGGCGAAGCATCCTAAATTCTAGGGATTGAGATCATTCATGATAGATCCAAGAGGATTATTAATATATTTTAATGTACAGATATTGACCATATACTAAAGAGATTTTGTATGGAACAATCCAAGATGGGATTGTTTCTAGTGTCACATTTTATACATGTTCCCCTAGGCACAATATGAGAAAGATAGCATGAGTAAGATTATATAAGAATCTGTGATATGATCTATTATGTTTTCCATGTTATGTAACAGAAATGATGTTTCTTATACACTATGTATGGTAGGGATATATCAAGCATATCTGGGAGAAAAACCATGGACTGCTGTCAAGACTATCATTAAGTATTTGAGAATAACTAAAAATATGTTCTTAGTGTATGGAGGAGACAAGGATCTTGTCATCAAAGGTTCTGTTGATGTTGGTTTTCATATAGATTAGAATGATCTGATGTCACAATCAAGATATTTTTTTTTCTTAATAGAGGATTTGTGAGCTAGAAGTGTTCAATGTAGCGAGTTGACATTAATTCAACAGTGGAGTCTGAATATATAGCTGCTTATAATGTAGCCAAGGAAGCTATCTGGAATTGAATATTTCTCAAAGATCATGATGTTATTCGTAAATTTAAAATACCATTACATTGTATTGTGATAATACAATAGTGGTGATTCTAGGAAAATATCCAAGGTCACATTAGCAGACAGAGAACATACTTTGAATGTATCACATCATTATGTATTTTTGTCAAATGGTTGAGGTTGTAGTGAGTAGATTGTCCATAGAATAGAATGTGTTATGCCCCTGGACTAAAGGCATATCTCAGTAGAAGCATGAATATCATGTGATTACTAGTGAACTGAGGGTTTTTAGTAGTTAGATCTACTACAAGTTGGATTTTATTTGACTTAGATCCCTAGAAAACGACTTCTTGGTACTTTATGATAATATTTTATTCATTGGATGAATATTAATAAACTACTTATCACAACATTATTTTTCTTCAATGTGTCATATAATGGGATAATGTCCTATGAATAGACATCACATTAAAAGGTTATATAAGATACCCACTATGATGGGAACTGGGAAGTTCCATGACGCTATTCTTGAATATATGTTTTATGGACGAATGATATCATTTAAAGGGACACAAATGATAATGGCTATCGGTGGTGGGGACTCATGGAACATTTTGGAACCTTCTCATCGTGTGTGCCCTTGGTAATATCTTGGAGGATATTATGAGAACAAGACCCGCCAGTAGGAAATTCCTATTCATAAGGGTCATTGGATATTTCTAGCTACGGATGAGTATATTTGTTCATAGTATTCTAGTTTCTTAGTAATGGCTATTATGACTCACACACTTAGATGTATTGATGAAAACTACGACAATAGATGTTCACAGTGTGGTAGGATAAATTTGGTGCATCACAAGTAATACTACATAAATGAATAATGCAATAAAGTATTTTTCACTTCTACAGAAGTAGATACCTCGGGCCCTTTGGTGGAAATGATATTTCCTAACTAAATCAATGGCCATGGGGCTATCATGGCATGTTAAATTCTAGGAAGTCAAAAAAATGAATAATCGATCATATGGGTTGATGGAACTTGCATGCATCCCACTTTATTGGAGATATCGCGACAAAAGAAGTATATTACATGGTAAGTGTTTGTATGTGTTGACATGTCATTGTGATATCAACTTCTTTCTATTTAGTTCCTTGACCTGTTGTTATACTGTAATCATGGACTTTAGGAAATCCCACCTAATTTCCTAAAGGGTTACACACTACGTGTATCCAGAATCTCAGTTAGCTAAAATATTTATTTAACAAGTTGAATAAATATTATTCCCTATTATGGTTTAATAATTATTCAAGAATACCTGATTGCATTTATTTCGTTTGTAGTTATTCGAGAGAATATATTCTGGATAGAATATTTATTTATCAGTGAATAATGCAGTAATATTTATTTAATAATGAAATAGTATTTATTCAAGGCCTAGTAAATATTGAGGAGAATTGGAGGACCATGTTATGAGTCTGGTAAGAAATAATATTAAATATTATTTGGATAAATAATATTTAAATATAACCTATAAGTTAAGCACAAGTCATGGAAATAATATCATTTCTATTATTATATGAATGGGGTTTCACATGGAATACTAAATTAAGTTACAGAACTTTTGCTAACTATTTATTATTACATGGTGAATTAAATTCCATGTTATGTTATTATTCTCTATCTAAGACAAGGGGTCATTCAAATGGATAACCAATCGTTGTGTGCCCAACATCCTTAGAGAAAATCTCTCTATCCTAGAGAACTATTTAATCTCCAAGAACACTCTCTAGAGAGAGATAGATCGTCCTCTATCAGATCAAGGAGAACACCGTGGGAGCGATTATTAAGGAGATCAATGCAGATATTGTAAGTGAAAGGATCTTCTACGCTAGCATCTGGGGACTCCTTTGGTGATGTCCAGAGGAGCATGTGTGGATCACCTCTAGAGGATTCATATCCTTGTATTCTACAATGCCACGAAGCCCCGCATCAGACCCATGGTTGGATGCATAAATGGAGAAAGAATCACCTAGTAGGTAATTCTATAATTTGATTGAATTAATTATAATCAAAATATGTTGATCCTCTCTTCTCTATTTTGGGTTCTCTACTTTTTCATTTATATTTGATTCAATTTTTTGGATACTGATCTTCAACATCATATTAATCCCAGATTAATCATTGACTATAGAAATTTTCAATGTTGGGTACACGACCATCCTACACTTTTGATGTTCCTGGAACCATCATATATTTTTTTCCACAATTACATATCTTACTCTTATGTTATTAGTTCACGGATTATGTTCTTGATTAAATTATTATTCATGGCTTATGAAATTCCAATATTTTTTCTATGATTTACATTTATGATCTGTGATATATAGGTTATGATATTATAATGTTATGATTACATTCTCATACCATGATTATCATGTTTATTCTTACTTATCTCTCATGTTTACCCTCTCTGTGAATCTAATCTCACGCATGTTTATGTTTCCTTCCCCATGATATAATGATATTTATTAAAAATTATGTGTTTAAAAAGAGTGCTAGTCTTGAAGAACCAAGTGGGAGATAATAGATCTCACTTTTGTACTAGTGTTTATGTTTCTATATTCCCAAAGGAAAAAATACTATTACATTATTTTAGGAACTATTTCAACAATGTATTAAGTTTTTTGTAAAAATGATATATTGTATTTGTGTGTCATGATTGATTTGTTATAATATCATTATATTATAATAAAAATAATATAAATAAAATACAACAAATAATCATAATACACGACAGAATAAAAATGCACCCATACAACTAACTATCCAACAAAAAATAAATAATATACTATATTTTATAAATTATTGATCTTTTCAATTTTTATAAAATATATACATACAGAAAGAAGATCCCCATAGAATATTAAATAAAACCTAGGAAGAAATAGACCTAATAAAAAATAACCACCAATAGAACCTATGTCTAGACCCTATCCTATATATTTAATCCCTCTAATTTATCCCAATAAAGTAACCAACATTGTTCCTCTTCTTTAAAATATATAATAATAATGATATCTTCTTGAGAACCAAAATGTTAGGTCTGCTTGAGCAAGCTGTGAGTACAACTCAATAGGCCACCACCAATAGTGTACACAACTTATATAGTGTTGGTCAGAGTGGACACTCAAGGGGGGGGGGGTTGAATTGAGTTCCAATTAAAATTTCTTGTTTAAAAACTTTTTCTTAAAATCCCCCAAATAAAACACAGAATTAAACTATAGTGAATTTATATCAATATAAAGGTTCTGTTAGGTTCTCAAAGGATTGATTATTTCCCTGTTAATCAAATCATAAGATTTGATTAAATTTTGAAACTAACTTACTGATTTACTGCTAATACAAACACTTGCGAGTTTAATTATCAATGTGACTTTAAAATAGTTTTTGGTTTTAAAGTAGTTTGCAGCGGGATAAAAAAATAACTTTGAAAATAAATAAGCACGACAGATTCAACCAAGTGGTTCAGTCTCAAGATTAGACTTAGTCCTCTCAAAACTTTATATAAAAGTGATCCACACCCTGTATCGGGGATTACAATAGTATACAACTGTCCAGGTCCAAGACCTCTACCACTGTTATTCGTGGGAGAAAAACACAACAGCAAAGGAGCTGTCTAGGTCACGCACCACCTCTACCACTATCCCAGTGGGAAATAAATGATGTAAGAGTTTGAGTGAGGATTTACGGATCCTTTAGTTAATGTAAAGGAGACAGTGTGTGTATAAAATACAGCATATGACACACACTGCTCAATATGTAGATATTAAATCACAGAGGCAAAGATGTAGAGTTTAGAATAGCTCTAGTGATTGCAGTGTAGATCTGGACTCCTTTGGATTGATCAGAATTGGTTCTGAGTCCTCTTATGGTTTTTGTCTGGAAAACAGAGTGTCATCTACTTCCTTGACTTCTGGGTGTAGAGACAGAGGAGAAAGTAGTCGATGAAGTTCTTGTGTGGATGTTCTTGTTCTCATCTCTTCCCTGGTATGCAGTAATGAATGAGTTCTTTGTGTAAGTTTAGTCATCTCTTTGCATGCACACTTGGTTGTTCTTCCTGCACACCTCGCGGTATGTATGTCTCTGTTTATTCGTCTATTCATCTCTTTTTTTCAGCAGCACATCCTTCTTTTATTTAAAGCATGAGCTCTGAAAAAAGAAATGATTTATTTTCGCAGGTATGAGGTATGGTTTCATGAAAACCAACAAACACCCTTAAATAAATGCCAGTGCATTAAAATATACCTAATATGACTCTTGGTTAGATTAAACAGTGATAATGAAATTAATGCAATGTTGGGTTCTGTCTCTGGAATGGTAGCTTTGATATCAGTAGGCTTGGTAGCGGTAGCCTTGAGTAATGGTAGCCAATCTATCGGTAGCCTTTCTATCGGTGGAATTCATGTATCGGTAGGCTTTCATGTATCAGTGGGATTTCTCATATCGGTAGGATTTTCATAACGGTGACCTTTCCGTATCGGTAGCTTTTTTGTATCGGTAACCTTTACGTATCAGTAGGCTTGTCTGACGGTGACCTTCTTATATCGGTAGGCTTAGTATATCGGTAAACTTCTTCGTATCAGTAGACTTACATACTGGTGACCTTCGCGGATCCATAGACTTGCATACCGGTGACCTTTGAGTATTATTAGACTTGCATACCGGTGACCTTTGAGTATCGGTAGACTTGCATACCAGTGACCTTCACGTATCGGTAGACTTTGATGTAACGGTAGCTAATCTGTTTAACCATTCTATTGGTAGAATAGGTTAAGTCAGAGTGTACAAACATCCAGTAACTGAAAGACTAATATTTAAACATAAAATAATATAAAAATACTTAAAACAACTAGATTCCCAAATAAGTATTTAACCATTGATCAAATAGGGATTTCCAAAATACAAATAATCGTAATTGGGATTATCAAAATATAATAAAGCAACTAGATTCCCAGAGGGTTCCACAGTCTCCCCCTTTTTGATAATCACTACTTATGCCAAAAAAATGAAATAGTATTAGAGGAAAAAAAGGAAAAGAGATTAGCATCAGAGGAAAATGATTCTTTTTTTTAACAAAACTTCCATATTCCTCCCCCATTCAATTGTACTGCAAGATTATCTCTTAAGTCTCATTTTCTCAAGTCTTAGTTTCTCATTCCCCCTTTGTGTGATTCTCCCCCGTTGTTAACTCTTAGGTATCATTTCTTATTTTCTCTAATTGGATCATTTTCTCATTTTCTCCCCCTTTGTGATTAACAAAAATAAGGGTAGCAGAGAAAAGATAAAGCAAATAATACAAGAGAATTTTCATTAAGGTATAATAGATACACTGAGAAAATTAAAAGTTCAGAAATACAAGTTAATCCTATCAAACCAGATCTAGAATCACTCAATCCTCCTCTAGAATATGTGTCTTTCCCTTAGTATCTGCAGAGGTTTCAGGTGCAGGGTCAGCAGAGGGTTTTGGAATAGCTGAAGGCACAATTGGTGGTTCAACTATAGAAACTGTACCGGATATGAAATCTGTATTTCTATGAGTGATCATTGGTTTCAAGCTCTTGATGGCTTGAAATGGAGTCAATTGAGGTGTACTCCTAGAGGCAGAGGCAGGAAGTGCAGGTGGTACAATCACAGGTCTGGCATCCACATGTAAGAAGGGAAGGAGCAGGTTCCTGAAATCCGAAATAATACTCCCTCCTCTCCCCATTGCAGACAGAAAATCATCTTGATTTCCTGTGAATTTGTCCAAGGAAGGAGTAATCTCCCTGAGCTTGGTAACCTGTTATCTGAAGGGTTGGGTTACTGGAGTTAGCTTCATATTCTCAATGAAAAGATTGAAATGATTTGTCATTTGTTTCTTGGTATAATCCTTTTCGAAATAAGCATCCACCTTATTCTTGATTGCCTCTTGAGAAGCAGTAGCTGCCCGCAGGTGATCACAAACAAAACTACAAACTTCCCTAGTGGTAGAAAGAATATGAGTATCTGATGCACCACTGGGACTAGACATAGCCAATTCTTCTTGAATAATAGTGCGGATCTGGTCAAGGTTCACACTAGAGCTATATGAGGGAAGAGGTTTCATTGAGAAGGCCACATTCTCCTTGAAGGATTGAGTCATACTACTAACTACCTTCGGAACATGTGCATCCTGACCGTTCAGATGTTCTTTGACTGACTTCTTAAATGCCTCAAAAACCTCCACAAATTGCTTGACCACTTCTTTGATATATCAAATGTCAGAGTTTACTTGAGTTTGAGAGCTATGCATGGCAGTCAGAGAAGCAATCGATTGTCTCAAAGAAACTACAGCTCCTATCCAACTCTCAATCTGAGTGTGGCACACATTAATTTCATCCATCATTTCTTTCACAGGACTGAATACACCATATCTAATGGATAAATGAATGGATTACTCCACGCTTTTAATCTCTTCAACCATACTTTTCTTCATATCTTCCACTGATTACCTTATTGCTTATTTAAATTCAGATTTTAAGGACTCAAGGTCCCCCTTGGTTGCCAAATTCTCAGCCATAGTGGGTAGGGTAACTGATTCCTTTTGGGGTTGGTCTTCCTCATCAGAATCTCTATAAGAAAGCCCAAGAACCATATATCCTGGATCTGATGTCCATCCTTAATTTTCATATAGCACCGATACTGAGCCAAGATTCTCCCACTCACTTGGAACATTCTCCTGAGGTATATCCTCCAGCTGTTCTACTTGATGTAATTTGATAATTTCCTCTATAACTGCACTAGATTCAATAGCCATTTTCTCTGATGGATCAAGAACTTTCTCTATAACAGATGCTACTTCTGCTTCCTGATTAGGCACTATATTGACTGTACTGTCTATCAGAGGGCTCACACGAAGCACTTCTTCTTCATTTTCCCCGTCATCTGCTTCACCAACATCCTCCTTTTCTCCATTAACATCATGATCTGATTCGGTTGCCTCATCCTCCTCAGATGTGTCCTTGACAACATACTGGCATGCTTCTTCTCCTTCTTCTATAGTCTCTATATCACTGTCCTTGAAGACAGTTTCTCTCTTTGGTAGTTCTTTTGGAGGGCTAGCTGCTCTATAAAAAATAACTTGATGCACAGGACTAGGGGGTAAGTCTGGGTCTCCTTCTTCCTCTACTGATGTCTCTTCCTCCTCAGATTCAGCTTCATCATCACTGTAGACCAGCTCTGACTCATATGTTCCAAGACCAGGATCCCTCACATCCTTTGGTCTAGATGGATGATCCACATGAGTGAATTTGTCATAAATCATACCCTCATCATTAACCCAAGTCTTCTTCCAAGGGTTCCATGTAACTTTCATGAACTTACAGACAGTCCTGGTGATACAAAAGTTGTCTTTAACTACAATTGTTTCATCTTGAGGTCCATCTACCTCCTTTTCTTTCAACATGATAGAAATCATCTTGGAAAAGAAAAGTTCATTGGACTTGGACATCGTTCTAGTCATATCCTCAATCTGAATCATAATTAATCTACAAAAATTCACTTTTACTCCATGCTTTAATAGATAAAGTAGATAAATATCCTGAAATCTGAGGGTAGTAAAATCTCCTCTCCTTGGACGAATCACATGCTAAATAAATTTGAAAAGCAATTTTTCCTCCCCTGCCATCTCTGTAGCAATGACCTTTCGAGGGGTTCCATTTCCTGTAATCTCCAACAAGGTATCCTCATAATTGATAAACTCACTAGAAGTAGGTACGGATTTTGAATAAAATCCATAATCACCACTGTGAGGAACTCTAAGGTTCTCATCCCATTCAACAGATGAAATCACAAACTCCTGACCATTCACATAGGATCACATCCTGTTCTCTTCTTCTGATGTCTCAAAACTGACAAACTCATGGAATTCTTTTATCAGTGCGGGATAATACGGTCCATTGTTGTTCATGAAGAACTCGAGCCATCCTTGCTCTTGTTAGATCTTTAGAATCAGGGATTTTATCTAGAGCAGCCATTCTTCACATAATTCCTTTTCAAGTACAATTTCACGCTTCAACAAATGCGGATTCGCAGGATTCATTCTAATAGCATCTCTAATGCTTCCACTGGCACCAGCTTTGGTTTCTTTCTGCCTTTTAGCTTGCGGCACATCACTCCCTTCATCCACTGCAGGTCGCTTCACACGAGCCATTTCAAATGCTAAGGTTTAGGGTTTCACGAGCTAGAGAGGTTTAGGTAGAAGGAATTCGAACAGACTGGTTCACGGTGATTTAGTGATGTCTAGAGTCGGGTTTAATATCATTTAGGATTCACATATAAAATAAATCTCATATTAAAAAATAAATTCAATGTCTCGTCCTTAATAAGGAAATTAAAAACAGCGCGAGAGATGTACTGGTCAGGTGTCCTAACGGTGTGGTTCCCTAACGGTGAGGTTCCTAACATGGAGGTTTCCAATGGTGTGGTTGCTAACGGTGAGGTTTCTAACGGTGAGGTTTCTAACGGTGAGGTTCCTAACGGTGAGGTTCCAAACGGTGAGGTTTCTAATGGTGAGGTTCCTAACGGTGAGGTTTCCAACGGCGAGGTTTCTAACAGTGAGGTTTCTAACGGTGAGGTCTCTGACGGTGAGGTTCCTAATGGTGAGGTTCCTAACGGTTAGGTTTCTAACGGTATTAAGAATAAGTTATCATTCCTAATTCGTGTCTAATGAAACTTAATCTTTCTGAACATAAAGTCTTGGTGAAAATATCATCTAATTGGAGTTCAGTGCCTATAAATTCAAGAGTTATATCACCTCTTTGATAATGATCCCTTAAAAAGTGGTTTCTAACATCAATGTGTTTGGTTCTAGAGTGAGACACGGGATTCTTTGAGATGTTTATCACACTATTTTTATCACAATTGATTGAAACATGTTTAAAATCAAATCCATAGTCCAATAAAGTGTGTTTCACCCACAGAATCTGTTCACAACAATTACTAGCAGCTATATATTCTGCTTCAGCAGTAGATAATGCAACTGAGTTATGTTTCTTACTACACCATGATACTTGGGAATTTCAAAGTAAATAACATGTTCGAGAAGTTCTCTTTCTATCTAACTTGCATCCAGCAAAGTCAGTATTTGAATAACTTATTAAATCAAATGATTGTGCTTTTGGGTAAAACAATCCCAAATTAGCAGTACTTTTTAGATATTTAAAAATCCTTTTAACAACAATTATGTGTGACTCTTTAGGGTTATCTTGAAATCTAGCACACATAAATACATTAGAAATAATATCAGGTAGACTAGTAGTAAGATAAAGTAAACTCCCAATCATACCTCTGTAATTAGTTTGATCCACTGGTTTCCCAGTTTCATCAATATCCAATTTACAGGTGGTACTCATAGGTGTATCACTTCCCTCAATACTATCTAAACCAAAACGTTTTAATAAATCCTTAGTATATTTTCTTTGATTCAAAATAATTCTATCTTTAGTTTGAAAGATTTGAAATCCAAGAAAGTACTTAAGCTCTCCCATTAAGCTCATTTCAAACTCATTTTGCATAACCTTTGAAAAATAAGTACATAAAGAATTTTTAGATGATCTAAAAATATTGTCATCAACATATATCTGCACTATTAGAACATATTTTGAAATTTTTTTTATAAAAAGAGTGGGATGAGCAATTCCTTTTGAAAATCCTTTTGAAATCAGAAAATTTGTATGTCTTTCATACCCAGCTCTTGGAGCTTGTTTTAAACCATATAAAGCTTTAGAAAGTTTAAAAACATGATTTTGAAAGTGAGGATTTGAAAAACCATGTGGCTGTTCTACAAAAACATCTTCAAAAATAAAACCATTTAGAAAAGCACTTTTCACATCCATTTGATATAACTTGAAATTCAGATGTGATGAAAAAGAAAGTAAGATCCTAATTTCTTCTAATCTATCTATAGGTGGAAAGGTTTCCTCATAGTCAATTCCTTCTTCTTGATTGTAACCTTGTGCAACTAGCCTAGCTTTGTTTCTAATGATATTTCCAGATTCATCAACTTTGTTTCTAAACACCCACTTTGTGCCTATGGTTAAAGTGTCCTTAGGTATTTCTACTAATTTTCAGACTTTTTTTCATTCAAATTGATTTAGTTCTTCTTGCATAGCTATTACCCAAAATTCATCATTGATAGCATCACTGATACTTTTAGGTTCTAACTGTGAAAGAAATGCTTGATGTTCAACCTGATTTCTTAGAGAATCTCTACTTTGTGTTCCTCTATTTAAATTACCTACAACAACATCTAAAGGATTGTTCTGTAGAGTCCTAGTTGGTTTAGAAAAGGCAGGACTAGAGATTTGAGGTTCATCTACAGTTTGGGGTTCAACAAAAGCAGGTTCTGGAAATTTTCCAGAACTGGATGTTTTGACTATAGGTCCACTATCTTTATTATTAAGGTTCAAAACAGAGAGATCATCTTTATGATTTTCAAGAGAGTTCTTATGTTCATGTGGATCTGTTTCATCAAATTTGATGTGAACAGATTCCTCCACACATTTGCATCTCTTATTGAAAACTCTATAAGCTTTACTAGAAATAGAGTAACCTAGGAAAATTCTTTCATCACTCTTTGGTACAAACTTGTCAAGATTAATTTTTGTGTTAAGAATAAATAGTTTGCATCCAAAAACTCTGAAGTAGTTAACCTTAGGTTTTCTATGGTTCCACAACTCATAAGGGGTCTTCTTAAGAACAGGTCTAATCAAGACTCGATTGATAATATAACAAGCTGTATTGACAGCTTCAACCCAAAAATAAACAGGTAGGTCATACTTATTGAGCATGGTTCTGGCAATTTCATGAAGGGTTCTATTCCTCCTTTCGGCTACACCATTTTGCTGAGGTGTCCTAGGGGCAGAGAGAATGTGACTATAGCCATTGTGTAAGCAGTAGGATTCAAGATCATTATTTTCAAACTCACGACCATGATCACTTCTCAAGGTTTTTTTCTTAAGTCAACTAAAGTTCTCTATAGACTTGGAATATTTAACAAAGTAAGAGCAGGCTTCACTTTTGTGAGCTAGAAAATATACCCAGGTATACCTAGAATAGTCATCTACTAGAACATAGACATAGTGCTTCCCATTTAATCATGAAACTCTAGAAGGTCCAACCAAATCCATGTGAACCAAATCGAGAGGTTGAGAAGTGGACACTTCTTTCTTTGATTTAAAAGAATCTTTATGTTGGTTTCCCTTTTGATAGGGATTACAAACATTGTCTGCTAGAAATTCATGTTTGGGTAGGTCTCTAACTAAGTTATTCCTAGCCAGTTTTCTAAGTAAATGTACATTGCAGTTTCCTAATCTTTTGTTCCAAAGCCAAGACTCTTTATGAAAATCATTTAAACAAGTAATATTCTGCTTAGCTAAAGAATTCAGATCAATAGCATAAACATTTTCATTTCTTAAGGCAGAAAATACTAAAACATTTTTAGAATTAAAAACATTGCAATAATCATTTTCAAATTTAACATAAAAACCATCATCACATTACTGGGAAATACTTAACAAATTATATTTCAGTCCATCAACAAATAAAACTTTGGAGATCAATATTGAGTTAGTGTTACCAATCTGGCCTAAGCCGATGATTTTTCCTTTTGAGTTATCAACAAAAGTGAAAAAACATCCATCAACTCTGACTAAGATTTTAAAACATGAGAAGTTTCCAGACATATGTCTTGAACATCCACTGTCCAAGTACCAGGTCTTTCTACAGGAGCTCTTCAAGCAGGTTTCCTACAAAACAAATTTAAATAGGAAATGATTTTGGTACCCAGATTTTCTTGGGTCCAGACAGGTTAGCCAATAAAACTTTAGGTACCCATATTTGTCTAATGGGTCTCATAAAATTTCTAGAATCAACAGATTTTAAAAGATAAAATTTATTGGATCTGTAACTATGAATATAACTAGTTGATGTATATGAACTTTAAGAACTAGAACTAGTAATATTCTGTCCAGATTTAGTAATGAATTTAGTTTTGGTAAATTTTCTCTGTCCTGGTTGGTATCCTATACCAGTAGTGTATCTAGTAGCTATTTTCTTACCTAGAATTTGAGTAAGAGTATCTTTACCACTTATAAACATTTCTAAGCCTTTATTAAGTTTCTCATTAGATAATTTTAGTTCAGTGTTCCCTTTAAGAAACTGAGCATTCTTCTCTTATTCAATAGTAAGTTCAGTTTTAAAATTAGTAGCAAGAGCATGCTGTTTCTTTAATTATTTGTATTTATCTTTATGTTCGTTGCATGTCTCTTCCAGCATGTTACAATATTCAAACAATTCCTCACTAGTCATGTTTTCAGAATCAGAATCAGATTCTGCACTATCTTCAGAATAATAAGAATTTAAAGCAGGAGTATCTATGATTACCTTAGATGTGTTTGTAATGAAACACATGTTGGAATGATTCTTTTTAGAATCAGAAATTTCAGATTCCCTTGTGCTGTCCTCAGAAGCACTCCAGGTAGCCGTCATAGCTTTTTTGTACTTACTGTCTTTGGAATCATATTTCTTCATGAATTTGAGCTTTGGGAAGTCTGCTTTAATGTGTCCTTTTCTTTTTCACTCACAATAGACAACTTCATCACTTTTATCTGGATTTTTCCAATCCTTCTTCCAATGTCCCTTATTGTCATACTTTCCTTTGTAATTTTATTTTCTGAAGATTTTATTCTGCCTATGAAATTTCTTAAACCTTATGGCTATGTGAGCCATTTCAGCATCACTATCTGAGTATGAATTTTTACTGGTTGAACTATCAATAGGTAGTTGAGCTTTATCTTTGTCCTTGCTCTTTGAAGCAGTAGTCTTGAAAGCCACTGATTTCCTCTTTGGTTCATCATCTTTCTCTTTATTCACCTTGAGTTCTTCCTCATACATCATAAGCTTACCAATGAGTTCTTTGACAGGTAGAGTAGAAATGTCACATGACTCTCTCATTGAAACATATGTGTATCTCCATCGGTCTGGTAAACATCTCAGAATCCTCATAATTTGTTCCTTTGCTGGAACAACCTTTCCAAGAGAATTCATTGTATTGACTATCTCATTAAACCTGAGATACATATCAGAAATGGGTTCATCAGATTTCATTTTAAAATTACCATATTTAATAGTACAAGTATTTAATCTCATTTCGTTAACATTGGTTGTTCCTTTATGAGAAACACCCAACGTATCCCAAATTTGAAAAGAAGTTTTACAAGTAGAAATTCTGTTAAACTCTTCATCTTCTAAAGCACAGTACAGGGCATTCATGGATTTACAATTTTTATTGTAATCAGTCTTTGTAGGTTCATCCAAAGTGGATCTAGCAGTAGTGGGATGTTTATATTCTGATTCTATGGCAGTCCAAATAGCAAAACCTATGATTTCTAAAATAATTTTCATCTTAAGTTTCCACTGAGCACAGTTGGTACCATTAAAGAAGGTGTCCTGTTAGTAGCACCATCCTCTAGTCTATTATCCATAACTAGATTAAAATAAAAAATTTAATGAGATAAAAATTTAGAAATAACAGAAATTTTAAGAACATTAAAATACAACTAAAATCATAGTTGGAAAACAGAGTACTTCAGAAAATATTTTAATTCCTCTGATACAAATGTTGGTCGGAGTGCACACTCAAGAGGGGGGTGAATTGAGTTCCAATTAAAATTTATGTTTAAAATCTTTGTCTTATAATCCCCAAATAAAACATAGGATTAAACTGTGGTGAATTTATATCAATATAAAGGTTCTGTTAGGTTCTCAAAGGATTGATTATTTCCCAGTTAATCAAATTGTTAAAGTTGATTAACTTTTGAAACTAACTTACTGATTTACAACTAATATAAACACATGCAAGTTTAATTATCAAAGTGACTTTAAAACAGTTTTTGGTTTTAAAGTAGTTTGCAGCGGAATAAAAAAATAACATTGAAAATAAATAAGCACGGTAGATTCAACCAAGAGGTTCAGTCTCATGCTGAGACTTATTCCTCTCAAAACAATATATAAAAGTGATCCACACCCTAGATCGGGGATTAAAACAGTACACAACTGTCCAGGTCCAAGACCTATACCACTATTATTTGTGGGAGACAAACACAACAGCAAACCAGCTGTCCAGGTCATGCACGACCTATACCACTATCCCAGTGGGAAATAAAATATGTAAGAGTTTGAGTGAGGATTTACAGATCCTCCAGTTAAAGTAAAGGAGATAGTGTGTGTAAAATACAACAGATGACACACACACTGCTCAATATGTAAATATTAAATCACAGACGCAAAGATGTAGAGTTTAGAATGGTTCAAGTGACTGTAGTGCAGCTATGGACTTCTTTGGATTTATCAGAAATGGTTTTGAGTCCTCTTCTGGTTTTTTTGAAAACAGAGTGTTGTCTGCTTCCTTGACTTCCAGGTGTAGTTATAGAGGAGAAAGTAGTCGATGAAGTTCTTGTGTGGATTTTCTCATTCTCATCTCTTCACTGATATGCAGTAATGAATGAGTTCTTCGTGTAAGTTCAGTCGTCTCTTTGCATGCACACTCGGTTGTTCTTACAGCACACCTTGTGGAATGTATGTCTCTGTGTATTCGTCTATTCATCTCTTTTTTTCAGCAGCACATCCTTCTTTGATTTAAAGCACGAGATCCGAAAAAAGAAATGATTTCTTTTCATAGGTACGAGGTACGGTTTCCTAAATACCAACAAACACCCATTAAATAAATGTTAGTGCATTAAAATATACCTAATATGACCGTTGGTTAGATTAAAAAATGATAAATAAATTAAAGCAGTGTCGGGTTCTATCTCTGGAATGGTAGCTTTGATATCGGTAGGCTTGGTAGCGGTAGCCTTGAGTGACGGTAGCCTTTCTATCGGTAGCCTTTCTATCGGTAAACTTCATGTATCGGTAGGATTGCATGTATTGGTGGGCTTTTTCATATCGGTAGGCTTTTCATAACGGTGACCTTTCTGTATCGGTAGCCTTTTCGTATCGATAACTTTTACGTATCGGTAGGATTGTCTGGCGGTGACCTTCTTATATCGGTAGGCTTCGTATATCGGTAACCTTCTGTGTATCGGTAGACTTGCATACCGGTGACCTTCATGTATCGGTAGACTTGCATACCGGTGACCTTTGAGTATCGGTAGACTTGCATACCGGTGACCTTCGCGTATCGGTAGGCTTTGATGTAACAATATCTAGTTCTATTTAACCATTCTATTGGAGGAATAGGTTAAGTCGGAGTGTACAAACATCCGTTAACCGAAAGACTAATATTTAAACATAAAATAATAGAATAATACATAAAGAAACTAGATTCCGAAATAAGTATTTAACCATTGATCAAATAGGGATTATCAAAATACAAATAATCATAATTGGGATTATCAAAATATAATAAAGAAACTAGATTCCTAGAGGGTTCAACATATAGTATATAAAATTCTTGTACAATGTTATATACAGATACTAAATGAAACAAATTAAACATAATTCTTATAACAAACACTACTACATACCAAGATAATGATGAGTGACTATACCAACATTTTCTAGTGTCGGGTTGTCTCCAAATATGTCCCAATAAAACCAATAGGGCATGACATCCTAATAAATATTAGACAACATAAAATCTCATAACAAAAAGTAACCTACATCATATGAGTCATCTTGTCCAAACCCCCACACAGTACCTTAGGAAGATTCAAAACTAACTTAAAATATCACAATAGAATCCCCAAAATTCAACTCATAACTTGTTAACATATAGTAAAATTGTCCATGTTTCCTTCAATATGAAACCCTAGTAGAATCTCCATTAGAACCAAAGGAAATTATCAGTCCCCATGGGCTTGAAACTAGTTCTTGGGTATCACATGAAACAACCCTAGTAATGGTTTCACTCTCAAAAAAAAAATAAAAGATGTGGAATTATTTGTTAAGGTATTTTCATGAAACGTTCTTACATTACATTCCCATATAACATCAAAAATATATATAACCTAAATAAAAAGTCATATAATGTGGTTCATTACAATAAAAACTATTCCAATAGATTAGAATTAAAATAATTCAATATCTATAAATGATATATATATATATGTGTGTGTGTGTGTGAATTTAGCTACAAATATAACCATTTTAGCAGATATAAGAAAAAACAAAATTCGTTGGCACTCAATGCCATATCCTTGAATCCTCAAATTTATTACCACCTCTGAACTCAAAAAATTTCATATAAGAGATGAAAACCAATTCCATGGTAGAAAAATATTGGAAGCTTCAATATATATGCATGATCTAAACAACCATGTTGATCTCCACCGACCAAATACAAGAACATTATTTCATAAGAAATTTTATAAATTATAAATAAAAAATATAACTATAAGTTATGATTTTAAAATATAAAAATGAAAAAATTATCAATCCCATGATGTTTTTTAAAATAATTTAAATTTATTTTTTAATCAAAAATTTTACTTTTAAATCATTTCACTAGCCCAAGCATCCATTAAATGAAAACACCAATTTTTAATTTCAAATTAAAAACCCCACACTACTAGATATAATTAAAAACCATTTATCCTAATATCATTGAAAAATATTTTAAAATTAATTTTTATAAATAAATATTTCAAATCATACAAAAATTAGGAACCACATGTCTAAATATCGACAATGAATATAAATATTTTCAGGATTCTATTACAATACACGAAATTCAAATATAAAATCAAGAAGAAGATTTATATACCTCCTGTAATACAACAATCAAGGAGTAATAGTGGAATGAGAAAACTCTTGGATCTTTTGTGAGAAGCATATAACTCCACTAATTTTCCATAGACCGGTATCTGATATTTTTTGAGACAAATATCTGAAAACTACCTAACTACCTACAACAGCCACATCACAAATGGGGAACCCTTAATATCCTAGTTACTTTCTCAACAAGAGGGACACATGAAGCACGTAATACAACTATAGTTAAATAAATATAGATAATTATTTTATTACCTTGGTTCACATGACCAATAGAATAGTTTTGGAGAGTTGAAATGTTATTCATGATCAGCACACAAGTTATAAGTCTTCATCACCGCAATTACTATAAAAATTAATAATAACAATTATATAAAACATCGATAGAATGAATAAGAAAATTCTATAAAAAGGGAGAATCATCGATCACATCATTATAAACAACCATTAAAAGGGGTGGATAACAAAAGGAGAAAATTAAGAGGGTCTTATAGTTAATATACAATGCACATTATAAATTTCATCTAGTGAATTTAGCATAAAAACAAGGCTCATAATATTAATCCCTTACACAATTCATAAAAAACAACAGGAAATGATATATAATTCCCAAAAATATTTAAAAATGACATAAATATCAATTAAAACATTTTAATCTGGAATCATCTTTTTTGAAATAAAAAAAGTTCAATAGATACTGATTTTCATCAAATAAAATTTTTGTAAAGCAATTATGGAACTATCATTTGGGGAATAACAAAACATTTATTTCAATACACATTTTAAACCCATCAAGGGACCCCCTTTTAAATAATTTCATTATCAAAAAAACATTGTATAAAATATTTTCCATTATAACCACATTTTCACTCTTTGAAAATAAAATATGATTAAAATAAAACATGCACTATCCAAATCATTTGAAAACGTATCATACGAATTTCATAAAATCAAAGCAGTTAAAAACATACCAATTAAAATATAAAATCATAAAATTAATTGAGGTAGACAATTGTTTCCATTCTAAAACATCAATGAAATTTTTTATAAATATCATACGGTTATCTCAAATATTCGTCCTGTTAACCAAATGAGATTTATAAAGATCAATAAAACATTGATTTATAGAATACAATAATTTTAAGGAAATGACTACATGAAATAAATGGAAACTAATATGATATATGTATACTTAAATAGATACCACCTAAAATATTTTGGGTACCACCACTATAATCCATAAGTGACATATGTCTGAGGTTAAAACCATCCGAAACTCAATCCCTAACTGACACCATGAATTAGATTTCCATGAGAAATAGGAAACCTTAGAAGTTTAAAGAATATATAATATGAAACAAACTAGGAGATATTTACCTCTAAAATTATTGAAAATATTAATGAAATAGATAGAATCGTATATTGATAAAATTTGGAGATTTTCTTTAGGATCCTAGGATTTCCTGAGATATATGGGTGAAAAGAGAGGTGAATCACCCATTAATTCTAAAGGGGTAAAATCGGAAAACTAGAAAACATAAAAGAATAGGTAGACCTCATAGTATGGTTACACGGTTTAGAAAACCACACACCAAAAATATGTGGGTACCCTTAAAACGTAACTAGTTTATTAAACCAGTATGATACCACTTAAATGAACTCCTCGATGATCACATGAAATGATTCTAGGATAGATGAAATTATAGATAAACATATTTGGTTGATGGCCACTTCTAAGGGAATAATATTTCTCAAATTTGTTGATAACCAACTCCATAGATAATATGATCATATTTGAGATGTTATTTGTGTACTATTTCGCTTTCTACACACCCTAAAAAAGGCTCATAATCTTAATAGAATTCTTCACATTCAAAAACTCATGAAATATCCATTAAATTAACATCATTATAAATAACTCCCAAGAAATACCTTTGTGAAACTAAGGAGACACCTTATACTACCATAATACTTAGATATGTAATAAAAGAAATATGAGAACATGTCACTCCCCTTAAAAATATGGTTTCCCATTAGAATTATGGATCACCTGAACCCTTACTAATCACACTACAGCTTCGATCAACCCGTGATCACTATAGAAAATGGGTTGGTACTAATTTAATAAGTCTATAATGGGATCCGTGATTAAATAATTTTTTGATTCAACCTATGAATTCAATGACTATGTAGATTTTGGAACAAAATAAACTCTTTCAACCATCTAAGATGCATTCTAGAAATAAGAAAATACATAAAAAACATGAATTAATATCTCAAAACTTATACAAAATGATCCCATAAATAACTAGGGATTAAATACAATATAATGAGTCACCCAAAAATTTCATTAACATCATACTAACAAAATTAAATTATCATTCGAAATCTTAAATTTTAATAAAGTAATTTCTAAATAGACTTAACAAAAAAACCTCTAGAAATTCAATACAAAGCCCTATTTTGAAACCAACCAACCATAGTAGAATGCATATCAATAATGATACCATTAAAAATTATAAACATTTTATACTCCAAAGAGTATTTCTATTTAAAATTAGTGAATTTTGGTGAATTCATATAAAAAAAATTAACCCTTCCAAAATAAATTCCACATTAGTTTCAATAAAAATCCACTTTACTTCCTAAAACACATTCAAAACATCGTTTTCAAAACTATCGCCTCTTGTAAAAACCCCAATGGATTAGTCTAAAACATCACAACTTATAAACATTCAATTAAAACTAATGAAATTACATTTTCTCTAAAATAATTTTTTTAAATTAAACCTTCCAAAAAATTCCATCTTTTTCCTTTGAAAAAATTCAAATACAATAAACATTAAAACACCACATAACCATCAATAAAATCTCCTCATATCATATCTAAGAGGCACTAAATTACTTATCATTCAGTCCCTAATATATAAGAATCAGATTACGATTTATCCAAAATTGAGATTAGTGAAACCCAAAAATGACGATGAAATGGAGGTTTTACTAGTTTTTCCATACATATCATGACACCATTAACCAACCATGGAAAAATTCTATAACTGGGATAGACCTAAACCACATAAGAACTGCATGAATTCCCAATCTACGAAAGCTAAATATATAGGTCAATTTTTCCTCAAATTTATCCTTAAAACCAATAAATGCCCCCCATAATTAAATATGTACTAAATGGGGTCAAAAGTTAAAAACTCCTAATCAAAATACACTGATGAACAAAAAATTATGAAAAAAATCAAGATCTAAACCAACACCAACCATGGTAATTCATGTCTCAAGGTGTGAAAGATTTTGAGGCCTCCCTCCTAAACCAACCTCTATAATCTTGAAAATGCTCCTAAATCCCCATTCTACCAAAACACAACTAAATCGATAGGGGGTTAAACTCAAAAAAGTATTCCCTTAATAAATATCACATTTCATACCATTTTGTAATGAATTAACCCATCCAACAATTTACATGGAAGCCAAAACGAGTCACCATTTTTCTATAGGGTTATATCAACCCCCATGGTTTGGAAAATAGTTCCTAGAATTAAAAATAAACACATTTGGGAATTATTTCACCCACTTATTATAGATAAAAAAATCTGAACATTTTCTGTTTTCTATCATGAAGCATACTTACTATAAATTTCCATAAATTATCAAAAATATTTATAACCATAATAAGAGTACCTATCAGAATTTACTATAAAATATCACATATCCATTCACATTTCATAAACATAACACATCATCCATAAATTTCAAAACACAAAAAAAAATTAACCTAATGATTTTACAAAGATGTTTCTCTTGGTGGATATAAAAATAACATCAAAAAAATAAATACAACATTATCGATGGCTAAATACCTCTCCATGTAAAATATTGTTTTTCACAACCTCCTAAAAATATAATGACGACCACAAAAGTAAAACCCAAACCATAATAAAATTCATAGAACATATAATATATAGGCATGATCTAAAAATACTAATATTTTTCCACCCACTGAATGTACATTCATTATTTACAAATTAGATTAAAAAATTCTAGCCTATAAATATAACTACAATGTAGGATTTTAGTACAAAAATAGGTAAAAACCCCTATATCAATTCAATATCTATTTTTTTTAAATCATTCAATTTTTCCATAAAATGGAAAAGGAAAATTAAAACAATTGATGAAAAAATCCATTGTGGGGTTTATTTTGATAGGATTGTGTTTACATAAAAGGTTTGTAGTTGTTTGTGATGGTTGTTTTTAAATTGAGGTGTGATGTGTGATCGTCAATGTCTGATCTCATGGAGTGTAAATTATTGATCCCATGAAGCAAGAATGTATAGTATCATGATGATCTAAATGTCTAATATCAAATAGTGTGGATTTATGATCTCACAAATCATGAAATAATGATCTCATGAATATCGAATTTTGAGAACTCATGGAGCATGAACTTGAACTAATCTTGTAGATATTTAATATTTTATATTATATTATGGTGAATGAATGTGAGAACTGATCATGTGCAAGTGCCACACAATGCACCACGTGGTTTTCATAATATTTCACATTGAGATCTTGTGAGACACCTGAAGACATCAAATTATTGTTAGTATATATCAGGGAGAGATAATGCAAATCACATTAATAGATGCCATGATTGTCAAAGAATATAGTGGAGTGATCATCCGATGTACATGTAAACACCACATGATTGTGGGAGGATCTTACAGGGATATCATGTGAGGTTCTTGAAGAAAATGAAGATGGAATAGATGTAGATATCATGTTGTCATCAAAAATCATGATACCATAAGATTTCCATTAGGTATTTGAAGGGATATCATGATACATCTTAATTAAATTTCACCGACATCAAATGATTTCCATCTGAATTTATGATGGGGTCAAGCGAAGAACTGGAAGACCATTCCATGAGCCAAAATTTTGTGTTTTAATATCATGATGATATCACTCATAAAGAAATAATACAACTAAGATGACAATGTGAATCCCTTTAAAAAAGAAATATGAGATCAAACAAATCTATCACATGAAAGTCATGATGCTGATTTCTGATGCGGTGGAATGGATGTCTATCCAAGATTTTCAAGGATAAGTAGGTGGATTTATACTTATACAAACAAGATAAACCATTAATATGATGTTGAGAAGTTTTTATAATTGGTTTGATATTATGAGAAATTATTTCTCAAGACCTAAAAAAGGTTCTACACTAGAGTATTGTCACCCTATTAATGATTAGGAAGGTTTCAAAAAATAATCACATGAATAATACTCATGAAGTGAAGTATGTGATGGGTGTTTGTGTGGAAATAATGTCTTTTTGACATCTTATAGTCCACAATATCTTAACTAGTTCATGTTATCCATATGATATGTACAAGGTATAATTATTGGCTTAATCTATATAAGGTCCCACGACCAAAATCAACATAACAAATTCATGTGGTGGAGTCACATGATCAGCATGATCTGAATTCTAACTAGTGAAGGGTTCTTTGGAGGGTTCTTATAGAAGAGTATCATGAAATTTTGGTTTCCATTTTATTGATGAAAGAATATTATAAAAACATACAATAAGGTGAATCCACATAGAACTGATTGTTATAAAAGATTACATGAGGATTAATGTGTTCAATTTATAGAGATAACAATAATCATTCAAGTTGTGAATGGTTGTGAACTAAGAGGAATAATGATTCTTCTCTAAACATAGTAATTTAAGTGACCATTACTAACTTTGTTAAATTTGTACATTTCATTTTTATTCTCCTTGTAGGTAAATCAGTGAGGGTGAACCAAGTAAAATTGTTTATCTAATGTATTTTTTAAAGAATATTTATATTGTGAAATAGAAATTAGAGATAAGATCATTTTTTTATAATGATGAAATATGATATTAATATATAGTTTAGTTAATTTGTTATACCTTGATTCACCCCCACCGCCTCTTGATGTATATAACCTATTTCAGCTAAAAATTAGGATTATAAGAAGGTTAATGTTAGAGTTTCTATCTCAACTAAATTAACTGATGTTTCCAATCACAAATGAATTCTAAAATTGAATGGAATTAATTTTCATCTTTGGATGAATCAAACAATAAACTTCATTTTATTATTAGGTATCAATGTGTTTAGAGATAAAATTCATTTTATTTTAGCTTGTATAGATAGTGGTGTTTTATCTGATTTTGGAAATATAGATTTGGATGTTGATGATAATTGAGTCAATGCATTAAGGGGAATATTTATAGAACACAATCCACACAAAGTTTATGTAATGTATATCAACACATGTTATGTTGTAAAATCATCTAAATATTTATGATGGTAGTTACATAGTCTGAGAAACTAAACAAAAAGTTCTAAGGAAAAAATATGAGGACCTCAGAGTGCACCCCAATGAGTCTATAAATAAATTATTTATTTAGGTGAAGGTTATTTTTTAATACATGCATGTTCTTGTTGAAATTATTGAGGATGTAAGATAATTAATTGAATTATTAAAATACCTTCACCCCAGTTCAATCGAAATGAATATATACTAGAGAATAATGATTCGAAGGAGATGAAATTTGATATCTTATAGAGTACACTTTTTCTATGCGATATGAGGAATAATGATAATGTTTTTTTGGGAAAAGGGAAGAATAATTTGGAAACATTCAAGGTCTATAATAATATTTCTATAGAATATGATCTAGGAGATTATGTTTTGGATTATGTTATGTCATTCCATTCCTTTAATCTTTGAATAGAAAAAAGAAACATTAGAGGAAAACATTCACTAAAAATTATTTTATTATAGAATATTCAGGTATCTTATAGAAAATTATTTCAAGATTATTCAAGATGATTTTTAAGGATGATAATTAATCTTCCATGAATAAATATTTAGATAGTGTGAAAGTAATAAAAAATTATAAGAAATTTTTCATTAAAAATTAGAATCTTATTTCAAGAGAAAATGATTGTTAAGAATAATTTGATGAAAATTATATATACAACACTACAAGGATCATGGAGAAGATACCATGGTTGATGTTTTAGGTAACTCACATATAAGGGATGAAGGGAATAATGATAAAGGAAAATTTTAAGGAATAGTTAACCTTTGGGATGAATTATAAAATTATCTTCAGGAGATATATATTTTGAGATATAAAATTATGAAATCTAACATCATCAATTCTAATGAAAAACTATATATACAGTAGAAGGAAGAAGTGAAGTATGAGTTTAAAAATAAAATTGATAAAATTAGATAAAAAAATAATGAAAACATTAATAAGTTTGTTTAATAGAGTTTTTTGGTTTCATAACTGGCTACATTTATCGATATCTTTAATAACATAGTAAATATCAAGTAAAATGTACCAATGAACTTGAAGATGACGTTTTCATCATATGAATAATGGTAATAGAACGTCAAAAAATCTTGAATCATGATGAGATACTGTGAAAGAATGTTCCTCAAGAAACAAAATATTGAAATTATAGTTCATAGTTCAATTATATTTTTGGAGATGAAACTGACACAACTATGATGGGAATTGATCACAAACAAAAAATAAATAATGATTGATTTTAGGCCTCTATCAACCACTCTAAGGTTAAAGATTTTTTTGGGAATGAATCATAATATGAATATTTAGATATACCATTGTACAATTAGTTCTTTAGTTACGACACACGAGAATACACCTTATATCTCATGCTATTATTGTGTAAAGAGGGGAAATTCCACAAAATGAGTGTTTTATATCCAAGAGGTATCAAAGAATGAATGAGATACAAAGGCGTCAAAATATTTTTTATATATTCTTGGAATAATATTTATAGCCACTATTTTTTGTGGAGGATTTAATCAAATGTCCAGATATTGATGGTCAATAATGCAAAAGAATTTAACAAACTGGAACAGAATCAATTTTATATTGTATTTCAAGGGATAATTAAATGATTTGAGGATGTGAAATCAATTTAATGATTTTTAAGATGATATTATACCATCATCTCTTTGGAATGTCAATAATATTATTCAATATAATGTAAAACGTAAAAGACATGGATCATACAGAAAAGATATTCTCAGGTAGGTGCTGCATAGATTTCATTTGAATCAAATAACATTTTAACCGAGATCATTGTTAGTTTATGAACCTCTCACCAGATAGTAAATAATAGTATGGTGACTGGAATTTTTTACAATAAAGATAGTGTCATAATGTTTTTCATAATGAATTAATTAATATTATTGTATCATGGAATGTAATTTTTTGGGTAAAGACATGTTACATGAATGTGGGTTGATTATTGAATGTATTATTCCCAAATTTTGATATATTATTCAATTATGTGACTCTATAAATTCTATAAGCTTTACTAAGATGTTATTCCTTATCAATAGAAAATATAGGGTTGGTCTTCTCAATTAATACACACAATGAATAATATATACCTTGCTAGTTGATATGAATACATATAATTTTATTCTAATGAAGAAGAGAATAATTTATTCCATAAACATCACGGTCATCTAAGAAAAAATACTACGAATATTTGGTTAAATTTGATGCTAATCAAGGTCTCCGAAATTTATCACATGATCATTCTAATAAATGTGAATCTTTTCAAGAGGTGATGTTTACCTGAAATATATAAAATAAAAAATATCAATGGTTAATAAGAGTGCATGAACTGGTGGAAATTCATATATGTGGACATATTTCAATAAAAACTATTAATGAGAAGAGATATGAGGTCCTTTTAATTGTTTATTTAAATAGAATGTCATGGGATTCAATTATAACCCAAAATTACAAGGTGTTTGTTTTCATAATTGGTTATAAGAGAGATTTGGAAAATTCTCAAGATCAAAATATCTGAATTTTATATACGAATAATGGAATATAAAGAGTTCATGAGAAAATAAATCATACCATCAACATCATAGCTAGAATATTATTGATTGTGAATGACCATGTAAAGATGTTTTGAAAATATATAGTACTAATATCAGCCTAAAGAGTTCATGAGAGAATAAATCATACCATCAACATCATAGCTAGAATATTATTGATTGTGAATTACCATGTAAAGATGTTTTGAAAATATATAGTACTAATATCAGCCTACATTTATAGCAGGGCATTTTTATATACAAAGGAATAAAATATTCCCTATGATCTTTGGTATAGAAAGAATCCATAATTTAAATTCTTTTAAGTCTTCGAGTGTAAGTGTTTTATTTTTATTAAGGGGAAATATTGAAATTTGTATCCTCATTAAGATGAAGGGATATTTATCAATTATATAGGAACTATAAATGAATATAAATTCATTATTAAAATACTGGAAATGTTATTGAGAGAATATATGTTGTTATAGTGAAAAATGATAAAAATCATTACCAAATACACAAACAGTATCAAGACGATAGTAATAATGAATTTCATAGCTTGGGGGTGGTGCATGAACTTGGGGAAGATTTAAAATATGATTTTGATGATGTACTGAATAAACCTGTAATAAAACCATGAAACTTAGAAAAAATTGTTAGTTATAATATCATCGGGGGGAAGAGTGCTCCATTACAGGCTATAATGATAAAACAATATATATTTTTCATAATTCATATAATAGGTAGTTCAAATTAATTTTGAATAATATTATAGGTATAAGATTTTGGGTTGAAAAAAATGAATAAAGAACTTTAACAATTTGGAATGATTCAAACATGAAAGACTATTTTAAGGCTTATAAATAAGAATGTCATAAGGGATAATGGGTTTTCAATGACATGCCAAATAAATATGTAATAGTAATTACAAGTGTATGGATGTAGTTTAAGGGGTACTCTCTGATAAATGGTATTCCTCTTGATGAAACATTTTTACTGGTTTTCATGTTGGAGACAATTTCCTTATTCATCTCCATATTAGTGCAATGGAAATTCAATGTTTTTCAGATGGATGTCAAGTCGACATTGGAAAATGTTATTCCAGAATAATAATTTTATATTGAACATCCATAAGGTTTTCTCATTCATAAATATGAGAAAAATATTTTTTTGTTAAATAAGGATTAATATGGATTGAAGATGTCACCCAGAGAAGAGTATTAATAACATGACCAGTATTTCATTAATCCATATTTCCAACAAGGTGGATTTGATTATAAACACAATTTCAATAAGGAAAATAATAATAGGATTTTGGTTCTTGTATATATTAGTGACATTATATTTAGTGGATTAAATAAAGCATATTGACAAAAGTTTGAAGAATTTATGAAATGTGATTTATAATTGCTGATGATTGGTGAGATAATGGTTTTAATCAGTTTATAGGTAACAAAATGATGACATAGAAATTTTATTTATCAATAAAAACATGCCAAAGAGTTATTGAGAATATTTTTAATGGAAATTACAATGAAATGGAAACTCTTGTTGTACGGTGATGAAATTATCAAGTCATGATGAAGGAATGGTAGTCAATTTCACATAATAAAGTTAGATAATTGGATATGTATTGTACATAATAGTGAATTGACCTAATATTTTTCATTCCACTTTATTTGAGGCACACTATCATGGTAATACCAAATAATGAAACAGAATTTTACTGAAAAAATAATACATAAATATATGAAAGGAAACATGGATTTATATTTAATATTTGTTAAAAATATCATCAAGATTTATTCTAATATATAGATTTAGAATGGACTGGTTTAATATTCAATCGATAGTCAATAACAGGTGGTGAATTATATCTTGAATAAATGTGTATTAATTGGTTTTTAATGAAACAATATTCTATTTCTCTTATAATATCAGAAGTTTCATACATCGGGGCTACTCAATTTTTTATAAAGTTATTGTTGATAAAGAAGTTTCTTGAAGATATGGGAGTTATGGTGAAGGATTATGTCAAAATTCATTGTTATAATTCAACTGATATAAATTTTTACAAAATTTCATTCCATCAGTCATGGAAAAAATATAATTGAAATCAACTACAACTTTAATAAGGATACTATGGATCATGGCCATGTGAAGCAACAACATTCTCCTACAAAATTTACATTTATATACATCCTGACAAAGGCCTTACCCAAAGAAGAGTTTTAACATCAATTAATGTCCCTTAGAGTGTAGTGGAATCCACACACTTAAATATGGTGGGTACTGGACCCCCTCTCCCTATGTTATTGTTTCTTTTACCTTATATACATTTAAGTCTTTATTACTATATTTCAAACAACAATAGAGTGTCCTATCAGTTCATTTAAAATGTGGGAGAAATTATATTATTCAATAAATAGGGATAAGATGATTAGTTGAGTAGTGATACATGGGGAGTTTTAAATAGGATAATTTAAAAGATTTTATTTTAATAAATAAGTATCATATAATGGAAAATCCTTTAGTATCATGATGCGAGCAGTTGATAAGTGTTGGTTATGATGTGATCTTAAAGGTTGAACTTGTTTTATATAGATATATAGAGAATGTTTCTAGAGGTAGGTTTGAGAATGAAGTAATATATCAATGTAATTTTTATGTTACCATTGTTTCTCAAGGTAATATTGACTCATTTAGAAATATAGTGCTTGCTAAAGAAGTATTTGATCACTAGATGGGGTTGAAAAAGGAAAATGGTTTATCATTTTCATGAATATTCATTAAGTTGGTTCTACAATATTATAAGTGTTGTCAGCAAATCCAATGCGGAATATTGTTCAAAAATCCTCCACTGTGGTATTTTTTGGATGATTATTGATATTGAAAAGTTTTTAGGTTTTTTATGAATGTTGGTTGTTAAAAGAGGTCTAAAGAGTGAGCTTGAATATACAATCTAGAAGATTGTTAATGTATGGTATGATGGAGGAAACAAATTATCTCACAAAGCGTAAAATATATGATCTCATGGAGAAATAATTTATTTTATAATCTATCATATTTTTTTAATCATGAGAAGAATTAAATGTTTGATCACAGGAAGTATGAATGTAAATTGATCTCATGGAGCGTGAAAGACTAAACTGATCCCTTGGAGTCTGAATGTTAGAACTGATCATGAATTGGAGTCAAACAACAAACCAAAATTTTTCCAAATATCTCACATTGAGGTTATTATTAGACCTTAATGAAATAAAATTACTATTATATTATATTGGGAAGAGATCATGAAAATAACATGAAGACATAGCATGATTTTCACCAGATCTTTAAGAGAGGCCATAAAAAATACATAAATATAACACATGATTATCCAAGGATCTGATAAAGTGATAATCAAAAGTGCATGAATAAAAAGAAGATTCAATATATGGATATATCATGTGTTCATTAAAAATCATGCTACCACATGATTTTATTTGGATACTAGTACGTGATATCGTAAATAACACTAAGAAAATGTATCTAACACCACATTTCATCATTTGATCCTTTGATGGGGCCACACAAAAATTTGGAAGACAAATAAACTGGTCAAATTATTATCATTGGATCTCATAATGAGATCCTTTGAAGTGCCTAAAGACAATAAATAATATAAAATTAATCACATTAAACATGAAATTGGTGATCATGATAATCGATCTTGTGTAGTACATGATGCTGAATGATATGGTTGTGGAATAGACGGATAACAGTGTTTTGTAGAGTTATGGTGGTCAATATATGCCAAAAAATACCCCAAAACCCTCAATAATACTTTAATAAGATTGATTAAGTGGTTTTATCCAAAAAAAAAGTTCTTCACATGGCCTTAACAATGTCTTGTGATTGATTCTTGTGATCTACATAACCTGAAGATGGTCTTGTGGAAGGATATCATGAAGAAGTCCCAAAAGGTGATGTATGAAATGGGTGTTTGTGCATATAGGTAGACATGCTGCCATTTTAATGATTCATGTGATATAAACAAGGTCTCATTATACATATGATATGAACATGGTCTCACAATTTGTATGATTTTAGAAAGATTACTCAATCCACATTATTTAAACTTGATGTAATGGTCCACTTGAATATAATAGACTCTCACAGTGGAGCCATTCTATCTATGTTATTTCAAGGGAGAATCATATAGGGTTCTTATATAAAATTCTTTTATAATGTATGTTTTCATTTATGTGATGAATAAAGAAAATAAACACACAAACATTAGTGTGAATCAATTCGGGGCTAAATTATAATGGATTCTATGAGAGGAGAAAGGTGTTCACTTCAAAGGGAGAGCACTAAGATTAAAAATTAGTAATGGTTGTAAACTAGGAGAGGGTAGGACGTCTTCTTTGAACATTGTAATTATAGAGAGGTTTAATGATCTTGGTACATCATCACACAACATTTGTATGATACTTGGGTATAACCTAGTGATAGTGAACCAAGTAAAATTGATATGATTTTTGAACATTTTAATTCCATTTTTTTCTTTTCAATAGGAAGGATAATGAATATTATTTTTTATAATGTTGAAAAAAATATTCAAAATATAAAATTTGTTAATCTGTCATATACTAATTAAGCCCAAATATTTGGGTATTAATCCTAGATGGGCTAATAAAAACATTTCACCAGACTAAGTCTCCTTTGAACCCAATTTTTTTTTAAAAATTCACTATAAAAACCAAATAAGAGATTCTATTATTCAAAACTTATTTTCAAAATATAATTTAAAATCATTTTAAAAGGAAAATTAACCGTACACATAGGTCAAATGAACACAAATAAGGAACTCGAATTATAAATATCGATAATTAAATTGAATAAGATGAGGTTTTGATATAAATAAATGCATCGGGGAAGAGAAAATTAAACACAATATAGATTACCCCATCATAATCCATCATTAATGCTTTAATGTTTCATGGGTTCTACATAGATGCCTAACATTAGACACATATTCCCTTATAAGTTTCTCAAAGAATAACTATCAGATTATGAAGAGACAAGAATCCACATGCCACAAAACTATCCCACATTTACCACATCATAAAGGGTTTCCCATTATAGACCATGACCTTAACATGACATGGGAGATTCTATCACTATTTTAACTAACTAAGGTAACATAAAATAGATCTTCTACTATGTAACAAGGTTCCCATTATGAATAATAATGTTATGGTGAGTGTAAAATTAAACCAATATTAACACAAAAGTAATAAATCTCCCTCACCTATAACACAATCATAATTAATAACCCAATATATATTATGAAAACATAGTATAAATAAGCACGTTCTCTAAAAATAGAAAATCAATAATCAATTAGTGATAAAAAACCCACAAAATGGGTGACCAACTAAACAAGAATTTCAAGAGGACCTTAAAAGTGTGAAACAATTATCTTTATAAAGTTCTAAACATGCCTTTAAAATAAATATATGTCTTGGAATGTCAATCCCAAAAAATTTCATAAAAAACGCTTAAAAATTATTTATAAATCACTTAAAACTACACAAAAAATGTTCATTTCAAATCTCCCCATTAAATATTAGTACTTCTTCTTTGAAATAAAAAAACAAGTCTATCTTCCTTCCATGATTATCATACATATTTTTCAAGAACCATTTGTTCATTGTCACATGGAGCACAATAACAAAAAACTTTCAAAACACATTGGAAACTCATCAATGTGTCTCTTTTTAAAAAATTATGAGGTTAAAAACTCATTAACAAATAAATAACCTTTTAGATCCTTGTTTTAAACTATTGGAACCTAAAATTATTTAAAATTTAATAAAAACCATAAAAACTATTTCAAAACCTCTAATATGAATTTCAAAAATTCTTTTTAATACCAATATAAAACTTTATAGAAATTATTCTGAAATATAACATGGATATAATATATATTCATAATTTTAATAAAAAATTATTTAGAAAACTTTATCACATATTAAATTCCGTAATAAATCAACTACAAAGATACTCAAACTTCTAAGAAATTGAAATTAATTCAGGGCATGCTACCTTCAGTGGGTACTATAAAAATTTCAACGAGACTCCATATATATTCCATAAGAGACCAAAATAATTGTTTTAATCTATCCAAAACTTAATCCATAACTCACATAAGAAATTATAGTTTTAGGATAAAGTGGAAAATAAAGAAAAATAGACAGAAAATAATAAAATATGAATAGGGTTAGATTTACTGATAAATGAATACAAAATCGTTAAGAAGTTAAAAAAATCACTGGTTGAGGAAGGATGACTCTCCGCCTTGATTTCTAATGGTTGAATTAGTTATATTAGAGAAGATAATGGTGGATCAACCAATAATTTGAAAAGAGTATTTTTAAAACCCCTAAAAAATTAAAAACATGGATAGGCCACATAGTTTGGATGAAAAATTTAACAAACCATACACCAACTATTTTGGAGACACCCTACACACAAAACAATATACATAGTTCATCATAATCTAAAAAATATTTAAAAATATATATGTGGACCAAGAAGAACCACCCCATCTCTATGAAATAACCCTCCGTATAGGAATCACATAGTATCTACTGTCAATGGATGTAAATAATGAAACATCTAGAAAACCTAGATATGTCAAAAATAAAGCCCACAAGACACTGGGACGTAATACAACCCACGGTAAAACAAAATAAAACAAGTTAATATCTATAATGACATGTGGATTTCATATACGATGATTCCTAATTTTTGTTACTTTTGTTTCAATGTAACACTTATCTATGAGTGGCATGAATTCCCAATGAAGAACACATATAATATTTTGAAATAGGAATTTAATACACCCATATTAAATCATTTTATATGAATAACTATTATATATCAATCTATAACATATTCCAAAACCTATAGTGTTAATTAATTTTAAGATTATATACCTAATCAATTTTTTTTTTAAATATGTTTAATATATCCCATAAATAGTATTATCACATGATACCCATTTTGAAATATCATTCATAATATTCTCTTTAAAATCACGGGGAATGGAAAAAAGGAAAAGGGTCAGCTTAAAAGCCTAAAAATAGAAAAAATGATAGAAATTAATAAAATATCAAAAGTGAGCATAAGAAAAATATGTGTGTATAAAATTATAATCATGGTGAATGGATATAACACAGGTTAGAATACCAAAAAAATCATATATCTTAAATCATTGGCCATGGAATAATTATTTTATTGTAAAATATGAAATGAGAAATAAGTATTTAGAAATACGAGTCTATAATCATTGACCCTAAGGATATATCAAATGGAATAAATTTTAGAATATACATGAGTATTGAGAATGATTCAATTTGTTAGGGAGCACATGAAAAACCGTTGAAACATATGGAAAAGTACACTAATGGAATTTCCCCCCTCATCATTAAAAATAATCTCCTGATATATAAATCTCCTCCCAATTCATTTTTTGGATGTGTAATTAAAGGCCCACCCATAACATATTTGATATTGTTCTTTAAAAGTTCGGATAAAATTACCATTTCACTTCATCTCATGATATAATACATTATACAAGGAATTATAGGGATATATAACTTCATACCCAGCCATCACAAAATTAAATCCATAAATATTTTTTCCATATTGAATCATTATTAGTTCCATTAAAACATAATTAACTCATTGAAATGATATTAATTATATAATAACTCCCATAATAACATATCTTAAGCATTCCAAAGAAATAAGGGGGAGGAATATTTGGAAAATATTAATTATGAATTGTAAGAAATATTAAATTATGTTTATGTAGATGAAAAAATACATTTATTTTAGAATTAAATATGAATTTGAGAAATAAGTATAAATAGTATTTATATTTCTTAAAATTATTTAAAAAAATATTATTTTAATCCTAGGGAATATAAATTTATTTGAAAAAAACATAAAAACATAATTAGGATGTTTCATAAATAAAATCTATAGATATATAAAGAAAAAAGGATTTTTTATGACAAATATTTATAATATGAATCATTTCGAACATTTTAAGGAATGTCAATGTTATAAAAAATTACCTTATTATAAATGAGAATTGAATATTACTTCTATAAAATGGTTATGTTCCTTGAAAAATACCATAAAAATTTATCTAAGTAGAGATAAGGACATCTAAAAAATAAAATAATGAATAAGGGAATGAAAGGGAAATATTTGTTATTGAAAATAAAAGGTAAGGTCATTTTATCTTACAATAACCACTTTAGGAATGTTATGAACTGAAGGGGAAGTGAAATGGATTGAGGAAATGTAAAAGTCTATAACAACCATTGGAAAATAAAATAGAGTTCTTCTTAGAGAGAATAATCATAAATTTTCACCAAATAGACAGTTATCTACAACAATATCGAATTCAAAATGTTAATGGAAAGAAAAACCATAACTTTTACTCACACCTTTAATAAAATATATTTATCCTCATAATTTGGCGAAATCTCCCCCTATCATAATATATTCCCTAAAAATAAAATAAATAGTCCATTTTCATGTGACTATGTGATTCCAAGAAAAGAAAGATTTTAAGAGAAAAATGGGAAAGTATTTTAGATTAATTAATGGAACATATTGGTTTGTCGTGGGTGGAAGTGAGGTCCATTTATTGTTTAAAATGGTTGAAATTTTGTTAGAAAAGAATTTTAGGTGGGGGTGAAGATGGAATCACATGTGTGTTAGGAAATTTAGTTGAAGAAATATCAACATGAACTGTAAGAATAACTTCTATTCTTAATAAAGTTCATGTATAATGTATAACTATCAAGTGAATTACACAAAATGTGAGTAAGGATGATCGATCTATTTGCTTCCTTTAACCTTTGCTTTATTACCATATTGATTATTTTTTTCCAAAAAAATATAACATAACCCTTGTTTCCCAATTTTTAGATGGTGATTAAAATAATATAATCCATTTAATATAATTGAATTTCAAATTATTAAAAATTTAACATTTATTGGAAAAATAATATATATAGAAAAAAACATTTTAGTAGGAAAATACAATTTTAAACATGAAGTGTACACAATCTTATTTCATATAAATGAATAATTTAAATGTGTGTTAATATAATTTTTTTACATTGAAACACATAATTAGATTCATATATCTAATTTTTTATTATAATAATGCACAATAGTTAAAAAAATATTCGAAAAAATATCATTTTGAACACTAAAAATTTCAAACCCAATCAAATTAATATCAGTGATTATTATTTAAAATATTTAATTTTATAAATTAATTGGTATTAAAATATTTATCTAATTATTAAAAAAATTAAATAAATATGTAATAATTTAAAGAAAATTTATATATATAAGTGGTTACATGAATCTAAACAAAGATACATGCCCTGAAACCCCAGTGGGTACAACCCCATCCCTCTATAAAAATGGGAAAAACTCCCTTTTTATTTTTACTATTATATTTAAACCAAATATATATATATAATGAAAATGATTAGAATATTTATATAGTCAATTACCATATTTCCAATTACAATATATAATAGTAAAATATTACTAATATTTTAACTATTACCTATATCACTAATACTATTCATCCTATTTACATATCTCTCAACTTCTCTATAAAATGTTCAATATGTCCCTCCTTCCAATTGATTTAGTTTTAGTTATAATCATCATAGGAAACTAGGAAAATAATGATTTGATATTTTGCGTATTTTTCTTTTGTTAAACATTCATTCAACTTTTACTCTCATTAATGTTGGTCCGTGTTGCATTACCATTATATATTATTATTTGTTATCTATAAAAATATATTTTTTAAAAAAATATTTCCAATTTCACTTTTCATTTGTTTTTCATTTGAATAATGATATTAAAAACTATTTAATTAAATTAAAACAATATACTTTAAAATCATGGGGTGTTACATTCTATAGAATTAAAATAAATGCTTCATTAACATTTCATAACTCAATTAAAAATAAATGATGGTAATTTAGTTTTATTATATTTTTTACAACCCACATTTTTTCAAAGAAATATGATTCCTCTAATGAACATTCATTAGGTGAGTTTTTTTATTTTAATGTATTATATATCTATGATCTATGGTTTCTACAATTCCATACATAGATAAAAAAATGTTCTAACTATAAAACCTCTATGTTCATTATATGTGAATGGTAAAATATACACGTCCTTAATAGTGATACGTGCAATACATCATGCTCTTGGCTGAGTTTTGGTTGAAAAAAAATATGATAATATATCATTATAATAAAATCAATTATTTTGAAGGGGTCGATTCATTTGAGTAACAACGTTCCCTTCAACCTAATTTTATTAACCTTATTCCATATTGATATTCCTAGGAATATCTTATCTCCCTCGTAATCTTAGGATCTAATCAATGATTTTCTTCTTAACACTTCACTAATATCTCGGTCGTTTTAATATGTATTTCATTAACTACAAATTTTATGGTATTTAAATAGGAATATCTAGTGTCATTAATTTATACACTCTAATATCATACAAAAATATTGGATCAATACATCTCTTCCCATACATAGCCTAAGGTTATAGCATTGGAATAATACAATGAAAATTATTATTTTATTTAAAATCTTCGTGTGGAAGATTTTGATCTAAAATTTCTTTTTAATACATTGAATTAAATATATGCATATCATCAAGAGTTTGAATCTTCATATAAGATTTACCATCAGTATGATGATATTATATAGTTTCTATTTTCAATTCTATATCTAATTATTATTGTATACTTTTCAAAATTCTTTAGGTAAACCTTATATTTTGATTAGATATAATTGATTATGCACCAAAAAAACATTTCCAATTATATTATGGATATTTTTCCAGTAAAATGAGAAATAATTATTCTATAATATCCATGAAATTTGATAAATTCCTACAGTGATCAACCATAACCAAAATGGAATTATAAAACTTTTTTGTATTGGGATTCCCCACAAACTATATCTATAGTGATGGTTTTCCATTTCCATGTATTTACAGAAATGGATTCATCACCCACTTAGATTTCTATCATTTTTCTTTAACATTATATTATTCTAATTATCAATATAAAAATTCTATAATCTCCCTATCCATTTTGTCTCTCAAAAAGTGAATCTTGATTTTCTTTATATATTGTAGTGCTTACATGATGGAAAGAGAATTTTGATACATGTTCATCATGGAATACAAATTCATTTTCTGAATCATATACCTTGTTCATTTTTAAATTTTAACTTCATAATATTTATTTTATTATTTTTTATCTATATTTCCTCTTTCAATGACTCTTGATTTTCACATGGATTGATAGTTAACCAATTATTTTGGAATTATTTCATTTTTTCACATCCCTTATAATATCAAGTTTAAATGTTTTAATATACAATATTATTTGGTCTTTAAAACTCCATTATATGTTTATTATCATGATCCATCATAATAAAAAAATATTCTACCATTTTTACCTTAATTGGTTTTTTATTTATCGATTAGTCATAGTACTTGATCAACTCTAACCATCTCTTTTGGTTGATGTTCAACACCTTCTGGTAAAGAATACAACTTTTAATCTTGTGATCAGTATATATTTTACACTTATCACTATAGAGATAATTACATTATATCAATAAAAAAATAGTGACCATTTATTGATCAAAATAATTAATTTGTTATTTTTTCTCATAAATCTATAATTGACCTATTGCATAAGCTACACCATGTCATTATACATTTGGATAAATAACAATCCCTTCCTTTTATGAATCACTATATATTAAAATCCCTTCTCTACCATAGGGTTGTTTGAGAATTGGTGAAGTGAAAAAAAAATCCTGAGCTTCTTGAATTTTTTTTTAACTTACATCTTTATATTGAAGCATTATTCCCTTTCTTTTAACTTTATCACTATATTTTACATTCATGATAAATTTATCAAAAGTCTTCTATTGTATCCACATTAAAACCCACCCAAGAACCCATTCCTCTTCATTAAAACCCCATCGATCATGTAACTACACTTCCATACTCTCTATATAGTCATCCTAGGATTCAATATGCTCTCAATAAGCTCATCCAAAACTTTTTCAACAATACTCTCAATGAAAGGGGTCTCTCACACTTCATTTCTAATCTAGTTCCTTATTTTAACCTATCCTATTATATATGAATTGGTTATATTTTCATTCATTTATATATTTAAATTTACTATCCAATTTATATTATTATAATTATAGATCAATTATCCCCTCACGTTTTAACATTTACCTAAGATGTTACTTTGCTGAAGAATAGTATGAGACCTATCTCTATTCTTTTTAATTAAAGCACATTATCTATATTTTTTCTTTTGAATATAAAATGGTTATGTTTGGATGATATTATTAATATCATTATATATTTTAATTAATGTTCTAATAATGATAAAATTATTTATCCAATTTCATTATATCATTTACCCAAGGAATTATTATAATGAAATTTAAAAAGGGACACCGAAATTAATCCCTTTATTCATGAATCTTCTCATATTAATGCATTTTATTTTCAATTACTATGGTTGGGATATGTTTTTCACATCCCTAATATTTTTATTTTTATTGAAAAATTATGATATACCCCTTCCTCTCCCAATAAACCATTATATGGACCATTATGTAATATTGTTATGCTATAGAAATTTCACTGCGTTTTTCCATGCCAAAATGGTTTCATGAGAATACAACCACTATTTCCCCTTTAGTGTATTCACATAGACATGCCTAATGACATTGAATTGATAAATTCATTAATATATTCCACACACTGTGATCACGGAATTCAATGTGATGATATAAATTTTTATTTTACATGATCTAGGTGGAACACTTATGTATTTTAATGATATGATTTTGATGGGTCAGTAAAGATATTACTTCAAACCATTAGGTAATGATTTGTTCTAATGAGATTCCATGTATGGGGCATGATATTTTATCCTAATAACATTAGTTTGTGATGTCTTTGTTATTAATTTTGACTTATTATTATTATTTCATTTTTAATTGTTTTTCACAAATTCTATTGATTCCTTTATGTTATCATGATATATCATGCCTTTTCCCCTTGTTTATGAATTTTAACTCATTTATACCCCATTTAAATGCATCTTATCTATCATGCAACACTTTTTTCATGTTATCATTTTTTATTCCCTTATTGGTATTTATATATCACCCCTTTGTTATATAGGTCCTCATGTTACCCCATGTTGTTTTAAAAGTGATGGAATTTTTTAAGCATGTTAAAGAATTTTTCAGTTACGTCTTTATATCCATGTATTAGGTTGTTGTTTCATATTCCTAGTTTTATAAAGGCACCGTGATTATCAATATTTTAGGTTTTATTATTTATATTATTATGTAATTGATCATGAATTAATGTTTAATAAAGACAAGATTTTTCTTAGGTGGTATCAAAGAATAGTCATCTAATATATGGGATTAGGATTAGAAAAATCCTCTAAAATCCTTAAGGATAAGACTGATGATAATAATAAATACATAAGATTGTGGTAAAATATAAATTAATCGGATTCCATGAGTATGAATAATTTTCTAGATACTAAAAATAGATATGGGTCCGGTATATATGTACCTAGTTGTGTAAATACAAAAACACTCATATTAATCTAGACTCAATTGGGAACTAGTTCACGACAATAAGCCTTATTAAAAACCTAGTTTTACACTCTCAGGACATATTATTTGGTAAATTTAGAAGCTCATTATAAACTAGTATTATGGTAAATTCCACCCATTATATCCTATGATAAGAAATAGATCACAGATAACTTAGTTTGAACCCTTGAAATAAAAAATATATAAAAATACATGTCATCTATATGTTATCCCATTATTGTTATTGGATTCATTTTTTTGTATAATAGTTCAAAAGTACCCATCCATAAATTTTACATTATTCTGGTTAACTGTTGGATATTGTTGGAACTGATCCATCAATAAATGTGATGAATTCTCAAATGAGATACCCAAAAAAATGGGAGCTTAAATAAGAAATCCTTTGATTGTTCTAAACCAACTATAAAATATAACAATTTACAACCATCACAAAGTTTAATGTCTAAATATATAAATGAAGACGAGGATTCTATCTCAAGATAATATATATGATAAAGGTGATAATAAAAAATGATTTCAATTTTCCGCATGTTAAAAATGCAGAAAGATCGCTATGGGAAATACCACAATGAAAATTGAATTTGTTTTAAGTGTGGAAATATTGGTTAAAAAGTTTCATATTTCTATAAAAAATGAATATTCTATTGGAAGAGAATAAATTAAAACAAAAAGAACACTTTTTCATTATTTATTTTTATGATAATATGGTAATTATCTAAGCCAATACTCTAATCTATGGGTAAATTTATATACTAATAAAGGATCTATACTTTGGAAAACATTTATTTGTAATGAATAAAGTGATTATATGATTGTGTTTGAGAATTATTATTTATAATTCTTATATTAATGAAATATCGGATATAAGAATCATGAAACAAAAACTGATTTTTTTCAAAAAAAAGGATTATAATAATACATTGAATGGTACTGATAACCTATTAAAATTATTTAGTTATAAGGTGTTGTTTTTGAAAATAAATTATTGAGGGATTTAAAACCCTTAATTTGTGTTCGATGTTATGATAAACAAAATGATTTTTGGGATGATATGAAAAATGTTGGTATTATATTTAATGTCATTAATTACAGGTTTTATTATTTATGTGGTATAATTTTAGAATTATTAACTTCATTTTGGAACAAAAATATTACATGATCAATTTTTTTTATTTTTAAATGTTTAATGATATTTTTGGAGATTTTTTATTAGGTTGAGGTGTATATAAAAATTAGTATTAATATAATTTAATATTTAATATGAATTGTATTTTGTTTTTGTATGATTAAAATTAATGGTATAAGAAAATCCTAGAGGTTAAAACAATATTTAATAATGAGTTATTAGTGTTATTTGGGATATATGGGGTATTTATTTAAGGAATGTTCTATGTTAAACATATCAGATTTCTGTTTAATTTTTTAAGTCAAATGTATTAAGGTTCATTAATTTTAATTATTATCTTACTTTATGCTGACCATTTTGTATTTATTAAAGTTATCATAAATACATTTCAATTATTTTGGATATTATATTATCCTTCAGAATCATATTCTCATGATTCAGGTATAAAAAACCATCTTGAGAACTTATCATTTGGAAAAAATATGGGAGTGTAGTGGAAATTGAATAAAGGATGATATTATACTTGTAAATAAAGTAAATTTCCTTGTCTTCCTAGTTCATATGGTAAATTAATTCCATAAATCTGTGAAAATAATATTAAAACAATATTATAGTAATATTATGATCATTTCTAATGAAATAATAGTATTTTCATCCATCTCAGATTTATGACTTTTTATTCATTGAATATATCCTAAACATGTTCTATATAACTTTATATTAGTTTTTTTGGTGTTAGTTTTTTCTTCAACGTATATATTTTTGCTTCCGGTTAATGTAATAATGCATGGAAATATAGTTATGTGATGAACTTCATACTTCCCTTTCTCACATTTCAGGTGAAGTTTTTTACTAAACATTGTTACAATGTGGGTTTCGAATAAAGATATTTTCAAGTGCTAAATTTTTTTTACAATAAAAATGTTCATATTTCATGATGAAAATAATTAAATAGGGGAGTAACGTAACATCAAAATTTTTTAAAATATAAAATTGTGTTTTATAGCATATGTGATATGAAATACCAAACCCAATCAAACAATAATCATTTTCATATCACTGTTATGACCTATAAATTAAACTTGTATTAATGAATTATAATAACTAATTTATTATATATATATATATATATGTATATATATATATATCATACTCAACATAATCATATTGATAACATAATAGTAAATAATAAATCAACTTGTAGTAATGCCTTAAAAATACATTTTTTAGAAAAATGATTATTATTTTATTTTTTATGAAAAATATATTATAATTATTTTATATAACATTTAGAAAATTTGTTTAATAAAATTAAATTCTTTTTTATATAATCATGTAAAAATTAACATATGTAAAAATATTAGGATTTTTCATGAAATAATAATTTTGCGGAGAATAGTGAAAAATACAGATTTTAGTAAAAACTATCATTTATATTGATAAATCAAGTAAATTTATAGTCCCTATATTATGTAAATTTTATTAAAATATAACAAATGTATTATTTAGTTTTATTTAATTTAATTAAGTACTTATAAACCATCTTTATACCAGATTTTATTATTTTTTTTTAGGATTGAATCAATCTTTTTTTGAAAACATTTTAAATATAAATTATGTATATACATTTTAGTTAATTAAAGAAAACCCTAATTTGGAATTATTTATATTAAATTTTATTTTATCAAATAGATATAATTATTAATTTAAATTCATATATTTTTGATTAGTTGTTATATATTTGAATTAAAATCACCTTTTCCATGAAGATTTTTTTTGAAAAAATGATTTCCATAATGGTTATGAGTTTTACAATTAAATTCATATAACCTTTGTGATTTTTTTATAAAATAGATTCCATATTTGAAATTAGAATAATTAATATTATTTAATAATTTCAACTAAATATTTGTACGATATTAATAGTAACAATATTAAATATTTTTTTCCACGACAAATAATTTTTTTTAATTAATTGTAAAAATAATTTATCAAGGACTACAAAATAAGTACCCTAATTTTATAAATATGTATATTTTAATTTCAATATAATAAAGAATATTTTTTTATAAATATGTGATAAATTAATTCAATAAAAATATAATTTTGATACAATAAAACCCAAACTCGATTTCTGTGAAATAAAAAAATTAAATTAAGAAATTTCATTTGGATGAATTTTTGAACAATAAAAGTAAATAATACATGAAAATAATATTAACTAATTTATATTAATTTTAAAGGATATTATAATTTTTATGAATTCAAATGTTTTTTTTATAAGGGTTCGAGAACAATCATTGACAAAAAATATCATTTCTCAATAAATGGGGATTATTTTTTCAGAAGTTATAACTCTCATATTTTAAAAATTATTTTGAGAAAGTAAATATTATTTTTGTAATTATCATGAATAAATTATCCAAATGTTAATTTTTTAAATAAATTCAATCTAGGTGAATTTTCAAGTAAAAATTAAATATTGTATAAACATTCACATGGTATAATGGCATCATAACGACCCAAATGATATTTAATATATTATATTAATCTTTTCCATAAATAAATATATATTTTAAATTTATAATAATGTTTCATTTGGGTTATTTTATTAATTTTATACAAAATCTATGAATCCTATAAAATCAATATTATATATTAAGTTTTTAAAATAAATTATTTATAAAAATGTATCACTTTCACATCACTATGGGTAATACATTATTGAATTATGACCTTTTATTTATAAAATAAACAACACCTTTCCTATTTTCTAGAAACCATGGTACTATTTTTAGTTTTGATTAATTTATTTTACAGATCATAAAACCTGTGATTGGGAAATAATATTGAACTCCCCTCTCTTTTACTATACAACCCCACCCAAGAACCCCTTCCTCATCACTATAAACATTATATAACATCTTAAATTCTTCATAATATCTATATATTCCTCCCAAGTATTCCGTATTCTCTCAATAATCTCCTCCAATGATTATGTAATCAGCCTCTCAAGGTAAGGGGCCTCTCTCTCTATCTTCTTTTACATTCAACCACCATCTTTGTATTTAACATTTTGAATAAAAATTGGTTTTATTTTCATACCACAATAAATGTCACCTTTCTATCCAATTGATTTTCTTATAATGAGATATAATTTATCCCCTCATGCATTTACATTTATGTTAGTCGTTACTATTACAAAATTTAATAACGGACCTCGCTCTCTTCTATTTAGTTCAATCGCTTCCTTGTAATTTTTATTTTCAATCTAAATTGGTTATATTTTCATGACTATATCGATATCCCACTATTTTATTTTATTTTTATATCTTAATAACTAGATATAATTTATCCCCTTTCATTATAGACTTTATATAAGTTGTTATTATTCCGAAATTTAGAAACAGATCCTATCCTTCCCCAACTTATTCAGGAATATTCTTCTTTTGAGAATCTTATGTATAATTACTAAAGTTGGGATATTTTTTCTACATACATTTTACATTCTATTTTATTCTATAAATATGATAAAAACCTTTTCCCCCAATTAAATTATTTTATAAAATTTAGGTAATGTAATTATGTTTACATTATTTCATTCTATTTTTTTATTTCTATCCAATATGTTTTCAATACCATAACTATTTTCACATTTGGGTATTCACCTAGAAAATCTAATAAGTTTTTTTGGGAATTAAATGTATTTATTAAAAACACATTGATAATTTAATTAAAATTTATGAAATATTTTTTTAGCGTATATGATCTATGTGGCACTCTTTTGTATGTACATGATAAGACTATGATGTCTGTGCCTAGATAGCACTATAATTCATTGTGTAATGTTTAAGACTCATGAGATTCAATTTATGATGTGTGAGAGGTTATATGAAACACATTATGTGATGTTTTCTATATGGTAAACCTTTACCTATTTTTAGGTCATTATGTTTAATTATTTCCCCAAATTTCTGATGTTTCCTTCGTGTTATTATGCTATATCATGCATATTTCCATGTTTATGATTATTCCCCATTTTATGGACCATTTAAATTTTTGTTTTATGACATTTAATACATTATTCAGGTTATGAATTATTTATTTCATTACTAGGATTTATATATCCACCATGTGTTATGTATGTCCTCAGTTTATCGCATGCAGTTTTAAAAGATATTGAATTTTAGAATCATGTTTAGGATGTTTTCAAAAATGTTTTTGTATCCATGTATCACGATGATTTGTAATGTACCTATTTACCCATTAAAAAAGTATTATATATCTTCTATGATTTATTTTATATGTTGTGATATAATATAACAATAATTAATGTTTATTAAATACAAGGGTTTCCATAGTCGGTATCAAAGGAATGTGTGGATATTTTTAGGATGAGGATTAGAAAACTATAGTAAAATTATTTGGAATAATAATGAACATGAAAAAAATTCCCTAAAATTAGTTTAAAATTTAAAATATTTGTTTAAAAAAACAATTTCTATATACTTCAAGTGCATGTGGATCTGGAACATATGTATCAATGGGTAACAAACCTGAAATCACCATAATTATCTAGACTCGATTAGGAAATGGTGCGTGATAGTGGGCCTTACTTCACTCCATGTTTGACACTCTTAGTGATATTACATAGTAAATTCACAAGCTTATTAAAAATAATTATTAGCGGAATAATATTTCCAAAATAGTTTAGGTTTTGAAATAGATCATGGAAGACTTATATTGATTCATAAAAGTTTATATATTAATGAAATACTTGTCATTTATAAGTTTACCCTTTAGTGTTATTTGCTCCTCATTAGTGTTTTAAATAGTTTAAAAGTAATCAATAAAAATATTCCCCTTATTGTATTCAATGGGTGGAAATAGGTGGAACTAATTCAATAAGATATGTGATGATAAATTTGATGAATTCTCAAATATATACCCTATATGATGGGATATCAAGTATGAAATATTATGATTATTCCAAACATGACATCAAAAATAACAATTGAAAACTTTCATATAGTAGAATGTCCAAATATATCAAAGTATAGCGTGAAAAAGAATCAATTATATTTATATTGTATATGTTATAATGGAATGAAGATTCAATTTCTTGAGTGGAAAAAAATTGTAAAGCAACACTATGGAAAATGCCACAAAGGAAATTAAAGGGGTTTTATGTTTTGAAATTATGGTATAATATATCATGTTTCAGTAAAAAAAATATTGTAATGGAATGGAAAAAATTACATACTAAAACACCTGTGTGTTTTCAATGTATTATTTATAGATAATATGGGAATTATTTGAGTTAATTCACTAATATAGAGGTTAATCATTGACTAATGAAAGAAATATACACTGGAAATAATTGAAGTGTAATGATTAAAGTGATTATGTTTTGATATTTGATAATTAAATTATATAATTAGTATATCAATGACATTATAGATATAAGATGCCATAACCCATCCCCCAGGGTCATGTTGTAACTACCCCAAGCCCGCCTTCTATAGGCCAGGGGTTAGCGACCAGCCATAAAAAGGTCTATTCCTATATCTGGGAGGCATTACCTTTAAAAATGTATAAACAGACAACCCAAGAACATAATAAGAAGAATCCACAATGTAGTCTGTTGTAGTATAAATCATACTAAAAGTGAAGGGACTGGAATACTAGCCCAACTGAAAGTACAAGTACATCTGATAAGAGAAAATAGCTCTGGGATCATCCACCATGGATCCTACCTAAATGGTAGGTACAGATCGGCTCTAAAATACTCCATGTCATCTTGTCTCCTCCGGGTACCACCTAGTCCTCGATCCCTCAAAACTCATCCCAGCTGCTCTTTGTCTGCAGAAGACACAACAAGGTGTGGGCGAAGCCTGTGTAGGGGTGTGTATAAGAATACTCAATAGGGACCCCAGACACCTGAATGTATCCCAAAGTTCCACAAAGGAAAAACCAAAAATAATGACCTCAATCACAAAGGACTAAGAAATAGTCATATTACATTAGTTATACAACTCAAAGATCATAAATATAGATGATTTGTCTTAAGCTGTATTATCTTATTCTATTTAGAAGTTCCACAACTGATCCACACAGAAGTTGGTCAATTATCGGTCCACTCTTGAATGTAAGTTGATATTCAATGATGGGACACTATAATTCTGGTCCTCATCAGGTCATGCTTATGCTGATCCACACAGGTTCACTATAATGTTTATCCACACAGGGTCGCTGAAATGATGATCTACACAGGGTCATTGAATGCTGATCAACATAGGGTTTCTAAAATGATGACCCACACAGGGTTGCTCGATTATGATCAACATAGGGTCTCTAGTTGCTAATCCTCTATGGTCCACTCTAGAATTGTTCCTTGTCAGGTTTCTACAATACTAATCCACAAAATATCGCAATGAAGCTTATCCACATAGGATTGCTACTTCAAAGACAATCGGTCACAGGATTCCCACTCATAGCACGCATGATTCTGGGAGAACCTCTCCTCAAGACATAGGTCATATTTTAAATGGTATGAAGTCCCATAAAAAGAATACCCAAAGGACCACCCCGTTATATGGGTCCCAACATGAAACACAGTGCATCGATCAGACGCCCGATCTATGAAATATGGGCACTTTTGTAAAAAGGGCTCGGTTGGATTCATGTCTGATCCAACCCAATTCACATCTAAAACTCTATCAAAACTCACATAGAGTATCACCAAAGTTCCTCCCTGTCACAAGGGTCCTTATGCGACAGATGATGCGTTGATCGGACACCCGTTCTGTTAGTTACATCCCTTTCCATGAATCGAGGTCAATCACACCTTGGTTCGACCTGGCTTGGTTGGGTCCACCGGAATATGCTATAGGGAACACTTCACCAAAGGGGTCCCAACGTCACTGATGGTGTGATAAACAAACACCTGGTTTGTCAGTTATGGTCATTTATTTATTCACGGGATGATTTGGTATGCGCCCAGTCCGACTCGGTCTGACCGGCCCGACGCAACAGGTCTTGAGGTTTTCTAGACCCTACTCGGGTTCATCCCATTATGGTTTGACCCGGTTTAATAGGTCTGGCCCATCAGGGTTGTCCCATTTGTTTGTGGGCTTGGGATGCAGTTGGCCTGGCCTGCCAGGTGGGGCTCGGCCCACCCACGCTGGCCTGCTGGGCCGCTGGTCCAGTCCGTCGGGTGGTTCTGGCCCACTTGGTCATCCCATATTAGGCTCAGTCTACCCAATGGTGGACCGTTGTGTCTCATTGGCCCCGTGGTTGCGGGGTCATTTTGTTATCTGGTGGGACGATGCCCCACCACATGAATGGTCGGTCAATTGGTCGATCAGGTTCTTCTAACACAGTGTGGTGGGGGTCGCACCGCTCCTTCCAGTCGTAGCTGCTTCGCACTATCGGTGGCCCCTGTAGGCATCTCCTGTGTCCCACACATCTAGTTCAGGCCTACCGCCTTCGGCTATCATGGCGCACCGTCGCGCGCCACCTTTCACCACCTGCAGTCAGTTGCCACGGGTCTCTTATAGCCATTGATGGATGCCACTGACATGGAACGCCAGTGGTTTTTTTTCAGCAGGCTACCATCCATGCTCTGGTGGTCCCTTCATGGTGCCACATGCGCCTACGTCTCTCCTGCTCTACTTCCCTCATAGCATGACCTTCTATTTTGAGTTGTCGTCAATCTTATAAAACCTTCCCAAATGAACGGAGCATGAGAAAAGTGGCAGAGTGTCTGGGCCTTGTTCATTTGGCCCACACCTTCCACATTAATGTGATATTAAACAAGAGCACGGTAAAACATCAATGATAACTTTTGAAGAATCTCCCTCCCTAGATGAGTTGTTCACTGATGATGATCGATGGAACCCCTTTCTTCCTTTTTATCGGTTCGTGATTCGGTGGCCCTCATCACCACCCACTAAAATGGGTCTCATCCTCCAAGTGGTTGGAATCATGGTACTTTTCTAGAGCTTCGTTTCTTGGTGAATTTGTGCCAACACACCATCCCATGCTCCATATAAATAGGATAGGAGAAGGGTGAATAACGTACATGTAATTAATGAGGTTCATTTAATTAATGAACAGTTCAAATTCCAATAGGGCGGTTGCAAAAATATAGGGGAGTCAATCCATTTAATGGCTTGAAAAGTTGTTGGTCACACCACCACCACTTGTGTATTAGAGAAAAAGAAAAGAAATAAAATAACATAGTATATTATTTAATTAATCTTTCAAAAGTACAAAAAATAACTTTTTCACCCGACCTACTACAGTCGAAGTGATGCCTCCATTAACCAAATCTCGGCACTGCAAATTCAATGATGCCTTCAATTTTTTAATCCGAGCACCAATTCAAAATATTGAAAATTCTTCCCACACATTTACTAAATGTACCTTAAAAAAAGTACATAAATTCATTTCGAGAACACAAGGCCTTGGAATCGCGCACCATAAATTTCCATTGACTCATAATAATTCAATATAATTTAAAAAAAAATACATAGAAAATCCAGGCTTTTACAATCCCCCAACCTTATGGATTTTCTTCCACAAAAGACATAATATAGATTAAGAAAACAAATGGGGGTATGGAGGATGATTCTGAGCCTCTCGCTTCAATGTGGCCTCCTTGAGGTTTCCATCCTATCAGGGAATACGTGTTAGAAGGATCAATTTTCCATGAATGAATCGCTCCTATTGATCCTCAATATCCACTAGATCATCCGTAAACATCTCCCCAATATCAATTTCCATCTCTACCTAGTAGATAATGTGTGATGGATCATGCAAGTAACTCCTCAGCTATGACACGTCAAAAATGTCATGCACCTAATGCATATGTGGGGGAAAAGCTAGGCGATACGCCACCTTGCGAACTCTGTTGAGAACCTGAAAGGGTCCGATGATCCACGAAGATATCTTCCCACCCCAGCCAAATCTCCACAAACCTTATCATGGTGAGACCTATAAGAAGACATGGTCTCCCTCCTCACACTCAAAAGGTCTCTGTCTTTTTTCAGCATAAGGCTTATGTATTCTCTGTTCATTCTTCATCCTCTCTGGGATGATCTGCAGGTTCTTAGAGGTTGCCCATATTAACTCTGTACCCATAAGTGATGACATCCTTGGGTATGTCCAGTATAGAGGTGATCTGCACGGTCGGCCATACAAGGCCTCAAATGGTGCCATACCAATGGTGGAGTGATAGTTGTTGTTTTATGAAAACTCCATTAAGTGAATGTGTTCCTCCAAACTGTGTCCAAAATATATGACACCAACAAGGAGCATGTTTCCAGTGTCTGAATGGTCTGCTCCGTCTATCAATTTGTTGGATGATGAAAGTCGGTACTCAAACATAGCTGGGTCCAGACGCCTCTTGCAATCCCTTCCCCAATTGGGATGTAAAACGTGTGTCGCTGTCAGAGACGATCGTCTATTGAACCCCATGAAGTCGTAAAATATCATGTACATTGAGGCATCCCAATCCCTCTATCGATCCCTACTCTCGAATGGGTAGGAATTTGTCTGACTTGTTGATTCGGTCAATGATCATACAAATGGAATCATGTTCCCTAGACGTATGTGGTATCCCTGTCACAATATCCTTGGAAATACCAACCCACATCCACTCTGGTACCTGTAGTGGGTGCGCTAAGCCTGCTAGAACCTGATGCTCGGCCTTCACTTGCTGACATGTGAGGCATCGTGAAACAAAATTTATCACTGATTTCTTCATCCCTGGCCAATAATTTTGATGTCGAAGGTCCTGGTATATCTTTTCTACAATAGGATTTACCACTAGATGGGGTGTTTTTAACTCCCTCAACACCTCTTATATCAGCACCACTGGTACCATGTTGCATCCTCTAAAAAGGATGATGTGCTTCCCACCTTAAAAAAGTCTATCAGGTGACTCTCCTAAGGATATATGATCATGTCAATCCTCATAGTCAATGTCTCCAATATGTGCCTCCCAAACTCGCTGAAGAAGTGAGAGAGTGATAGTCAGATACTTGAGGCAATTAGATCCTTCTCTATCTACAAAGGATATCTACAATTCGGCTACATGCTCAGTCGCCTCACTCAGTAACTATAGACCAGGCCTCCTACTGAGTGTGTCTGCTACTACGTTCCCCATCCTAGGAGTTTTGACTATCACAAATTCATAGTTCTAGAGGAACTCTCACCAAAATCATTGTCACATGTTCATGTCCTTCTGTGGGAAGATATAATTGAGACTCTTATGATCAGAGTAAATAGTAAATTTTTCACCCATAAAGTATTGTCGGCACATCTTCAACGAGAATACCACTGCTGTTAACTCCATGTCATGGTAGTGCAGCTCTTCTCATGATGTCTCAGCTGTCATGAACCATAATAGATCAGTGCTCGCTCCTTAATGAGGACAAATCCATGTCTGGTAATTGACGAGTCACAATAGACTATATACGCAACACCCTCTTCTAATAGCCTCAAGATGGGGTCACTCATCAATCTCCACCTCAAATCTTGAAAACTCTGATGGAATTGCTTCATCCACATGAAGGGTTGTCCCATCTTCATCAACACTGATAAGGGCATCATGGATCTGGAAGAGTCATGTACGAATCTTAGGTAGTACCCAGCCAACCCCAGAAAACTTCATACTTCAGTCACACACATAGGTGGATCCCAAGAAAGAACAACCTCTATCTTTTCTAGATCCACTGCAACTCTATCCTCCAAGATAACATGTCTGAGAAAGGGGACCTCCCAAATTCAGAACTTCCACTTTGAGATCGTACCATAAAGATGGTTCTCTCAAAGTGTATCCAGGACTACCTGTAGATGATAGGCATGCTCCACCTCTGATGTCGAGTATAAAAAGATATAATTGATGAAGACCACCACAAAGCGATCAAGGTATGGCTAGAAAATCCTATTCATGAGTCCCATGAACACCACAAGGGTGTTGGTCACACCGAATGGCATAACCAAGAACTCATAGTGTCCATAAAGACATCTGAAGGCCGTCTTCTTCAATCCTCATCCCATACCCTGAGCTGATGATAGCCTCATCTGAGGTCAAAATTTGAAAACCAACAATCTCCTTTTATCTAATAATAAATATCATCAATCCTCATATGTGGATACGTTTTCTTCATGGTCATCTGGTTAAGGTTTTTATAATCCACACAGATCCTTAATCTCCCATCTGCCTTCTTGGCGAACAAAATTGGGGGCTGCCCATGGAGAAACAATGGGCCTTATGAACCCCTTCCTCTGCAAGTCCTATAGTTTTACTCGTAACTCTAAAAGATCCAATGGAGAAATCCCATAAACTAGTGTACGTATTAGTTTTGTATCAGGGTATAGGTCGATGTACAAGTCAAAATCTCTGTGAGGATGTTGTCTCGAAACATCATCATGGAAGACATTGACATATAGGTCCACCACTACAGGATATCTTGGACTCTCAACATCAACTACTCTGAGGGTAAGGATAGCCAACTAATTTTTGATCGGATGAACACTTTTTTGGGAAAGTTCATCTAGTGTTGCAAAGGTTTACTTCTCGCCGGTGAAGGAAAACATGGTCCCATCCTTGTAGACACATCACACTTTGTGCCTAATGCATCCAATCTCAGCCTAGACTATGGATATCCAGTCCATACCCATAATGACATCATAAGGCCTTGACGTTGCTACTAGAAGATTCCATCCAAATTTCTCGCCTCCTAGAGTAAGATCACACTGTCGATAGTAGTTTGTGGTCATCAAATCTTCTCCCATAAAAGTCTATAATGACAAGTATTGAGCTAACAGCTCCATTAGAATCTATGAGATCAGATTGAGAGCCATGGAAATGAAAGAGTGACTGGAACCTATGTCTATAAGTACATTATCTAAGGTAGAGTAGGCATAGATCATACCTTGAATCATATCGGGAGCACCGTGGTTATAGGCCTCAACTACCTGGAGTTGAGCTCGTCCCTGTCCACCTGGTCCCTGTGTTTGGGGTGGATCACCTGGAGGTAGTGGCGGTAGAATCTCAAACTATCATCTACTACCTACAGCACAACATGCTCTTTTGCCACATCTGCCCCCCTATAGACCTCCTTGCTCGAATCTATACCTCTACCTCAGCAGTCCCTCGACCGTCTTCTGACCATCAGTGCAGCTAGTCGAGTAGTTGTGAGCCATGTGACACTACGCACCGCATGCAATGCCCAATCTACTCCTCTACTGGCCTACTCTACTTCATGAGCCCTGCACCTCCGACCCTACATCCCGGGGTCATCCACCAGATGGTATAGTCTACTTGGACCTTTATGTCATCCGTATAGTACCATCCACATTTGACTCTACTATGTTTTCCCCGGTGGTGGGTCTCATCATTAGTGTTTTCTCAGCAAGGAAGCTCTCCACCAAGAGTAATCTCTCTAGCACTCAAGCATGCATCAGTATGTTGATAGATACCATCAATGATCTAATCTCCCATAGGAGTCCCTAATCCAAGGTATGGGCCCTAAAGAAAGGGTCCCAGACCATGTTGGTAGAGTTGAACAAGAGTTCGGTGAACCTCATCGAGTACTAGGCCACGATCAGGCTTCCCTGCTATAAGTGTAGAAGCTCATGTATATGCACAGAGCATAGAGTCACAAGAATGAAATCTTCCCTAAAAAATCCCTCAAAATCTACCCAGGTGTGGGGAACCTCATCATGTTTCTATAGTGTCAGGCTCTACCATCTCCCTACTTCCCCAAGAAAATACTAGCAGCTAGGATCACCATTTGGTTAGATGGTGTCCCAACCTAGCCAAAACACTACCCACAGCCTCCAACCAGTCCTTAGCCCCATGTGGATCCATCTCTCCTCAGAACCTCAGAGGCCTTTACACTGAAAGTCATGCAACACGCTCAGTCGACGTCCGCTATCTTTTTGTGGGGCTAGTGGAAATGTCTTCCCAATGGTTAGTGGTGCTACTGGTACACCACCTGATGATGATAATGCCGTAAGAGGGCCCGACACTGAAGCCTCATCTCTCAGGGGGACATCATCATGTACTCTCTCAAGAATCCTGGATGGCTATCTACATAGTAGAATCCTAAAAATATAGGTGTGCCATGGCCATTAAGTTATAACTAGCGAGCTGACTCAAATGATTTCGTGTAAAAACATTTCAAAAACACATGCAATCGGTTTTTTCATGTACTGAGTTGGAAATCATAATTTAGAGTCCTAGTTTATGGATACGTCAGCCTCCACACAAACCCTAAACTCCCTAAACAGAAAAACACACTCATAAAATGTAACACTATTTATCTGTTAAAAGATAAGAGTCCTAGTTCTTTTGTATAACCAAATCCTCTGATACCACTTTGTCACGGCCCGTCCCCCGGGGTCCGTGTTGTGACTACACCAATCCCACCTTTTATAATCTAGGGGTTGTCGATTATCACTGAAAAAGAATATTCCTATAATGAGATGCAATTCCCATTGAACCTTTACAAAAAAATAATCCAAGAACCCAACATGAAGCAACCATGAAGTAAACTGATGTAGTAAAAAGTGTACTGAAAGTAAAGGGAAAGGAATATAAGCCCAACTAAAATTAAATGTAAAACAAGAGAAAATAGCTCAAGGATCATTGACCAATGATCATACTAAAAGGGTAGGTACAAATCATCTCCATAGCTCTCCACATCATCCTGTCTACTCTGTGTACCGGCTGGTCCTAACTCCCTCATGACTCAACCCACATGCTCATCTTCTGGACATGACACAACTAGGTGTGGGTGAAGCCTGTGCAGGGGTGAGTATAACAATACTCAGTAGGGACCCCAAGACCCTCTAAGATCTCCCAGAGTTCCAAAAAGTAAAAACCACCAGGCAAGACCTCAATCACAAAGCAGTAAGCAATTGTCATATAACACCAAGTATACAACTCAGAGATCAAGAATATAGATTATTAGTCTTAAGAAATGTCATCTTATTCAATTTAGAATCTCCAACACAGATCTACAAAGAATTTTTTCTGTTATCGATCAACTCTTGGATGTAAGTTTCTATTCCACGATATGACACTGTGATTCTAGTCCTCACCGGACCATGCCTCTGCGAATCCCCACAGGTTCTCTAGAATGTTGATCCACGTAGGGTTGCTGAAATGTTGATCCTCAAAGGGTTGTTGAATGTTGATCCACACAAGGTTGATGAAATGCTAATCCACATTGGGTCTCTTGATGTTGATCGACACAGGTTTGATAGTTATTGATTCCTAGATAGGCCACTCTAGAACTGGTTCTCATTGGGTAGCTATGATGCTGATCCACACAGGGTCATTATGATACTGATCCAAACAGAATCGCTACTTCAATGACAGTCAGTCACCGAATTCCCTCTCATAGCATGCTTGATTCTGGGAGAACTGCTCCTCAAGACATCAATCATATTTTAACCGGAACAAAGTCCTGAAAAAATATATTCCCAAAGGACTACCCCATCATAGGGGTTCCAATGAGATAGATGACACATCGATCAAACACTCGATCATTAAGATATGGGCACATTTGTAAAAAGGGCCTTGTTGATTCATGACTGATCCAACCGATTTCATTCATAAAACTCTATAAAAAATCCATTAGAGTATCACCAAAGGACATGCTTTTCACAAGGGTTTGTACTCCATAGACGGCGCATCGATCGGACGCCCGGTCTGTTAGTTACATCCCTTTCCGTGAATCAGGATTAATTGCACCTTAGTGCGGATGGATCAGTTGGGCCCACCGAAATATGAAAAAGGTAATGCTTACAAAAAGGGGGCCCAATTTCACCGACGATGTGTTAAACAGACACTTGGTTCATTAGTTATGGGCATTTATTTATTCGGGGGCCAGTTGGGTCTGGGCCCGGTCTAACTCGGTAAGAATGGCCCGACACAACAGGTCCCGAGGTCTACCAGATCCCCCTTGGGTTCAGCCCGTTAAGGGTCGACCCGGTTCACTTGGTCTGGCATATCCTGGTCGGCCCATTGGTTTGCATGCCCAAGTCGCGGTTGGCCCAGCCCACCGAGTGGGGATTGGCCCACTTGCACTGGACCGCTGGGCAGTAGGTTCGGCCCACCTCGTAGGTAGGTCAGGTTTGCCTAGCAGGTCTGACCCGATTGGTCGACATGCATCTAGCTCGGTCCACATGAAGGTGGACCATTGTGTCCCACTGGCCCCTCAGTTTTGGGGCCGTTTCTCAAGGAAGTGGGGCACTGCCTCACCCCATTAATGTTCAGCTGATTGGCTGACCAGGTTCCGCCAACATTTCGCGGCGCAGGGCCATATTTCTTCTTCCTATCGTGGCTACTTCATACCACCAGCAGTGCCTATAGGCACCACCCTTGTCCCATGGGGCCAGATCAGGTCGGCCGCCTTTGACCATCATGGAGCGTCGTCGCACGCAGTCTTCCACCACCTGCTGCCTATTTCCACCGGTCTCCTCTTGCCACTATCGGCCGCAGCCAACATTGTGCTCCGACGGTTTCTTACGTGGGCCATTGGACATGCTCTGGTGGCCCGTTCTTGATGTCGTTTGTGCCTATGTCTCTCTTACGCTGCCACCATCATAGCATGATCTACTATTTCTCATTTCCATCAATCTGAGAAAAATGTCCATGAAGAACAGGGCATGATCGAAGCAGTGGAGGGTCCGAGTCTTGTTCATTCGGCCCCACCCTCTATGTTAATGTGATATCAAGCAGGAGCAAGGTAAAACATCAATGAAAACTTTTAAACAACCCCCCTGCTTGAATGAGAAGTTCAAAGATGATGATCTACGGAACCTCCATCGTCAATGTCATTATTTGATGATTCAGTGGAGCTCATCACCACATGTTGAAACCGGTCTCATCCTATAAGTGTTTTGCATCGTGGTAGCTTTCTAGAGATTCATCACTTGGTGAATCCATGCAAAACATTTGACCCCGAGCTCCGTATAAATTGCATGGTATATGGGTGAATAACGTACATGGAATTAATGAGGTTCATTAAATTATTGAACCATAAAAAATCCAAAAGTGCAGTAACAAAAATAAAGGTGTGTCACTCCATTTAATGGATTAACATGTCATGGGTCCTTCCACCACCACTAATCTACTAGAGAAAAAGAAAAGAAAAAAATAACATAACTTGTTATTTTATTAATCTTTCAAAATTTTTCAAAAATAACTTTTTCACCCAACCAATTGCGGTCAAAGTGATGCCTCTATTAAGAGAATCTCAGCATTGTGGATTCAATGGTGCCCTCATATTTTTAATCTGAGTATTGGTTCAAAATATAAATAATACCTCCCGTGCATTTACTAAACGTAAATTACAAAAAGTTCTAAAATTCTTTCTGGGCACACCGCGCCTTAGAATCACACACTTTCAATTTTTGTTGACTCACAATAATTTCATATAATTTAAAAAAAATTACATGGAAAATGTTGGTCTTTACATAATAATCGTAAAAAATATAGGGATTTTTCAAAAATTTCATTTATGTAAATATTTTATGTACATATTGACCGGTTCCAAAAACCTATAAAAGTTATTTAGTGATAAGGTGACATTTTTCAAAAAAACCTAATTGAGGGCCTGACAACCCTTAATATGTGTTTGATGTTAGTATAAACCAAATGAGTCTTGGGATAATATGTATAAGGCTAGTATTATGTTCAAAATCATTGATTCGAGTGTTAATTATATTTTTTATAGATACTTAGGATGATTACGTATATTTTGGGTGACATCATACAAAATCACAAAAAAGGTTCTAAAATGATTAATGATATTCCTAGAGATTTTTTATTGGTTTGCAGAATATATAAACATTATATTTGATATAATTCATTATTTAATAAGAATGATATTATATTTTTGGAGGTATAAGATGAAAGGTATGAGATAACCTTTAATGTTAATACATTATTTATTATTGAGGTTATTTGTGTTATTTGAGATATAGGGGAATTTCTTTAAGGTATGGTCTGTGTTAAAACTTCTGTAGTTTTGTTTAATTTTGCAGTATTATTTTTTGTTGTATAATTATTTTAAGTATTAAATTACTTTATACTAATCATTTTATATTTAGCACATATAGGTAGTATAGATTGATACTCTTTGGTGTATTATTTGATCCATTAGGATCCTGTTGTATTACTTTAGGCATTATAAATTCTCCTTGAGCACTCATCATTTGGTGAAAATTTAATATTGTAGTTTAAATTTATTAAATAATGAAACTATACTTGAAAAAATTATATTTCTTTATTTTACATGTTTATATGTTTATGTAATTCTTTAACTCTATAAAAATAATCTTAAAATATGTTTTGATATAATGATCATTTTTGATGAATTAATGGTCATTTCCTCCATCACAGATTTATGGTTATGTATTAATTGATTCTATTCTTGCAATGTTCCATATTACTCTCTATGTGTTCTTGGTTATTATTTAATTTTCATCTATGTCTATATGTTTACTTATTTAAAATGTTCTCCTAATTTGAAACCTGGTTATGTGATTACATTCGTACTTCCCTTGATCTCTTTTCAATTGGATTCTTTATTTACCCTTTTTTACAATTTTGGTATTCAATGATGGAATATTCGAGTTTTGAAACATAGATAACAAAGACCAAGTGAAAATTGTGAGGATTAAATTTTTTAATTGGGGGAATAATGTAATGCTTAGAGTTTTTAAAAGAGGAAATTATGTTTGATCTCATATGTGATAGACGACATCAAACCCAAAAAAAATGCTTATTTAAATATGAACATTATAAACTAACTATTAAATTTTCAGATATTAAAAGGATAATATAAAATTTTAAATATATATATTTCTTACTCAATATAATTTTATTGATAATTTGTTAGTATTAATCAATCATTCTTTTTGTAATTTTGTTAAAATATATATTCATTAAAAAGTTTTATTTATTTCTGTTAAAAAATATTATAATTATTTTCTAATAATTTTTGAAAATTAATTCAATAAAAATAAGTTTCTTTTTGATATCATCATACCAAAATTAACTTTGGTTTAATTTTTTTATTTTCTAAAAAACATTCTTTCAAAAAAAATGGGAAAGTACCTATATTTTGTGAAACTATCAATTCATTTGATAAAAAATGTAATTTAAAAGTTACATTGTTATTTTATTTTTATTTTAAAGTATAATATGTATTATTTAAATATATTTAATTCAATTAAAATCATTTAAATATTATTTGTACTATATTTTATTATAATTTCATTTTTAGGCTTCAAAACACATTTTTTTAAATCTATAAAAAATAGAATAATGATTATCCTTTTAAATTATTTAAAAAAACCATAATGGAAAATGATTTATATTAAATTTATAGACCATATACATTTAAATATTAATTTAAATACATTTAATGTACTTTAATTTTCATAGAGTTAAAATAAAATCATTTTTCTTCGAAAATTCATTTTTTGGAAAACTTGTGTTCCATCACACTTCTGGGTTTGAAAATTAATTTTTTCAACCATTTTGAATTTATTATGATAAAATGTATTTAATATTTTAAATTTTACTAATTAATACTATTTAATTAGTTATACCTAATTTTTGGAAAATATGAATAGTAACTATAGTAAATATTTATTTCAAAAATAAAAGAAAAATAGGTTAATTAAGGGTAGAAATAATCTTACAAGGAATTGAAACAATGTAAATATAATATTATGAATATGCTTATTTTCATTTCAATATAATAATTATTAGATTTATTTTTGTTTCTTTATAAATAATTATTTTTTTAAGAAAAATTAGAGTATGATATGATAAAACACAAATTGTATTATTTGTATATTTTGTGATTTTAATTATGAGAATCCATTTTTATTAAATCATGAATTTTAAAAATAAATAATATTTTTATAAGATAATAATTTTAAAAAAATTTATTAAATGTAATCAATAATATAGTTTTTATGAACAAAAATTGAATTGTTACAAGCATTCAAAAGTTGTTATTGACAAAAGAACCATCATTCCTCAATAAATGCCATTTATTGTGTTTTATGTAAAATATCAAATATTTATGAAATTATTTCAGTAAAATAAATATTATTTTTTGACTCAAAATTATGAAATTATCAAATAGTTAGTTTTTCATAAATTTTGGAGACAATTGAATTTCTGGGTAGTAATTAAATATTGTATAAATATGTTCTGGATATTAAGACATCATACTGAACAATTTTTTTTTGAAATAAAAAATTTAAATGGAACAAAAAACCATATATATGTTTCCCAGTTAAAATAATTTTATTTTGAAGTCATTTAATTGATTATATAAATCCATTATGAATCCTCCAAAACCTATATTATATTTTATCTTTTTATAATCAACTCATTATAAACATGACTCACATTCACATCACCAAGGGAAATAGTTAATTTATTAACGAACCCTGAAATATATAATAAATACAACTACTCCCATTTATAAGAATCCATGGGAAAAATGTTTAATGGTTAATGGTTTTTATTACATTATTATATAGAGTCCAAAACATATGTTTGAGATATAATAAAAAACTTCGTTCTCTTTTCTTATATCAACCCACCTAAAACCCAATCATATTCACTAAAAACATAATGTTACATACATACTCTTCTTTTCCATTTAACCCTAGATTCCTTTAAAGGTTACCCCATTCTCTCAAGAGCCTCCACCTAGGCTCTTGGAGTCCCCCTCCTGACATATGTGGCCTCTATATATTATTCTCCATTAAAGAACCTTCTTTGTATTCAACTCTTTGTATCAAAATTGGTTATGTTATAATTACTTTAGAAATGTAACTTTATTGTCTATTTGATGTTATTAAATGCTGATATCATTTATCTCTTATCATTATAACCTATAACTAAGTCATTTCTAAGTTGAAATTTAGTATGGGACCTCTCCCTCTCTTTCAAATTGAATCGCCTTATTTATATATGACCTTTTTAATCTCAATTGGGGTTGTTCTCATGAGTTTAAAAATAAATGTATAATGCATTATTTATTCTCTAAATTTGATATAGTATTCTTCCCTTTTCATTATATCATTTAACTAATCTTGTACAATGTTCAAATTTAGTAAGGGGTCATCTCCTTCTCTATTTTATTCAGACAACTTTTTCTTTTTATGACGTTTATTTCCAAATAATTTTATTGGGATATGTTTTTACATATCCCTGTTACTTTTAATTTTATTTCAAAATGATTTTATAACCATTTACCGATCATTAAATAATATTATGAACCTTTATTTATGTCATTATGTTGCTGAAATTTCACTATAATTTTTCCACACCAATCCTTTGTGTTCTGAATACCATATATATTTCCACTTATGTTTATTCAACTATACATACCAACAAATATTTTATTTCATATATTCTTTATATTTATTCAACACTCCTTTATGGTAAATTTTAATTTGATGAGATATATTCTAATGGTATATGCTCTACGTGGAACACATTTGCATGTATGTGATATGATTTTGATGGTTGCGCCTAGATAGTGCTCCATTGCATTGGGTAATGACTTTATGTCATTATATTCCATTTATGGTTAATGATAGTTTATCGTAATCACATATTTTCATGATTTCTTGATGTTTAAAATTATACTATACTTATTATTTCATTTTTAATGTCGTTTCCCAATTTCCCAAGTTTCCTTTATTTTATCATTATATATCAGGTCACTTTGTTCATGTTTTTTATTATCACCCCTTCTATGCCCCATTTAAATTCCTATTTTCTAACATGTAAAACTTTTTTCATGTATTTATTTTATTATTCCCTTACTGGTCATTATATATCACCCCATTTTTATGTATGTCCCCTGGTTATCTCATGTAGTTTTAAAATCTCTGGAATTTTAGAAGATTGGTAAGAATGTTTTCAATAATGTTTTTGTATAAATGTATCAAGTTTTTGTATAATGTTGCTAGTTACCCAATTAAAGTAGTATTTTTTATTAAGGGTTTTATTATGAGTATTATAATATAAAATATCATGAACTAATATGTATTAAATACAAGTGTTATCATTATTGGTATTTGATGATAGTTTGTGTATTTGTGGGATTATGATTTGTAGACTCTTGTAAAATCCTTATAGATACAACTAAATAACAAAAAACATCACTAAAATAATGGAAAAATATAGAGTAAGTTATTTAAAATAAAAAATATCCCATTATGGATATTACAAATGGATATGACTCCAGAACAAATGTACTTAGTCGTAAAAACCACAAAACACTATATAAATCAAGACTCGATTAGGAACTGGTGAATAAAAATGGGCCTTGTTGCACACCCGGTTTGACACTACTAAGGTATATGATTTGATAAATTCACAAACTCATTATGAACCAATATTAAGTGAAAAAAAATCCCAAAAGTTTCAATCATAGGAAATATATTGTGCATAACATAGATTGATGCATATAAATTAACATATTAATGAAATACATGTTATTGATATGTTATCCCATAAGGTTTTTTATTCTTGTTTTTTTCACTATTTAAAACAATAATCCATTATTTTTCATTCATTATAGTCAATTGAATGAAATAAGTGGAACTAATTCATTAACCAATCAGATAATTCCAAAATGATATACCCAACATGATGGGTGATCAAGAAAGAAATCTTATGGTTATGAAAATAGAGCTATAAAAAATTTACAATTAAAAATTGGAACAATATTGAATATAAAAATATATCAATAAATAAGAGGGTGAAATCTCATATAAATTCATATAATATTTCATTAAAGGAATGAAGATTTACTTTCCTGTGTGTAAAAAATATGGAAAGTGATAGTAAGGGAAATTCTATAAACTAAAATGAATGTGTTTTGTGTGTGGGAAAATAGGGTATAAAGTAGGTAGTTTCTATAAAGAATGACGTTTATTATGGGGTGGAATAAATTAAGTAATACATATCCATTTATGTGAAATGTATTATACTTGGATAATTTGCTAATTATTGGATTCAATTCACGAATCCAAAGGTTGAATCCTAGAGTAATGAAGGACTTATACTATATAAGTTGTTGATGTGTAAATATTAAACTTTTTAGGTATTAGTATATGATAAAAATTATGTAAAAGTAATATATCAATGAAATTTTAGTTATAATAATAATGAAACATCTCAGTATTGTTCTAGGGTTTTTCTAGGGATCTGAAACATATGTTGAATGGTACCAATAACCTATAAAAGTGAATTTGACATAAGATTATATTTTGAAAAACAAAGGATTGAGGGACTGATAACCATTAATATGTGTTCTATGTTGGGATAAATACACATATTACTGGGATGACCTGTATAAGCATAGTATTACGATTAAAATCCTTGATTCCAAAAATTATGATTTATAAAATTTTACTTTATAATGATTGAGGATATTTTGGGATAAATATTATAGGATCAAATATTCTTTCATTTTGAAATGATTAATTATATTTCATGTGATTTTTATTGGTTTTAGGTATAAATTCCCATTAGGTTTCATATAAATGGATATATGGGTAAAATTATATTATGATTTTTTTAGAAAAACATGAATGATAAGAGAAAACCTTTGAGATTAAATAATTATTTAATGTTTAGGCTACTAGTGTTATTTGGGATATATATGTATTTATTTATTGAATGATTTAGATTAAAATATTTGGATTATTGATGAATTGTACAGTCTAACATATTTTGGTTTATAATTTTTCTGTAAAATAATAACTTATGCTAACCATTTTGGAATTATTAAAGATAGTAAAAATATCTCATAATTATCTACTGGATTATGTGATCTGTTAGAAGCTTATTATAGTTCTTCAAGTGTAAAAATATTTATCTTGAGTACTCATCATTATAAGAAAGGATAAAATATTAGTGTAAATTTATTAAAGGATAAAATTTTTGTTTTCAAGAAAAAATATTACCGAATGTTCCTAGTCTAGATGGTAAAAGGATTCCTTAACCCTAAGAAAATAATACTTAATAAAAATATTTTCATATTATGATCATTTATGATGAATTATTGGTCTTTAAGTCCAATGTAGATTTATGTTTTTTTATTCATTGAATATCTATTAACCATGTTTTATATCACTCTTTATAATTTCATCATAGTTAGTTACTTTTATTTCATGTCTATATGTTAAATTCCAACTAATGATCCCCTATTTGGAAACAAAGTTATGTTATGACCTTCATATTTCCCATTCTCTCTTTTCATATGGAATTTTTATTAATCATTTATTCAATATGTGTTTTCAAAAAAAGATATTTTCATGTTGAAAAACATATTTTAATAATATAAAATTTTAAATTTAGTGGATTCAATTTAATAAAGTGGGGAATAGTATAATGCCTCAAGTATTTAAAGGATAAAATTATGTTTCCTTGATTATGTGATACACTACAAAAAAATAACAGAAAAAATGATTATTTAAATGTGATTGTCATCAAATTAACATTAAATTTTTTCTTATTAATAATATGAAATAAATTATGAAAAATACATTTATTTCTTACTGAACATAATTTTATTGATAAATTCTTACGAAATATTTACTCAATTTTTTATAATGGCTTCAAAATCCATTTTCATCAAAAATATTTTTTATTTATTTTTTTAATAAAATATTTGATTTATTTTATAAGATATTTATAAATTGTATTTGATAAATCTAAATTCTGTTGTTTTATATCATCATGTAAAACTTAATTCAGGGTAAAATTTTGGGCTGTTTTCTGAAAATATTTATTTTCCAAAAAATAGTGGAAATACTAATTTGTTTGTGAAACTCTTATTTTTTTCAAAAAATAAATAATTCAAATGTTGTACTATTTTATTAATTTTATTTTAGGGTAACATAAGTATTATTTATTTATATTTAATCCAATAAGTAAATTCAAATCCTCTTTATGCAAGATTTTATTTTAATATTATTTTTAGGCTTGAAAACACATATATCTAAAAACTATTTAAAAATGAATTATGTTCCTGATTTTTAATTAATTAAAAAAACCTAATGGAGATTTTTTTGAATTTAATTGATGGATCATATATATATATATATAATTATGAATTTAAATTCATATAGTGTTTATTACTCATTATATATTTAATTTAAAATAATATTTTTCTAAAAGAATACATATTTTTTGAAAAAATGATTTCTACCATGCTGGTGGTTTTTAAAATTAATATCCTCCACCTATGTGAATTGAATTTGATAACAAAATTTCCAAATTTTTGAATACATTAATTAATGTTAGGTAATAATTTCATCTAAAATTTTGGACAATAAGAATATTAACTGAATAAAATATTCATTTCCATATCAAATTGAAAGTATATTAATTAAGGGTATAAATTATTTAACAATGAATAGAAACAATGTAACCAAAATAGAATGAATATTTCTTTTAATTTTAATATAATAATTATTATATTTTGTTTTGTTTCATTACAAATAATTATGAAACGATTCTGGTAGAAATCTGATTTTGATACGTTAAAATAGAAATTCTATTTTCTGTGTAATAAGAAATTTCAATTACGAAATTCCTTTTTTAGTAATTCATGAATTTTAAAATTTAGTTTGAATTTAATAAAAATAAAACAATTAAACAAAATTATTAAATTGAAATGATAATAGAATTTGAATGATGCCAAATTTAATTTTTATAAGTGTTTAAAAACTATTATAGAAAAATTATTTCTCATTAAATATTGATTCATGTTTTATTTGTCAAAATTGACATATTTTGAAAATTATTTTCATAAAAAAATATTATTGTTCTAGTCTTCATGTTGAAATTATCCAATTCTATGTTTTTTCAAAATAATTTGAGATAGTCTAATTTTTGGGTAAAAATTAAATACAATATAAATATGTGATATGTAATATCACATTATAATGAACTAAAAGTGATGTCATAAGTGATATAAAAGGCATAAAGGGGGAAATTAATGTTTACCATTAAAAAATGTAATTTTTTTTGTAATTTTATTCATTTTTTAAATCCATTATGAATGCTCTAAATCCTATGTTATATTTTCTGTTTCTTAAATTAGTTATTTATAAACCTGACTCACTCTGTATAATCAATGGTAATATTTTATTAAGTAAGGCCCTTATAATTATAAAATGTATAAAACCAATCCTAATTTTCAGAATAATGTTTAAAAATATGGTATGGTTTGTGGTTTAATTACTTTGTTATATAGAGGAAAAAACAAATGGTTGGGTATTAATAAATAACCCATGTATTTTCATAAATAATACCCACTCAAGAATCCCTTAATTTTCACTGAAAAAATTTTATAACATTCTTAATACCCCCTAATCACTTTATAATACTATCAAGGTTCCCCCATCCTCTCAATAGTCTTATACCATGCTTTTCTAATCACTTACCCATGTTTGGGGACCTATATCTTTACTTATTTATTGATGCACCGTATTGAATTTGACCTTCTGAATCTTAATCAGTTATGTAATCATGCCATTATAAATTTCAATTTAATTTAAAATTTATGTTCTTATAAATATATATCTTTTATCCCCCCTCATTATAATATTTATCTAAGTCGTTACTATGCATAAAGTTAGTAAGGGACCAGTCCCTTCTTTTAAATTCATGCACATTCTTTGTATTTATCCTTTTGAATCTTAGTCTTTTATTTATTCATGGATTTATATAGATCCCCATACTATCCAATTTATGTAATAGTAATTTTATATCATTTATCCCCTTATATGATATCATTTATTCATGCCGTTATTGTCCAAAAATTTAATATATGATCCCCTCCTTCTACTATTTCTTCAAGAATCTTCTTCCTCTAATCCATTTTATTTCCAATTCTTACTATTGGTATATTTTTTTATAAATACCTATAACGTTCTAATTCTCAGATAAATTATGGGTGACTCATTGATCTCTCATTAAAATATTTTACGAGCCATTATGTACGATCGTTATGTTTCTAAAATTTAACTATGATTTTTCCATGGCAAAACATTATGTTGTGATAATGATGGTTATAGTTGATATTAGAGGAAATTCTATATTTTAGGAATTATGATTTTAAAACACTTATAAAATCCATATAAGTAAGACATAATAAACTGAATTATCTATAAAATTATTGTAAAATATATGTTAAGTGGATTCGATGAAAATATATCCCTTTATGGACCATAAAAGTGGATGTGTCTATAGCATAGATGTACTTAGGGGTAACATCCTTGAAAAAAACTATTGAGGTAGAAATAATAGGGAAATAGTGTATAAAAATGGACCTTTCCTCACACCTGGTATTAAAATCCCAGGGGATATTATTTGGTATATCCACAATCCTTTTATAAACCATTATTAAGGGGGGAAATTTCCATAAGAGTTAATGTTATGAAATATATAATTTATAACATAGATTGAATCCTAAAAATTGATAATTTAAGGAAATATATGTTTATAAGATATCCATTTAAATTTATTTTCATCCTGTTTTTCTATTTAATATTTAGAAAATAATCAGAACTAATTTACATTTAATTATAGTCAATTTCTGAAAATTAGAGGAACAAAGTAAATAATCAATGTGATGGGGAATGAGATGAATGCCCAAATGAGATACCCAATATTATTGGAGCTCATGTAAGACCATTGGTGATTAAGTAAATACAGATATCCAAAATCCCACTAACTAATTTCAAGAAATTGAATTTATATATATATCAAGGAAGAGGATGATGACTTCTCATGGTAATTCATCTGATAATGTAGATAACGGAAAGAAGAATCAATTTACTAAGGGTAAGAAATGTGGAATGTGGAACTAGGGAAAATGCCAAGAAAGAAATAAAATGTGTTTCATGTGTGAAAAAATATGATAAAAGGTTGATAATTTCTATAAAAAATAAAGGCTACACTATAAGAGAATACATTACATCATAATACCCCCTTTTTTTAATGTATTATGAGTGAAAAATATGTTAATTGACTAATTCAAAGCCTTAATCCAAGCATTAAATCCTTTAATGAGGAAGGACCAATACTAGGGAAATCATTGAAGTTTATATAATAATCTATTTAAGTGTTGATATTAGATAATTATGTTATAGAAGTAGTCTATTAATGACATTCTTGATATAAGAATCATGAAACTTCTTAGTTTGTTCAACAATAGATTTTCGATAAGGATGGGAAATATATATTGACTAGTATCGTTAACCAATAAAAGTGATCTAGTGATATGATGATATTTTGTAAAACACATGATTGATAGAATGATTGTAAGACCTCGATACTTCCAGAAATATTTCTATTTAGATAATTTTAACTCATTAATAGCTTGCATTGCACTTAATCAAGAGTTCAAACAATTTTTGAGATAGTATAAAATGACCATTATAACCTAGCCATTAAATTATAAAGACAAAATATGAATAAAAAAATTTTGAAAAAAAAACTAAAACTCATTGGTGAATTAGAAATAAAAATATAAACCAATTTAATGTATAAAAAATATTCTTATTTTTATACACCCAAAGTAATTTCTTCTTTATAAATTAAATTTCTAATAATTAGTTATTGATAATGATGAAAATAAATATATTATATATTCAATGAGATATTAATGATATTAATCCAATATATTATATGGGAATAAGATAAAAATCAATCTATTTATATGAATTAAAATATAATTTTTTCAAAAGAGCAATTTTTCCACCATTAAATAGAGAACCAATTTTAAATTTAATTTTTTATAGTTTAAAAAATTTTAAATGAAAAAGTAAACTTTTTATTTTAATTCAAGATATCAATTACATTGGATAAAATTTTGGAATTTTTCTAGAGAGGTTCTTATTTTAGTGAAATATATATGATTATTAATGAAGCTAAATTTTCCTTAAAAGTATTTTCTATGTCAAAATATATTTGGAATTAGTTTTATATTTTAATTAGTACATTTGAATTTAAAATATCATTATTATTATTATTGTAAATTATTTTATACATGATGTTATTATAAAATCATATTATGTTTTAAAATGACATTTTTTCACAAAAATTTTATTTTCGTGGAATTTTACATGTTTTATTTTAAATTAAATTTCACAAAGATAGTTTTTTTTCAAAAACATTGATTCAAAAATTGTATTTAAAAGTTCAAAATGTGGTAAATATGTATATTTTATTTTATCTATTATGAATTGTGACAATGGTAAATTTTTTTACCATGGTAATGGGAAAATTAGGTAATTTATGTTAAAAATAATATTATAAAAACTATAAATTGACCCTAGAAAATTCAAAAAAAAATTATTCGCTCAATGAAATTCGACCCTTAATAGATAAAGATATAAATTAAGTTCTTTATTGGACAACATTCCATGAATATTACTTATAATATATTTAAATCAAATAAATTAACAAATTTTGTTTTCGTTGTCAATAATATATCATTGGTGCACCTATAAATAAAAATGAGTGTTATGAACAAATATCAATGTCAATTTCTTAATTAATAAAAATATTTTCCTCATATAAATTTATTTTTAACATTTTGGGAAACTTCGAAGATTTTATTTTATTTAATAATCATTTGATGATGTCGTATTCATGTTTCAAATAATATATCTATTTTAATATAGGTTTATAAAGTTTACAAATTTGACTATAAATATTATTTTAAAATATAGAATATTTATATTCATCAACATATTTTATTTTTATTTTTCATTAAATAATTGACTATAATAAATAATTACAAAAAAAATAATGTATTAATTATTTTGTTAATGGAAATAACAAATCTATGTTGCTAAAAATATTAAAATATATATAATTGGGTATAATTATTTTATACAACTAATTTATATAATAATTCCACCTATAAAGGTTATAATTATATTTTTTTAATATAAATTGTTATATTTATATTTTTGAAAATTCCATAAAACAATAATGTCAAAACTGAAAGTATTGATATTTTATCATAATAATTTTTTATGGTATATAAAAAGAATAAATCATTTTTAAAAATAAAAAATAATTATCATATGTTCTATAATGTTCTAAATCGTTCATTTATGGTCTAATTTAAATCAAATAAGTAAAACTTACAATATTTTAATATTGAAAAATTATTTTCCTTTCTTGGAATTAAATTCGGTTAACTAAGGGTTAACTAAAATGATAAAGTTTAAATGAATACCAAAACATGTCTATAATATATTGGTTGATAATATTAAAATATTATATCATCTCATATTCGAATATATGACATGTTTTTTATATTTTTAATGAAATTAAATGTATTTAAAATTATTATTTATAGAATTTCCAAATGGGGCCCACACCTCAATTATAAAAGGAACATCCTCCCAAATTTATTTCCAACTACATGTTACTTCAAGATAAAAAATAAAATTATTTTTTACCATTTCAACATAATTATACTATTTTTATAGTTTCTGGTATTCTAAAAATATCAACACTCGTATCCCTAAGAGGATATCTAGGGGAGCTCACCGATGAAGAAGAAATCTTCTTTACTGGCTCCCTGAAGATCATTCCGTCTTCTAATACCTATTATATTTTTTCCATTATAAATTAATAACTCTAGTATCACATATATTATTATACGTTCTTATTATTATGGAAAAATTATATTTCATCTTCTATCCATAACACAAAAAATGAAATCACCATGCATTCGTACGTGCAGCTTATCGTCTCATCTCTATGGCGTAATCTGTTTTTCATCACCACTTTAATTGGATGGTTATAATGATGAATATAATAACTATATATTATTATTATAATATGATATTGATTGTGTAATAATATATAGTCTATCTAATTTAATATCATTTCACAATTAAGGGAATAATATCATCGCTCGTGCATACATACAACTTACTTTCTCCACGACACAATGTGATTCATTATCCATGATCACCATTAAAGAAAAATTATATAATTTAATATAATGAATAATATAATATATAATACCATAATATAATTACATAAATTATAAGAATATATTCTATATATAAGAACAAGGACTTATATGAAAAAGCATGTTTAAGAAAATGAACAGTTAACACCCGAAAGAAGCGTAATAATGAAATATTTTCAAATGGGTAATAATATGATAATATATGATATCATAAATATAAATACATTTCTTTAATAAGTTAATAATATTCACAAATATATTATATAGTAGTTAGATACATGTTTGAGGGAACTCAATCCTATTTAAAGGGATAATTTCACAATCTCATTATTATCTGATATTGTTTACATATAAGTATTTACTGGGGTATATTTATCATCCATGTCCATGTCACTTAAAAATTTATTCAAAAATATTCTTACCATTATTTTATGGGTTTTTAACGTCATTTTTACCAATTCTCATGTTCTTTCTAAGAGTTTTGAATGGAATATTTCTTTCCATACAAGGTACTTTTTGACTTATTTTGAAAAGCATGGGAAGAATGTTCGCTATTATCTTATTCGACATGAATGGTTTTTTAATCCTTAAAATTTCCTTATTTTAGAAAATCCCCTCTTATAATATTAACTAATTATTTTCGAATAAAATATTTTTATGTCAGAATTTGCACATCATTATACTAAAATAAAACATTTTCAAAGAAGAAAGGATATTTTCCTCAAGAATTACTTTCAATTAATCTCTAAAAAGAATTTTCCATCTAAGATAATATTCACTGATGTTACATATGATTTAATAGGGATATTTTATAATTATATTATCCCTATTATTACTATGACTTGATTATGTTTATTATGTAGTTATATTTATGAAACCCATTTATTGTTCAAGGATTATGTTATTATTGAATTATGTGAATGAATCCAATTTTATTACATGGGATATGATATAATAAATGATTTATGTTCTTATGGAACACATATATATGGTTTTCATTACGTTATGGATGGGATCTATATATACCTCTAATGGATTAGCTAACGACTTATATCTCCTGAGATAGACAGCACTGGAATATGAAGAAAAAATGGTTTAATAATACAGGGATAGAATGAGGCATGAAATCACATCATTAGTGGAATTTACCCATAATGATGGTCTTGAAAACAATCCATGACTAATATTGAAATTATTTTCTATTCTTATTTTAATGCCAAAAATTGTATGTATTATGTTATGCTATTTGGGAACATGTTCATTAATGAACTTCTATGATTTATCCAATGAGATTGGTTTTGGATCTAACTTCAAAATTTATGGTCAATTTTATTCAAAAATAAACATTATCCCTTTATAGTCCAACATGCATGACTCTAAACTACCAATAACAAGAGATATGAAACTCACCAAATTAGGACCTCGCAAAGGGAACTCTAAACAAAAGTCAAGTGCTAGCTCACGAAACAAACATTTTTGTATGGTTTAGGTAATATTGAGCTATAAGAAGTCAAAATAATCAATGTTTATGGGGTTTTATATATAAACCTAGTAAAAAAGAAAACAACGTTCACTAGGCCCCATGGATTAGGAAAAAATTAGAGCATCCTTAAAACATTAGGTAGTTCCAAATATAACAAAATGATGTTGGAATATGTCATTGTCCCCGAATTTTACCTTATAATAAGATTCATTTCATTCTCAATGAATCAAATTCTAAGGGCAAGATTTTGTAGAAATCATGAAATGTCTTCCATGAACTTTTCCAAAAAATATCCTGAACCAGCCTGGAAAAGTTTGCGGTGAGACTCTTCATTTTTCATGGGGGGTCAATGAAGGTAGAAAAGGAACTGGCCCAAAGGGCCGAGACCGTAGCCATAAAGTGATATGAAGTAGGAGTGCAGGGGCACAACTTCGGAAATATGGAGAAATTACTTTGGGTAAGTCCCTAAAGTGGTGCCCAAGGGACCTACACACAAATACATGTGCACCACCATGCTAGAGCTGATTGAAATATTTATTTAGGATAAATCCTCAAAGTGTTTTCTTAGTCTATCCAAAACATCATCAGTGGGAAAGGTACTTGCGTGCCAAATTCTAGCAGGCAAGTCACTTGGGCGCCCAATCTCCTTTCACCCATGGCCCTATTTTTTCCAATAGATTTACCATTGGGGCCTTCACTTGTACGACAAATTTCCCTGAATCCCAATTCATTCTTTGGCCTCCCTAGTGCTTCTCCCAAGTCCTCCAAATCATTTAATGTATTTCATTAACACCTTGAGTAGAGGAATTGATCTAGGATCATAGGAGTAAAGTATTTATAGTGTGTTAAATCCATAACACTTGTGCGCCCAAAGCACCCAACCTACCAAAATCATGAACACTGGCATGCCACCTATTCCATTTATAGGAACTTGAGAACCCTACTTATGAGATCACTTTTGAATACTCTTGAAGGATTGAGCCAGGTCTCACCAAAGTATTACCATATAGGTTTTTCATCACTTAAGTGAACATCAGGTCACACAAACCAACTTTTTCACCTATACTTGCTCACCTTTCTATAATTGGGTGCTCCTCTTAGATTCACTTACTCTTTTCATTCTAAAATCCATAAATCTCTCTTCAAATCCATTAATTGTAAGGTTTAATCTTAATTGGATCCCTTTGTTTGAAAGGGTTTCTGTTGATACCTCCACAAAAACCTCTAAAATTACCAATCCTTTGAAAAAGACACATCAGCGTGTCTCCTATTTGGGTTTTTATATCAGTAGTTAGAGGATTCTCACATTTTTTTAACAATGGGGTAAGGATTAATGGAGTTTTTTTTGGTTTTTATATCCATAGTCAGATGAACCATTCTCCTAGGAACAGTGCTGGGATGTTATCGGTTTTGAGAATTATGTTTTATGTCTCATCCTCTCCCATCTCAAATAGAAGAATCATCAGATATATAGTCGGGAAGGTATTCTTCATGCTTGCATTTCCATGCAAGCAAAGAAAAAATATCACTCCCCTACAAGGATTAATTTTAGGGCATCCATCCTAGTGTGAGCCACTAAACATTCATCCCTTATTCTTTTCATGGAACCTTGTCCAATGTGAAGAGAACAGAGTGAGGGCCTATTGCCTCTCCCTCATCCACCCTGGCCACCCTTGGTGCACCCTCTTCCACCGGTGGAGGAGGAAAGGTGTAGGTGTCATTGTTGAATTTTTCACATCATCTTCTTTATCACACCAATAATGAAAAAAATGGGATTATAGATTCATGAGGATTACAACATGTTCACGAACAGTCATGATGAATGAACTACGAGGACTCTCATTTAAACCATAATCGGGATACGTATGAAGCCTTCTTAGGGCCTGAGCTCACCGGATATCCACTTCAGGAATTAAACCCTAATTACATTAATCTAGGCATCCTTTATAAGATTAATCCCCAAATTAAACCCCCAAAATCGTTAAGGCCTCCTTTTTATGAAGTCAACCAAAACTCATTTTTCTCAAATGACTATACTATCCTATGAGATTCATCAAATTACATGGGCTTTGATTCCCATCCAAATGGGATATCTAGGAAGCCTTCTAAATGTTCGAACCCAATACTTCAAATCAACCTTGTTCTCCATGGTTCATATTCCCAACAGGGTCTAATATTAAATAGAAACCCATATTCTTTCCATGTTCCTTGGGATGCTTAGTTATAAGTCCCACATTAAACATTGACTAAGCACACTCTTCTTAGATGTCCTTACCACATGACATTAAGCTATAGTTTTAGGTCCTTACTAGATGTCCTTAAAAGGTATGATGTGTCCCATTAGGCAGCACAATACTATGAGGGTTCTAATTCCTTTCACAATGATATATATGTAGCCCATTTTTTTGGGTAAAATGCCAATATAAAAACAAACATTATTCTCTCTAAATGAGAGTAAATTCTAGAGTGCCCTGCTGAGTGTCTTAAAAACCAGTATCATCATAATGATTGTTAAAATAATCATGAAATAGTATATGAGAGGATACCATTGACGGAGAACCTCGATTACATGCGGATATCACCATTAATGAAGAACCTTGAATACATACATATGGTTTTAAATTTTACACATATCAATAAGTGGCTATAAATTCCAAGGGAAACATAGGTTATACTTGGTGAATTAATAAGGATTCAAGAAAATATATTAAATTTATAAAAAGAGTCCCATAGTAGACAATAACTCCCCCCAAAAGGGTGTGATGAGTCTGATCTCCCATCCTCTCGATCAATCCATGTTCCTAAGTATCGTAAAGTTAAAATATAACAAATTATTGCCTTTGGGAAGTAGGTACCCTTTTGATAAATAAATATTGGAAGATTCCAGTTCAATAAATAAATACAATGGAAACCACCTAGAAGTAGTGATTCTTAAAACTAGAACACAAGTTTCAAGGAACGACAAAACAAATATATAAAAAATTTTGTTTTATATAAATGATTATTTGAGAAGAATTATTTTTTTTGTGAGTTTTATTATGAAGGTTATCATACAATCATTAGGGTTAAAATATTATTTAATGTCGGGGTTATTGGTGTTATTCAGGATATTGGGGTATTTATTTAAGAATGATCATTTTTAGACCAACTGATTTTTGTGGAATTTTATCATATAATATATTAATGTTTATTAATTTTCAGAAATATCTTAAATTATTACAATAGTTTTAGATTTACTAAATCTCATAGTAATCAATTGTTGTTATTTTCGAGATTATGTTATTTGTTGGAATTATATTCTAGTGCTTCAGCAATAAAAGGACTCATCTTGAGTACTGATCATGTAACAACCTATGATTTTGAAATGATATTTTTTCCTAAATAAATGTGTTATATATTATATAATTTTAAAAACATAAAATTATATAGAAACTAAAAAAACATATCTTATTGATAAATATAATTACACTTAGTAGCTATAAAACCAATGAAAATGAAAAAAATTACAAATGGGAAAAAAACATAAAATAGAATATCTAAAATGGGAAAATATGGATCAATCCAATCAACTACAATAATATCCACCATGGAAAACACTATAGAAATAAAACAATATATTATTTAGCCAATAAAAATCTCATGAAATGAAAATATAACCTTAGGAAGAATTTTAATTAATATTGAGAGAGAGAATAAAGTGATATATTTTTTATAATGCGAAATGTGACCTTTCAGATTTGACCATTATATTATTGTTTGTCAATATTACCATTGGTCAATTTGAACATTAGAAACTATACCCATAATTGATAATTTTACCATTATAACTAGTGTTTATACATAGTAATGAAAAAGGATAATTGATGAAGAAAGGAGAAGAAATGAGATCAACCAATAGATTCATTCCATTTAAATCGAATTTGTTAGAAATTGTCAAGGAGTTAGAATCCATGGGGTTAGACATTGACCATTCCAAATCTGAGCTACCAAAAGTGAATATTGAATGAGATATCCTACATGCGAGGTTTATGATAGTTTATATTACCACATGAACAATTTTTGTTGAGCTATCCCATGAATCTCCCAGAATTGCACACCTTACACTTAGGGTGTAGACACATGTAATAAGGGGTTTTGTTTCGTGGAAATAGTTTTTAATGCGTAATTTCTTCGATTTAAATAAAATTTTTATTCCATAAATTTCATTTTAAGAATAATGTTTCATTATCAAATATTTTTTTAATTGAAAAGAATATGATAAATTTATTTTTAGATACATATAAAACAAAATTGTATTTTCTAAAAAATATATATATATATTAATAATTTAATGTATTATAAATATTATTTAATTTAATTAGATAATATTTTAAAAACAATTATATAAATTAAAATTATAAAATTATTTTATAATTCTCTGGGAAATTTGTATTAGTGTTAGAAATTTTTCTATGTCATAAATACTGTTATTTTAAAATAAATTAGGATATTTCTATTTTTAAAATTAAAATTATAATTTTTTTATAATTATCTAGATAAAATAAATATTATATTTGGAATCATCATGTCTAATATAGGTTAGGTTTTTTTGAGAAGTTTCTTTGAATTTTAAATATACATCTTTTTTATTTTGGTTTGTTTTATGACATCATAATTATGTCATGATAATGTAGTAATTAATTAGTCCTAATAAATGTATTAAAATGAATTTTTTTAATGATATTACATATTTTAATATCATTTAACCAATTTCCAAACCAATAAGAGATTTTCCAAATTTTAAATATAAATTTTGATTTTAAAAACATTATCTCCTGAAAACCCTACTTTTCTATGAAAATAAATAATTAATAAAAATAGTGTTTTTATGATAGATTAAAATATCATTAAATGTTACTCAAATTTAAAAAACCATGATGAAAAAATAGGGTATACCAATGGTTATTAATTTTCCACTACCTAGATTTTCAATAATTATATTTTTAAATCATTTAACAATTTATCCAATGTTTTCTATAAATACCAACCAATTTCACCACTAACCTTCACTCTTAATCCATAATACATGAACATATGGTGTTTTTTCTCCTAAAGTGGTCCACCCAATGTGTTATTAGGCTTCCAAGATTTCAATATGCATGATTTATGATTAACTCTTCATGGTAAGGGAATTCTTCTTCCATTCCCTTCAATTCAAAAAACTTTGTTCAGAATATATCTTCTAAATGTCATGTTAATTCATTTTATAACCTTTTTATTGTCAAAACCATACTTCCATATAGATTTTTATCAATGTTATATCTTTGTTTCATCTCATATTACCATATTTTAAAACCAAATTTTACATCTATGTTGTTATCGATGTTCTCAATTTTGTCACTTTTTCTTGAGAAGTCATCATTTATTTTCTTTTCTAAATTTCCAAAACAGTTTCATTTCAATGTGTATTCACCTGGATATATAAAATATTTATTTATTCATGGAATTAGATATATATGAAACACATATTCTCTTTTAACGGGTTGATTATGAGTAATGATCATATCTTTAAGAACTTTTGTACAACATAACATTGACAGTAAACATGTTATTAATTTTCCATGGGATATTAGTGGGATAATTTATTATAATACATGTTGATCACATGAGATTATATTTTATAATGCATGCACCATAATGGAACTCAAAATCATTGGGTAATTAAATTAATCACTATAGAAGACATGTTTTATATTACCATGCTGAATAACCTTGCTAATACTAATTTATGACACCTTGGTGATAAACCAATGAGATATGCTTAATAATTTCTTATATTTATGTTATATACACATATCAATGCTATTTTTCATGTTATTTTTGTTATGATATGTCTCACATTATCTTATTCCTTCCATACTGTTATACCTCAGGTACATATTGTTATACATCATGATCACATTCTATATGTCTCCCATTCTTTTCTCTTTACTGGTATTCATGCTCATCCCTTTCCATTGATAAATAAACTGAGGATATGATATGTAGTGAATGAAACCTAAGGATAAAACATGAATAATTTTTTCAAATTTATTTAGAATATTGTTTACATTTTTATGTATTATGTTTCTAATTTACAGAAAACCAAGCATTAAAATTCCATGAGTTTGGTCCTATGTAATTAAAAGTAAATAAAAGAAAAATGGTAGGTTTTCATACATCATTTGGAGAAAACATAATGTTGTAGTGGAAAATTATTCAAAGCTTAATTTTACATGTAAAGAAATAAGATTGTATTATTTTCATAGTCAATGTTGTATATGATTTTTTTAACTCATAGAAAAGCATGTTGAAAGAAAAATGATTCCATGTTATAATCATTTCTAATAAATTATAGGAATTTTCATCCATATAATATTGATGGACATATAGTAGTTTGATTTTTAATAAAAAAATACTATATTAATCTCTATTATATCTTATGTGTTATCTGTTTATAATCTATGTATATATGTTCACTTTTTACTAATGTTCTCATGTTTATAAACCTAGTTATGTGATGATATTTGTAATTTCCTTTGACGCATTTCAAGGGAATCATTAATTAACCATTTTAAAAAATATTATTTTTAATAAATATATTTTCATGTGTCACAACATTTCTTACAAATATTGTGTTCAAATTTTGAGGATGAAATTTATTAATGTGAGGAATAATGTAACTCCATGATATTTTGAAAGAGAAAATTTTGCTTCATATCATATGCGATACGAAACACAAAACCCAAATAAATGATTATTTAAATATCAAAATTATAACATATCAATTTAATATATGAATATAAAAATTATTAACTAATTGTTGATATATATATATATATATATATCACAAAATGTTAGGTAATGCCTTCAAAATACATTTTCTTTAAAAATGATTTTAATTTCTTTTTGTGAAAAAATATTACTATTATTTTATTTAATATTTAAAAGATATATTTTATTAAATAAATTTTATTTTTTATATCACTAATTCAAAATTAACATAGGGTGATTTTCTTGGATATTTCATAAAATATTTATTTCCTAGAGAATATTAGAAAATACATATCATTTTATAAAATGGTAATATCTATTTATAGATTATGTAATTAAAAATAAACATTATAATTTTAAAATATTATTTTAAGGTAATTCAAGTATTATATCTTTATATATCATCTAATTATGACCATTTAAATCATCTTTACACCATATTTTATTATATGTTTATCTTAATGTATGAAAACCACATTTTATTGAAAATTGTTGAAAAATATATAATGTTTCACGTTTTTTGTTAATTAATAAAACCCCAATGAGGAATTACATAAATTAACATTATTGGCCACTTATGTATCATTATGAATTTTAATTCATATAGTGAATATTATAGTCATATAGTTAAATGAAAATCATATTTTTGTTAAAACATCATTTTTTTAAACTGTTTTCCTTCAACAATGTGAGTTATCAAATTAAATTATTACCCCTATTTGATTTGATTTTTATGAAAAAGATTCCATATTATGAATTAGAAAAAGTAATATTAGGTAGCATATTGATTTAAATTTTTTAAAATGTGAATACTAACTGTAGTAAATATTTATTCCCATGGAAAAATGAAAATATATTGATTAAGAATAAAAATAATTTAACAAGGACCATAAAAAACATAACCATAATAGTATGAATATTATTATTTCAATTTTAATTAAATAATTAATATTTTTTTGTATCTTTATGAATAATTGTGAAATTATTTTGATAAAAAATAAATTTTGATATAATAAAACCTAAATTAATTTTTGTGTACTAATCAATTTCAATAAAACTATTCCATTTTGATGCATTAATTTATTATAAAAATAAATTATATTTTAATAAAATGAAACTAATAAATAATTCTTATTATATTTAAAGGATAATTAAATTTTGATGATGTCAAATGTATTTATTAGAAGGGTTCAAATTTTTTTATTGATAACCAAACTAGAAGTTCTCAATTAATCTCCATTCATATTTCAAAAGTAAAAAATTCAAATATTTAGAAAATTATTTTGATAAAATTAATATTTAATTTCTAATTTTCATACTAAAATTATCCAATAATTAATTTTTTATATTTTTTTAAGGAATTCAAATTTTCAGGTAAAAACTAAATACGGTACAAATATACATTATGTATTATGAAATACCAATGACCCAAAAGTTATGTAAAAATTATATAAAGGTTATCCATGAACAAACAAATCCCTTTAAAATAAATCTTTTTTGATGTAATTGGATTAATTTTAAAAATCCATTATTAATTCTCCAAAACATATATTTTATTTATTGTTTTTAATATCAATTATTTATAAACATGACTCCATTCTAAATCACCAAGGGTAAAAAAAATTATTTTTGTTCCGTTGTTTTTAAAATAATGAAAACCACTCTTATTTTCATAAAACATGGGAAACATGGAATGTTTTTATGTTTTTATTACTTTGCTATATAAATTCCAGAACCAGAGATTGGGAAAAAATAAAGAATGTCCCCCTATTTTCATATGTATACCTTCACAAGAACCCCTCCCTTTTCACCAAAAAAACATTTACAACTTCTTTCCTCTTCCATCCTCTCACTAGAGTCCCCCCAAGGATCCCTCGTTGTATCATGAAGCTCTATCCATACTTTTGGAAACACCCACTCAAGGTATGAGACCTCACTCTCTTCTTTTTCATTCGATCACATTATTTAAAAATAACATTTTTAATCTACATTTTATATGTTTAAATTACATTTTAAAGATTCTTTAATATATTATTAATTATATCATTATGTGAGATCATTTATTTCTTATCTTTATAACAATTATATAAGCCCTTATGGTGTCGGAATTTAATAAGGGGTGTCTATATCTTCTTTTTATTTGACGAAAATTCTTTGCATTAAGCATTTTTAATCAGAATTTGTTAGGTGTTTATGACTTTATAATGATCCCTATATAATAAATTTGACTTTATAATAATGATATATCATTTATCACCATTAATTATAGCATTTATCAAATCTATTACTATGCCAGAATTTTGTAAGGTGTCATGACCCATCTCCCAGGGCCCTTTCCGTGACCACCCCAAGCCCACCTTTTAAAGGTTAGGGGTTGGCAACTAGCACCAGAAAGGTGTATCTCTAAAACGGGAAGGCACTGCCTTTAAACCTGTACACCCATATACTAGGTAAGCATACAAAGTAACCCACATAGTAAAACTATTAAAGTAAATGATTGATGTGAGAGTAAGGGGACAATATACAAGCCCATCTGAAAGAGATAATACCATATAAATTGAAAATAGATCTTGAGGTCATCCACCAAGGATTATACCTGAAGGGTAGGTACAACTCGTCGTTTGTCATCACTGTCGCTCACCAGATTCATCTAACACCTCCGTGCACTATTAATTCATGGCTCCCAATTCTCAGTTAATGTTTTTCATCATCTGCACAAGACACGACAAGGTGTGGGAGAATACCATGCAGGAGTGAGTATAACAACATCCATTAGAGACCTTAATACCCCCAATGGTCTTCTAGAATTACAAAAAGGAAAAACCACAAATCATAATCCCAATCAGAAATCAAAAGTAAAGACTCAACTCTAACCAGGTATACAATGTAAAGAACAATAATAACATTGATTATTTGTAATGCTAAATCATCTTATTCTGTTCAGAAGATACACTACTGAACCATAAATAAGTTTCTCTATCAATGATCCACACAGGGTCGTAAGTCACTGATCCACACAAGTTCCTATGTCGTCAATCCACATAGGGTCGTAAGTCGATGATCCATGATGGGCCTTTCAATGGCTGGTCCATGTCAGGTTGCACTACAACTGATCCACACAGGGTCATAAGTCATCGATTCACAGAGGGTCATAAGTCGTCAATCAACACAGGGTTTTAAGTCGTTGATCCACATAGGGTCGTAAGTCGTGTATCCACACAGGGTTATAATTCACCAATCCACATAGGGTCATATGTCACTAATCCACGACATGCCTCTCTACGGTTGGTACTCATCGGGTCACGCTTTTTCTGCTCCACATAGGGCAACTCTAATGCCGATCCACAATGGGTCGTATGTCACTTAATATCCAGCCACAGGATTCCCGCACATGGTGTGCTTGATTTTCCGAGAAACTGTTCCTCAAAATATTAGTTGTACCTAAACCATCACAAAGTCCCATGAAGAAATGAACTGATGAACGACCACGTCATAAGGGTTCCAACACAATAGATGGAAAGTCAATCAGATGCCAGTATGTATGTTATAGGAATTTTAGTGTCGGGACCTTGTTAGATTCGAGTCTGATCCAACCCGTCCATACTGCATCATTCTCCAAAAACCAAGTGCAGTATCTCAAAAGGACTGGCTGATCCTAAGGGTTACAACACTGTATACTTTTCATCAAACAGATGTCTGATTTTGGAGATATAAACCTTTAATCAAAACGGATCTGTAATTGGGTCAAGGTCCGAACAGACCCGGTTCACTAGGCCTAGCCCGAACTCACTGATCATGGCCCGGTCCAGCCGGTTGGGCCGCAGGCTCAGCCCGCCGGGCTGCTGGACAATACTGGCCCACTGGCTGGGCATGGCCAGCCAATTGGGTGCAAGGGTCGGCCGCCTTCCCGAACGAACTCAGTCTGTTCAGCTCTTCAATTAGTTTCACCATTTGGAACCACTCCAACAGGTTGGTCTGTGTGGACAGGTAAATGAAGGGACCTGTGGGGGCATGGGTCCACCCTTCGGCACAACTCTGAGTCATAGCCCTTCTCTACAGCATGCCACATTCCATCAACATGGTCGGTTCTGCCACACCGGCGAAGCTTCCACGAACCTCTGGTGAAGCTCTAAAGGTCCATTTTCTCTTCTGACTGCGCCTATGGACCTCTTGGGATGCTTCCATCCCTATCTGTCTCTTGGTTTTGTCATTCCGCTACAATTCTTGGTCGCCCACAAAGAACACATCAAATAAAGAACAGCGGAGGGTTCGGGCCTTGTTCAGATTATCCCATACCCTAAATGTTAGCATTATAACAATGGAAGAGTTGATACTTAATCATGAGAATATGAATTCATAAACTCTTAGAAATAATGTTTCAAGAAAAACCCTACCTGGAAATGTTATATGACACTACGGATGAGTAAGGGGAACCCACATTCAAAGAGGTGATTTTCGCCATTTTTTCATTCCTCTTTCTTCGTTGGAGTAGGTTTCCACCAGTGTTTCCTCAGAGATTCCTCATGTCTATCCCAAAAACCCATTCCATAAGATTTTTTAAATAAGAGAATAATCTCCCATGTTGTGTTTAACATTATGATTCATAAATTAACCATAATTAAGGAGAAAAATAAACATTAAAGTGTTTTCATTAAAAAACCAATGATACGAGTGGTTCAAGGCATTAAAAGTCTCTTAATTAATGTCTGAAATTTCACTGTAGTCCCACCACCATTGCTCAATGGTTACAAGGAATGAAAAACTATCTTTGGAGTTATTTTATTATTATATTTGTAATGTCCCAAAATTAAGTATTTCATCCAACTTTTTCTGAACACAGATAAGATTTATTTAAGAGAATCTAGGTGAATCAATTTCAGTGGGGCCCTCATATTTTGAAGATGAACACTGGCTCAAGAGATAGAAATCACCTCTCAAACATTTACTAAATGTACCAAAGAAAATGTTCAATAACCCTTTTCAGAATCTCCAGGCTTCAAAATTAGATAATGTCAATTTTTTCAGACTCGTAATAAACCCAAATAATTTGAAAAAACATTTATGGAATTTTTAGGTCTTTACATCCTCCCCACCTTAGGGGTTTACATCCCCGAAATCCACAACTAAAAGTAAGGGGAACAAGTGGGAGTACTTAGCACCTATCTGAGCCTCCCTCTCCCATGTTCTCTCTCGGATATCCATGTGCATCAACTGAGATCAAACCATAGAAATCAACCACTCATGATGTACCTGGTCTTATATATCTTCTATCTCCACTAAGAACTCCGCGAATGTCACCCCATTATCAATTTCCAGCTCGCCGTAGTAGATAATGTGAAATGGATCATTCACTTACCTCCTTAACTATGACAGATGGAAAACATTATACACATGGTGCATCTATGGGTGAAGAGATAGGTAGTACTCCACCTCTCCTACTCAGTTGAGGATAGAGAAAGGTCTAATGAACCATGTAGATAACTTTTCTCCCTGGCCAAATCTCTGCAATCCTTGTTAGGGTGTGATACATAGGAAGACATGATCTCCCTCCTTGAAATTCAAGGACCTCTATCTCCAATCGAAATAGGTCTTCTCTCAGCTCCGTGTAGTCTTCATCTGCTATAAGATGATCTACACCTTCTCAATGGTAGTTTGTACCAACTTAGGACCCATAAGTGTTGACTCCCTTAGGTATGTCCAACATAGAAGTGATATGCAAGTTGCCTGTACACAGCCTCAAGAATTTCCATGAAGATGGAGGAGTGATAACTATTTTTGTAGGATAACACCACTAGGGGCAGGATATCCTACCAACTAAAACCAAAATCAAGGATGCAATCACAAATAATTTACTCAAAAATCCGTGTGGTCTGCTCCATTTGACCATCTATCTGAGGATGAAAGGTTTTGATCAAGTGTAGCTGAGTCAGGAACAACACCTATAATTCATTCCACAACCAGGATGTAGAATGAGCATCACAATCTCAGACGATCTTCAATGGAACCATGTGAATCCGTATTATTTCTTTTACGTAGAGGCATTCCAATCCCTCTACATATCCCTTCACTCAGATGGTCCAGAAGTGGGATGACATAGTGAGTTGGTCAATGATCACCCAGATGGAATCTTGGCCCCTGGACGCATGTGGTATCCATTTCCTGAAGTCCATGGAGATGTAATATTACTTCTACCCCAGAACCTGAAGTGGCTGAGTCATGCCAGCTGGAACCTGGTGCTCGGCCTTCACTTGCTGTCTAGTGATTTGTCATTAAACGAACTCTTTCACTACTTTCTTCATCACTGGACACTAGTACTGACACTTTAGATCTTAGTAAATCTTCTCCAGACAAGGATATACTGCCAAAGGGGATGTGTGTAACTCCCTCGACACCTCCCCTCATAGTGTCACTGGTACCATGGTCTGTCCTCTAAAAAGGATGATGTTCTCCAAATCATCAAAAAATATTTCAGGAGCCTGTCTTGAGGATATCTGAGAATATCAAACCATCCAGTCAACATCCCCAAGATGTTCTTCTAGTACTATCTTAAGAAGTGGGAGAGTGACAGTCTTGTACTGGAGGTATGTTTCTCTATCACTGTCCACAAAGGATAACTACAATGCAGCTAGTTGATCTGTCGCCTACTCAGAAATTGTAACTCTGACATCCAGTTGGGTGTGTTTGCCACCACCTTCCCCTTCCCAAGAGAGTAGATTATCTCAAAGTCATAGTCCTGGAGGACCTCCAGTCATCACCACTGTCTTAGTTTTAGGTCCTTCTGTAAGATGATATACGAGATACTCTTGTGATCAGAGTAGATAGTAAATCATTCACCCATCAAGTAGTGTTGCTAAAAATTCAAGGAAAAGACCATTGATTCTAACTCGAAGACAAGGGTAGAATATTTATACTCATGTTGTCTCAACATTCATGAGTCTTAATTGATCACCACTTTCTACAGAAACAAGAAACATCCCAGTCCCATCCTTGATGCGTCATAGTAGACTACATGTCGAACATCCTCTTCAGGTATCCTCAAGATGGGGTACTCTACAGTCTCAGCCTCTGGTCCTATAAAATCTACTGGAATCTCTCTATCCATAAGAAAGGTTGTGCCATATTTTTCAAAGATGAAAAGGGTCTTGATACTCTGGAAATATCAGGTGCAAATCTCCAGTTGTACCAAAGAAACCCTAAGAAACTCCGCACCTCGATCATGCTCCTGGGTGGTTCCCAAGAAAGAACATCCTCTATCTTCACTGGATCCATCAAAACTCCATCCTCTGAGATAATGAGTCCAAGATAGTGGACCACTTGTATCCCGAACTGGCACTTCAAGATCTTTCCATAGAGTTGGTGCTCTCAGAGTGTATCTATAACTATATGTAGATGTGTAGCGTGTTCCTTTTCCATCACTGATTATATCAAGATTTTGTCAATGAAAACCCCCACAGAGAAATCTAGAAAAGCCCAGAAGATCTTATTCATGAGCCCCATGAATATTTCTGGAGCATTGGTCTTTCCAAAAGGTATCACCAAGAACTCATAGTGGCTGTATCGTCATATTAAGGTTATCTACGGTACATCCTCATAACATACCCTGATCTGATGATAACCTGGTCTGAGGTCTATCATTGAAAACCATTAAGATCCATTCAACTAATCGAAGAGATCATCAATACATGGAAGTGGATACTTATTCTTCATGATCACCTATTTCCAGAGCCGATAGTCAATGCAAAGCCTCAAACTCCCATATACCTTCTTGGTGAATGAAATATGGGATCCCCTTGGAGAAACACTAGGCCTTATGAACCCCATACCCCGTAAGTCTTCTAGTTGTACCCTCAAATTGCAGAGCTCTGCAAGAGACATCTTATATTATAGTATAGTTATTAGGGTCGTACTGGGGTACAGGTCGATGTATAAGTCTACCTCTCTGGGAGTAGGTAGTCCCAAAAAATCCTTATAAAAGACTTCAGCATACTGTTCAACCACTACAGGATAACTTAAACTCCTATTGTTAATAGCTCTCTAGGCAAGGATAGCCAACAATTGAGTGATTGGTTGTAACTTCCTTTGAGAAAGTCCATCTAGGGCTGCAATGGTTCTATTCTCTCTAGTGAAGGAAATCCTTGTCCCATCATCATGGTCACACCACACATTATGTCTCAAACAGTCGATATGAGCATGGACAATGGATAGCCAATAAATACCCAAGATGACGCCGTAAGGCCTCAACGCTACAACTAAAATATCTCAGTTGAAGATCTCATCTCCAAGATTAAGCTCACACTACCGGTACCTATGCATAATCATCTAATCCTCCCCCATAAGAGTCTCTAATCGTATGGATCGAGTCAATCGATCTACTAAAATCTTCGAGCTCCGAACGAGATTCATGTCAATAAAAGAGTGACTAGCACATGTGTCTATAAAAACTAAAGCTAGTGTGGAGTAGAGACAGATTGTACATTAAATATTCTACAGAGTGTAGTGGACATATGCCTCATCTGGATATAGCTAAGCTTGTCCCTATCTACCAAATCCCTAAGGAGGGTGGAAAACATGGAGGTGGTGGTGGTAGAACCTCAAACTGTCACCCACCGCCTATTGTACGACATGCTCTTCTGCCACATCTTATGGCCATCCGAATCCATGAGTGAATATTTGCCTCTACCTCGGTGGTCCCTTGACTGTATGCTGATTTTTGACACGATGGGTTGGGATGTCGCAAGCCATGTGACCCTACCTACCGCACAAGAAGCATAGTATGCCCCTCTACTGACCTCCTATATTCTGTGAGCTCTGTAACTCTGACCCTAAATTGTGGGGTCATCCACCGAATGGTCTAGTATACTCAGACCTCTGCATCATCTTCCTACTTTTTACTGCAGATGGCTCGGCTACCCTTCATTCGGTGCCGGCTCTCACTGTTGGTGCCTACTCAACTAGGAAATTATCTAACATAAGTTTTCTCTCTATAACTACAGCCTACATTGGAATGTTGAACGATATCATCGATGCTCTATTCTTCCATCAAAGACCCTTATCAAAGGTTTGGGTTCTGAAGAATGGGTCATGTACCATCTCGGGGGAGTAGTGAGAGAGGTCAGTGAATCTCACTGAGTACTAGGCTACCGTCATGCAGCCCTGCTCTATGTGTGGGACATCTGGAAGATGCACTGAGTGTAGAGTCTATGGAACAAACTCCGCCCTAAAGAGGATCTTGAAGTCTAACCAGGTGAGGGTCCACTCATCGTGCATCTAGAGAATCTAGTTCAACCATCTCCCTATCGTTCCCAAGAAGAGACTATAATCTAACACCACCATCCGGACTGCTGCTGTCCTGACTAGGCGGAAAACTCTATCCACTCCCTCTAGCCAGTCCTCATCCACCTGCGGATCCATCTCACCTCGAAACCACAGAGGCCTCTACTACTGGATCTCATGTAGTGTTATATGCTATAATGCACCATCTGATGGTTGTGCTGGAAGCAACTTCTTCCCAATGGGTAGTGGTGTTGCTGGTAAACCACCTGAAGGAACCATCGTTATAAGAGGGCCATACACCAAAGCCTCAACTATCAGTGGTCCATCATCGCAAACACTGTTTGGAATATTGGATGGTTGTCAATGTGGTGGCATCTTATAAATAAATAGATGTTCCATGATCAATAACTTTTTACACGGTGAGCTGACTCAAAAGAGATCAAAAAGAAAAAACAACATTTTCATAACACATGGAAATATTGTTCCCGTGTATCATGTTAGAAATCAGAATTCAGGGTCCTTGTGTATGGATCCATCATCCACCGCACTAACACAAGATTCCTCAAACTAAAAACTGATCTCAAGAAACTTTACACTATTGCTCCATTGGAAACACAGACTCCTAGTTCTTTTGGTAGAACCTACTTCCCTCTAATACCACTTAGTCATGGCCCCTCATTAGGGGCACCTTCCATGACTACCCCATGCCCGCCTTTTATAGGCCAGGGGATTTCAAGTAGAATCAGAAAAGCATATCCCTAAAATGGGAATTCATTTCCTTTAAACCGGTAGACACACAAACTAGGTACACAAAAAATTAAATGAATTAGTAAAACTACTGAATTAAAGTGAGAAGTGAATGTATGGTGCCATTATACAAGCCCAACTCAAAGAGATAAAAAAAATAGAAAACATCTCCTAAGATCATACACCAAGGATTCTACCTGAAGGGTTGGTATAACTCATCGTACGTTGTCTCTATTGATCACCCTATACTTTTGAAACATCCGAGCATCATGAATTCCTTGCTCCCAAATCTCAGTCAATGTTTTTCTTTATTTGCACAAGACACAGTAAGGTGCGGGCAAAACCCAAGCAGGAGTGAGTATAAAAATATCCATTAGGGACCTCGAGACCCCCGTAGGTCTCCTAGAATTCCACAAATGAAAAACCATAAAGCATGATCCCAATCACAAAGCATAAGTAAAGAATCACCTTAAACCAGGCATACAACTTAAAGAAATGGAATAACAATGATTAGTACTAAATAAAAATCATCTTAATCTATTGATAAGTTCCACTACTGATCAATGAAAAAGTTTATCTTTCACTGATCCGCATAGGGTCAGAAATCACTAATCCATACAGGTTAATAAGTCTTTAATCCACATAGGGTTGTAAGCCGTTGATACATGATGGGCCACTCTAAAGTTAGTCCTATTCGGGTCATGCTAATGTTGAACCACACAATCTTGTAATTCGTCGAACCACACAGGGTCATAAATTGTTGATCCACATAGGGTCGTAAGTGGTCGATCCACATATGTTCATAAGTTTTTGATCCACACAGCATCGTAAGTCACTGATCCACATAGGTTAGTAAGTTTTTGATCCATGGTGGGCCTCTCTAATGCTGGTCCTTGTCAGGTATCAGTACTGTTGATCCATAATGTTTCACTCTGATGTCGATCCACAAAGGGTCATATGTCACTTGACTGCTAGCCACATGATTCATGCACCGGGTGCACTTGAGTTTTATAGAAACCACTCCTCAAGATATCGGTCATACCTCAACCACCACAAAGTCCCACAAATAAGTAACTTGATAAACCTCCATGTCATAAGGGTTCTATTGAAAGACACGGTGCATCAATTAAATGCCCAGTTTGTAAGTTATAGAAATTTTTATGTCGGGGCCCAGTAGGATTCGAGTTCGATACAACCCTGCCATACTCCAAAATTCTCTAAATCTCATGTGGAGTATCTCGGATGTACCATATCATCCTAAGGGTTTTATCTCCATAGGCGATTCGTCAAAGTGATGTCTGCTTTAGGAGATATATCCTTTTAATCGAAACTAGGTCATAAGTGTGTCTGGGTCTGGTCCCACCCTGTCGGACCATCTCGACTAGGTCTGTTGGGCTCGGAACAAACCTGCTAAGCTCAAACCGCTGGACATGGGCTCAACATGGCACACCCGATGGGGTACAGCCCGCCGAGCCATAGACCAAACCAGCCCGTAGGCTGGGTGTGGCCCGCCACCTGGGCATGGGTGTTAGCTCCCCTCCCCAATGAACTAACTCCATTCAGCACTTCAATGAGTGGTGCTAGTTGGTGCTACTCCACCTGGAAGGTAGGTGTGAATAAGTCAAAGGTGAGACTTGTGGTGCGTGGTTCCACCCTCCTCTATGGTTCAGAGCCATGACCTGCATGTATGTCATGTTGCACACCATCAATACAGTCATTATAAGCCGGCTACCCCCTGTCTATTGCAGTGCCTCTGGGCACTACCACCTCATTGCAAACGGTGAGAGTCAGCCCCCTTCGGAGCTTCTGCGGGAATCCAGTGAAACTCCAGAGGTCTTTTTTCTCTTCTGATTGTGCTTACGGACCACCCTGGATACTGTTATCACTTTGTGGCTTCTGGTTCTATCTTTCCACCATAGTTATCTGTCTCCCATGAAGAACACAAAAAATAAACAATGGAGGAGGGTCTGGGACTTGTTTAGTTTGGCTCGCACCCTCTTCATTAGTGTTATAACAAGGTAAGATTTGAAACGTAATCATGAGAGGATGAATTCATAAACTCTTAGAAATTATGTTTCAGGACAAAGCGCCACCAATAAATGTTGGAAGATGCTGCAAATGAGGAATATGAACCCCCATTCGAAGAAGTGATCATCAAAAATTGTTTGTTCCTCGTTCTTTTTTATAGTAGGATTCCTCTGGTATTTCGTCAGATCTTCCTCTTGTTGATCCCCAAGAACCATGCCATAGGTTAGTGTAAATAAGAGAATAATCTTCCACGATGTGTTTAATATTATGATTCATTAATTAACTGTAATTAATGAGCCAATTAAACATACAAGAATTGTCATTAAAAGGCCAAAGAAACAAGAGGTTCAATACATTAAAGGTCTCTTATGTAATTTCTGACGTTGCACCATAGTACTATCACCATCGCTCAATGGTTTCAAGGAATTAATAAAATAACATTAGAGTTATTTTATTATTATTTTTGTGATGTCCAAAAATTAACTTTTTAATCATACTTTTTCCGAACAATGTTATGCTTCCCTTAAGTGAATCCCAGCACTGCGAATTCAATGGTGCCATTGGATTTTTAATCCGAACACTGGTTCAAAAGATAGAAATCACCAATCACGTGTTTACGGAACGTACCATAAAAAAAATTCCATAATCCATTCCATATTATCTAGGCTTTGGAATCACATGCTGTCAATTTTCACAGACCCATAATAATCCCAAATAATTTTAAAACAAATTCTATGGAATTTCTTGGTCTTCACATAAGGAATTCACTACATAAACCCTTTTATTCAAGCATCTTCTTCTTTTTACTCATTTGTTTGACAATTCCTAATGTTAGGAAATATTTTAAAAAATAAATAATCAATTAAATTTTATTCACAAATTATTATTGCCCCCTTTCTCTCTCATTAAACAATTTTTTTAACATTTATGTACTATTGTTTTGCTCCTAAAATTTCAATGTTATTTTTCTATTCCAAACCATTGAGTTATGAATACCACCATTATTCTCGCTCAAGGGTATTCACCTATACATTCCTATATGTATTATATTTGGGACATCCATGTATTTATACAAAACAACTTTATTTTGGAATTGAATGTGATAAAATATTTTCCTAGGTTATATGATCTATGTGGATCACTTATACAAGTACATGAAATGATTATAATGAGTGTTCCCAGATAGCACTCCAAAGATATAGGTAATTTTTTAGTCTAATGATATGCTATGTATGGAGTGTGAGATATTATCATAAGAACAATATGTTATGATTGGTTTCTTTTTATCCTTGACTTATTCTATTAATGTCACGTTTAATGATTTTTTTAATTCCCATGTTTCCTTTATGTTATAAGGATATATCATTCCTGTTAGTTCTTGTTTATGATTCTCACACCGTTTATTTCAAATTTAAAATAAATTTTTTTAACATGTAATAATTTCTTCATTTTTTTAATTTCCCTACAGGTATTTATAGATCACCCATTTGTTATGTATGTCCACAAGTTATCCCATGCGGTTTTAAAACTAGGGCAATTTTATAAGCATCTTAAGGAGGTTTTTGATAACGTTATTGTATTCATATATCATGATGTTGTTTCATGCACCTAATTACCCAAAGACACTATGATTATAGATCATATGGGTTTTATTATATCTATTCTAATGTAATATATCATGAATTAATGTGTATTAAATACAAGAGTTTTAAATGATTGTATCAAAGTAAAGTGTGGTTATTGTTGGGGTTGGGATTAAAAAACCCTTGTAAAAGCCTTAGGGATAAGACTAAACATTGGAAAACATCCCTAAGATTTTGGTAAAATATATAGGTAGTGGATTCCAGTAAAGTACATCCCTTTTAAGACACTATAAGAGAATGTAACTATGGAATATATGTATCGTGGGATAACACCCTTTAAAATACCGCTAGAATTGATTGGGAACTAGTGAATAAAAATAGTCCTTACTGCAAACCTAGGTTGAAAATCATAGGGTTTATTATTTAGTAAATTTAAATTCTTATTACAAACTAATATTATGGGTAAAAATACTTAATATTAAAAGTTATAAAATATATCACGAATAACCTATATTAAAGCCTAGATATTCCTTAATTAATGATATACATGTCATATTTGTGTTATCGATTTAATTTCATTGGATTTTTGTTTGTGTTTTTAATAATTTAAAAGTAAAAAATATCAAATTTTCACAATATTATAGTAAATGGATGGGAGGAAGAAGTATTTCAACAACCCATGTGTTGGGTAATGTGGTGAATTCCCAAATGGAATTTCCAACAGGATGTGAGATTATGTAAGACACCTTGTGATTATTCTATAACTACTATAAAAAATATAATTAATAAATAGAAGATATTTTAATTTATAAATATATATCATGGAATATTACGATGAAATATTATAGAAATTCATTCGATATAGGTGATAAATGAAAGATAATTGAATTTAATTCATGTAAAAAATGTGTAAAGCATCACCTAACAATATTCCAAAATGGGAATCGAAAGAGTTTTAAATATGAAAAAATATGGTATAAAGTAGAAAATTTCAATACAAATGAAGACTATGATGTAAGGGAATAAAATAAATCGGAAAATACAATTTTATTTAATTTTATTATATGTGGAGAATATGGGAATGATCTTAGTAAATGAAAAAAATCCATTGGGTAGCGATTTTAAATCAATTAAATTATTAATGTAATAAATATGAAACATCTAATGATTTCTCCATAATAGTTTTTCTAAGGATTTGAAACATCCTTTTAATGATACTGACAACCTATAAAAACGATTTAGTGATAAGTTGAAATTTTTTGAAACAAATGATTGATGGATTGATATCCCTTAATATGTTTTTGATGGTGGGATAAACATAAAAAGTATTGAGATTATATGTATAAGGATAATATTATGATTAAAATCATTGATTAAACATTATTATATTTAGTTGATTGATGTTTAGCATGATTTAAGAAATTTTTAATAACATATTTTAGGACAATTTTTTTATTTTTAAATGATTAATGATATTCTGGGAGACATTTTGTTGGGTTGAGGTATATATACACAATAGGGTTAATATAAAAGATTATTTTAGTAGAATTCTATCATGTTATTTAGATGAGTAAACTGATAGGTATGAGACAACCATTTAGGTTTAAACATTATTTAATGTATAGTTTAATGGTTTTATTTGGGATATTTGTGAATTTTTATGGAATGATATATGTTAAACCTTTTAAGTCAATAACCCATCTTATGTCTTTTTTCATTCCTTTATGTTTTGAAAATCAAAAACCATTTTTCCTTAAAGATTAATTTATTTATCTAAGTAAATTTATTTTCTTTAACCTTAACATAAATTTATATGTTATGATTAACGTTCCTTATCTTTGATTAACCTTATTTCTCTGAAGACTGGATTTATTTAACAATAATATGATTCTTAATCTAAACTTCATAACATTGTATTTTCTTAGATATTAATTCACACTATTTTTAGACTCTAATTTCATCTGTTTTCAGACTCTGTTTCAGACTGATTTTTTACTTCGATTTTCGTAGTAATTAGAATCCGAATTTAATAAAATTAAAACTCAAAATTACTGGAAATTCAAACTTTGAATTCACTGAAATTCAGTCACTTAATTCTTCTGAAATTCATAATCCAAATTTTCTGAAATTCAGACTCTGAATTCCTTGAAATCCAGACTCCGAAGTCTATAAAATTTAGACTCCAGATTTCTCAGAATTTAGACAATGAATTCCTTAGAATTTAGACTCCAAAGTCTTCCAAATTTAGAATCTAAATTCCTCATCATTCAGACTCTGAATTTTTCGAAAATCAAACTCTATTTGTATACATATTTAGTCTCTTTTTTCCAATATAATTAAAGTCGTATTTTCCATAATTGTTAAAGTTATCTTTTCTTTTTTAAATATTTTTTCCAACTTTATCAGGTTCTAGTTTACTTGAGTTACCTAAACATAAGAATGATTTTATTACTTGTTATAATTTATTACCCATGAATATGTTACAAAGAAACGTTCTTTACAATCATTTTCTTACAAATCGTTGGCTGAGTGACATGTGTATAGATCCCTTTGAAATTCAATGAAATTATGATTGTTGGAGGAGGGAATCTACCATTGATGTTTTTACATATAAATAGGATCTCATTTGAACAACCTCAATATACATTGAAATATATTTCATATTTTGATGTTGTGAAGTTATTTGTCGAAAGATAAATTATCTTGCCTTGCTTGATCTATGAACATCTTGTTCAACCATGAACAACTTGTTCATCTTTTTCTGAATTCATTTGTTTCTATGTACAATAAAGGGATTCTTCGGATTGGAAGATATAGTTTCTAACTACCTTAAATTTTGACATTTTTTTTGTATATGAAGATAAAAGTTTTGACTACCTTATTGTTATAGGACTTCCAAAGATATGAAGACAGAGGTGTCAACTTCTTTAAAGATCGATGTCTTATAGGGATAGCAAGACAAAAACTAATATTCCTATCGAGGGATTACCTAGGTGTGGGTAAGATAGAAATTATTGATTTTATAAATCAAGGGTCCTTTATCCATGGTTGGTGGATACCCTTCTCTTTCAAATAAAATATTTCTTATATATTTACCTGTTTTTTGTAAAATTTTATTCCTATTGTATTTTCTTAAAGAAAGAATGTACAACTATATTATACATTATTATACATGTCTAACTCTAATATAAATAAGTTTCTATAAGATTTAATGTATAAGATATCCCTAATATAATCCTTCTTATGTTTTCTTTAGATTAATTTTTCTATGTTTAGGTTTCTTATAATTGGACCTAGGCCCTTCCAATTATCACTTTATGTTTGAATCATAGAGGTTTTTCAAATTTACATTGTTTATCTTTTTTAAACATAGATTTCATTAAGGTTAAGAGAAAAAGTTTTTAAACATACAATTCACCCCTATTTTAATTAAGCATCTACAGCTATATTTCGATACTATAATTGGTATCAATGTTTGTCTTTGAATAATTATACTTATATATATGTTTTTCTTACTCAAATTTACTTGCTTATGTTTTTATTAAATATTTTTATCTTTGTTTATAATATTTTACTATTAACAGGTTTTATTTAAAATATATATTCTTATACTAATAGCATGTATTAATGTCGTTTCTATAGACAATATTAATCCTACCAGACAAAAAAAAATTAATGGTAAATATTATTAGTACTAGATAGATGGGTTGAATAATTTTGTCATAAAATCATTATTGGATAAATTTTTCATGCTCACTAGAGATTACAAAATTCTATAAAAGGACGTCAGAACCATTACAAATCAATAGAAATAAGAATATAAAATCATATATAAGGTATAAAATACTCTTTTATGATTCATGAAAAAAATTATCTACAGTAAAATATCATCTTGTAAAGTTTCTAATAGTATTTGGAAGAAACATTAAGTTACACACTTTGGAATATCAAAAGTGATAGAAACTAGAAGAGATATGTTAAGAGTTGAATATCATGGTTTTTTATTTTCTTATGGATAAAATATTTGTAATTTGAAACAAGGATATGTGACTATTTTTAGTTGTCTTAAATATATGGGAGAGAAATATTATTCATGATAAAGTTCTTGTGGACAGGATAATTGATATCATCCCCAAAGAGTGGGAATCAAAAATGATAGTTATTGATGAAAATATGTATTTATCTAACATTACTCTTGATGTTTTATTTATAACCCTCCTTCATCTTTAAATAAGAATGAAGAGAGATGATGACTTCAACAAAAAAGAAGAATTGTAATGGAAGTGTATCTTTCACTACTATACGTAAATCTAATAATCTGGAAAGGGTAACTAGATCGAAATCTAATAAATCTGTTATTATATCCGAATCAAGTTATAGTGAATAGTCAGAGAATGAATTAGCCAATATTTATTGATGTATGAACATGATTTTTAGAATAAAATATTTTCAGTATATATATTAGAATAAATATAGATTGAACAAGAAATATTCAAAAGTAACTTGTTATGAATACGGAAGTACTAGACATATAAGACATGATTATCCTACGCTAAAGATAAAATACAGAAAGTTGAAGCATTATGAAAGGAACATAAATAATTACTACAAATAAAAGGCTAATAATTTATTGAAGGATAATGACACTTGATGTTCCAGTGTTGGTGACTATTTAGATGAATCCTGTGACTATGTATTTTCTAGTCAGTAGAATATTGGACTTATAGCAAGATTACCTGTTTAAAAGCATTATACTATGGATAAGATACATAATGTTGACTATTTAAAAAATATTTCCTAAAATAAAATTATTTATAATAAAGCGTGTTATGAATCATTAGATTAAGAATCTTCTACATCAGAAGATAATACATTCTTTTCAATTGAAGAAGTCTCTATATTTTCTAAACTAATTCAGAATGAGAACTATAAGTAAAAAAAAGAAGTTAAAGAATTCAATTTATAGAATTTATATTTTAACAAATGAATTATCAGATATTTCTAAGTATCATGATCATAAATCTCTTGATTTATAAAATTTTTCAAAAAAACGTAAGGAAGTTAATTTTGAGAAGGATATAAATTCTATTGATCTTAAAATTTTAAATTAATATGAAAACTGTTTTAGAGGATAACTCAAACTCTAAGACTAAAAATATGAGGAAAATAATTTATTTATTCAAGAAACAAACTAATATATTTTCCTTAAAATATATTTTATCAAATTTCACTTTCGGAATGAAAGAATTTGATAAAATGTAATCACAACTTCGTCCTCTTATGAATAGTTCCAAATTTGGTTATACTCATTCAAAAACTATTTTTAGTCATAAAAATTTTGTTCCCCAAAGTGCTTGTTTTTTTATCAAAGTGTTAATGTTGTGGAAATTGAGGGGAAAACTTTTCATTAATGAAAACCCAATCCATAGGTTATCCTAAATCTTACTTTTCTTAGAAAATGTGCATTCAAAATATTTTACTTTCTAAAAATTCTAGAACCCAGAATGATTTGATTTTAAAAGAATAACTTTTTTATTATCAGGAAAATAATGGTAGTACCAACAATAATAAATCGTGCATGGATAGTGTATGTTCTTGGTACATGACTGGTAATAAAAAATTCTTTGAAAATATTATCAAGTCAAATAGAGGAAAAGTGACTTTTGGAGATAATTCTCAAAGAGAAGCTTTGGATGTATTTAACATTGTTCTTCATGGAAAATATTCTATTTCAAATATATTATTTTTTAATGGTATTACTAACAATCATATAAGAATAAACAAATTTTTTGATGAATGATACATTGTCAATTTGAGAAATGATAAATTCTTAGTGCACGATTACAGGTAAGACTTTATTCTCTCTGCCTAAAGGTATAATAATTTTTACACACTAAACATAAAAGGCCTTAGGAGACAAGATCAACTATGCCTTAGTGCAATGGTAGATCAATCTTGGTTATGGTATAGAATACTAGGACATTGTAACCTTAGGAACCTAAGAAAACTCTCAAAGAATGGACATGTTAGGGATAAACCAGAGCTTAGATTTGATTCTTCAAACGTTTGAGATCCTTGTCAACATGGAAAGAAACATAAGTCATTCTTTAAATAAATCAGTGAAGTCTCAGATTCTGATTCAATACAAATAGTGCATATGGATCTTTTCCATCCAACACGAACTGGAAGTATTAAAGGCAAATACAATGTATTAGTTTTAGTTGATGATTACACTAGATTTACATGGGTATATTTTCTATCAAAGAAATATGAATCATTTTAATATTTTAAATATTTTTCATCCATAGTTAAAAATTATAAACACTATACATTGATAAAAATTCATAGTTATCATAGAAGAGAATTTAAAATTCTGATTTTGGAACTTTTGGTAGTAAGAAAGGATTTACTCATAACTTCTCACCTCCAAGAACTCCTAAATAAATGTTGTAGTTGAAAGGTGAAATCAAATTCATCAATATATATCTAGAACCATATTGAGTGTATATTCTATTTTTAAACACTTTTTGGGTGAAGCTCTTGGTACTACTTGTTATACTATAAATTGAGTTTTAATCATACCTTTTCATAACAAAACATCATAAGAATTGCAGACTTGTTGAAAACCTAAAGATTCTTAATTCAGTTTATTTGGAGGAAAAGTATATATCATGAATACTAAATATAACATACATAAATTTACACCTAAATCTAACGAAGGAATTTTCTTAGGTTATTCCACTACTTTTAAAGATTCTAGAGCTTTTATCAAAAATAATTTATACTGTTGAAGAAACAGTGCTGGTTAAATGTAATGAAACTGATTTTCAACATACATGTTAGGAAGTGTTTTCAAAAAATAATTCTCTACATTTGATGGAATATTCTTCTAATAAAGAAAATACTAAATATATTGTTTCTAAAGTATATACTCTAGAATATTTATTACCATATTTTGATGAACGGATTTTACAAAACAAAAATTAGTTTTTTCTTAAGATTCATCCCAATTATAGTATCATTGGTGATGAAAGTCAACCTATAAAGACAAGAATTTATTTATGAAATTAAGTATAACATCAATAATTTATTTACTAATTATAATCAAAAATCACTAATGAATATTTATCTGATGATTATTGGGTTAATGTTTTGCAAGATGAACTAAATGATTTAAAAAAAACAAAGTATGGACCTTGGTGTAAAGATCTAAGGAAACATCTATAATTATAGTAAAATGGGTATTCAGAAATAAATTTGATGAAAATGGAATAAATGGAATAAATGTAAGAAATAATTCATTATTAGTTACTGAAAGATATAATCTACAAGATATAATATACTATGAATATTCCTACACTCTAGTATCTCGACTTGAATCTATTCATATTCTACATTCCATTACAGTATTAATTAATTTAAAACTCTTTAAGTTGGATGTGAAGCGTGGTTTTATCAATGGATTTGTTCAAGAGGATGTTTATATTGAAATAATCTATGTTTTAAAGACATGAAATATCCTAAACATGTTTTAATCTTACTAAATCTTTTTATGGACTTAAGAAATCCCCTAGAACTGAGTATGATAGACTTACAAGTTTTTTTTACAAAACAATTGTGTTAAGGGAATCGTTGATCCAACTATTATTATATATAAAGATAAAAAAATGTTTTTATTGTTTAAATATATTTTGATGAAATCATTTTCATATCAACTCAGCAATATCTTACTGATTCATTTGTGAATTTCATGAAATATGAGTTTGAAATGAGTGTGATGGGTGAGTTTACATTTTTCCTCAAATTTTATAAAACTAGAAGGAAACTATATATATATAAACATAAGTATATTAATGATATTTTTTAGAAGTATGGAAATAAGAAAACTAAAATTATAAGTACTCCAATAAATAACTCAAATTATCTTGATCTTGTTGAAGCTGGAAAAACCAGTAGATCAAACATCATTTAAGGGAATGTTAGGATGTTTATTATACTTAATACCCAGTCATCCATACATAATGTTTTCAGTATTATTATATTAAATAAATCAATATAATCCAATTTAATTTCATTTAAAATCATTGAAAATATTTTTTCTCTATTCAAAGGGAACCATAGACTTATGACTTTTTAATTATTTTGGAAATATTTTTGTTTTAAAAAACTTCTTGTATTTTAATTTTTGATGATGGAGAACAGAAAGGAAAAGTAAATCCAAAACTTTTAAATTATTAGGTGATTCATAAGCTCCTTGTTAATGCAATAGAAACACTTAGTAGCACTTTCTACTATTGATGCTGAATATGTAGTTGCTGGAAGTTTCTATGAAAAAAGTGTTGTTGATGCACCACACACTCACATACTGTGGAATGAGTTTTACCCAAACATAGATATCATGTGATAATACAAGTCACATTAACTTAAGAAAAAACATTCACATCAATCTCAGGAAAATAACATATATATTAGACATCACTTTCTTAGGGATCACACACTTAAAAGAGATATTATTTTACAATTTATCAGAACAGATGATCAACTTACTGAAATTTTTACAAAATATTTACCCTCTAATATATTTGAATACATTAAAAAAATGTTTGGAATGATAAATGTAAATTAATCTTCCATATTAATTTTTTTAAAACCAATCTTCTAGCATTAAGTTACTCTTTTTTATTGCGGGAGTAAATTTGATTTTTTTCTTTTAAAAAAAATTACTAATTTTACCGAAATGTATTTTTTACTTAATATTTTTTTTGGAACCTAAAATTTTATTTCCTTAATAAATGTTTTTGAAATAAATGTTCTCAAAGATAAACCTTATCAATATTAAAAATTCTTTCTATTTAATTCCAAATGTATTTCTTCATACATAAATCATTATAACTGAATTATTACTTGTTGGTATTTCAATCTTGTTTTATGAAAACATTATTGAAATCACTTTAATTAAATCCCATTTTCCCTTAAAACCTCAAAATATTAGAATATAAGAATCCTTACTTAGGATTAATATCAATTGTTAGATCATGACATATTAATCTCAACCCTTGTATCTATCTAATAATTCAAACCATCACCGTGAAACCTATTTAAAGGGAACTCAAGTTTTCTTCCCACTTCGTTTTTCTCAGATTTCTTCACTAAGTCTATACTTCTCTTTAATTATACCATTATTATTCTTAAATTTTCATACATTTCAAATATCTCAGGAATCTTATCCTAAGACTCCGATGAAATCTCAATCTATAAATGAACCAACAGACTGGTTAATGTTTCGTGAGAGGTTAATAGGTCATAGTTTTTTTGTCAAATATAATTCTTTTATTGTAATGATTATCATGATGAACCAATTTGAAAGTGTTTGTGTTACTATAGAAACGAATCAAGATCCAGTCTACCCAGACATTAAAGTTCAATTATACGATTCAGTCAGTTTCTATGAGCAAGGTGGAAGAGAGATGTTTAAATTCAAAAGATATTGGAAATCATACTCTCTATACTCTAATAGGAAAACAAGCATTCTATTTATCCCTTATGAAGGTGAATCTATTATATGCTCACATCAGTTACTTGAAAAAGATAGATATTTTGTGAAGAGTAAAGCCTATGAGTTCCTCAGACTCAAGACTGCGAAGAAAACCAAGATTTCTCATCTCTCAAAAAACTGCATGTTGGAATCCTTATGGATGAAAGGATTCCTTATCCCAAGGTAGGGTGATAAGGATTTTAATAAGATATGTCATATCTTTCTCTTACATTTCTTGAAAATTTTATAAAGATAGAGTTGGTGAAATATATCCTTCTAACAATATCAAACATCAACATTGGGAACATTACGTCTTCGATTATGATGTATCCAAAAAAATTGAAAGATCATTGCCTTATGTTTGGAACCATTCACGATCCCCTCCACCTCAAAGGCTAATAATTTCAATATTATGTTACTCAGTGATGATACCATGAGAACAATGAAAATAGCATTCAATATTTAATTTGAAGTGCTTTATGATCATCTTGATAAGGATGATAATCCTGAAGGTATGAAAGATAATTTTGATGAATATTCAATGAAAATAAAGGATGAGAAGCTGAAACCTCAACCAACCAAACCCATTCTGGAACTTTAATCAGTACCCCAAAAACCGAATAAGAAGATGAAGATTTCTGACATCGTTTTTGCTAAGTGGAGGGAGAAAATATAGAACAGAAAGGAAGGTGAACCTATTTTTTGACATGATCTGGTAGAGGATAATACCTTTAGGATAGCTGGAGCTGAAAATCTTAAAAACATGCAAATGAGAAGAATAAAAAGTAGAAATAATCATGAAATCATATTGTTCAGATGCTGATGAATGATATATAAAAACCTTTAGAACATGTTTACATTCTAAAATCCCTCTTGAATGAATATTCAATCGCAAAAGAAATTATTAATTGGAAAAATTAAATAAAAATAATAAGAATAAGAATAAGAAGCAGAATAATAAAAGGATTATAAGAAAGATGTGATTAAAATAGTGGATGAGTATCCTGAAGAGAAGGGTCCTTCGGATAAACTCTCTATACAAACCTCCCAAGAATCATAAACCAAAATAGTTTCAGATAAAATAAAAGAAGTTTCTAAAGTAGAGGAAGTTAGTAAAAGTCATTATGTTGAAGAAAGAGAGGAGAATGACAAAATTCTTCTGGAAGATGAAGAGGAATTTAATGTTGTTTAACAACATCTATAGGTAGCTAGTAATGTGGAAATGTTGGTTGCCAAAAAACTATTACTTCATGATACCCCTCGGAATGGTGATGTAGGTGAATCGTCCAAGTCTATGTTTTTTGAATTAGTTAATGATACACCTCTAGGGAAATGTGCTTCAGATTATGAATCATCTTCCCTGTGATGTGATTTGGTTGTGCAATCATTGACGAAGATTTTTGACTTAATTCTGTTCTTTCCAAATATTGATTCTCAATGTCAAATTATTTAGCATTCAATGAACCTGAAGTTGGATTCTACAAATTTATTGATGGAGAAGATAATTTATCATGTAATAGATTTCAAAACATTTATCATCAACTATTAAGAAGATATAATGTCTTGAAAAAATATTACATATTGGTCAAAATCAGTAGTTTATGATCATAATATTGTTTGCGATTATATAGATTCATCCAAAGAGATTTTCAACAAGACTGATGAGAAGTTCAAGAATTTTTTTGATAGGATAAATCAAGAGAAATATATCTGTATCTGAGATGATAGAGATATCAATTGAAAACTTAATTTCGTTTCTATTTCCCAAAAATAGAAATCAATACCATAGATCAGTTTGCAAAAGAAGTTAAATTATAAGAAGAAGCTACCATGTTACAAGAAGAAAGAATTCAATCTCTTGAGAAGAAGAATCAGTAGAGAGAAGAGTTACTCAATAAGTACCAAGAATATCATAAATAAATAAAAAAGATAAAGGCCATCCTTAAGAAGGCTGTGTTAGAGAAGAAGAAGGATATTTGATTTTAACTCCTATGTTTCGTTGTACTAAAACTTTTGGACCAAATGTATTGAAATATCTTTTGTTATACATTGATTATCTTTCATTTTTTTCCTAACCTTTCTGGTACCAAATTTTTTTACCATCCATTTTTTTAAAATCACAAATAGGGGTAAAATTTTAAAAAGAATATACTATTAAGGGGGAGCTTACCCAAAAGAAGAAATTGAATAAGTAAGTGGGAGATTAATTTTATAAGAAAACATTCTTATGAAAAGAAAAATTATTTTCAAGACACTTTATTATGAAAGAGAATATGATCCCTAAGGTGAAAAAACCAAATGGGAGTTAGTTGTATTCAGTAAACAACAAATACAGAGGAGATAATATTTTATTTTAATTTTTCAAATATAATATTCTTTTTTTAAAAGTGGTTTGTGACTTCCGAAAAGGAGGAGATTGGTAAGTCAGTAATCTATCTTATGAATTTTCCATTCCTTTATGTTTTGTATATCACAAACACTTTTTTAATAATGATTATTTTGGTTATCTAGGGAAATTTATTTTCTTTAACCTCAACTTACCTTTATATGTTATTATTATTGTTCCTTCTCTTAGATTAACCTTATTTATCATAAGACCGAATTTATTTTGGAATAATTAGATCACGATTCTAATCCTCGGAAACTTACAGTTTCTTAGATATCGAGTCTCACTATTTTTGGACTCTAATTTAATTTGTTTTCAGACTCCGTTTCATCCTAATTTTTTACACCATGTTTCACTGTTATTAGACTCCAAATTCTTTGAAATTCGGACTCAGAATTCTCTGAAATTTACACCCCAAATTCTCTAAAATTCAGACTCTATATTCACTGAAATTCATACTCTAAATTCTCTGAAATTCAGACTCATGATTATCTAAAATTTAGACTCTAAATTCTCTTATATTCATAATCTAAATTCCACAGAATTCAGGCTCTGAATTCCTAATAATTTAGACTATAAATTCCTTTGAATTAAAACTCTAAATTATTATAAAATTATAATATGTTTTTATTCATATTTAGACTCTGTATTCAAATATACGTAGAGCCTGATTATCCATACTTGTTAATGTTACCATTTCTTTCTTAAAAAATCTATCATTATAAAATTATAGTTTACTTAAGTTACTTAAACATTAAAATTATTTCCTTACTTGTTATAAATTATTACACATGATTATGTTATAATGAAATTATTTTGTAAAATATGTTTCTAACTAACTGTTAGATGAGTGACAAGTGTATAGGTCCCTCCAATATTCAAGTAAAATATGACCGTTGGAGGTGGTAGTTGACTATTGAAGTTCTTTCCTATAAATAGGCACTCATTTAAATGATCTTAATAGAAATTAAAAGAGATTACATGGTGTGATTCTGTAGAGTGATTTATGGAGGGATAAACTCTCATACCTAGTGTGATCTGTGAACATCTTTTTCATCCATAAACAACTAGTTCAGATTTGTTCAAATCTGATTGTTGCTGTGTATAATCAAGGTCTTCTAGGGATAGGAAGATAGAGGTTTCGACTATCTTGAGGATTGAGGACTCCTAGGGATAGGAAGATGGAGGTTCCAACTACATTAATTTTGATGACTTCCATAGATAGGTCTACCTATAATTTTGAGGTCTTGTGGGGTTAGCATGACAGACTATGATATTCTTATCAAGGGATTAAACTAGTGTGGATAAGATAGACTTTCTTGAATTTATAAATCAAGGGACATGTATCCATGTTTGTTGGATACCCTTCTTTTTTAAATTTAAATATTTCTTACTTGTTTACATGTTTTTTACAAGTTTTATTTATGCTATATTTTGTTAAAGAAAGAAATTATAACATTATCATATGTTATTATACATGTTTAACTCTGATATAAAAAAGATTCTATTCGATTTAAGTTAGAATTTTTCCCAATGATAAACTTGTATAAGTTTTCTTATGTTTAACTTCTTTAAGTTTAGGTTTCTTATAATTGGACCTCTACCCTTCCAATTTTCCCTTTATGTTAGAATCAAATAGGGTTTGTAAATTTAACTTATTTAACTTTTCTAAATGTAGATTTCTCTAAGGATAAAAGTGAACATTTTTAAACATACAATTCACAACCTCTTGTATTTAATCTTCTACATCTATATTTATATCCTACAAATCCTTCAAGATTTTGGATGTATTTTAGAGTCTAATTTATTATAGTATATTAATTTATAGTATTATCTAACATTATGTGAAATATTTTTGATTTAGTAAATATTGGAATAGTACATTGTTCATAAATCCCTGAAATTCTAAAGAAAAAAACTTTTTAATCAATATCATGTATGATATGTAACACCAAGTTTAGAAGGTAATACAATATCAAGATACTTTAAAATACATTTACTATATTAAATAAATTCAATCTATGATATAGCATGAAATTCATGAAAAATAATGTTTACCTTTCTCTAAATATTACACTGAGTTTTACTTGCATTATATTCAACAGTGACTTTATTTAATGGCTTTCATTACATGGAAGACATAGTTTTAACAAACCACAATATGTTATGAAGTTAATATTATTTTATATAGTGAGATCTAAAAATTATATAAATAGTATGTAATGAATAATATTAACTAACTTTATAAAATATATAGTTTACACACAAATAATAAGAATTCAATAGTTACCAATTAATTAGAAATGAATATAAAGTCTAAATCAATATTAATAAATTGTTTTTATGACCACAAAGGTGTTTTATCCTAATAAATTAAATTAATTAATGTTAGTGAATTATCTTAATAATATATATATATATATATAATATTTAATAAAATATATTTTTTCTTCTTTTTAATGGAACACTAGTTTTAGAACCACTCAATCCAATTGAATCATCCAATACTACCCCAAATATGTTCCAACAATAAATACCCTCATCCTAAAAGCCTCAATTTTTTCAAAACATAATCTTTAGAAGGATTTTTTTATAAACCAATAAGAGTTATAAGAATAATAGGTATCGTTATTCAATGATCACTTTGGTTTCATTTACTTCTACACAACTTATACTTTGATTATATCTTACTCATAAAATAAAATTATTATATTCAATATAATAATATTTTTTTAATTTTATGGGCACTACCTACACACCCACACACTCCCATAAAATGGGACATGCAATCATTGAACATATCTATAGTAGACTACCACCTCACGAACCAATGTTTTTTATTATTCAATTACAGCCTTTCAAGGTCGAGAATAATGATGGATTTATAGTTAATATATGATGTATATGATATTTATAATTTACCTATTCTTATATATTTATTTTATAACACATAACTTCATTCTTTCTATTTTTTGGGAATATGATAAAATTGTTTATAGATATGTGAACTCCGCATAATCAAAGCATTGGGATTCATTCATGGTATACATGGGATGTATAGCAGATGATTTTAATAAAAATTTGTGAAATATATGAAATAAATATGATACTTAAACAATAATAATATAAATATTTTTTTTTAAATTTCATTGTTTTAGTTTAAAAATAAAATGAAAAAAAAATTCATTTGTGCGTACGACCTACTGTCTCAATGAATATTAAAATTCATTTCATATCGCAAAATATTATGGATTAATATAAATAAAAATATACTAAATATATATGATATTTAAATCATTATTTACATTATTTAGATGATTAAATCATAATTTATATAACATGAACAAAAATAAAAAGTCAATACAAACTAGAAAAACTTCGTGATTAACACCTAATAGTGAAAATAATTAATGGTTATTAACAAAATAATTAATAAGATATTATCAGAAGATCATATATGATATTATAAATATATTTATGGTTTTTTATAATTTAATAAAATTATTAAAATCATTATATACTATTTTAAAAGGAATTCTCCCAAAATGAAATGCAATATAAGGGATTTCATCTCTATTTAAACTATATTGAAAAATAATTGTCAATATGTACCAAATTTATTTTATATGGTGTCTATACTACCATTTAAAACCTAATATCATGAATAATTAATTATACATGGTATTTTAGGTTTCAATTTGAATTATTTAATTTAAGATATTTTGAATTTAATGTTACCAAGTTTTAATTAATTGTATAACCTGAATACTTTTCACTGAGTTATATTAATTCCTCATTATCATTAATATTATAATATAATGTTTGTAATAAATTTTTATTTTCTATTTCTGTATTTTAACTATTTATGTGAATTTAAGTTTGATACACAAAATATATTTATTTAATTATTCTTACTTCAACATTATGTTCTTTTCAATGGTTTACTGCACGATCTAGTATTATTCTAGATTGCTTATACTTGAAATACCATCAATGGAAATTATTTTATCACTACAAAATAAACCCTTTAATTTTATTCTAATCTAGTTATTCATGATATTTTTAAAATAATTTTATCATTATTCCACTATTTTTTACTCAATATTTTATAGAAAATGTTTTTATGAAAACCAACTCTATTCCTCTCTTCAGATAGAGTGTTGTTTTCTCTCAAAACCCTGTTTAAAAACATCAATTTTTTAAATATTTCAAAAATATTTTATCAGAGCAATTTTTTCCAATTTTTCATCAAAAAAATTAAAGGAATATTATTGTTTCATTTCAAAACATTATACTTTTACATACATTTTATTATGAAAAAGGAATATTATTTTTACATTTTATGGAATGGATGGAATTACTCGCCATCATCTCATTGAATCTTCCATTGAAAAATCTTCAAAATATTTTTAATGAAATTTTCTGAAAGTAATTTGAAATATAAAGAAATTTAAAAAACAAATGAAAAGGATATTTTTTTCTTTTTATGGTCTTAAAATACAACAATGAAAAAAACACTTTTTTATAAGCCCACATAAGATATGTTATATTAATACCATCTATATTCTTCCTCTAGATGGTTTATGATTTTATTAACAAAGGATTGTAATGAAATTATCTAACTTGATTCTTTTTTATTCCCCTTAAAGTTTTCAATTACCCATGATCATTAGACATTAAATTTCCCCTAAAAATCTATATTATTTGTCATAGATATAATAATTAATCATTTAATGTACCATTTATATGTATGATGTTTACATAGAATGGTATTTGAATACCTAAGGAAATATTGATAGATATGTATCTCTTATTAAATATGGATAATTTATAAGGCATGCTATTATTGAATTAAATTGATTATTTTATATATGAGGAATGATTTGGACATTCAATACATGGTTTGAGGATCAGTTAATGCAAGCCCCTAAATGCATCGACAGTCACAAGGGATGAGATTGTTGGGATGGCCATGCTATTTGGGTTTTTACCCAATTCATTTAAAAATATCACAAGGTCAGATCATGATAGTAATCATATCATGTGTCTAGGAAAAATTATAAAAAATTATTTATCGTTTCTTTTATTTATAGTTCAGTTATTATTATTATCTATTCTATATTTTCTTAGACAATATCATGGATGCATTTTCATTCTGAGATTATTAATTAAATGTCATGTGTGTTTAGTTAATTACCTTTCCATATTGGTTTTTCTATAAATGTTATTTAAATGTAATGTTTTTTTAGATATTTACCATTCCATATTATTTACACACATCTTTATCAGTGTATTTATTACATAGAATGCGTGTTCAATTATTTACCATTCCATATTAATTATATTCATTGATTAAGTATTGCTTCTGCAGTACTAGTCCATTACTGAGTATTTAATACCATCCTTTTATTTCATTCCCTGGGACTGCATGAATTTTACTGAGAATGATATATAATGATAATCTATATGAAATATTTGTTTCCTCAAAATAATTATGTTTCAATTTTTTTGATCCAAATATAATGTAAAGTTCATTTATCTATCTATTTTAGAAAGACAACTAAACTTATTAGTCCTTTCAGATTTTATTACTTGTAATCGTTTCAATTTAAAGGTATTATGCATGATATCTAAGCTTCTTAGGGTCAGGTCACTAAATTTGGTATTACATAATGTTTAGTATAATTTATAGAATCTATAATTAATAAAACCAAGATTATGGAAAATAATAGTAAGATATGAATTGAGGATTAGAGAAGAATAACATATCTATTCATTACCTTAAGAGTTATGGATAACATGAAAAAATTATAAGATTAAGGTTAATCAATAGTTTTAAGTCTTATACACAATGTTTTAGGTTTTATTTAATGTAAATCTACCACAATTAAGGAAATTTTTTTGTAAATTTTGGAAGGTATTTTTTTAGTAGAAAATTATATTTGTGGACTAATTCCTTCAAAATTTAATGCATAAGTTTACAGTTATTGAAATCATTTAGGGTTCATAAGATAAGTAAAGACCTAATATTAATAGTAAAATAAAATTTTTAGAATTTGTAAAACAAAATTATTGAAAAAAATATAAAAATGTCATTTAAAGACTAAATTTAAAGTATGCCCATCAAAATTTTGGAAATATCATAAGAATTAAATTAATATAGTTCAGAAAAATAAAATTGACATATATGGTGAAAAGTTATTGTGTATGGTAAGGTGGTGGGGCCTGAACCCATGACCAAAGGATGATAAGTGTTACGCACCAACAACTAGCCTATGTAATGTCCATGTTAATAAAAAATTAATTTTAATGAATGAATATTAATGATAGAACAATTGATATTACTTCTTTAGGTTTAGAGATTAATTTATTAAACAAATTGGGTTTTTTTAAAAAAAATATATATATATAATTCTTTTCACTCATTCATATAACCTGTTAAATGTAAATTTAAGTGATTTAGTAATAAAAAAACTTCTTTTTAGGATATTAATAAAATTTAATTACTTAATAAAATAAAACATTACCTAGAAATTAAATTCGAAATTATGAATAGTATTAAATAAAATATTATAATATTTTTTTACCCAAATATAAAATGAATTAATTGGTGATTAATTAATTATAAATGTATATAAAAAACAATTGAATACAAATAAAATGTTTTTAGGCATAAAAATGTGTTATATCCTAATAAATTAAATTAAATACTATTAGTGGATGATATTTCTAAAATTTTATATTATATTATCAATAAAATACTTTTCCACATTTATCCAATTGATTTTATAGGCATAATAAAAAAAACTCAATTTATGTATTAAAAACTCTATATTTTAAAAGATAAATTTTACCACATTTTAAGGTTCCACCTGTTTCAAAACCAAATATTTATAATTGTAAAAATTTTATTTGTAAAAATAAACTTCATAATTGAAATTATAATTTTAAAATTATCTTTTGGTGAACATTTATTTTTCTTAGAATTTTTAGTTTTTGATGAATAGTGAAAAATACAGAATTTTAATTGAAATCGACATTCTATATAATTTAATTATAAAGATAAATTATATTTTTAATTCGATATTAATATTACATAGATTAAATTTACTTAAATTATTCCAATTTATTTCAATTAAATAAATTTAATCTTTAATTGTGATATAAAAATATTTCAAACTTTAAAACATTTTCACAGTTAAACCTTGCATTCTTGTTCCATCCGCCAGATTAATTTTATATTAATTTCATCAATATTTTTATTATAATTTTTTAAAATGGAATCATTTTTTGGAATCAAAATAGTTTATATTTTATAATGAGTTCAAATTAATATTTTACCAAAAATATAAGTTATTGTAATTAAAATTATTTACAATAATGAACTGAAAAACTAGCTTAACAAGGTACAAGCCTTAAACTTAAGGGTGAAAATGACTTAGAAAAAAAGTAAAAACCTATTGGATGGAAATATTTATACCATATAACCTATTGGGTATAATATTTTCATTATTTGAGCCACTTTACATGGAAAAAATGTGGGTAGATTTTCCGCTTTAGAAAATTTACAAGAATGTCACTCTACCTCCAATATAAAAAGGCACACACCCCTACCACTTATTCATACCTCTCAAGACATTTGAAAATCCAAAACCTAAAAAAACAAGAACCCAAAATATTTACCCGAATATTATAATCCTAATTGTCTTATCAAAGAAAACCCAGGATGACTTTTGGTATAAAGTAGAAGGAGTTACCTGAATAAGTGGTAACGTTCTTCAACGATCACTTTTGTTTCAATTACCTCTCCACCCCTTAAATTATTCTTATATATTTACCATATAATAACACCATTATATTAAACATAATAATAGTTTTTTATGAAATGAGTATGACCTACACTCACACAAACTTCTATCAAATGGGAAACACAATCATCATTTTGGTGTATGATGAAATACATCTCAAGGAACCGATGTCATTTTTTCTTCAATTAACACCTTTAAAGGTTAGTAATACAAATGGATTTAAATTTTATAATAATATATTTTATATTTATAATATATTTATTCCTATTTAAATCTTTTTAACACATAAATTTATGCTTTCCATTTTTTGGGAATACGATAACATCGTTGTGGACGTGTGGACTACCGCCTCCTCAAAGCAACGGGATTTGTTAATCCTATTCATGGAATATATGAAGAATAATTTTAATATGAATGTTTTATATTTCTGAGATATATATGATACTATAAGTATAATGTTCTAATATATCAATAAATTTTCATTCTTTTAAAACAAATAGAAAATGGAAATAGGGTTTGTGCCTATGTACGGGCTACCGTCTCCACAAACGGTGAAGTTCATTTCCTATATGAAAAAATTATGGATTACCATAAATACTTATATAATTAATATATATAATATTTATATCATGTTTTAAATTATAGATATGATTAAAGTTTTATATAAGTAATAAGAACAAAAATAACTTGCCAAAATATACTCGAAAAACTAGGCGATTAACCCACGAAATAGTGAAAATAATGAAAATTTATTAACAAATGTGTAATAAGATATTATTAGAAGATCATATATGATATTTTAATAAGGATTAAAGTTCATGAATAAGTTAATTGAATTCTTAAAATCATTATACATGATGTTAAATGATTTTCACCCAAATAAATGCAAGGTAATGAATATAATCTCAATTTACATCCTATTGATACATAATTTTTATTATGCATATGATTTACTTTATGTTGTATATATACTTACATATGAAAGTAATATCATGAATAATTTATTATTTATGGAATTTTTTGGTTCAATATTAATTATTTTGTCTAAGGATATTTTAATTAAAAGTTACCAAGTGGTATATAATTTCATAACCTGATTTCTTTTCATTGGGTTATATTAATTCCTAGTTGTCATTAATATTATAATATTATGTGTATACTTAATTTTTACTATTTATTATTTTATTTAAAAATTTTATTTGTATTATCCCTTGATACACATAATCTATTCATTGATTGATTATCACTTCAACATTATCATCTTTCCAATGGTTTACTTCACAATCTAATTTTGTTTGGGAATGTTTACAAAAGAATTTATATTAAAGGAAATTATTTGATAATTGTTTAATAGAAAATTTAATTTTATTTATATATTATAATTAATTATATTTATCAAGTAATAATACCATTTATTCACTCTTTGGTAGTCAAAAACATTTATAAAATGTTTATAAGAAAACCCAACTCCATTCCTATCTTCAGTCATAGATATGATTTCTCTCAAAACCATGTTTTATAAAAATATTTTTATCCTTCTAAAAATAATTTATCAACTATATTTTTTACCTTTTTTTCATTTAGAAATTTTTTTTCAACGTAATATTCATGTCTCTTCTTGAGAAAGGTACTTTATAACATTTTCACCAGGAAAATGGAATTTTATTTCACCTTTTACAACATGTATAGAATTAATGACCAAAATTTCACTGAAGCATATTTCTAGAAAAATTTATAGATATTTTTAATAAAAATGTTTTAAAAAATGATTTAAAAATAAAAGATATTTTCAAAAAAAATTAATATGAAAATGATATATTTTTTGTGTATTTTTGTTAATTAATGACAATAACCCTTTATCCTCACAACACGTTGGATTTGTTCTTTTGATACAATCCTTATTCTTCCTCTGGATGGTTTATGATTTCTTTGACCAAGTAAATTATTTTTATTCAACGTGTTGAATATTTTTTTAGTTCCATTGATATATTAAATTCATTAATATCAATATAAATTAAAATTTACATAAATATCCATATTATTTATAACTGATATGTTTATTTCATAAACTGTATACCATTTCTATGTTCGGTGTCTACATTGATTGTTATTTGATTAACTAGAAAAATATTGATTGATCCATATCTCTTACATAATAAGGATAATTTATACGACACATTATTATTAAATTTAATCAATTATTAAATATATGATTAATTCTTTGAACATGAAAGACATGGGTGGGGGATTGGTTAATGTAATCCCCTGGATGAATCAGTAATTTCATAAGATGAATCAATAGGATTAACTAAGCTAATTGGGTTATTCACAATATATTTTGAACTATTTTGAAGATTTAATTTGACGTTGAAGGTATCATGTGTGCAAAAATCATAACATACAATAATAAAGCATTGCCATTATTTAGAATTAAATTATTATTATTATCCATGATATTTATTCTTTTACATTATCATGGATGAATTTTAATTCACAATTTATTGAATAAATGGAATGAATGATTGGTTAATTACTTTGAAATATTTATTTTTCCTAATCTAGTTATTTAAATTGAATGTGTTTTCAATTATTTACTTTTCCATATAACTTATTCATTTATTTTGCAATTTATTAATTAAATGCAATCTATATTTAGTTATTTACCTTTCTATATTGATTATGGTCATTGATTTAGTATTGTATATGTTTTACTTAACCCTTTATAAGAAATGGATCTCAACCATTTTTTATTTCCATAACATAGGATTTAATGAAGTTTATTAAGATATATATACAAGTATATGCTATATGGAATAAAGTTATTATCAAGAAAATTAAGTTTTAATTTTTGTATTACAAATGTAATATAAGACTCATGATTGTATCTAGTGTACCTAGACTACTTAACTGATTGGTCATCAAGATTTTTTTCTATTCATTCATTCCAACGTAATGGTAGTAGGAACCAGCTCTAGGATTATTGGGGTTGGGTTGCTAAATTCTTTTTCAGTGTTGGATTATGTGATTTTTTTGAATATTATGTTAGTGTTTCAGGCATAATAATTTAACCTCGACTGCTCATCATTGGAAGAAAATATGAGATTGTAGTAGAAATTGATTAAAGGATGAAATTATACTCATAAGAGGAGTTTATTTCCTTATGTAACTGGTCAATATGAAAAACTTATTCCTTAACTCTAAAAAAATCCTAAAAAAATTCATATTATAATCATTTAGGTTAAATTAATAGTCATTTCATCCACCACTAATTTATAAATTTTTTTTCATTTCATTTCCCAAAACCATGTTCTCTATCACTATATATTATTTCATGGGAATTATTTTTTTTCCTCTCATGTCTATATATTCAATTCCCACTATTGTGATCCTACATGGTAACCTTGTTATGTGATGCCCTTCATACCTCCCTCTCATTCTTATCATGTAGATGTTTTCTTATCCATTTTTACAATGTGGGTTTTGAATAATGATATTTTCAAGAATAAAAAAACTTATTACCTTGATCAATTCAAATAGTGAGGATGGAATTTATTAAATGGTGTAATAATGTAACACCCTGAGTTTTTATATGATATAATTATGTTTGATATCATTTGCGATACACAACACCGAACCCAAACAGACTATAAATATTTAAATATTAAAATAATAACCTCGAAATTAATTGTGTGGGAATGAATAGGATTAAAAAATTAAAAAATATAAAAAAATATATATTTCATATTTAACCTAGTTTTATTGATAAATTATTAGTAAATAATCACTGAATTTTTTTCAACGTCCTCAAAATATTTTTTCATAAAAAAATAATTTATTATTATTTTAGGAAAAAATATATTCTAATTATTTTATAGAAAATTTATCAAATTAAATTGATAAAACAAATTTTTTTTTATGTATATAAAAATTCACATAGGGTAAAATATTTCGAATTTTTTCAAAATAGTTACCTTTCTATGAATATTGAAAATTACTGATATTTTTTTAACTATAATTTATTTTGATAAATTAAGTAATTTAAAAGTCCCATTATTATATTAATTTTTTTAAAATTATAAGAATTATTAATTAGTTATATTTAATAAAATTAAGTAAATTTGAATAATCTTTATACAAAATTTTATTATACATTTATTTTTAGGCTCGTAAACACGTTTCTTTGAAAACACCTTTTTAAATAATTTGAAAACCCCATACAAGGAATGATTAAAAATAAATTTATCGATATTATAAATATTAATATAAATTAAAATTAATATATTGAATGTTACTTGGTATATAATTAAATTAAAATCATCTTTTCCTTCAAAAAATCATTCTTGGAAAACCTGTTTTCCATCATATTAGCCTGTTTTTAAATGACATTATTCCACATCTGTGAATATAATTTGAAAAAATTGATTCCATATTATGAATTAACTTAATTAATATAAGTTAATATATTCAAATAATTTTTTTGACAATATAAACAACAATTTAGTTAATATTTACTACCATAGAAAAAATAGGTTAATTAAGGGAAAATATAATTTAATAAGGACTTCAAATAGATTAACACTAATTAGATGACCATTTATATTTCAATTTGAATATATTAATTATTATATTTGTTTTCTTTGTAAATAATTAAGAAATTATCTTTATAAAAATTAAATTTTCATATGATAAAAACACAAACAATATTTTTGTGTAATAAGAAATATCAACTAAGACATTTCTTTTTGATGAATTCATGAATATTAAAAATATATTATATTTTAGTAAACTAATACTAATAAATAATTTTTAATATATTTAAATGATAGTATAATTTTTATGAAGTCAAATGTAATTGTATTTAGGGTTTGAAAAATGCTATTGAAAAAAGAATGAATTTCTCAATAAATATTGATTCTAGTTATAGATGTGAAAATTAAAATATTTGGGAAATTATTTTATAAAATATGTATTAATTTATTAATTATTATTCAAAATTTATCAAAAAAATTATTTTTCACAATTTTATTCGACTAAATATTTTTCAGGTAAAAAAACACATGGTATAAATATACTATGTGTATTATGAAATAAAAATGAACCCAAATTAGTGTAATAAATGTTATTAATGGTGTAAACACAAATATATATGTTTATAATTTAATTTAACATGATTTTTATGTTTTTTGATTAATTTTATAAATCCTTTATTAATCCTCCTAGACCTATATTATCTTTTAGGTTTTAAAAATCAATTCTATATAAACATGGATCACTTCCACTTCAATAAAGGTAATATATTAGTGGGATAGAATATTTTACATATAAAATAAATAAAACCAATATACATGGTAAGAAAACATGGGGTGAATAAATTAGAAGGTTTTTGTTTCGTATTTCTTTATTCTAATGAGTCCAAAAACAATGTTTGGGAATTAATAAATACCACCCCTCTATTTTCATATATAAACCGACCCATGAAGCCCTTAATCTTTAATAAAATCATATATAACATTCATAATATTAAATCATCTCTATATAATACCCCCAAGGTTCCCCTATTCCCTCATGATGCCCCTCCCAAGCTGTTGGAATTACTCTGTCAATGTAAGGGACCTCTCTGTCTTCATTTCTATTCGAGCACCATATTGGAATTTGATCCTTTGAATCTAAAATGGTTATGTTGTCATGAATTTATTTATGTAAACATAAAATAAAATTTATGTTCTTATAATTATATATAATTTATCCCCTCTTGTTATAACATTTTCATAAGCAATTGCTACACTAAAATTTTGTAAGGAACCTCTATATCTTCTTTTGAATTTAAGAACCTTCTTTGTATTTACATTGAATCTCAATTAATTTTATTTCAATGACTTTATACATATTCCTATATTTCCAAACATATATAATAATAATTATAAAACATTTATACCCTTTAATTACAACATTTAACTAAGCTATTACTATGCTAAAATTTAGTAAGGGATCCTCTCATTCTCCCCATTATTCAATTATCTTCTTTTTTTATTCCTTTTATTTCTGATTCATAATGTTGCAGAATGTTTATATAAATACCTATTTATATCAATTTTATTTCATAATTATTCTACACCCGTTTAAATATCATTAAAATGTTTTATGAACATTTATATACTACCATTATGCTTGGGAAAGTTTACTACGATTTTCCCCTTCCAATACTTTGTGTTATGAATCCTATCGCTATTTCCACTAAAGGATGCTAACATATATATAAATATAAATATTTTATTGGGTATTACATGTATTTATTATAATATCCTTTATCATGGATGTAAAAGTGATGAACTATGTTCTTATGTTAAATGATCAATGTAGCATACTTATGCATATACATTATATGATTTTGGTGGGTGCCCCTAGATTGGTCTCCAATGCAATTGGTAATATTTTAGTCTCATGAAAATCCATGTGTGGTGTATGGGATGTAATACTAATCACATTATGTTATTTTTTTTTTTTTATCCTTTAATTATACTTATGAATTCATGTTTCATTTTATTTCCGTATTTCCATTGTTTACTTTATATCATCATTCAATATCATGCCTCTTTGTTCATGTTTATGATTCTCACCTCTATTATTTCCCTTTTTGAATGCATATTTCTTAACATATAATACTTTATTTATTTGATTATTATTTTATTACCATAATGGTATTTATAGCTCACCTCTTTCTTATGTATATTCCCATGATATATAGTGCGGTTTTAAAAGATATGGAATTTTAGAATCATGTTAAATAAGTTTTCAATAATGTGTTTGTATCAGAGTATCATGATTTTTTTCAAATACATAAATACTTAAATAAAGTATAACTATAGCATCCCGCCTTTTTATAACATAAACTTTCATTTCATTACACAAAACTGAGGATATTTAAGGTTTAGTGTCTTGGAAAATAGGAACATAAAACATGAAAACATAAAACATTATTCTTAAACACTTGAAAGGCTTCTCTTTATATTCATCCTAGGTTCATTACTGCATCTCATAACCTGGGGACATACATCAAAACAAAGGGTGAGCAGAAGGCCCAGTAAGGGAAACAAGAGAAAAAATTTACATGTGAACTTGAGATACTTCAATAAGGTCATGAAAAGAACTTTAAGGCATGAGAAATAAATCATGAGATATATCATAATAAAAATAACATTTTTCATAACTTTAAGATGTGGCTACATCATTTAACATAGACAATCATGAAAATATCACCAAGGTCCATCCCCAAGCTGTCATTTGAAAATTATCAAGGCTATTCACCAAGGTATCGTGAAAATTGTAATCTCTAGTGGTTACATCATTACCCAATGCATTGGAGCGCTATCAGGGAGCACCATTAAATTTTCTTTTATTATCACGTGATCCACATATATCATCATCAAACATTTCATAAATAACCCACATAGCATAAAATAAATGGGTTTTATTTCATAATCATAACGTTTTAAAACTGTTTTAAAGACATGATCTTTACGTCACTTTAAACCCACAGAAAGGGAAAGAGGGTTTCATGTATGTAAATCCCAGAATTTATAATATAACACTTTGATATATATGTGAATACCCATGTAGAAATAATATCTTTTATTATTCACTTAATAACATAAAATAATTTTGAGAAAAGAGAGAGGCATTTTGAGACGAAAATTTTGCAGCATAACGGCTACGTTTCGGGGTTTTAGAAAACATTGAAAAGATAGGGGACATGGGTCAAACATTCATAAATGACCCATAAAACAGTATAGGGACAGAATATTAAGGATATATGAACATGGTAAGGAAATTTGAGAGATGTACCATATAAAAAGAAGAACAAGAAAGGAAGAAAAAAATAATATTTCTCTTATGAAAATTCGGTAGCCTAACGGCGTTACATAAACTTCAACCAAAAATGAATTGATGAGATAAAATAGGGTATCTCATTATATGAAAATAAAATATCAGTATGATAGATATAGAGATAATACCCCAATATAATAAAAAAAGCTTTCAAGACATGACATGGAATTAGAACTTTGAAAAGGGAGAAAGGTGCAAGGACCACTTAAAAATTCAGCAGCCTAACGACGCCACTTAAACATCAAAATACTGAATTGAAGAGATCAAATGGGGTATCTCATCATATGGTCATAAAATATCTTTATTATAGATATAGAGATCATACCCCAAAATAACAAAAAGGAACTTGAAATAATTGACATGAAAGTAGAACTTCAAAAAGAGAAGGGTGAAGAACCACTTAAAAATTCGGCAGCCTAACGGTGCCACTTAAAATTTAAAAATACTGAATTAAAGGGATCAAATGGGGTATCTCATAATATGGTCATCAAATATCATTATTCTAGATATATATATCATACCCCAACATAACAAAATGTAACTTGAAATAATTGACATGAAAGTAGAACTTCAAAATGAGAAGGGTGAAGAACAACTTAAAAATTCGGCAGCCTAACGGTGCCACTTAAAACTTCAAAATAATGAATTGAAAAGATCAAATGGGGTCTCTCATAATATGGTAATAGAAGATAAGTATTATAGATATAGATATCATACCCCAACATAACAAAAAGTAACTTGAAAAAATTAACATGAAAGTAGAACTTCAAAACGAGAAGGGTGAAGAACCACTTAAAAATTCGGTAACCTAACGGTGCCACTTAAAACTTCAAAATACTGAATTGAAGGGATCAATTGGGGTATCTCATCATATGATCACAAAAGATCAGTATGATAAATTTAGATATCATACCCCAACATAACAAAAAGGAACCTGAAATAATTTACATGAAAATAGATCTTGAAAAATGAGAAGGGAGAAAGAATCTGTTACAAAAATTTCAGCAGCCTAACGACGCCACTTAAAACTTCATAAATAGAAATAATGAGAGTAAGAGGGGATATATAATTATGTGAAAATGAAAAGTGAAGTAATAGGAGTATAATATAACACCCTTTAACATATGAACATTGAGCATAAAAGAAATTACATAAAAGAGATTTCTTGAAAAGAAAGAGAGAGATCGGATCCCTTACCTTAAAACGTAACTCTTAAAACTCAAAGGTTGGGACCTTTAGGGCTTGGGGGAACCTTAGTAGGAATAATTTGGAGGTAAGGAGACCAGAATTTTGTTGAGGATGGTTTTGGAGTCTAAAATATGAGAGGAGGGCTTGGTATTTATAGTAAAAGTGAGGGGACAAGGCATTAATGGCCAAGGGACACCTCAGAAGTGGTTTTCACAAAAGCATGGGCCCTCCCATGGTACTTCCCATAATGTTAGGCCACATAGGGACCCCCAAACAATAATTCATCCTCTTTAGTCGAACATCCTTAAAAATATCTCATGAAATCATCATGAAATAGTTATGATGTCATTAAACATACTGAAACCCTAAAACTGTATTTTTACTATTCACTGAAAATTCAACTTTCTCAGAAAAATCCCTAAATTTCACCTTAACCAAATATCAATCCTCTGATTTCAAAAATGAACTCCATTTTATAAAAATAATTTTCTAAATATTTTTAATTTAATTTTTAATTAAAAAACACTATTCACCTGAAAAAACTAATACTTGAATAATAATTTATGAAACCGTTTTTTTAACCATTTTATTGAATCACATAACTTAATCAAGGTGCCTAGATTATATTAATACTTTCTTTAAGTGAGATTACTAAACCATTTGGTCACATTACTAATCCTAAACATATAATCACTATTCATAATTTACTATTCATCAAAAATTAAGTTGATCTTATTAGACTCTAAATTCCGTACTGAACATATTTGTAGAAGACCATTTTTTGAAAATCATTACACATTTGTATTTATTTAAGGTTTACATAAACATTTTTAAAAATATCATTTCTCTAAAATTCAACAAAAATATGCATACTATATTTATCCAATCATTTAAAAATTCATAAACTTCATCACAAGAAGAAATCCAAATTTTTTTATTTAAAACAATGGATTACACATGGCAGTTACGGTCTCCTTACATAGCCCCTTATCACACCATCATAGGACCTAAGTGTAAGGTGTGATAAGGTGAGAGAATCCGAGGGAGGCTCAACCAACATCACACGAGTAGTAATTTCTATTAGTTTGAACTTCTCGCGAAGGTGATCCCGTTCTAGCTTCACCCGATGATGTTCATCATGGGTTTGGTCTAGAGAAAAGCCCAGTGGTGCTACCTCCTTCCCAAGTTCTGTTAGATGGGCTTCGATCGGTCCAAGACTACTGGGTGAGGCCATCAAATCTTCTTTCTATATTAATTAACCAAGATTGCTTGTATTTAGAGACAATAATCAAAATGTTTAGTTTCCAGCGGTCATATTGACCAATGGTCAAATAACAGCCAAAACCCAATAGTCTCATTTTAATTATACTCATTTTATCAAATGAAACATTTTTTTTGAGTATAAAAATAAAATAAAATAACACATAAAATTTGGAAACAAGATTTATTCAAAATTTCGAGTCGTTACAATCTTCCCCCCTTTAGAAATTGCGTCCTCACAATTTTTAAAATTGGGTTTTGAAATTTCATTGAAAGTCCCACATCGAAAAAGGAGTCAGTAAAAATATTACTTTAAAAGATATAAAGGGAAGTACAAAGGTCACCCGAGTTAACCCACACTAGGATTCCATGTAGGAAAACATGGACATGGAAGAGAAAAAAGGGTCAAGTTCTGAGGGAGAGTGATAGAGAACATGATTAGGAGAAATTTAACCATAAGAAAATCCCAAACTTATGATGTGTGTAAATGGTCATTGATTACCTAGTAGGAAACGTAAACCAACAACGTTTTTGTTTTACGTTCCTTTTCATAATTTTGAGGAATTCATTTACTACATAGAACAAAAACATAAGAAAATATACCAACCTTCATGTAGAGTTTCATCCTTTAATAAGTTCCTACCAGAACTAATATTTTCTCCAAATGATGAGCATTCAAAACTACTTGGTCTCATCAAAACACAAGAATCATCTTCTAGAGAATCACATAATCCACAAAAGATTAACTATCTATTTCTTCTATCTTTAAACATTATCCCAAAAACAGAAAGGGTAAGGTAAAACAATTCTTCAAAAAGAAAGAATCCCATAGGAAGGGAAACAATTTTTAAATCTTCAAAGTTCCATGGTACTACCCAAAGTTCATCATAGACCATCCCATAAATAACGGTCCTTAAATTTATTCAAAATAAACCAAACTATGATTAAAACCCAAATACAAGAGGGATTTGATAATGTAGTCTTCCAAAATAAACTTCATTATTCGTCTCCAAACAACATCAACCACACCTAACATCATATAACAAAAGTAGCTAACTTAAACATATTTTACCCAAGATAGGTTAATCATTCCCATAAGTAACCTAAATTACTATAATCCCACATTAAATTCATTGATTCTTCAAAATATAAGTCAACCTTACTCCTCAATGAAAATACCGTAGTAATATATTTACCTCGATCATATAGGGTCCTCAAAATAGTGAACGTCTTCCAAAATAATAATAATCTTTTAATCCCTTCATCATCTCTGTCGTATTAATATGGCAATAGTAGAATTTCCTATCACATTGGTTGTTGGGACATGTTCTTCCATTTCCCGCCATTAACAAAGAAAAGAAACTATAATTAGGGGCTTAAATACTTATCCAATAATCATGAAAAGAAACTTAAAGCATATAAGGATAACTTGTAGTTGAAAATTATACCCTAACTTGTGATCCCCTAGGTTCCCATCTAGGTTATCCATGATCATATATTCTTATGTGAACCTTTATTTTATTTTATCTTTGTTCCTTTAACAATGGTTCATACTAAGCTTATGAATTTACCAAAGCATATCCCCCAGGAGTATCGTAACCAAGAGTGCAGCAAGGCCCGTTGTCGTGTACCAGTTCCCGTTCGACTCTAGCTCAAAGCGGTGTTTTCAGGTTTTAACCCTATGTACATCTGTGCCAGAGCCACCTCTACCTGCTCGTATCCAGACAGGGATGTATTTTCTTGGAAACCCCTTACTCAATACTCACCAAAATACCCGGAAGATTTCCTATATTTAAACTTTTCTATAGGGTTCTTCCTAGAGTTTTCATATCCTAATTTCCACAAATAACTAAACCATCCTTTGATACCAACTATAGCATCCTGCCTTTTTATAACATAAACTTTCATTTCATTACACAAAACTGAGGATCTTTAAGGTTTAGTGTCTTGGAAAATAGGAACATAAAACATTATTCTTAAACACTTGAAAGGCTTCTCCTTATGTTCATCCTAGGTTCATTACTGCATCTCATAACCTGGGGACATACATCAAAAGAAAGGGTGAGCAGAAGGCCCAGTAAGGGAAACAAGAGAAATATTTTACATGCGAACTGGAGATACTTCAATAAGGTCATGAAAAGAACATTAAGGCATGAGAAATAAATCATGAGAAATATCATAATAAAAATAAAATTTTTCATAACTTTAAGTTGTGGCTACATCATTTAACATAGAAAATCATGAACATATCACCAAGGTACATCCCCAAGGTGTCATTTGAAAATTACCAAGGTTATTCACCAAGGTATCGTGAAAATTGTAATCTCTAGTGGTTACATCATTTCCCAATGCATTGGAGCCCTATCAGGGCGCAGTCTTAAATTTGACTTTATTATTATGTGATCCACATATATCATCATCAAAAATTTCATAAATAACCCTCATAGTATAAAATAAATGGGTTTCATTTCATAATCATAATGTTTTAAAAACTGCTTTAAAGACATGATCTTTACGTCACTTTAAACCCACGGAAAGGGAAAGAGGGTTTCATTTATGTAAATCCCAGAATTTAAAATAGAACACTTTGATATATATGTGAATACCCATGTAAAAATAACATCTTTTAGTATTCACTTAATGACATAACATAATTTTCAGAAAAGAGAGAGTCATTTTGAGACGAAAATTCTGCAGCATAACGGCTACGTTTCGGGGTTTTAGAAAACATTGAAAAGAGAGGGGACATGGGTCAAACATTCATAAATGACCCATAAAACAGTAGAGAGACAGAATATTAAGGATATATGAACATGGTAAGGAAATTTGAAAGATGTACCATATAAAATGAAGAACATGAAAGGGTGACAAAAATAAGATTTCTCTTATGAAAATTCGGCAGCCTAACGGCGTTACATAAACTTCAACCAAAAAATGAATTGATGAGAAAAAATAGGGTATCTCATCATATGAACATAAAAGATCAGTATTATAGATATATATATCATACCCCAATATAATAAAAAGAAACTTGCAAGACTTGACATGGAATTTGAACTTTGAAAAGGGAGAAAGGTGCAAAGACCACTTAAAAATTTAGCAGCCTAACGACGCCACTTAAACTTCAAAATACTGAATTGAAGGGAACAAATGGGGTATCTCATCATATGGTCATAAAATATAAGTATTATAGATATAGAGATCATACCCCCAACATAACAAAAATTAACTTGAAATAATTGACAAGAAAGTAGAACTTCAAAATGAGAAGGGCGAAGAACCACTTAAAAATTCAGTAGCCTAACGGCGCCACTTAAAATTTCAAAATACTGAATTGAAGGGATCAAATGGGGTATCTCATAAAATGGTCATAATAGATCATTATGATAGATATATATATCACACACCAACATAAAAAAATGAACTTTAAAGAATTGACATGAAAGTAGAACTTCAAAACGAGAAGGGTGAAGAACAACTTAAAAATTCGGCAGCCTAACGACGCCACTTAAAACTTCAAAATACCGAATTGAAAAGATGAAATGGGGTCTCTCATCATATGTAATAGTATATCAGTATGATAGATATAGAGATCATACCCCAAGATAACAAAAAGTAACTTGAAATAATTGACATGAATGTAGAACTTCAAAACGAGAAGGGTGAAGAACCACTTAAAAATTCGACAGCCAAACAACGCCACTTAAAACTTCAAAATACTGAATTGAAGGGACCAAATGGGGTATCTCATCATATGATCATAAAACATCAGTATGATAAATTTAGATATAATATCCCAACATAACAAAAAGGAACATGAAATAATTTACATGAAAATAGATCTTGAAAAATGAGAAGGGAGAAAGAATCCGTTACAAAAATTTCGGCAGCCTAACGGCGCCACTTAAAACTTCATAAATAGAAATAATGAGAGTAAGATGGGATCTCTCATTATTTGAAAATGAAAAGGGCAGTAATAGGAGTATAAAATAACACCCTTTAACATAAGAACATTGAGCATAAAAGAAATGACATAAAAGATATTTCTTGAAAAGAAAGAGAGAGATCGGATCCCTTACCTTAAAACGTAACTCTTAAAACTCAAAGGTTGGGACCTTGAGGGATTGGGGGAACCTTGGGAGGACTTCTTCGGAGTTAAGGAGACCATAACATCAATTAGTATGGTTTTGGTGTCGAAAATATGAGAGGAGGGCTTGGTATTTATAGGGAAAGTGAGGGAACAAGGCATTAAAAGCCAAGGGACACATTAAATGTGGTTTTCCCAAAAGCATGGGCCCTCCCATGGTACTTCGCATAAAGTTAGGCCACATGGTGACCCCCACACAATAATTCATCCTCTTTAGTCTAAAATCCTTTAAAATATCTCATGACATCATCATGACACAGTTATGATGTCTATAAACATACCGAAACACTAAAATTGTATTTTTACTATTCACTGAAAATTCAACTTTCACAGAAAAATCCCAAAATTTCACCTTAACCAAATATCAATGATCTGATTTCAAAAATTAACTCCATTTTATAAAAATATTTTTCTAAATATTTTTAATTTAATTTTAACAAAAAAACACTATTCACCCGGAAAAACTAATACTTGATTAATAATTTATGAAACCGTTTTTTAACCATTTTATTGAATCACATTACTTAATCAAGGTGCCTAGATTATATTAATACTTTCTTTAAGTGAGATTACTAATCCATTTGGTCACATTACTAATCCTAAGCATAAAATCACTATTCATAATTTACTAATCATAAAAAATTAAGTTGATCTTATAGGCTCTAAATTCCCTACTGAACATATTTGTAGAAGACCATTTTTTGAAAATCATTACACATTTATATTTATTAAAGGTTTACATAAACATTTTTAAAAATATCCTTTCTCTAAAATTCATCAAAAATATGCATACTATATTTATCCGGTCATTTGAAAATTCATAAACTTTATCACAAGAAGAAATCCCAATTTTTTTATTTAAAACAAAGGATTACACAAGGCACTTATCGTCTCCTTACATAGCCCCTTATCACACCATCATAGAACCTAAGTGTAAGGTGTGCTAAGGTGAGAGAATCCAAGGGAGGCTCGGCCAACATCTCACGAGTATTAATTTCTATTAGTTTGAACTTCTCGCGAAGGCGATCCTGTTCTAGCTTCACACGATGAAGTTCAGCTTGGGTTTGGTTCAGATCCAAGCCCAGTGGTGCTACCTCCTTCCCAAGTTCTGTTAGATGGGATTCGATCAGTCCAAGACTACTGGGTGAGGCCATCGAATCTTCTTTCTATATTAATTAACCAAGATTTCTTGTATTTAGAGACAATAATCAAAATGATTAGTTTCTAGCAGTCATATTGACCAATGGTCAAATAACAGCCAAAACCCAATAGTCTCATTTTAATTATACTCATGTTATCAAATGAAACATTTTTGTTGAGTATAAAAATAAAATAAAATAACACATAAAATTAGGAAACAAGATTTATTCAAAATTTCGGGTCGTTACAATAACTCTCGATATTCTAGGTCCTATTATGTGTAATCATATTTAATATATCATTAATTAATGTGTACTATAGTCATAGGTACCCATATAAAAAATACCTCGAATTTACTGAGGTAATATATAAAGAATTTATTAAATAAATATATGAAATTTTCAAGGGAAATTGTGAGTCCAACTGGAGTTATTATTATTTTTTAATTATTTGATATTTTATAGAATATTACCTTATATATATCCTCTTAATCACCTTTAATTAATGATATCTATATCAAAACAAGAATATTTATTAAGTATTGAGCCCCTCCTGATCGAGAAAGTCATTGATACACCATAGATGACAATTGTTCATGCCTTTCATTATATAATGTTCAAAACAATCATTGTTGATATTCATAGATCCATCATTATTCATAAATAATAAGATAAGGTAATCCCATAGTGAACCACTTGGGAATATAAAAACCTTATCCAAATTCTTCTGGAGTTTCTTCTTTTATTCCTCAAATAAAATCAAGGTTGTTTTATAAGTGGTATTTGAGATAGAAATGGAACTAGGAGTGAGTTTTATTTCAACATAAACCACTTTATCTATGGGAATACCTTGAAACAATTTACAAAATACATCATTTTATTTATGAACAATAAGAATACAATCAATATCTTTTTTTCCCAAACTAATTGAGATTAATACTCATTCTGATTATTTTTTAATAACTACATAACATAAGTGATTCACATAGGGACCTTATTGTAATATTATCATTGATATATGATAAAGGGTTGATTCAAGATATGTAATTTGATTTTGATAATCTGAAAATTGATTTTGTATTTAGGAAGAAAGAGGAAATAAATTCCCAAAATCACATAAAATTTGAAAAAAGGTATAATAATAAACATTCTATTAAAGACATTCCAAAACAATTCTATAAGAGAAGTGATTTATTCTAGAGTTGAATTCATCACAATAATAAATTTTTTCATCAAAAATAAAATATCTAACCATGGATGTGGTGATTTAATTCACTTATAAAAATCTCATGATATGTAAAATTTGGTAGAACATGAATAAAATAGGATATTTATAATTTTAGAGATAACGATAAGTGTACATTTTACCCCATAATTAAAATGACCGACCTATGTAGTTTTTGTTGGATATTATTTTTAGTCTCTATTGTATTTGTAGGTTACAAGTATCAATTATCATCATTAACCCTTTTATTAGTGCACTAAAGTTTATATTGTTTACATTCCTTATAATTAATGAATTATATTATGAGAAGTCAATTATTTTTGGATTTCCATATACCTATATAATATGATTTATTATGTATATGTCTTTAGAATTTAAATGTATAATAGACATCCCTTCCACAAAAAAATCATTTTTCTATTCCATTGGGATAATTTCCTCAGTTATACACCTCACATTTTCATCATATTAGACGATTAATGTTCTTTCCTCCATGTGTTTAGTAATTTTTTTTCTTGAAACTATATTTTCTCTTATTTCCCCCAAAATTGTTAGAATTATGGTAATATATAATCTTCTTTTAAACCTTTAGGGAACATAAAAAATCAACATTTAGTTATCAATGTTCCATATAGATAGTGAATTTAAAAAAAATTGTCATAGTCTTCTAAATAAATTCTATATATTTCATTGAGGTTTAAATTTAATACCAGATGAAAACCATGAAGGTATTATAATGTTTTCCTCATAGGTTCTAATGGATTCATACTCCTTAAAATTCAAATCCATGAAATAAATCTATATTTTATTGTGAATAGTTTGGGGAATGTATTTAATGAAAAATATAATCGATAAATCTTCTTATTCAATGGCGTTTACTTTATCCACATGTTGTTTATTTCTAATGAGGGTCAATAATTGTTCATATTAACCTTAAATATGATAAAAATCTAGGTTAATGTTTATATGATACATCTACTAAAGAATATTAAATATATTTTATATTGTATTTATCCTTTTCTATATAATAAATGTCTTTAAATACCCACTAATAGATATTGGTCATTTCCACATGAATTTATAAATGTATTTTTGTTCCTTACATGGTGAATTAGGGAGTTTTGAATAATTTTATTATTTTTTGAATATCATGAAAAATTTCGCTGAGATTTTAAATAATATTTTATACTCTATCTCTAATTTAATTTGAATTCTATTTGTTAAAGTTATTTAATTATCAATTAAATTCATTATTATATCAATCATATCTAGTTTATAATGTTAAATAAAAAAATAGTAGTTCAAGTATTATGAAATAATAATAAGAGTCAGAATCATATAACAAGGAAAATAAGTCCTAATATGTACTCAATTATGAAACCTTCATTTCAACCTATACATTTTATGTTTATCCTATGTAACATTCACTTAATTGTATGTTATTTTAGGATCTATCCTCTTTTTCTTCATAATTATTCAAAAATAGCATGTAAATTAAGAAAAACATATCACCCATGAGCGATAAACGAAGTGTGTTGTTAAACCAACATATTGTGCTCCCATATTATGTTAGATTTAATACCCTCCGAATATTTATTAGTGATTACTACCTCTATGTATATATCTTCTTGGTCTATTACAAACACTTATGTATCAAGAAAATGATTTCATTTATAAGAAACCATAATATTTATATTATAATAATTTTATTATTTTTCCCTATAATTAGTATTATCATTATAGATTCAACAATTTTTAATTATATGGATCCTCAAAAATATAACTAAACCCCACTCTAATACCAACTTAGTATCCTAATAAATTCTAACAAAAATATTATATAATTTATAAGAATATTAATTACATCCCAAAAAAAACCTCACCCTAAAACATATCTATTTACTGTATATATAGGTTATATTAATATAATAAACATATTTTATAATATTATCAACAAATCCCACAAATTATATACTTAAATGATACCCATTTAAACATATCAATCATAATATTCTCCTGGGTAATGAAAACATAATAAAAATTGAGCCCGAATGATTAATAAGGTTAAAATGTGATAAAACAATCAAAGATCATATATGTGAATTATAGAATAATGTTTTTATGATAACATAACAATGGTTCATGTACATAACATAATTAATCATAATAAACATCCATTAATCATAAATCATCGGTCATGGAATTAGTCTTCTGGAAACAAATAAATCATGAGAAATAAGTGTGTGGAAACATGGATCAATAATCATGGTCCATTAAAACATAATATAGGCATAATAATGTTTAATATAAATAATAATATAAATTTATTCATTATGTTATATAATAAAATTGATACCATTAACAAAATGTTGAAAATCCCTTAATTTATTGGGTTTTCTCCCTAATCCCAAACATAGCACCTAACGACGTATAAGTATTTATCCAGTGGAAATGATCATGATTATCACATAGAACAAATGATATAAATTTGAAATACAAGAAGTGGTATCATTTAATATAAGATAATGTCGATTTAATTAGTCATAATTATCCCTTCCATATTTTTATGATGAAGATACTTAAGACAAAATTCAATTTTAATTAAGGATATAAGATGAAATTGTTTTTATTTTGTTAACAGATCCAACATGAAAATATCATTGGTTGAGTTAGAAATTTCCTCCCATGTAAGATTCATCAAGAAGGTTAGAGTGTCCCATGTGTAAGATAATCAAGAATTCATAATGGAGAGGATCAACCAAGGGAAAAATTCCATTATTACATGGGAAATCAATTCCAAAGGGATCAAACCATGGGGATTTACTGACCTCTATAGATGGGTTTCTTAGATATGGGAATTGTTTGAATGGAATATAAACATTATGGGACATAGATTATACCATATTTCCTTCCCTTTGGATTAGAGAAAGTGGAGATAATAGAGCATTTATTATACTTCCTTAAATCCTAGGCTATTCATAATTTGGGAATGGAATCAAAAAATTTATCCTTCCCAAGTGAGGAACATTAATTTATTAGTTTAGATATATATTATTAGGATAATGTTTTTATATAGGAATCCATTAATCATATGGTACATAACATCTATAGAGATCACCCAGATTAGGATGAAAAAATATACTAAAAATATAATGATTTGATACTATGAATGAATACTGGTTGATATTGACATGGAAAATACTATCATTGAGGTGGTGTCTCTTAAATAAATGGAGGGAAAAATATTTGGATATATAGTATAGAATAATTCCCTAATCACAAAAGGAATATAAAATCATTGTCCATGTTGAGTATGGTTGTATATGACTTATATATTGAATGTATTGGAAGGTAAACGGGAATGATGAGAGTATATTCCATTGGATTTTAGAAAAAGGAATATAAAAATGATATGGGTCCATCAACTTCCAAAATATTGGAAGATGAGAAGGAAATAAGAAGTAATCATAGATAAAAGGATAATGAACCATGTGTGTATCATGTCATGTACATGAAAGATAAAACTATGAACATATCTAGTAATGTACATATTGAATTTGTATATAGTTGTGATCCCAATATTATTGCATTCTAGTAGGATTTCAATGCATTGTGGGTATCATCAACAGAAATGTGGGAGGATACTAATGTGGTACCAAATATCTAATTTGTTAACCCCTGGCCCTCCTTTGTAACACCCCAAGATTTCATAGTGTGTTATTTCTTCAAAATAATTCAATAACTTGCACTACACGCAACACCGAGTTTAATCACACCATGACTTACCAAAAAAAAGCCATTAAAATAGGTCATGAATAGTATTAACTAAATATTAAAATTTATATAATCCTTATAATTTTAGAATCCATATTATGAGTTTCTTAGTCATAATGCAAGAACAGATTCATTTTCAGTATTGAACTTTTATCAACTTTTAATAGTGAAACCTTTTTAAATACAATATTTCAAACTTTTTTACTAAATGGGGACATCAAAAAATTTAAAATGAAACATCCCAAGCTTCCACGGTACGCTTTCCTTTGAATAAAACAGTAGCGTGTGTTGTACGCAACTTTGACTTTTAACACACACCACAACCGATCAAACTAGCCGTTATGAATAGTAATACCTAATTTTTGAAATTATATATATTTTATATTTCAAAATTGGCTTCATTTTCGGATTCGGAATATCGAATTTAACCTAAGGTGAAATTTTGGTTCTTTTTGGATAAATTTAATATTTTGATGAATAGTGAAAATTACTAAATTTTAATTAAAAACAACTTTTTTAATCAAAATAATTAATAGTGATAAATTATTAATTTGAGTGGTTTTAAATTATATTTAGAATATATTTTTAAAAATTAATATAATGTTGGTCATTGGACATAATTTTACAATTAAACCGAACATAAACAAGTGTCAATCTTTTGATATTTATTATCTCTTAAAAACACGCTTTTTGTTTTGACAGCGGGAATTAATTTTAAATTAATTTCTGCCACTTCTGTGTTTTGAATTTATAAAAATGTATTCCATATTTGGAATCAGGATTATCAAATTGTGTAAATAGGTAACTTTTATTTTTAGACATTTTGAATAATTACTGCGGTAAATATTTTATTTACCATGGTTAAGGGTAAATCCGGTAAATAAGGGTTAAAAATAATATTATAATAATACTAAATTACAATAAAATGTGTCCTAACCTTATTGGTTGATACATGTTCGACCATAGCCATCTTTGGGTCGATTTGGGGACCCCATGGAGCCACTTGTAGGTGATAGGGACACTTTATTTTAATTAAGTTAAATTGAGTACAAAAATGACATAAGCATATATCTTTTAGAAAAACAATTTTTAAATAGGGTAATATATGTTGGAGTTTCGATTATAAATTTTCATTGGAAAGATAAAACTATTTCCTACATAATGATATTTTATTTATAATTTTTATACATTAAATAATTTAATTTATTTATGACACAATGATGATGCAGTAATTACTATAATAGTGAAAAATCAAAATAATTGATATTATAAATACCCAAATAAATATAATATGAAACTTTTAATGAATTAAACTAATTTTCTAGGATAATATGATATATTATTATTGATTTAATTGACTTTGATTGAAGTAATCAATCTTTTATGAGTTTCACAAAAATCAACTATTGAATAGTGTCAAAATTGACATAAAAGAGTTCTTAAAATAAATATTATATTATTAATAGATATTAAATTCCTAAAAATCTATGGTTCGGCCAAGATACTTATATCATGATAGGTCCATAGTTAATTGACCACTTGGGGGGTATCTTGGATGTATATAGTAAGTTTACCAACCATATTATATAAAATACAAAGAGACATTGTAAAAGAGAAACTATTTAACTTAGAGTTAATACTTAATGATATGGTTAATATAAGTACCCAATCCTGTCTAAATTCTATTGGTTGAGTTGTCTTCGACCCATCCTCACATTAGCATTTAAATAATCAACTTTGGAGCCATTAAAAACCGAATATGAATTTATTATAAACTAATATTTCTAGTTTTTCCAAAGGTACCCCTCACCCCTCTTATAAAAAGGCACTCCTCCATCTCATTTCTTTACACCTTCAAAACCTTTTGGTTCGCCAACCCTCTGCCCAAATACTCTCCCAACTTCCTTCACTACAACCTAGAGGCCTTAGTTTGATCAGAAAGTCAACCTAAGGAGCCCTTTTGATCAAATCAAAAGGAAGAACCCGAAGAAGAGGTAATGATTTCACCACCCTTTTCCAAGTTCATTTCTTCTTCCACTTCTTCTTCCTTTGTTGTTACCATTCCAAAATAATAAATCCATTATCATATATATACTGTGATGTTATTATAAATATGGTACAACCATATTCAGTATTCTACCCACCATTTGAATAACATGTCACCATACGTGCGTACATACGGCTTACCGTCTCCACGTCGTGGTGTAATTATTATTCAATATAATATTATTTGGATGGGTATAATAATGATGTTTAACTCATGTAAATAATAAATATAACATGTTAATGATTCAGTATATATGATATACCATCCATTTATATATTATTTTAATATCAAAAGAATGATATTGTCGCTCGTGCGTACGTACTGACTACCGTCTCCACAAACGCGATGAGATTCATTATCCATCGTATCCATTCAAGTATAATTATCATTTGATGATTTAAAAAATGATGTTTAAGGACTTTATATCATTCTGGATATGAATAATATACAACCTATCCTTTACAAACATGTCTTACGTAACAAAACATATAAAAGAAAACAAGTAAGTTAACACCCGAAACAATGATAATACTAAGATATTATTATCAAATAAATATTAAAAGATCATATATGATATCATATTAATATATATGATTTTTGAATAATTTAATAACATGTATTTCACCATTATACAGGAGGTTAAACTACCCCAACCAAGGAAAATTACAAGGTAAGAGGTTTTCATCTCACTCCTTATTCGCGTGAGATTCATGCCATATTGCCACTATTACCTTTTGTGTGGTGTATATACTGCCCATAATTATATTCTTTGTGTAATACACATTAATTTATGTGTATTTACATATTCATTGTATGATACCTCTTTCATGGGTTGTATGTTTCGTAAGTTACCAAATTGGTAAGGGAACTTCTTAACCCAATTTCCATTCTTTGGGTTAATCTTCTACTTTCAAATTATGTCATGATATTATTATGTCATATCTTATATTTGTACTTTATTTATGTGTACTTATAGTAAATACACATAATAGATCTATTTTATTTTAAAAAAATGATCTTTGTAAAGACTTCGTCTCAATCTCCTTTCATTGAGGCATATTTTGTTTTATACACAACTTTCTTTTATACGGTGTATAAACCCCTTTGACTTTTACGTTTATTCAAAAGGTTTTCTTTTATAAATATGTGATTTTTAAATGATTTCAAAAAAAGAGATATTTCTCTCCAATATATGAAAATCCAATGCAAATGTATACGTATTTAACGCAAGCTTAAAAATGTTTTCAGAAAACCCGACTCCCGAGTGTGGTAGATAGGAAGGGATTGGGCGTGGACCTATCGTGGCCTGTAATTAGTCGACCAGTCTCAGAATTAGTTATTTTGTTTTCAGAAGCTTGCATAATGTTATCAGAAAAACATTGGAGTATATTTGAGCTATTTTAAACATAAGTATCTTCTAAAAAAATTGCATCGGTAGGTCTCATGAGACAACTAGACGTGGAATTGGCCGAGGCCCTTTCCCAATTTGATTTATGGTTTTGGCCGAGGCCTTAATCATTTTAGACGTCTTGGCCGAGGCCTTGACAAAATGTTACAGAATGTCTGGAATTATGCATTCCAACATTATGAAAGTGGTTATTGATATTGCATGTGATTATTCGATTAGTAGAATATCCATGTGAACAAGTAAATGGCATTATTTCATTTTACTTTTTCCCTACTATGTTGAAGTTCAAGTTTAAAAGGATTTTGTTTTAGTTATACATAGCCTTAAATGTTTATTCTTATTTATGAAAGTTTCCGGTATATTGTTATCCTTACTGGGCATTTGAGCTCACCCCTTTTCTATGTTTTATTTTTCCCAGGAAGTGAAGAAGTAAATTATGAATGACCTGCAGGGATATTATGTGGGGATATGAGTGTGGTTTATGGAGACAATATGTTGTTGTAGTATTTTTCATTTTATGATGTAATGTAAGACTTATAAATATATCTAGTGTTTCCAAGGCTACTAAACCAATCGGTCTTTCGAGATTTTATCTTTCTTTTGATCATGCCAATGTTATGTAATAATGCACCGACTCTGGGTAACTAGGGTCGGGGGGTTACAGTTGGTATCAGAGGAAGTTTAGTACAATCCTTGGAAGATAAATTTAGATAAACTCTGATTAGAGCACGTAGACCTAAGATGAACTTTGAGGATTATTATAGAAGAACTTCCTAGAATTTTGGTATTGTAGAGATTTTGTGAGTTTTCCGAGAAATACATCCCTATCTGGATACGAGCAGGTAGAGGAGGCTCTGGAACAGATGTACCTAGGGGTAAAACCCGAAAACACCACTTTGAGCTAGACTCGAACAGGAACTGGTGCACGACAACGGGCCTTTCTGCACTCTTGGTTACGACACTCCCGGGGGATATGCTTAGGATAACTCTCATTTTCCTTACAAATCATTATAAAGGGTTTATGAGTATATAATTCCTCAAAGGAGACATTTTTATGATTATGGATTATATCCATAAACTATTTAATTTATGTTATGTATTTTACAAGTTTGGGATTAGGTATTGTTATTCATAAACTAATATAGTGTATGACATTGTATAGAAATGGCGCCTAGTAGAAGGAATGAGAACTCCAGCAATGCACATGATACAAAGAGAAATAAGGATCATATATTTCATGGTCTTAAGCTAGAATTTATAAGACAAATAGTCTCGCATGTATTATCATCATATGAAGAAATAATATCATGTGTTGATAAGATAAGTAAAGAGGTTACTGAGTCCTATGGATTTGAAGGGAAGCAAGAGAAGAAAGGGATGGAAGAGAGAAAGATGGATAATGGGAAGAGGAAGAAGATGAATTTTACCATATGTGATAACTGTGGGAAGAAACACCATGGAACTTGCCTTAAAGGAATGAGAGTTTATTATAAGTGTGGAGGAAAACAGCACAAAGTACGTGACTGCAAGGGTAAGAAAATGGTTTCAAATGTACAATGCTTCATTTCCAACGAGTTTGGACACTACGCGAACCTATGTCCCAGTCATGAGACTATGCCGCAAATGATGCTATTGGATAATAATCAAGTTATGATACTACCACAGATAAAGAGGAATGATTAGAGTTCTTATGTTGATTATTTCAATTGAGTGTTGTATCAATAATATACTTGTTATAATAATTATGGAGTATATAAAGATTGTATTGCAGTACTATTTCATTAAGGACTTGAGATTGTGTGGAACAAAGAAAAGTGACTCAATAGCAGGATAAATTTTTGGAAAATATATGGTTGAGAGAATGATAAACCATAATATAGTTCTGATACTGAGGTAGTGATTTTTGAATAATACATGATTATTTTGGAAAAAATTATATTGGATATTCTTGAATACCTTGGAACTGATTAATGATTTGTATATTTCATCATTGTTGGGGTTTAAAACATTTTTGGATTGATGAAGTATATCCAAAATTCTATATGGAATAAGGGAGCATGAATGTAATCAATAAGGAATATGGTAATTCAGGTTGTTTCAGTGTATTAAAAGAATACATGATGAAGTTATTAATATGCTATTATGGGGTAAAAAGGATCTACATTATGTTTACCTTCCTTATAAATGTTGTACTGTGAGTTTGGACAGAAGTAATTTGGATCGTTCTAGTTTGAATTATTTTGGATTTCCATAAAAAGGACAACCTGGAGGTCGGGCGGCAACCCGTCGCGACCGGCAAGGCCGCGAGACTTGAACCTGCAACCGAAGGGTGACAAGGGTGTATCACCTACCACTGGCCCACGAGATGTCCTGGATTAAATAATGTAGTTTTTTTTAAAATATCTGGTAGATGAATTATAAATTCATTTATTCTGGAACCCTGTACGAATAGTATAAATAGAAATTTTATTTACGTTCTATTATCTTTTAGAGTGAAAGATGAGTTTGTGGTAGAAATTTATTGATAGATAAAACTCTAATTATAAAGTAAGTATATCTCCTTATGATCCTAGCCAATCTCATAAATAAATTCCTCAACATTAATAAAAGGAACTTAGAACAAATATTTTGTCCTAGATGGTACCTTAAATCATCACTAATTTATGGCTTTGGGATTTTTGGCCTTTTCATAGCCATGTTCTCTACCACTCTCCATCAGATAATTGATGGTTAGATTTTTCTTCCATATCCATATTTTCCTACATGGAACCCTAGTATGTGTTATTTTCGTTAATCTTCATAATTTCCACTCTTTATTTTAAATATAGACCTCATTAATTCATTTTTCGATGTGGGATTTCAATTAAGATATTTTGAAACGTCAAAAATGTGTTATCCTAATACCCGATGTTTTGCTGAACCGATGGTATTTCAAATCATCATAGATTGATGAATTTAAGCACCTCAATTTTATGCTTGTTTTTGATTGCTGACCTCAATCGCTAACTATAAATATTTACGTTTTTCCTCCAATTATATGTCTCTAATTGCCACCAATGTTCTCCTAATCGAGATCATAATTTGGTGGTGACCCTTTCATTTCTCTTTTCCTCATATTAAGACTAAATTTTAGTAACCCAATTTCCGATGTGGGTTTTCCCACAAATATATTTTCTATTTTCGACCTTTTATTTTCGAAGAACAATTGCAAATTGCGAGGACGCAATTTATTGAAGGAGGGGAGAATGTAACACCCCAAGATTTCATAGTGTGTTATTTATTCAAAATAATTCAATAACTTGCACTACACGCAACACTGAGTTTAATCACACCATGACTTACAAAAAAAAAGCCATTAAAAGAGGTCATGAATAGTATTAACTAAATTTTAAACTTTATATAATCCTTATAATTTTAGAATCCATATTATGAGTTTCTTAGTCATAATGCAAGAACAGATTCATTTTCAGCATTGCACTTTTATCAACTTTTAATAGTGAAACCTTTTTAAATACAATATTTTAAACTTTTTGACTAAATGGGGACATCAAAAAATTTAAAATGAAACATCCCAAGCTTCCACGGTACGCTTTCCTTTGAATAAAACAGTAGCGTGTGTTGTACGCAAATTCGAGTTTTAACACACACCACAACCGATCAAACTAGCCGTTATGAATAGTAATACCTAATTTTTGAAATTATATATATTTTATATTTCAAAATGGACTTCATTTTTGGATTCGGAATATCGAATTTTTCCTAAGGTGAAATTTTGGTTCTTTTCGGATAAATTTAATATTTTGATGAATAGTGAAAATTACTAAATTTTAATTAAAAACAACTTTTTAATCAAAATAATTAATATTGATAAATTATGAATTTGAGTGGTTTTAAAGTATATTTAGAATATATTTTTACAATTTAATATAATGTTGTTCATCGGACATAATTTTACAATTAAACCGAACATAAACAAGTGTCAATCTTTTGATAGTTATTATCTCTTAAAAACACGCTTTTTGTTTTGACAGCGGGAATTAATTTTAAATTAATTTCTGCCACTTCTGTGTTTTTAATTTAGAAAAATGGATTCCATATTTGGAATCTAGATGTTCAAATTGTGTAAATAGGTAACTTTTATTTTTAGACATTTTGAATAATTACTGCCGCAAATATTTTATTTACCATGGTTAAGGGTAAATCCGGTAAATAAGGGTTAAAAAGTAATATTATAATAATACTAAATTACCCTAAAACGTGTCCTAGCCTTATTTGTTGATACATGTTCGACCATAGGAATCCTTGGGTCGATTTGGGGACCCCATGGAGCCACTTGTAGGTGATAGGGACACTTTATTTTAATTAAGTTAAAATGAGTACAAAAATGACATAAACATATATCTTTTAGAAAAAAACTTTTTAAATAGGGTTATACATGTTGGATTTTAGATTATAAATATTCATTATAAAGATAAAACGATTTCCTACATAATGATATTTTATTTATAATTTTTATAAATTAAATAATTTAACTTATTTATGACACAATGATGATGCAGTAATTACTAAAATAGTGAAAAATCAAAATAATTGATATTATAATTACCAAATAAATATAATATGAAACTTATAATGAATTAAACTAATTTTATAGGATACTATGATATATTAGTATTGATTTAATTGACTTTGTTTGAAGTAATCAATCTGTTATGAGTTTCACAAAAATCAACCATTGAATAGTGTCAAAATTGACATAAAAGAGTTCTTAAAACAAATATTATATTATTAATTGATATTAAATTCCTAAAAATCTAAGGATCGGCCAAGAGACTTATATCATGATAGGTACATCATTAATGGACCACTTGGGGGTCTCTTGGATGTATATAGTATGTTTATTAACCATATTATATAAAATACAAAGAGACATTGTAAAAGTGAAACTAATTAACTTAGAGTTAATACTTAAAGATAAGGTTAATATAAGTACCCAAGCCTGTCTAAATACTATTGGTTGAGTTGTCTTAGACCCATCCCAACATTAACATTTACATAATCAACTGTTGTTCCATTATAAACCGAATATGAATTTATTATAAACTAATATTTCTAGTTTTTCCAAAGGTACCCCTCACCCCTCTTATAAAAGGTCACTCCTCCTTCTCATTTCTTCACACCTTAAAAACCTTTTGGATTGGAAAAACTCTGCCCAAATACTCTCCCAACTTCCTTCACTACAACCTAGAGTCCTTAGTTTGATCATAAAGCCAACCTAAGGAGCCCTTTTGATCAAATCAAAAGGAAGAACCCGAAGAAGAGGTAATGATTTCACCACCCTTTTTCCAAGTTCATTTCTTCTTCCACTTCTTCTTCCTTTTTTGTTACCATTATAAAATAATAACTCGAGTATCATATATATACTGTGATTTTATTATAAATACGGTACAACCATATTCAGTATTCTATCCACCCTTTGAATAACATGTCACCATACGTGTGTACGTACGGCTTACCGTCTCCACGTCGTGGTGTAATTGTTATTCAATATAATATTATTTGGATGGGTATAATAATGATGTGTAACTCATGTAAATAATAAATATAACATGTTAATGATTCAGTATATATGATATACCATCCATTTATATATTATTTTAATATCATAAGAATGATATTGTCGCTCGTGCGTACGTACGGACTACCGTCTCCACGAACGCGATGAGATTTATTCTCCATCGTATCCATTCAAGTATAATTATCATTTGATGATTTAAAAAATGATGTTTAAGGACTTGATATCATTATGGATATGAATAATATACAACCTATCCTTTACAAACATGTCTTACATAACAAAACATATAAAAGAAAACAAGTAAGTTAACACCAGAAACAATGATAATACTAAGTTATTATTATCAAATCAATATTAAAAGACCATATATGATATCATATTAATATATATGATTCTTGAATAATTTAATAACATGTATTTCACCATTATACAGGAGGTTAAACTACCCCAACCAAGGAAAAGTACAAGGTAAGGGGTTTTCATCTCACTCCTTATTCCCGTGAGATTCATGCCATATTGTCACCATTACCTTTTGTGTGGTGTATGTACTGCCCATAATTATATTCTTTGTGTAATACACTTTAATTTATGTGTATTTAAGTATTCATTGTATGATACCTCTTTCATGGGTTGTATGTTTCGTAAGTTACCAAATTGGTAAGGGAACTTCTTAACCCAATTTCCATTCTTTGGGTTAATCTCCTACTTTCAAATTATGTCATGATATTATTATGTCCTATCTTATATTTTTACTTTATTTATGTCTACTTATAGTAAATACACATAACCGATCTATTTTATTTTAAAAAAATGATCTTTGTAAAGACTTCGTCTTAATCTCCTTTCATTGAGGCATATTTTGTTTTATACACAACTTTATTTTATACGGTGTATAAACCCCTTTGACTTTTACATTTATTCAAAAGGTTTTCTTTTATAAATATGTGATTTTTAAATGATTTAAAAAAAGAGATATTTCTCTCCAATATATGAAAATCCAGTGAAAATGTATATGTATTTAATGCAAGATTAAAAATGTTTTCAGAAAACCCGACTCTCGAGTGTGGTAGACAGGAAGGGATTGGGCGTGGACCTATCATGTCCTGTAATTAGTCGAGCAGCCTCAGAATTAGTTATTTTGTTTTCAGAAGCTTTCATAATGTTTTCAGAAAAACACTGGAGTATATTTGAGCAATTTTAAACATAAGTATCTTCTAAAAAAAATTGCATCGGTAGGTCTCATGAGACAACTAGACGTGGAATTGGCCGAGGCCCTTTCCCAATTTGATTTATGGTTTTGGCCGAGGCCTTAATCATTTTAGACGTCTTGGCCGAGGCCTTGACAAAATGTTACAGAATGTCTGGCATTATGCATTCCAACATTATGAAAGTGGTTATTGATATTGCATGTGATTATTCGATTAGTAGAATATCCATGTGAACAAGTAAATGGCATTATTTCATTTTACTTTTGCCATACTATGTTGAAGTTCAAGTTTAAAAGGCTTTTGTTTTAGTTATACATAGCCTTAAATGTTTATTCTTATTTATGAAAGTTTACGGTATATTGTTATCCTTACTGGGCATTTGAGCTCACCCCTTTTCTATGTTTTATTTTTCCCAATAAGTGAAGAAGTAAATTATGAATGACCTGCAGGGATATTATGTGGGGATATGAGTGTGGTTTATGGAGACAATATGTTGTTGTAGTAGTTTTTCATTTTATGATGTAATGTAAGACTTATGAATATATCTAGTGTTTCCAAGGATACTAAACCAATCGGTCTTTCGAGATTTGATCTTTCTTGTGATCATGCCAATGTTATGTAATAATGCACCGACTCTGGGTTACTAGGATTGGGGCATTACATCCTTAATATAAATAATGAAACAAAAGTTTTAGTGGGCTTACTTTAATTATGGATACCCCCCAAGGTGGAGGAGAAAAAGAAATTATTTCATTAATATGAGATGAGTTATATCCAAAAACTAGTTTTATATATCTAGTTTTCTATTCTATAAATTCTTGAGGATCTTAGGGTTGTTATTCTAGATCCATTACTAACATAGAAAGATAATGTTGTGGTCGATCAAATTGGGGGAACTAAACAAGAAAATTCCCTCATTAAAAAACTTGTGAACATGCCAAAAGATGATCAACATGAATCTTAGACTAAACTTCTAACGGAGATCAAGAAGAATATTTTATACCTACACCCTTCCAAAAGTTTTGTAGAAAAATATTAAATAAAATTCCATCCATAAAAACTGGAGAAAAAATAATTTTCAATCCAACCAGTGGGAAGTTGTGGGGTGATTATTATTAGAAGGATAATGCTAATGAGATGGAGGTAGCTTAATATATTAGAAAATGTAGCAGTATGGGGAACAAAACCATATTCACGGGGAAGAAAAAATGTTAAAAAGTAAAACAAAAATAAATTTATATAATAATAATATAGGACTCATCCATAGACAAGGGAAGAACCCCCTATCATAATTTAAACTTATATACAAGAACTACCAGGGGTTGGGACACCCCCCCTATACTGACAACCCCGATGAGCATTATTATAACCAATAAGATAATTTTAGTTTCTATTATAGAATGTAAATTTTGGTTTGTGAACTATAATGGTTTTAACAAGTCTCCCATTTGAAACGTTCAAGTTTCACATAATTCATATGTTGACACTATACAGTCTTAGTGGGTTCTAAAACCTGATAATGTTCAGTTCCTATCATGAGGAAAAAGATGCTACATTGTCTCTATTTACACTCTTATGCATGTAACTATCCTTAATATCTCTTTTGTGTATATCTAAACCTCTCATGTTGCGATGATGTACAAATAGGGATAATTGATCCTATCGGTGGATCCGCTAAACCGAAACCGGGAGATTATAAGTGAAGTTTATATCGTTCTCAGGTTTGATGAGAATATCACATCAAAATTCAATAGAATAGATACCAATGATATATATTCCTCCATTGATATGTGCATTCTTGTTGAGGAACCCATTTATATTGGTGAATTAACATTTTAAGATAAACAATTACTAGCAAACATAAATGAAAATTAGACTAATGTTTTTATCATGTTGATGGGAATTATTAACCTATTTATATCTCTAAATTTAACATTCTTAGATTTAACATTTATCATATTATAATCATTTATGTGATTCATATGATCTTATAGAGGTTACATCCTCTCCCCTTTAAGTTCACAAATGTAGTGATCATCATAATTTGTTGTAGGAAGGTTTTCTTCAATACCTTTTAGTGTGAGATTATAGTGTTCCCAATTAATGTACATACTAGAAAACTCAATTGAGTTAAAAATTTTATAAAGGAATGTAGGTGGAATTTATTATATATATTATATATTGATATCATAGTGTTGGAATACGAGATTCTATGTTTTTTGGATCAAAATGAGATTTTTATATTCCCTCTTGAGAAGATATTTACCACCATTTTAACTGAACAATCTTATTTCAAATAAAGTGGTCCTTGATAAAAGTTAATTCAATATCTATTAGAAATAGTTTTGAAACAGAAACTAATGGATTTCTTATTTTATGTGTCATGATAAAAATTCCATAAGGGGGGTCAATTATTTCCAAAGTGATCACATACTCATGAATGCTAAAAATCACATATCATAGGATATAGTAGACTACATTCATATGTTATACATTGATGATGTGTTGGGTATAAACCATTACCCTATTGTAACCATATTCATGTGTATAAATGAACAAATTAATCAAACACTAACATTGGTACCCTCAGATGATAAAGAAAAATCCTCCCTCTCCCCTTTAAATCATGACTGAGTGTATATCCGTTATTAATTTAGAAAAAAGATCATTGCATTTAACTATGAAATTATGTATATTTATATCTCAATTACTATGAAAGAATTCTTCTTTCCTATATCAATTCCTTATAGTCAAAATTTCAAGTTTATTTTTCAAATAGTCAAAAAACAAAGTGTGGTTGATATATGTGTATTTATTCCTTTTGTATATGGGAACACTATTTCAAAAAAAATCATTAATGTCTTGGAATCATGATTGGGGAAATTCTATTGGAACTTTATCACCATCAATCAATTATTTCTCTCATAAAGAAGCATTATAAATTTATTATTCTCTTATTCACATTTTATTTATATCATAAAGATGAGAGGGAGGGATGCAATAATGAAATTCAAATGTCATTTGATAACATGAGAAGGGTTTTCATCCATGTTATCCTAGAAAATCACAACTTATAAAATGTTCTACATAAAATGGTGGATTTTATTCTCAAAATTTAAATTCTTATAGTACTTATTAGTGGATCCTGATCAGATTCCATTAAATTTTATAGATATTTTTTGAATGGATATCCCCTTTTAGTATTAATCATTTCCATTTTTAATGATTAAAAGTGAATACGTATCTAAGAATATGTATTGTTTTGACACTACAAGAAAAAAATTAAAAAAATATATTTTTCCAATTAAAACCATTTATATTATAATGATATTAACATATTTTTAAAGGCTTATATGAAAATAATGAGATGAGTAATGATTATTTTTAAGCAAAATGAGTGTGGATATTAGAAGTTTGTAAAATATAATAAGTCATAAATTTTTGTTTTTAATGGAATCACTATCTCAAAGAAAATTATAACTATGAGAATATGTGTTGTAAAGAGGACGTCTTTTCAATTTTTAGTAAAAAATCACATAAAATTTTTATTAATTAAATGAGAAGGTAGATAAAAATCATCAAGTTCCCTGTAGATGTTTATACCAAGGGAATCACTGATAACAATATCAATACCTCTCAGTGGAAGGGAACCTAATATATAAAACTCCACGAGGGGGTTCATGGGTATCCTTGAAGCCATGAAGGTAGCCACATGATATCTGTCACACCAAGTAGGGAGGAGAATATTTTCATTGATGTGAGTGACTTAAACATATGGATCAAGTTGGTTGTTTTACAAGGAGTATAAGAAACACCTTTTAGGTTAATCCAGATGATTTTAGAGTCTATATGCACAAGATACAAGTAGATATTTGTTTATTGGAATAAATTATGGAAATGACATGTAACCATAACATATACCATTAAAGATTCCACAATAACATAAAATGTGCTAAAGGAATACATCACTAATCCATTAGAGTAACAGACCCCCCCCCTACACACACATATGACCCATGGCTGCATGCTCCATTAATGTTGAGTTTGAGACATTGGGGGGACTTGCACACCCAATGGCCCATCTGTGAGGATCTGACCAGGTCTGAGGGAAGCCATATGGAAATGTAATGCTTGATATAGGGGATTCCTTGTAGTATTTTAGGAGGCTCTCAAGTTCAGAAATATGGCACTAGGCCCTTAGTACCAAATCCATTCCTAATGGGCGGATTTTTAAGACACTAGTTGTGCACCATCAAAATGCTCCAGAACCCACTAGTAATAAGAATCATTTTCCCCCTCCTCAATTTTTTCCTACTCATGCCACCAAAATATTTTTTAGGGAAATCCTAAAATGATTCCACTACCCTCTTAATATTTGTGAACTCTCCAAGAATACTGCACAATATTCCCACTTTCTCCATTGGGATGAAGAGGTGTGTCATGGTCTTCTCTTTAGGAACCAACAAGTAAGAACATTTAGTCATGATATAAACACACATAACCTTGATAGTCACATCCTTTGGAATATCATGGTAATATATTTTCCAAACCATAATGATAAACATATATGGGGTAGCCTTAAAACAGAGAAAAATTACAAAAGGGTTTGTAGTAGTATACATGAGAAACATTGTATTATATGTCTTAGTAGTAAACATAAACAATGTTGAGACCATGAATAAACATTGTACATGGGTCTCTTCCAACCTAGTGCTTTGAAATAAACATTCATGTATAGGTTTCAGATTTTCCTATATAATGGAAGGATAAGAGCTAGCCTATTTGATCTTAACGCTAGGTGAGGGGAATCCTAGAAATCACAAGATCCCACCAAACCCATTGACATGGGTGTCCATAACATTAAGTACCATAAGAAAATTAAATATTTTTTCTCAAAAAGTACACCTAAAATCTAATTACATCACAAGAGGAGGATCTTGGGTTTCTAGATGAAAGACTTTCATTGAATCCTAGAAAATTTATCCTCAATATATATCTAAAATAGTGTGAAAAAACTCATGAACACATATAATGATCATTTGTGATCCTCAAAATGGATTTTTTGTGAGAATCCCTCCGTGAAATGATGGTACAATAAATGGTTTGATATAATGGTAATTGAGTGAACCACGGTGCAAAAAAAAATCTATATTCCATGATAATCATAGTCCTAGATGTGAATATTAAAAACATTTCTATCCTATTACCTACAAACATAACAAAGAATATATGTAGATAAACGTTCTAGTATGTGGACACCCTTGTCTGGAACCCTTACAGCAATATAACATTCTACATTTGGGACTAATATATAATGAAATGTGAAATTGATACCATTTTTCCTACATGGATGTCCAATATTTGTAAGACGTTCATTAACCTAGATAAAAAAAATACTTTTTTGGATGATATATAAGGGAAAATCTAATAGATTAATCAACTCTAGTGTTTTGTTATCTAAATGTCATTGGCCTACCATATATGATTGAGGGAATAAAAGATCCCATAACAAATCTTCATCACATGTATTTTCTATGGGCCTGTTGGAATTTTTTTGAATGTATTTGGAATTAAACTGTACAAGTACAGAAACTTTTCGCACATAATGTAGTCTATTTTTAAATACATTTGGAGTGAACAGGTTCATATCCATATTTGGATAGAAACATCTTTTATTGTTTCTTTTAATTGGAAATCTATAAAAACATGTCTTATAATACCGAACCTTCATTTATCCATGAACGAGTCATTATAATCTATAAATATGTTTATAGATACCCATAAATTTAATACAGAGATACATCATCTTAGTAGAAGAATATTCATTAAATAGAAATAGGATTCATGCCAAAATCATATAGGTCTAGTTACTTTGGAAAGATGGAAACATAAACAAAAAGTTTATAAAATATCTCTATAATTTACAAATAAGATATTTACAAATATCACACTTCTTAAATTTATCATACTTAGTACATTTCTTTATAACCCAGGGAATGGAAACAAAAAAATTGGGATCTTAGACACTGATAAGTATAAATTAAAGAGATATCAGTAATTCTATGGGAATAATATGATCATAAGGGTATGATAATATCAGAATAAAATTTTAAAATAATATCCTATATATCATACATCACAATATTTAGTCATTGAATAAATCTGGTTAGATCATAAGACATGAATCATAAAAGAATAAAATAACATGATCCATGAGAGTATAATATAAGAATAAGAGATATGCCTATTGCGTACACATAAGAAAAGAAAAGCATTTCCTCGTATAGTCAAGGATTATTTGAAGACCATAATAATAGAATGGGTTTTTGGAATCATGCCTTCTTATTTAATTATCTTTTTATTACATGAGATAAAAATAATCGTTTAATGTTTAGATTGATGTTAATTTAAAAAATAATACATACACACATAAAACATTCTTATAAATCCTCATGAAAGACATAATATTGGGTTCACCCTAGGTTACTTTAAATTCATCTCATATTCTAGGGACAAACATAAAAGGAAAGTGGTGATCCAGAAGATTGGAAAAAACACAAGGCAGAGAGACATATAACAACCTAGTCAAAACTTATGAATACATTACTTCATTTTTTATAGAATTCTTAATACATTACATAAATAGTTTCCCAGATACCATATAACTTTAGTACCTTTAGAGGCATGTAAATTTAATCATTGGTACATGAGTGAGAAAAATTTTCTCCCACTGGGTTCTCCAACACCAGAACACCTCTTAGACACATCATACATAAAACATATCTTCAATTGTTTTTTGAAATGAAATATTAAGAGGGGTGATATTTGTTTCTCAATAAGGGTATACAATTAATATATGTAAGGATAAGAATGGGAATAAGGGTATGGGAATATAATCCTGACATTATAAAATAATACTATGCATATCATAAATAAGAATCATGACATAAAGGTTATCATTTCATTAGACATGAATCATTAGGGAATAAAGAACATGATCCATGAAATTATAACCTAGAAATAAGACATTGAGTTTTTTCATATATATAAACCACTAATATCTTTCCCTATAAGTCAAGACCAGTTGCATAAACTTATCAGAAAACTTCATGGGGACTACAACTGCTTGGGGGGACCATCCACAGTCGCAATAAATTCATTTAAAGGGGCCAAGTTTCCCAATTATCCCTTAGTTTATTAGGTTTCCCTTTATTTTCAGAGTGAATTGGCTTTCCCAATATTCTATCTTCATAGTTACTACACCAACTAGGTAAGACATGCCACCATCCCCGGTAATAGTTCTTTCTTATAATGGATTGGGTTTCCCAATCATCCCATGGTAGATCACGAACATCGATGTGATTCCAATAATTATTTAATGAGATATAAATCATTACCCAATAAATTAGAGTGAGATATTTGTCCCACCAATCTCATTATAAAAGCATACATACATGTTCCAGAAGATCATAAACAGTTATATCATAGGCCATGAAATAAAATGTGTATCATAAACATTTAATCATATCATAACCTATGGAAAATAGATTGGTTCTAAAAATATTTTCATCAAATAATAACCCATGAAAAGAATGATTTTTTATAAACATATAACTCGTGAAAGAGAATCTGTTTCATAAACATAAAACCCGTGAAAGAGAAACAGGTTTCATAAAAATCATTCCATCAAAACATAACACATTCAGATAAATAATATGAATTTATCCTTTGGATTATTTCCCACAAAGACATGAGTAACATCAACATATTTCACCATCTATGGAAAATAATTTTGAAAGCCCTTTCAAAACCATTTCTTGAGGAAAATATCCTTTCTTATTTTAAAACTACATTTTTAAAACATAAAACTTTTAGAAATCCATTTTCATTGAAAATACATTGAATTTGTATAATAGATGCTTGAAATCATTTTGAAAATCTTTTTCCATAAAAATATATAAAGGAAGACTGAAACATTGTGAAAATATTATTCCTTGAAAACATATAAAAGAAGAATGAAAACATATTGAAACTATAATTCATTGAAAACTTATAAAAGAATCAAAAAAATATTGTGAAACCCATTGTCCTTGAATCATTATTAAATATTATTTAATTAATTTTTAAAAAAAATTATTTTATGACTTATAATATAATCTTCAAAACATTTGAAAACCATTTTCTCTAAAAACAATTTGAAAACTTATAAAGAAATCATGAAAATGTTTTGAAAACAATTTCATTGAAAATATTTTGAAAACATATAAAGAAAGAATTAAAATGTTTTTAAAATAATTTAATTTAAATTACATTGAAAACATATAAATAATCCTTGAAAAAAAATTAAAAACATTTTTTGAATATAATTTTTTTAATGAATAAATATTTCAGACCGAAGAGAGAAGTAAAAATGATGTTTATTAAAAACACTATCTTAATCATATTATGTACCAATTAGGGGAAACATTGTACCAATACATGAATATACCATGAATATAATGTTTATAATAAAATTGATGACTTATCTTTATATATGAATCATAATATTTCATCAATGTAAGAATAATCATAAATAGTATCGATAAACAATGAGATTGTTTTAGTAAACTATTATCACTTGGTAATTTTTAATTATACTCCCCATATAATAAAGTAAAATTAATGAAATATTAAAATTTCATGAATATAATAATATTTATTATTTAATGTTTCAATGGTATTATATATACCTCATATATAAATATTGGTGCATAACATGGCATGTCCCTCAAAGAAGGAAAATTGAGACAAAATTACTTTGCCGATTTGGTAGCATTTGAAATGTAAACCCCATGAATGAAATATAATAAAATTGATATGTAAATAACCATAAATATAAGTATAATAACCATATAATACTTAAATTTTCAGTATACACACGGAAAATAATAAATACATGGTGAACATGCTTGTGTCCCACAAAAAAACAAAAGTGAGATGAGAAAACCTATACCACTTGAGTAAGTTTTTCTTTTTGATACCCAATAAATGATAACATAAATATAAATAATTAAATATAATTAAATAAATCCAAGTTACGATATAACTTGAATAGGTTAGTATATACACCGTACAAAATAAGCGATTGGTGAATAGGACATGTATCTCACAAAAATAAAAAATGAGATGAAATTCCCATACCTTAGGTATAGACTCTCTTAGTGCTCATAAAAAATTCCTGGATAATAAATATAATTTTATTATTAATATCTTAATGAACTATATTCTTATATCTAGAAAAATATATGGATTTATTATCAATTAAAATTTCCTGGTAATTAACAAGTCTGTGTTAAGAATTTGCTATGGATAATATCCGCGCTGTTTTTCGTGTGTGTCTTAACCTGTAATATTTTTTGTCCTCATACTTTTATTATTATTTCTATAATGTCAAAAATTACTTAAATATTACATATATTCAATATATATATATTTATAAAAATATATAGAATATAGAAATTGTAAATAGAATACACTATCCATGGTGATGGTAGGTCGTATTTATGCTTGAGCGTTGTTTCTATTTTTTCCATATTGAAAGAACGAAAATAAATTACATATATATGAATATATATATATATAATATCTTTAAATTAGAATTAATATTTCATATATATCATGTATGTTTACTAAACAAATATTTATTACATTTAATGTATTGTGTGAAAAAATCACATCGCTTTAAGGAGGCGGTAGTCCACACTTCCCCAAACGAAATTTTTGTATTTAAAAAAAACTATAAATCCTGAAGGTATTATTTTATATAGTTATTAAAAAATCACAAATACATAATATATATCATATATATCACATAAAAAATATATTTTCCATCATAATCCCCAACCACGATAGGTGGTAAAGGAAAACGAATAACATCACATCATGAGGCGGCAACTCTTTATACACAAGAACTATAAGTTTGTTACCCATGAGATTTAAGTGTGTGTAATTTTATAGACAACCATTATCCTATAAATATATTATTATATTTATGATTCATATTATGCTATTTATGCATATAATAAGAATAATTTAGTAAGTAGTCAAACAAAATAAATGAAAGGATCTTGAGGAATAATGTTACCTCTTCTTTGGGTAATTCCTCTTAGTTTTCACCAAACAGATTTCATGGATGGATTTATTCACAAAAGAGGCTCCAATAAAGAATTTAGGTCTGTTGGTAATTGAATTGATAATATATTGTCTGAGATTAAGTGTCATGAGATGTGTGAACAAAAGGAGAGGTTGTGGCCTTTTATAAGGTAAGGAAGGGACACTCATGGAATTTTTTAAAACAAGTTATCTATACCCACATGTTTATGTAAAAAATCTACAATAGACAAAATTATCTAAAAAATGGAAGTTTTATTCACTAAATATGTCCGTAAAATGGTTTTTTTACAATTTTCTTGGTCATTTGGTCCCTTATGTTTAAGGTATAGTTCCTTGTTAAGATTAGTTTTTCTTAATCTCTGTAATTAATTGTAATCAATTTAACTAATATTTTTCATCAAAATTAATTGATCTTATTGGAATATAAATATTATATTTATTAAAACCATGTATTTATATTTTTTAAAATTCAATTCATAGAAGAGGAAAAATTTTGTTTGTTGCAAATCTCACAGTTGTGGCTAGAAATCTGGTTTTTAACGTGAGAATGTTAAAAAAATATTTTAAGATTATATATATAGATTCAATATAGAAATGATTAAAATTTTCTAAAAATCATTAATATACGTATAATTGATCTATTTTTAATTTAAAACCAACATAATATATAAATTTACTATATAAATAAATTATATTAAAAAGTAATTTTAAATTAAAATTTAGTGTTTTACATTATTCGCCAAAATGTGATGTTCCTCAGAATAATCCCAAAAGTTCACCCTAATATAATTTGTTAATTATTAATTAAAAATTTTTGTTTATTTTATAAAATTAAATTTCCAAAGTGTCTAAAATAAAATTTATTATTCTTTATAGAAGGACATAAAATTTACATCTTTTAAGAAAATTATTTTTCCAAACATATAAAGACTTTACAAAAAAATAATATGTTTCTTCAGAATTATGTTTTTTTATTTAAAACTATTATAAATAATATTTGAAAAGTGTTTATTACAATAATTTTTATTATTTTTAATAGATATGTTATATAATTATCATTTAATTAATTATTTATAATGAAAAAAATATGTTTTTTAGAATCTCAATGTTGCATATAACGCATGATAAGTCAATTTTGAATATAACACTAGCCACATTTGTGTTTCATGTCGCATAAAAAATATGTTGTGTTATTTTATAAATAAATATTAACATTGTGTATTATATAAGTAAAGAAAAACATGGTTCTTACATATAACAGAAGCTTTTTTTTAGTGTTTCCTAAAATGGAAAATATCAAAAAGATTAAATTAATTTGACAAAATATATTTCTCCTAAACTCATGGTGTTAAATTCTACCCCCCCTTAAAATGAATTTCTCCATCAAAATTAATTTTTATTTTCAATTGTTTTATAATTATAATTTCTTCTAATATAAACCCACATTGTAAAAATGAATAGTAAAACTTCGTTCAAGAAAAGGAATGTTGTAACCAAAATAACTTTGAAAATCAATTCATAGTTGTGTTTCCATGTAGAGGTACATATGATGAAAGTAAAAACATAGTAATGAAAGTAAAATATAACTATGATGTTTTGGAGGAGATTGATAGAAAACATGGCCAGTCTAATGTTAACAATCCCAAATCTATAAATTTGTGATGATCTAAGGGACCATTGGATTCATAAGAAAATAAGGTATGTGGATAACCTTTTCTGTTTCAATATTCATTCCCTTGAGTTGAATATTTTTCATAAGAAGTTATAATTTCTTGATTTCATTCCCTTTCATAAGTAAAATCTCACCCTTTGTTCATGTCTTGACCAATTTCTACTTCATATCCTTTTCTAAAAAGGAATGAAAATTTTTAATTCCTATAACACTAACAAATAATGAGATCTATGATAGGCCATCCCATATGTCTTAAATTCCCACTAACACAATGTTTTCACATTAGGTTGTCCAATATTCATACATCCTAATGTGGTGAAAAAAGTACTTTAATTGCATAAGCATAATCTGATGTTTAACATAAAAATTCCTGAAAGGGTTAACCTTATAAACCATACAAAATATGAAAATAAAAAACTTTATTAGAAAAAAGGTCATGATAATATCTTATCATTGATCCACCATATATCACACTATAGCTATTTTTTTGTCACATTTGAAACATGTGAATACCCTCATCGTATATTCTCTTGAAACATAATAATAACCTAAATTACCATAAATCATCTTCAAAAACAAGAAAGATTCTTTATTATAATGACTACTAGATATATTACATAAAACCAAAAATGTTGTAAACTTAATCAAAGATAGCATAAACCACCTTTCCGCAAATCTATAATTACATCCAAGGTAATCAGTACTGTAAAATTTACTTATTCAAAACCAAAATATATTTATTAAAACACCATTATCATAACATAAAGAATATATTAATTGGTATATTCCCTTAGATAAAATATCAACTTTACATTAAATTACTTCTCTAGTCCATTAGAAACATTCAACATAATCCTATAAATTCTTCATGAAAAAGATAAACTGGATAGTCCTTTTATATTTATCCATTAATGTGATATAATTATTTAATATAAATACATAGAAACATAAATTAATTCAATTAATATATAATAAATTTTAAGGTTACCTAATCTTATTACTTAATACCTACTTTAAATCAAATTTCATCTGTAGTAACATCATTATCATCAATATAACCATTACATATACCACCTTGTTGATCCTATTTATGATCTTTCCACTAAGTATGTCGATTTAAATAATGACTATTCATTCCACGATTAAAGAATTTACCCTTTAATGATGTCTTAGGGAGGCCTATATCCCCATACCTTTAGTTAACTAAACCCTTCACCTTTCCTTTATAGTTACTTTATCTGCATCCTTCCTTTACAATGTCAACAAATGCTCTTGTTACTATATGAAATTAACATGGGTGTTTTTTTCATATTATTAACACAAAGGTAATTGAATCGTGTTTCTTCACTGGTATACATTACCCAAATCATGGTTATCTATTTCATTCTCTCTTTGGTGTGTCTGAGAGTTGGTTCTAGTACATGTAGTTAATCATGTTCTTTAAAACTGGCTAGGCATGATCATAACATCCTTCCCACTAATGACCATCCAATTTGAATTCTCATTATATAATTTTCTATCACATTCAACATTAACCCACTTACTCCTAGTTCTAACAATAGACAAAAACATGAAAACAGTGAGTAAGAAACAATTATTATAACAATTAACCACAAATTCATGAAAAATCACATATATGATGTATTAATTATTAAGTCTTAATTTATCTATGAAACCTTATGTTTATCCAATGATATTAATATCCAACTTATGTTTAAATTATTCATGACCATTTTTTAAGAATGTGTGAATTCCAAAAGCATATGATCAGGGAGTGTCAAACCTGGTGCGCAGTAAGGCGGGTTTCTTGTACCAGGTTATGCTCAAGTCGGGCCAGATGAACATTATTAAATATATTACCCTTATGTACATCTATGATAAAAACACATCTACATATGTTATCTAGAAATAGATGTTTTTCTAGAAAACCACTCACTATATATGTTACAAAAATTCCTGTACATTAACCTAAACATTAACTCAACCTTAAACATATCCCTAGAGATTTCCCTTGATATACCTTTAGAAATAACCCTAGGGATATAACTAAAGTTTTTTCATCCTAATTTAAAAAGTATAACTAATCATTCTCATTGATAGAAACTACAACAAACTAGTCTTAATAAAAAAATAAATTACATCCTTTTTCATAGTATATAAAACATTACATAGACAGACCCAAGACCGTATTAGTTTAGTGTCTTTGGAAACATGTAAGTATAAATATTGGTACATTATTGGGCAACATTATCCCTGACTAGGTTATCCAAGACAACCACACCAATTTGAAACATCATTAATAAAATATGTCTTTATAACCTAGAGAAGGAAACATAAAAAGGGGTGAGCTCAAATTCTCAGTAAGCCTAAAAATGGAAAATATGTAAGCATAAACAAGATCTTAATGGCATGAGAATATGATCATAAAATTATAAGATCATACCTTTCATATCATAAATATTAACAATGGAATAATGTTTAGTAGTTCATAAGACATGAATCATAGAGAAATAAAGAGAATGATCCATGAAATCATAACATAAGAATACGACATGGAATAGTGGAATATTTATAAACATGTATTATTTATCATTATAAGTGGACTCACATTTCTATAATGTAATAGGGGACTTAAAGGGTAATACACCTACTTGTAAGGACATTCCAACATCTCAACTTTTATTCCATTCATTTTAAGGGATCAGGTTTTCCTATCTCCCCATAGTGGACCGAGTTTCCCAATCATCTAATAGTGGATCTAGATTCCCCATTATCCATATTTATGGAGACTACACATAATGGAGGGACATTCCACCATCACCAGTTGTAGTCCTTTCCTTGTAAGGGATCTAGTTTCCCTAACTTTACATTTTGGATCAAGATCATAGACTTGAATACAGTCATTATGTGAGGAGATATAATTTTTTACCCAATCCTGTTGGGAGTGATATAGGTCACACCCATCTCATAAATAAATCATTGGTACATGTTCCACAAGATCATAGATATCCATATTTTAAACCATGAAATGAAGAGGGTATTAAGAACATTTAATCATATCATAACCTATAGAAAAAAGATATTTTTCATTATCATTTCATCCAAGAATAACATGTGAAAAGAATCATGTTTCATAAACTTATGACCTTTGAATGAAAAACTTGTTTCATAACAATTTAACATGGGAAAGAGAAATAAGTTTCAAAAATATCATGAAATCAAAATGTAATCTATTCATAGAAGAATTTGAATGAACTTTGGTATTATTTTTCTGAAATTAATGAGTAATATTAGCAGATGTGATCATAAGTGGAAAATAATTTTGAAATATATTTCAAGAACATTTCTTTTGGAATATATTCTTTCTTTATTAATAATTGAATTTATAAATAATAAAAACTTTTGAAATCTATTATATTTGAAAATAAAATGAAAACCTAGAATTAAGTATTTAAATAATTTTTAAGAATTTTTCCTGGAATACATATAGAATAATATTTATAACATTTTGAAAACAATTTTCCTGGAAAATTTATAAAAGATGATTAAAAACATGCTGAAACACATTTTCCATAAAAAGTATAAATAATGATTGAAAAAAGTTTGAAAACCATTTTACTTGAAAAATTATAAACTAATCTTGAAAACCTTTTTCTTTAAATCATATAAAATAATATTGAAAACAATTTAAAAACATTTTTCTTCAAAAACACTTTGGAAATTTTTAATGAAATATTGAAAACATTTTGAAAACCATTCAATTTAAAATACATTGAAAGCATATAAATAAATCATAGAAAATTTTTCAAAACAATTTCATTGAAAATACATTTAACATTTATAAAAAAAATTAAATCATTTCATTTTTTTCAAAACATGGTGTTGAATGATCATAGATTTGTGACCGAAGAAAGAGTTAAAGTCTTATTTTCATAAAAACCATTTAATAATCATATTATGTACCAAATATTGGGGAAATGGCACTAATAAATGAATATATATTAATATATGTAGGAGAATAAAATTCATGAGTTTTCTTGAGAGTTGGATAGTAATAATTAATTAATTAAAGAATTATCACAAACTGTCTCAATAAACGGTGAGATTGTTTCAATAAACTATTACATGGTAGTAACTTTGAATTATACTCACCATAGAAGAAAATAAAATTAAATTATGATTAAAAACTATTTAATATATTTAGATTAATTATTCAACATGATAAAGGTATTATATTCACCTCATATAAAAATATAGGTGGATAACATGGCATGTGTCTCCAAAAAACGAAAATTGAGACAAAATTACTTTTACCAATTTCATAACTTTGGAAACCAAAATACTATGAAATAATATCATCTAATGAAAATTTAAATAACAATAAATTTAATTATAATAATCATATAATAAATCTTTGTGAACTATACACACCCCATATAATAAATACGAGGTGGACATGGCATCTGTCTCGTGAAAAAAGAAAAGTGAGATGAGAAAATATTTACTACTTGAGTAACATTAGAATTGTCATCCCAAAGAAATAATAACATCAATTTAATGTATTTAGTATCCTAAAATAAATTGAATTAAATATAAAAAATTTCTTAGGTATGTATATACACCACACAAAATAAGATAGTATAGAATAGGGAATGTATCCCACGGAAATAAAAAGTGAAATGAAATTCCAATACATTTTGTGTTAACTCTCTTAACAGTAAAAAAAATACCTCATGTATAATAAAACTGATTTTATTTTAAATATTTTATTGAATAATATTCTCATATATAACACCATATATTTTTTTATTGTGACTTTATATTTCCCAATTATTAATAATTTCATGTTAATATTTCACTTCAGGTAATATTCTTTTTGTTTTTGGAAAGTGTCTTAAGGATTATATATTTAGTCCTCATACTTATATCATTATTTTAGGAATATAAAATATTATATAAGAATATTTAATATTTCTTATATTTTTATGTATAAAAATCGTTAGAATATTGAAATATTAAATGAAAAACATCGTTCATGGAGATGGTTGTCTGTACGTACGCATGAATATTGTTTCCATTTTTTCATATTAAGGAAAATAATTTAAATAAAATATATGTATATATAAATATAATATCATTAATTTAGCCTAATTATGTCATATTTTTCATTTATTTTCACTAAACACATCCTAAATACATTCCTTGTAGTGTGTCAATGAATCATATCGCCTTAAGGAGGCGGTAGTTCACACTTCCCCACACAAAATTTTCATATTTATATAAAATAAGAAATCATGAAGGTATTTGTTATATAATGCATAAATAAGTATAAATAAATCAGATATATCATATAAAAGTATATTTTTCATCATAATTTCCAAACATTTGATCTGGTAAAGGAAATACAAAAAATATTGTTTCATGAGGTGTCAATTCACCATACACAAGAACAGTAAGTTCATTTCCCATTAGATTGAAGTGTGTGTGAGTGTAGGTTGAAATTAAATCTTAAAAACATATAATTACACTGACAATATTGAGGCAAATTTTTATTCATGGAATAATAATAATTCATGTAGTGGATAAAGAAAATTAACTAATGGATATTGGGGAAAGATGTTGCCTCTTTTTTAGGCAACTCCTCTTCATTTGCAGCAAAGAGATTACATGGGTGGATTTCTACCAAAAGGAAGAATCAAGGATGATTTTATGGATTTGGGGAATTTAATTGGGAATAATTTTTATTAACTCAGGTTTCCATAGAGTCTTTAAAAAGGGGGACAGTTTTTGGACATTTTTAAAGGAGGGAGGGGACACATTTTTGTATTTTTTTATACAAGTTAGGTGTACTTATGTTTATTCCTAAATAAAGTTATAAAAATAATCAAAATCAGTAAAGTAATATTTTTCTCTCATATATGGCCATAAAATTATTGTTTTAAAAGTTTCTAGGTTATTTGGTCTTGTAAAATTATGGATTAGTCCCATGTTTAGCTTAATTTTACCTTGAGAATTGTACTTAATTTTATTTACTTTCACTAATATATTTTTTTCAGAAAATAAGTCGATATTATTAGACTATAAATATTATACTTAGTAAATCCCTTTTTTACCTTTTCCAAAATTCAATTCATATAGGTGACAAAATTAAGATTAATTCAAATCTAACAGTCATGGTGAGAAATCGGGTTTTTAAAGTGAGATTGTTCAAAGGTTCATTAATCTTTTATATTTAAATTAAACATTAAAATTATTAAAATGAAATTAATTATATTAATATATTTATAATAGATTTATTATGAATTTAAAACCTACATAAAATATAATTTATCTATATAAATCAGTTTGGTGAAAAAGTTGTTATGACTTAATATTCAGAATTTTTCACTATTCACCAAAAAATGATGTATCTCATAAATATCAAAAAATTAACCAAAATATAATTTTGAAATAATTAAATAAAAATATTATTTATTTTATAAAATTAAATATCTAAAACTATCTAAAATTTATTTTATTATTTATCATAGATGGACACAAAATAGTTCTTTTAAAAAAATAGTATTTTTAAACATTTAATAACATTACAAAAATATATATGTTTTGTCATCATTATATGTATTTATATAAAATCATTATAAAAAATATTTAATAATTGATTATAAATATTCTTATAATAATTTTTAACTAATATTTTATAAATATCATGTTATATTAATTTTAATTTAAAAATGATGTTTCATAGAAACTCAATGTTTTGTGTAATGTAGGCCAAGTTGGTGTTGCATATAATACAAGCCAAGTTAGTGTTCTGTGTAGTGAAACATTTTCCAAGGGTATGTTTTAAGGAAAATTTATCATGGTGTACCATAAAAAATAAGAATAAATTGATTCTTTCAAAGAACAGAAGCTATTTTTAGTGTATTTTGAAATAAAAATTTTCAAAAATATTAAATTAATTCAAAAATATATATTTCACAGAATCTTGAGGTGTTAGAAGATATATATCATTCGGTATTGAGGCATACCGATAAGAACATTAGTCATAACTATATTAATTACATATCAGAACCAAAGGCATATTATAGAGGAAAAACATGAATAAAAATTGTAAACATGGAAACAACATAAAAATAACGTCTTTATTATTATATCACCATGATTTATCACAAATGTGACTTAAATTATAATTACAAAGGTTGTTCACCAAGTTATCATAAAACATGTCATCACTAGAGATTAAACTATTTGCCAATGAATTATAGTGATATCAAGTAAAACAATTAATATGTATTAATTTCATGTGATCAATATATATCTAAACATATTATTTCATTAATAACCCATAGAGACTAAAGAATATGAATGTTTTCAACATCATGGTATATAAAAGTTCCTAATGAAGTGATAATTATATCATTAGTAAACCATTAAAATTTAATATTTGTTATATATATATATATATTTACCTAAATAAATAAATTATTTTTTTATCTTCTTGAATAACCATGTAAATGGAAGTGGTTTTGGTTTTCACCAAAGAAAATAAATTTGAATTTCTCAAGTAAAATATAAATTTTTTAGAAGTAAATTTTGTAGCATGACGACTATAAAATTTAGTTTTAAGAAAGGATAAAGTGAGATAGAATGAAGGTATCACATTTATAAAACATAATTTGGGAGTAAGGTTATGGTCAAATAGGTAATAAAAAAGATTAACATAACATTTATAATACATATATAAGAAAAATATTCTTCAATTGAAGATAATGGAAGGAGAATTCCCTTACCTTGAAGAGTTACTTATAAATGTTCAGTATTGAAACATTGGTGTTATGAGCACACATTAGTGGGACTAAATAGGATAAAAATCACCAAAAACAGGTGGATTATGGATTAGGGGTCACGGGGGATGGTTTAATGGGTGGGTATTTATAAAAAAGTAGAAGAATTGTTTAATAATTTCCAAATATAGGTCACACAAATCTAGGTTGTGGGAAATGAAAATCCATTGAATTAGCCATGATTTTTCCTCAAGATTTTGGACACAAAAGAAAAATTCTATTACCTTTTAATAAATCAAAAGTGAATAACATTTTTTATTACTTCATTAGATATGAAAAAAATAATTTTTTCACAAAATAATATTTTAAAAATAAAATTTTCTTTTCTTGTATTTGGAATGTCATTTATGGGATTGTAAATTGATTTAAAGATATTGAAATTAATAATATTAATAAATTAAAATATTTAAGGTCTTTTATTGTGTTTAATTAATTATTACGATATTATAACAATAATATGATGTTAAAAAACATACCGAAAACTGAAAAGAGTGTTTTTACAATTCACTCAAAAATAATGCATTTTAGAAATTCAATAACATCCCGCCTTACCTAATTTCAACAAGAAAATTTAAAATATAATATTTATTATATCAAAATTATTTTAGATATACGATAATATTATCTTTTAAATTCAAATAAATTTTATTATTGAAAAATAGATGTTTTTGAGACACAATGAAATTCCATACACTTAAAAAACATAGACAGGTAATTATAAAATTTTTATATCATTTATATCTAAATATGAATGTTTTAGAAGAATATTTAATTGATAAAAAATTATTCAAAATACCTGATTTTTTTTAAATGTGTATATATTTTCTATAGAAACAAAATTGTGTTTTACTTACATCAAAAAATCTATTTATCAAATTCATCTCAATGAAACATAAATTTTATTAAGAAAAACTATTATTAAAATGGAATCGATGGAATGAGAATTTTATGTATAAAAAAGAAATTATATATTATGAAACTATACTCTAGAAATAGAACTTCTTATTACACTCATTTACTCCCTAAGGGTAAGGTGTGCAATAGTAGTAGTTTCATTAGGTGTCTTAGCTAACATTGACTAAGTGGTAATCTCCACTTACTTGAATGTATCCCATATGTGATTTCATTCAAGATTCACTTGTTGAATATCATTATGGGCTTTGTCAAGGGATAACTCTAGTGGTGTTACCTCCCCTCAAATTTCTATCAATTGGATTTCAAATGGTATGACTCTTCTAGTTTAGGCAATATTTTTCATTTTTTAACTTAACTATTATTTTTAATTACTTCATTTAAATTCTAATTATAAAAATAAAATTACCATCCTTGTTTATATTTTCCGATAGTAAAATTTATTGATGGTTATATTGACCAATGAGAATATTTTACCAATGATAATATAATGGTTAAATCTAGAAGGTCACATTACCATTTATACCATATATATACCACTTTATCATTTCACTCAATATTTAGTAAAATTCCTTCGAAGGTTATATTTTCATTTCATAATATGTTTATGGGTTTAGAAATATATTTTTTTCATTTATATAATATTTTTCATGGGGTATAATATTCTTTTATATTGGGGTGATCTATATTTTCCCATTTTAACGATTCTATTTTATATTTTTTGTCTAGTTATAATGTTTTTCATTTCATTGGTTTCATAGATGAAACAATGAAATTACAATTATTAATGGGATAAGGTTTTGTTATTTACTCTATATTTTTATGTGTATAAAATTATATAATATATTATATACATTTAATCAGTAAATAAATAATATTTAAAAATTTCTGGAAGTTAAATTCTTCCAACCTTTGGAGGATTCATCACTGAAATTTCAACTCATATTCATGGATGATAATTAGTGAGGGTACATCTATTTAATTACATCTTATAGTTCCCATATCACCTCTAATTAATTTTGGTTCCACCACAACACTTTGATGATGTGTGTTTTTTATTGAATAGAACTTTGACTCAATGGTTTAAGATCTCATAAGGCTACTCCTCATAAGAGTCGTCATGTTCATGTTGTACCACTTATGGATTCAATACATGTGATGGATCAAATAGGTACTTCCTTTAGAAATATATGTAGAATAAATCAGGAAATTATGAAAAATGAGGTAAAAGTTCTATCTAAAAGGACATAGTTTCTATGGGATCAAGTATTTAAAAGGGGATAATTTACATAGGTCTAAGGTTCCCTTTCTTTCAAAATTGTATAACCCTATTCCATATTAATATTTGAATGAATGTTTTTTATCAAACCTAAAAATCCAAGTACCCTAAATGGTTATTATCATAGATCATCAAAATACTCTGAGCATCATGTATATATTTTTATATGTAATAAAACGTTTCTTCCATATCATGAGCAAGATCAGGCCCAAGTCGCTTCCCCTCACAAGCTTTATCAAAAAAATATGATTTATACATCTCTTTACATAGAGAGATTTATATTATTATATTTGGATAATCGAGTGAAAGAATTAATTATATGAGAACTAAACTAAGGGGATATATTGATCCCATCCACCTTTAAAATCCATTGAGAATATTCTTAGCAGGTCCTCTATTTTATTAATAGTCCATTATGATTGTCCATGTGTTTGAGGATGATAAGCTACATTGAAATTACATTCACTATTCCTAATCTGTTGAATATTTATCATGAATTTAGATTTTAAAATTGGATAAAGATCATAATGGATTGAATTCGGTGCCCTATGGAGCCTCACCACTTCCATCGCATATATCTTAGCATGTTGGTTAAGAGAGGAATCATCCTGAATATCAATTTATGGGTTTTCCTTAGGATTTGATCCACTATAACAAAAATAACATTATTTCCTTCAAATGTTCTTTAGAAACCAATGAATAAGTCCACACTGATATTATTATACTTTCATGTTCGTATAATTAGTGTTTCTAGTGTTCTTTTATGAAGTTATCTCTCTTTATTCGCTTATTGACACACCAAACAACATACAAATATTCGAAAATATCCCATTTCATATTACCGAAGCAATAATGTTCACAAAGGTCCATATATATTTTATTGCTTCTAGCATTTATAGATAATAATGTTCTTTGAGCACCATCCATCACCTCCTTTTTTATCTCCGGGGTAGATGGGACACATAGTCTTCTATGAAATATAAATACTCCTGGATCAATATTGAACCTAAGAACATTTTCATTATTCACAATCTCAATATTAGTTTTTATGAAATTATATTCTCATTGAACTCTATTTATCATTTTTAATAATTATTTTTTAGAATAATTTGGGATAATTTGATGATTTTCATTCCCTTATTTCGATATCTGATCATACTAGGTCAATGATTATTGAATCTTATTGAATCCTCATCATTTCCATCATAACAGTGTCTTTCCAACTCAATGAATTGAAAACATTGTTTTCCCTTCCTGAGTAATAATGAATTGAAACTATATAGTATTTAATAAGCTACAACCATATCTATTATCTCATGTTCATTTCTTTATAGTTGAATATATAATTCAAAACATAGTGGACTTTGTATAAAAACACCTTTCTTATATCATTTTAATACAAGAATAATTACATAATTTTATACATAATAAAACCTAAAAGATATATAATTATAGCATATTTTTTAATTAGTTAAATTACATATCAACTTAAAACATGAAATACATCTGCTTTATTGAAACTTCCTTTATATGGTCTTAATATTCCATTGCTTTTAAAAATACATGGGGTAACATTGGAAAATAAATTAGAAAGGGGTGAGATATAAATATAATTAAGGGAATAAGAATAAAATAAGGTAAAACATGTTAATTAATAGGAATATCAATGGGGAATAAAAGTAACATGAATAATAAGGCATGACAAATAATGATAAACATAACATGGGAAATGTTGCAACAACTTAAGACACTGCATCGTAAACATAGGTAAAAGATAACTACTAAGAAATCATGATGAATAGAGTCCCATAAAGTAATTAGGTTCACTAAATAATCAATATTACGTCTCATGAGACTAAAAAGTATCCAATTTATTAGAGCGATATATAATTTCCAGCACACCCATCACTTTCATTTCATTTTCAAAGTTAATTATGCCACATATATCATAAAACACAGGGTGATTCATCACCTAGTAATTCCAGGATCATATATTATTGAATAAATACATGTAATTGTAACTTAAAATAATTATAAGTATATAAAGGTTAACACCATTGATGGGAAATGGGTTTTTTATTCACTAAAGAATTATTTTGGCTTGGAATATCATGGTGAAAATTTTGATGCATTACAACATTACTAAAAATTTCAAAAAATGGGTTGATGAGTGAGAATGGGTTATCTAATAATTTGGAAATAAAATATGCAGTAATAGGGAAGTCAAAATACATATCTTAACATATTTAAATGGAAATAGAAGGTATAAGGAAATAAGAAACTTAAATAAAAAAGAGAAAGTGGGGATACCTTATTGGAGTGTGTGACTCCAAATGCTTGAGATGAGTATTTTGAGAGCATGTGGAATCTTAGAAAGACTTATAGATGTGATAGAAGATTAAAGACATTCTCAATGGATTTTTAGTGAAGATAAATGTCATGTTGTATGCATTTATATAGGAAATAATTAGGAAATTCATTATCATTTCTCAATCATAGGATTTGGACCCTATATAATAAAATAACCAAAACCAAAAAACCTTCCCATTGTTTTTTCCCATATTTACTACCAAATGAGATTAATTTTTATTATTTTATAACCCCTATTTGATAACATAATGAAATAATCCCCTTTATTATGTGGAGGTGATCCATACTCTAAAAGAAATGATTTTAAACCCTTAAAATATATTAACGGTTTTGGAGGATTCTTATTGGATTTATAAAATTAATCAAATAAAATTAAAATACCATTATTTAAAAAATAAAACATATATTTGGTCACTTATACTTTTTATTGTATTTGTTACATCACTTTTTGGTCATTATGATGTCATAATACACAATGTATATAAGGTGTTTAAATTTTACCTACAAATGTGATTGTATTATAATATTATGAAAAAGTCACTATTGGATAATTTTGACCTTCTGGGTCCAAAAATCAGATTCCTTTCATCTAATTATTTTTATAATCATGTCTGTTTTAACTTTTAAAATAAAATCTACACTTATTAAGAAATGTTGGGTTTTTGGACAATAACAGTTTTCAAACCCTTATAAAAATTATATTTGACATCATAAATATTATATGATAATTTATATTTGATAAATATATTTAATAATAATATGTTATTAAAATTTTTTTTATTTCAAAAATCCATTGATTCATTAAAATAAATTCTTTAATTGAATTTAAATATTACCAAAAATACTATTTAAAAAAATTATTTTATAACGTGAAAATAATAGTATGGAAATATAATAATTGTTCACAACAAAGTTTTTTACACACTCATAGTGATAGGTTATTGATACATATACCTTTAAGACACCAAAAAATTCCCTAAGTGTAAGGTGAATGACTGTGTGACTTTCATGGGGTGTTTTTGTGTGCATGGTTTGGGTTATGATCTCAATGAGCTTGAACTTCTCCCAGAACTGTATTTAATCATGCTTACATTGTTAGATTGTGGGAAGGGATTTCTCAAGGAAAAATACTACAAATTTTATATCCCTTTGAATCTCTGATAAATTGGATTTATAGGGTATAATCTGACTATATAAAGCTATCGAATCCTTTTTATGGGTCAATTAGATTTGAAAAAACCCAATATTTATACTAATCATGTGATCCTTGTTTAATAGATATATTATCAATAGTAAATATTCATAACGATCATTTAAATTTGATATGATACAACCAAATATTTTAATGTGATTTATATAACCATATTATATAATAATAAATTTAATTAACTTAATAGGGGGATGTTATTTATAACAGTTCCTATTATCACAATCTTCCCCCCATATGAAATTTTTCCCTTTTAAAATACAATTTCCAATATTAAAACTGATAAGGTTAACTCTGTTTCATCACCTCATATGGTTCCCACATTTCTTCTTCAATCTTGTGGTTCTTTCACAACACTTTTACAATTTTCATTTTTTTTATTTTGTAGAACATTGTCTATATGATTTTAGAACTTCACTAGTTTCTTCTCATTATAATGGCCATTCTCAAATAGTACAACCTCTGGATTGAGATAATGTATGGTGTATAGTATGTACATTCTCAAGAGTGATACATGGAATACATCATTTACTTGAGATGGGAAGGGTGGGAGTTCATGTCGTGAGTCCACCACTCTAATGTGATCAAGGATCTCAATGTGGATGGTGAAAAATATACTAATATTTCCCTAATTTTAAAATCTCATCACTTCCTTCCAAGGAGAAATGTATAGTAATATCATGTCACCAACATCAAAATATAGTTCTCATCAACAATTTTCATCATTTCACTTCTGTTAACTAGGGGTATCTTTGATGTGTTGTTCAATAGTATTAAAATTTTCCATTATTTCCTCTACAATTTCAAGACCTAGAAGTTTTTATTCCCCAAATTCATACATGCATATAGGTTTTTTTCACCTCTTCCCATAATGGGCTTTGTTGGGTTTCATTTGGATGCTCGTGTGGAAACTATTGTTATAATATAACATAACAATAGGTAGATTTTAGTCCCATATCCATTTTAAGTATATGAAACATGATTGTAACATATCTTCCAGTTTCTAAATATTCAAATCATACTAGACATCAATTTGGTGGTTATGAGATATACTAAAATTTATCTCAATGTTTAGAGTATTTTGGAGATATTTCCAAAACATTGAGGTGAATCTCATATCTCGATTGAAAACCATTAATAGTGATATTCCATATAGGCTTACCACTTCCCTAATGTATATTCAATCAAATAAATTCAGTGATAAGCCCACTCGAATTGCAATAAAGTGTGATTTCATTGTAAATGATCCACAAAACCCTTCTATCATTGTTTCCCATTGCTGAAAAATTCTATGGTGATGTTTTCCCACATCCATGTTTTTATGGGTAGAGGCTACATCATCCCCATATAATTTTTCATTTTAGCATTCACTTTCTAATATACCAGGAACATTGACGTATATTTAGTGATCTCTTTCTCCATATTTTCCCAGAAATTTTTCTCTGGGGTATCTCTATACTTATATGTTCTTCCTGGGTGAATAGAGAAATTAAAATTATATGAATCGTCCAAATTTTCATTAACTCAAGATTTTATTCTATACAAATTCATGATCCTAATATCAAAAAATCATTCTTCATTAACATTGAACTCTAAGTAATTCCCTTTTTCTTATAGTCTGTACTTTCTTCTAAATTCCCACATCATCCATTTCAGCATCCTTTAACATCTCCATAAGGTATGGTTGAGCTATAATTTGTGAAAGGACCGATGGTGTTCCTTCTGTTATGATTCCCATTTCTATCCTTTTAAATTATAAGAATATTGGATCCTTCTCAATTCTCATCAAATATAAAATTGAGGGATACTTTCTACTAGGATTGTCTTACACTTTATTCTCTTTACTAAGATAGTAGTGGATTGAGCAGTCATAGTCTTTGATCTAGTTTAACGATCTTTATTGGCTCATAGTTGGATATTTTTGTGTGAATATGAACTTGGGGATTTTGTGATCTGTATATATTTCACACTTCTACCCAAATAGATTGTGATTCAATATTTTGAAAGATAAGATTGTTTTTTTCACCTCCAGATCATGTGTTGGGTAGTTTTTTCCATGAAATTTCAACTACTTTTAATAATATGTCATGAATTTTTTATTATGCATTAACAAATAGCCTAATGCCCTCTTCTAAGAACCACTGAATATTACAAAAAGTTCTCCACTTGTGGGTAGTGTGTGAATAGGGAAGCGATAAGCCTCATTTCCAACTCATTTATACTCTTTTAAAAGTTATTATTCCAAGAAAACATTATTCCTTTCATAGTTATCATGGTTATAGTTGTTGAAAATCACAATAAATTAATCAAAAATCGACCATAGTACCCAACTAGTACAAGGAGACTACAAATATATGTAATAGATATTGTCCTCATCCTCCATGAAGTTGATTATGTCATTGATGGTTCCACATATATTCCATTTATTATGATTATATTACGCAAGAATTATACTTCGATCAAACATAACTCATATTTTTTGTACTTTACATAAATCTTCCCATTTTGAAAGTTCCTGGGAATATTACTCATAAGCTCCTCATGTTCCAAATTGGATTTGTAGAATATTATAATTTTATTGATAAAAATACAACAGATTTGTCGAGGTAATCTCTAAAGACTATATTAATCAAGTTAATGAAGATTTATGAGGCATTATTGAGATTCAAAGGCAATATTATGGCCTCATAGTACCCATACCTTATAAAAAATACATCATAGGGATATCATGCATCTTCAACATAACTTGATATAATTATGACCACAGGTCCACCATGGAGAAGTATGATGCTATGTGTAGATGATTTAACAATACTTCAATCCGTGGAATATGTTCATGTTCTTTATCTTTATCTTTTTGATCTCATGATAATCAATACAATAGTTCATTGATCCATCCTTCTTCTTGATGAAGAGAACTGGTGCACCCTATTGTAAAGCACTTGGTTGTGTAAACCCTTTATCCATATTCTTATATAGTATTTTAATTATCTCCTCATGTTACATAACATCTATTCTATATATATTTTTGGATAATTTAAATACCCTATGTATAAGATTGATTGAAAATCAATTATCTCAACTATGAGGAATACTATGAAATTCTATAGGAAACACATCTGTGTATTCCCACATAATAGGTATGTATTTTAGGAGTTTCTTTACATAAACTCAACAATTTGATCTAGGTACACTTTTTCATAGGGAAATAATATCCATTATTTATATGTATGTGAAAAAGAATATTAATCCTCCACCTAACACTTGTTTAGAATCATAGATCACTTCACAGTACAGAGAGTGATTTCTATCTCACGAAAATTTATGTTTGTTCTATATAGGAAAAGAAAACACATATCCTAACTTGCATCAAATTCCCCAAATTTTAGTTTGACATGGTTCAATAGTATTTTCATCCCAAAAAATTTTATATAGTAGTAGTTATATTTTTGGGATGCAAAAATTTCCCCATTTTCCTTATTTACCGACAACACTCCTTCTATGATTTATGGTGGTGTTTGAATGGTTCTACTCATCATTGATGATATTAAGGAATGTTTAGAACCACAATGAAATAGTATGTTTTCTATTATTTAATGAATAAATGGAATACTTATCACCACATCATTTTTGGGAGCCACCTCAGTGGTTGTGATGGAAAAATCACACCCATACTACCTTGGAGGTTGTTGGTTATCTCAGAAAACCCTTGGCCTAGTGAATTGATTTTTAATGTTCCTTGGATTCTTTAAGATGAAGAAATGAACAATTCCCTAATGGTTTACTAGGTAGTTAATTTTAACCATCTCATTTGTGGGTTTCTCCAGCTTAAAATCATTAGCTAGATTCCTTTCCTTACCACACTGAAAGAGATTCCTTTCCCATGTTAGGTAATTTTCGGGGTTCTTCTTTCCTCACCATTCATATGTGGTATCTTTAAATTTCATAGCACTGTAAGATTTATCCATCGAACCGCTAGAATTAAACATCACTTTCCACTTATTATCCCCATTATACATGTGAGAGTATCCAATATCCATTTTGACTTTGAGGGAAAAATGATAGTTTTCACATAGCAATCAACGTCTCATTTTTATCGGTATTTTGGTTGAATAGGCAGTTTCCCACTAAGGGAGAAGTTAAATTTGAATTTGCAGGTAATAATATACTGATAAAAATATCTTTCAAGTCTTAATAAGCATTCCTTATATACCGTGATATATTTTTTATTAAGAGAAAGAATTCCTTTTCCATTTTAAGTCAGTGAGTTTGTGGAAAGTAGTTATCATATTTTTTTTGGTAACTCCTTCTACCCCATATAGTGGATATCTTCCTCAAGATTTTTATTCTTAACCACTATACCCCACTAATCAAATTATTTCTCAATATGATTAATAACTAGTAAAATATTCTCATTTTAAAAACATTAAAGGATGAGAAGACCTTCTCAATGGAGTTGATCTATTGTTCCGTTATTAAGGGATTAGATGATCCACTAAATATCAGAGACCTTTGTCACATAAAGAACTCAATCATAGCTCATTATCTCTTAAGGTAATTTGGTGTGTCCTATAGATCAAAGTTACAATTAAGAATTAGATTCATCTAAGAGAAAATCCTCATGAAGTTTGTGATTCTATTCCCATCAGGTTTGGAATCTCATTGGGGAAGTGGTCACATTATCCATTATGTTGACTTCTTACTCGATTCTGCCTATTTTTGGACATCTTTTAAAATCAAAGTAATATTAGGGACACATAATTTTTAAAATTATTAAAAACATAAAGGTGTAATAAAATTAAATTAAAGGGATAACTTATAAATTACATTTATTTTCTTACCATAGGAATTTGTATGATTCAATATATGTTATCCATGATATATTTCATAACGTATACACTTATGAGAATTTTCTGTTCCCTTAATAATGGATTATAATTATCTTATGCATTTACAAAATCATATCTTCTATGAGTGCCAAACCAGGCGCATAGTAAGATAATAGATCATTAAACATGAATTGAAGTTTATTTAGGTGATTTTCATTACATATGGGACCCGACATATGTCATACCCTAGCTTAATTTCTTTATATGGGTTGATTTTAATCCCCTAGAAATTATAAAAACCCCCAACCCAATGTAATTTATTTTTGAGGGACTTACATATGACAAGCACCAAGCCAGTATCAGACTCGTTGTCATGTACCTGGTTAAACCAACTTAGTCCAGATGAACCTTGTCGGAGTTGTTACCACTAGATACATCTTTTCCATAAACATGTCCTCTTATATTATCTGGATAATGATTTATTTTATTGATAAACTTTATACTATATACTTACCAAAAATTTTCTATGTTTTTAATACTTAGTCTTATTCATATGGGTTTCTCTATAGTTTATAATACTACTACCAAAAACTACTAATTAATTCCTCTAATACTAATGATAAGAACCATTAATTTTATTTCATATTAACACATTATTTATTACATAATAATACACTTAATATAACCTTGAATGTATATAATTATTGTGTATTTGGGAATTATGGACATTAAATAATAACTTAGAACATGAAATATAACATCTTTATTGAAAACATTCCTAACATGGTTATAATATTTCATGTATTTTAAAACTACAAAGGATATCATGGGGACATACATAAGAAATGGGTGGTCTATAAATCCTAGTGTGAGGATAATCAAGGAATAACTTAAAATGTGTTATAAAATTGGAATACCAGTGGGTAATTAAAAGAACATGAATAATAACGCATGATATAGTATGAAAAAACATGGGAACTATGGCACCAAATTCAAACACTACATTATAAACATATGTTAAGTATAACTACCAAAAAATAATGATGGAACAAGTCCCATAAAAGAATAAGGTTCACTCCCTATCCTAACAAGTTGTCTCATGAGACTAAACATTGGAGTTCTATATAATTCTAAGTGTGACCATCACTTTTATTTCATTATCAAACTTAAGTGTGCCACATATATAATGAACATGGATTAATTTGTCATCATATATTACTACATGATAAAGGAGTGTAGAATAAAGACATATAAGTCCCAAATAAAAGAATTTTAAGTGTGTAAACGCAAACAAACTTGATAAGAAATTGGTATAGTATTCACTGCACAATTGTTTTGCCTTGGAAAATCATTGTGAAATTTTGGGAACATGATTGTGCCAATTTAGAACACATAAACTAATTTTGTGAGAGTGAAAGGGGTGTATAATAATTTTTTCATAAAATAAGAAAAAAATATTTAAATAGAATCAAATATCCCAAAATAATTAATTTTAAGTAGAAGGCATGATTTAATAACAAAACTACAAAAAAGAAGAAAATGTGAGGATCCCTCACTTGAGTGTGTGATTCCAAATGCTTGGAAGAAGTTTCATGAGATCTTGGGGGAACAATGGAAGAAATATAAATAGGGAAGGTGAGATTAATGATGTGATATAAGTATTTTTAGTGTAGATAGATTGTATCTTGGGTAGGTTTATAGAGGAAATGAGTGGGGAATTATTTATCATTTATCAAACATAGGTTTTGATCATTATATAATAAAATAAACAAAACAAAAAAACAATACATAGTTTCCTCACAAGGTTTCTAAAAAATGGGAGTCAATTTCATTATTTTATAATGAAAATGTCCCAACTAAAATAAAATAATTCTCTTTCTTATCTGGGGGTGAGTCATACTCTTAAAAAAATTATTTTAAAACATTATAATATAATAATGGTTTTGGAGGATTAATAATGGATTTATAAAATTAATAAAAAAGTCATAAAATAAAATTATATTAAATATAAAACATAATTTTTTCATGGATACCTTTCATAGTTTTTATTACATCAATTTTGGGTCATCTTGATGTCATAATACACAAATTATATTTATATGGTATTTAATTTTTACCCAAAAATTCAACAGTCTCATAAAATTAAGAAAAATTTACTATTGAATATTTTAGACATTATGATTACAAAAATAATATTTATTTTATCTAAAGAATTTTATAAATATGTGAATTTCAATGTTTGAAAAAGAATCTACATATATTATGAAATGATGGGTTTTTGACAATAACAGTTTTCGAACCCTTGTAAAAATAACAATTGACTTTATAAAAATTTTATAATAATTATTATTTAATAATAATATTTAATTACAAATTTTAATTTATAAACCAATTAATTAATCAAAATAAATTCCATAATTGAATTTTAATATCAACAAAAAATATTATTTTTTAAAAATGATTTTTAAAGTAACAATAATAAGATCAAAATATATTGATTATTCACTAAAAATTAATATAAATACTTATATTTCAAGGGTATAGATAGATATCACTTTAATACACTTGATAAAACACTATGAGTATTGTGCATGGCTGTGAGACTTTCATGGGTTTTTTCGGAGTACATAGTTTGGGTCATGATATTTATGATCTTGAACTTCTCAGGTAAATAGTCTTTCTCATTCTTAAGTTGTAATATCTTAGCTTTGTCTTAGTCTAGGGTGAATCCTAGAGATTCTATCTCCCTTAGAAGCTATAACAAATGGTATTTGTATGTTATGATTTTACTAGATGAGGGAATCTCTTCCTTTATCAATGTCTATTGAATTTGTTAAAATCCTATATTTATACTAGTCACGTAATCACTATTCAATGACAACATTATCAACACCAAAGTATCTTAAGGATGATTTAAATTTGATACGATAAATCCAAATAAGGTAATTTGTTTTCTATAACCATATTACATAATAATAAATTTTATTAAATCAACATGAGATTTTATTTATAACAATTCAGGTATTTACATTCTAGGTATGATAATGAATTTAGATTTTTATCTACCATGAACATGGTTTTTAATTGAAGTTATGAACTTGAATTTAGTTTTTTAATATATTTTGTGCATATTAAGTGTTAGATTTATCTTGAATTGAATATTCTCTTGAGAAAATTATCCATGGGTTGATGGCCTTTGGGTCAGGCCATCTACCTTCTTGGAGGCTTTTCATAGCTAGGAATGTGTATAGGGTTGGATATATGTTGCTCTAGGATTACTCAAGTGGAGTTTTACAATCTCATATAACTCTATGCTACATGATGTGTTCATATACCTCATGCATTTGATGCATGTGGATATTTATGAATATTTTTGACTTATTTTATGGGTATTAAACACAAAATTTGTTAGTTTTGTAAAGAGTTACATATCAATTTGGTTAGAACATATTTATTTTGTGGATGAATTATGATTACATCCTAAATTACTAGAATCATGTATACATAAATTGTCTCTCTGGTATGATTTAATTAATAACAATGGTTTATTTTTTATAAAAAAATATTGTTGCATATATTTATTTCAGTGGTCAAATAATTTTAGTAGAACAAGTATGTAGGTATAGTATATGACCAGAAGGTGTTGCGATGCTTGGAAAATGAACTACTTTTGAATTTATGGAAAGGAAAATTCACTGAAAGTAAAAACAAGTGAGGAATCAATTTATAAATTCCATCACATACAAAAATATGGAATTTACATATAGGTTTTGTCATGTGGCCAATCTAGTAACTGATGATGAAGAATGCTAATACATACATTCATTGGATAAGTATCATCATATGAATTAAATGATTGAGTTTTATGTCAATATATCTACAATGGAGGTTCCATTGGCATTGGATGTTGGGCAATCACAACGTCCTGATAATTTTTCATATGCTTCTACTATAACACATAATGAAGCTCCATTAGAAATGGTAGTTTTCCCATCATATCCTTCACCCATAGTTTCTATGGATAGTCCTCCACATACTTTAGATGTTTTGGTCCATGATTTTGAGGATGATGAAAATTTTGAACATGAATATGTAGTGGAATTTGAAGAAAAAGGGGTGCATGTGGAAGAACAGTCTATGCCCACTCATGTGGGGTTTAACTATCCAATGAACCATCCTCAAATATTGGATTCATGGTCGATAGAAGGCATGAATCACTTTTCAAAATTTTATTGGTAATTTATTACTCATAGTACAAAATTTCCCAGAATTTTTGGTGGCACAAATTGAGTGTCAGATAAAGGTGTTTGGTATATTGGGAGAAATTTTGAGTGGAAATATAAAATAAGAATTTTTATAAATTAATATCACATTGAAATACATTAATATTATGTATTAGATAATTCAAAAAGATATTATTATGTAATATGTTGTGAAAAATATGATCCAAAGATTCAAATGTGTCTACGATCTATAACTGATAACACTTTTCACAGCTGCTGCATCACAAGATTTACTCCATACACATGGGTGAACCCAATTTCTTCACATGAACACTCTTTATTAAATGTTGAGTTTTTTTCAACTATTATTATTGAAATTATGAGATCATGTCAAGATGTTCCAGTCATTCTGGTGGAGTAAGGAATCAAAATAATTTTTGTGTATCAAATCCCTTACTGGAAGGCATGGGTGGCACCAAAAAAGGCTACATTGAAATTTTATGGTGATTGGGACAACTTTTATCACGTTTTACCATAACTTATGGTGATTTTACTTCTCAAAATTTATGTGATCTATTGGTTACATACTACTTATTATTTTTACCAACACAACCAAGTAGATTAATTGATCATTGTTTTTGATATATTTTTTTGTACATTTTTACCATGTGTGGAAGCTTTTATACATTGAAATAAGTTTATAAATATTAATGGAACATTTCTATTTGGAAATTATTTAGGAAATTTATTGACTTCCACCACACAAGATAAAAATAAAACCCCCTTACCTTTGTAAATTTCAATTGTAGAGATTGAGAACTTCTCCTCATGGAGCTGGTTTATAGACTATCTCCAAGAGTCTGTTATGGACACATAAGGTATTTTTCTTATTTCAGATCGCCATCATGAAATTAGGGAGGTAGTATTGTCTAGGGGTCTTTCCTAGAGACCATCATTTGTCCATTATGAATACATTATTTGAAACATTTCAAAATATTTGTGAAATAATCTATTGAACCAGTCGATGCAGAAATAAATATTATAAATTGTTATCAATATCCTTTTTTATTTTATAAAAACACTGTCATTGTTATTTTCATATGTGTTAATATTAGTTATTTTTTGATATCATATGAACCTCAACAAAAAATGATGGAGGAGATTCTTTAAAATATTCATAGAGCTAATCAATATTTTTATGATTACATGATAAAAATTTCAAAGAATAAATGGTTGTTGGAATATGATAATGGTAGGTGATATGGACTAATAAAAACCAACATATTAGAATGTATAAATAGATTTTTCAAGGGAGTTAAAAAATTACCTATCACAAGTAAATATGAATATTTTTTTAATTATTTTTTAGAATAGATACAATTATAATATAATGTTAGTATAATGTTTTAAATATAAATTACATGATTGGTACAACATACCTTCTATAGTAGTGTAATGTATTTTATGAAATAAGGAAATAAGGATGAAGAGGGCCTGAACATAGGGATGTGCTATTGACGCCATTTCAAGCGCGAGCAAGATAGATATCCTTAGGAGGAAGAAACTTATCGTGTTGCTTCATTTAATCATTCAGATAAGATATTTGAGATCATTGAGACCTGTGACATTGTGGATTATAGAAATGGTCATGTGAGTGTGGTTTTATTAGAGAATTTTTACTGTAATTGTGCTATCATTCAATCATTGAGATACCCTTGTGGTTCTGTGATCGCAACATGTTCTTACGTACACTAATCTTGGGAGAATTTCATTTATCTAGTTTATCTACTAGAGAGTATTAATGACTTTTACAGTACTCTATAGTTTCTAGTTGATGAATACCATAATTTTTGGTTTTCTGAGAGTGCACTCACACTTCTACTGAACAAGACTGGGCTTCAACCTAATTGGAGGCCAAAGTTGACTCGTATTCGGAATTAGATAGATTAGCCTAGTGAATGGGCACCAGGGTGAAGGTCGTGCATATGCTTCCAAAAATTTCATACAAAGACATGTTGCACTAGACATATAGGCCAATCAAATAATGGTTAAAATTAATCACGTACTCTATCAGTTGCTCTAAAAGTTTCTATGTGTAATCATTTTTTTCATTATAACCATTTTTAATCAAATTTGACTTTTTTTATATAGTGTAACTTTTATAATATTTACCTATATATTATAATACGTACATATATTTAATTTGTAAAATAATAAATATCAACCCACAATGTTCAAAATTTCTTTTACAATTTTACAACCAAATGGTTTTTAATACTAGAAAAATTTATATGCTTCATAACAAAAATCAAAAAATTTAATAAAAATAATACTCAAAACATCCCTGGAAAAAACTTCCATTTTATAAATAATACCAAAGTCATTACATCATATAAAACATGTTTTCATGAGATCAAAACCTATTTTATAAATAATACCCTAGGATAAGTTTTAAACCAAAAATATTTTCCCTAAAATCCACCTTTTTCAATAAAACTAACATACACCGTTGTCACATAAAAAAGGAGTCACACAATAAATCTCTATCCACATCATCAACATATGAAAAGACCCTCCAGGACTCTTTCGACTATAATAGGGATTTCCCAAACATGGTCTAAATAATAAGTCAAATGGGATGTTAATCCATTCTCAACTCAACCACATGTTTTGATGGGTCAGTCATTAGTCATACAAAAAAACTTGTAATGTTTTCATGATCAAGTGTTTGGCCACTGCCTAGCTTGTCACGATATGAAAACCAACCTCACCCAATTGATATACTTTTATTCATATCCCAAAGCACCAAAAAAACCCCTAATGAAACTAACAGCATTCCATGAGTAAAAATAACTAGAAGATCGCCACCATCTAAGTCTTTAGAAATCCTCTAGTAATAAATTTACTAAAGTGAAAGTCTGAACCTCAGATAAAAAGGTAGATTTTTCACATGTTCTATAAAACCATAGAAAAAACATGACATATACATATTTACAAATCACCACACTTTTAAAAAAAATAAAACAAGGATAGTCTAACATTTTAACAAGTCATTTCAATACTATGAGAGAGGGACTTTAAACCCACTTAAAAAAACAAAACCACCCTTCATTTATCTTTCCGAATATTTTATGTAAACTCTTATTTATAAATAAGCTAAAAGAAACATCATTTCATAAAACCTATTAATGAAATAACCTAACCATTTTTTTCAAAATAACACTTTCAAACCATTGTAGATTGAAATGATTTTAAATTAAACCAAACACACTAAAGGTGATAGGAAAATAAATCATGGGAACCAAATAAACATGGAATGTAATTAAATCTAAAAAACCAAATAACTTTTATATTTAATCAATTGAACTATTGGAACACAATTGACTAAAAATGATAAATACCAAAAATCATACTAAGAATGAACTATGAATAATTGTAAATATATTAAGGCTCACATATGTCGATATTGAACATGAAATGAAGAACCAATGTCGACCCTAGTGATCTTTTCATATCTCGGTAGTCCTAAAAAACAAACCTATCTCTATCACAATCAAAAAGTAAAATATATATATTTATGAACATACACTATGAAAATATAACAATTACTATTTCCAGAAATCTATATTTTAATTTTAATACATAATAAAAATTTTATGACAGGCTTTCTTGTGCTTATAATATATATAATAAGTAGTACAAACTCATAACATATATACAATTATTAAAAGGGATGTTAAATTTAAATAAATATCATATATTACATGATAAATTCCATACATTACATGATAAATTTCTTAACTTACATTAAATTTATGTTTTACTATTCATACATTTAGATGGAGTGGCCTTTTTTATCTTCCCAGAAGACACACGTGTCGGGTGATGTGTTTTTTCGATGACCTGTTAGACTTCTTATTATTTGGAGAACATGATACTTTTATCACGATGTACCCCCAACATCTATTTGTTTATACTTTAGACATATTGTATTTTATATAGTCACTATGTGTGACTTCAAAACCATTGATCATTGTTTTAATTCTATATTTGTTGAGAGATAGTGCCTAGAGACACACACATTTCTTCTCCTAGAGGGGGAGATAACCATTACTTTAGAATAAATTTCTTATATGCTCGGTTTATCCATCCATGGAATGATAGTTACGTGTTCCAGTAAGGTAGAGTGGTGTGTGGTCATAAAACTTCTTTTAGGCATTGACATCATTGTAATATGATGTGTCATCCTAGGTTCTGGCTTGCACATAGGGTGGCTTGATGAGAATTCCACCATCATTCATGATGACACAGAGGAGGAGACACATATTAAGAACACACATGCACATATTTTTCAAATGATCGGAGGCACGTTGTGAGTGGACTAATCCACCGTGTTGGTAAACATGAAGTACCTCCCATTACTTGAGGATCTTGATCAAACATCTACAAATGGTTGGGGGTCCAATTTATTATAACATATGTACAGATGTCTTTGTACCAGTTGTCACAATGACATGAAGAATATTTCATGTTGTATGGTTTTGGTAATGATGTGGGCATGGGAGTGTTTTTTACACATTCCTCATCGAGCTGTCACACCACTTCCACTATAGCTATTTCAAGACTTTCATCAGGGATGCTGGCATGTTTATGTCATTGCTTTCAGTTGTTTAGTTCTTTTGTTATTGTTTTCTATAAACATCCCATAAATTATTCTTTGTTTTCTAGGGGGACTTAGTCTAGGATGTATAAACATACTCCAATAAATATTGTGTAATGTTTTTATATATATCTTATTCCATACAACCAGATGACGCAAGTTAAACCATGCTTTTTTTGTAGAAAATTTTGTTTTTATCAGTTTTTTAAGTAATTTTAGTGTAATATTTGTAACATTATCATGATAATTTATGAATTATTTTTTGAGTTTACATTTCATGATTCATGGAATATATATATATATAGGTTTTTTCTTAAACTTCACTTCCACTATATTGTGTATCTATGACTGGAGATCATGTTGTAGTGGTGCCACTCATCCACTTTCACGTCATTGAGTGGCATCAGGAAGATAGAGTAATGAAATAGTTTGGTTATATATATCATATATCCATAGAACCACAACATCTTGATGGGTTACATTCAATTATACTTACAGGTAGACATATAACGGACTGGCGGTGGTGTCTTGGAACTTATATTGATCTTTGGGGCATGTGTGACCAATATGGTATCTTTTAATATAGATATCCTATAGTATTCTATTAGGTAACTAATCAGGGGGTTTATGCAGACTGGTGCTAATGACGCACTAACATGCACCTTAGACGTTTGGGGATTGGAATTCAACTATTGCTATGTCTATTATTATTTTCTATATCTGATTAACTCTTTTTTGGTATTAATTAGAATGTTATTTCATTTGTATATAGACAACATTTTTTATCTTATACATATCATAGATCGTGAGAAGGAGGCATTTATTAGGTGGGATGTTGTCTACCCAGATTTGTTGGTTCTCAATGATTCACTCTGGTTCATATGTGAGATTTTCTATGATGAGGATCCATAGTTATATCCCGATCCATATCCTCTGGCTGATGCTCCTAGGGGTAATGATTTCCCTAATATGCCTACTAAGGATGATGAACCACAACTTTCACCACCGTCATCTGTTGGATGACAGATATGAGGACATCAATAGGGGCTGAGGCGACGACAAAGACATCAGAGAGCAGCTCCTCCAGATGCTTCTACACTATAGAGAGATGATCATGCCCAGTCGTCTGATGATCTTCCACAGTAAGGAGATGCTTATATACAATATATTTCATTTCTGTTGATTACTTTGGACTATGATCTACTTGAGGTAACATGACTTTTGGTGGCCCCCTCTCCTAGTGATGAGGAATTCATCAATATCTCACTAGTTCCATTTTTAAGAGCTTCGAGTCTATAGGGATCCACATATGCTTTTGGTTCATCCTCCACAAGTGATGGAATCCAGTCCTCTACACATCACTATGAGGAGGAACTAGAAGCAGCATAAGAGGAGGAACCCACACATACAACAAGGACACTAGAGTGACACAGACGTCTGATGTGGAGTGGGTGTGAGGTTCAAACATAGTGTTGTGGTACAGGGGGGCATCGACGTTGATTTATTCGGATGTCATGTTATTTATATTTAAAAAACCATTTTCTATATTAATTAATTTTTGTTTTAGACAAATATAAATAAATTAAAAAATATAGTAAAGAAAAACTAATTTACATTATTTATTAACAATTTATATATTTTCAAAGTTTCATGGTTGGAACATTATTATGTTTCATGCATGTGACTTCAGAAGCATATAAATTATAAAGTACAAATACAATATAAATGAAATTTGTCACACTGACTAATCAAATAAAAAATTATTTAAAAATTAAATGAAAAGAAAACATATAGTAAAAAAATTATTACATATGACACAAACTGAAATGTTTATAAACATTACATTAATAGTTTACATAATTTATGTGCATATTTCTTATTACGTTTTATATTATTAATTAAATTATTATGAAATATTATTCCTTATTTAATTATTATTGAATATTTTTATTTTAAATAAATGTGTGTATATATATAAATATATAATTACATATTTATAATTATACATAAATATACATAATTTTTTTACTAATATTTATATGATTATAAATAAAATATTATATGTTTACATCATTATAAAATAAATATAAACCATATATTTAAAACTTATTTATTTATATATACTTATATTAATATATATATAAACCTTTTATTTTAAATTTAGTAATTATTATTTATATATTATTTTTAAATAATTGTATAAATTTATATAGATAATTATAAACAAGGTTTATTAATTATATAATTAAATAGTTAAATTTATAACTATATAAATATATATTTATAATTATAGATTTATAATTATATAATTTTAAGTATATTTTTAAATATAAATAAAATAATTTCTTATTTTTAAATACATATATATAAATATATATTTTTAAATAAATATTTACAAATACTTTATTAAAATTGAAATTACTTATTTTTAAGTATAATTATAAATATATATTTATAAATATTTGTATTAATTTATATATATATATATATATTTATTATATTTAGAACAATATATTATATATATTATTATTATTATTATATAAATTATAAATAAAAATAAAATTATAAATAAATATATATTTATATAATTATCATTATTCATATAAATATATATATATAATTCATATATTTATTATTATATAATTAAAAATCAATCTATATAAATAAATATTTTTAAATACATAAATATAAATATATTTAAAATTTTATAAATATTAAAATATATTAATAAATAAATTTAGAACATATTTATAATTATATAATTTAATATACATTAAAACTAAAAATATTTTTAGAAATATTTTTTTAAATATATAATTTTAAAAATATATTAATAAATATTTATTAATTTATAAATAAATTTAATATTTTTTCTAAATATATATTAATTTATGAATATATATTTATGAATATAATTATAATTATATTATATATATATATAAATTAAATGTGATAGGTTTGGAGAGAGAAAAATAAGGGAAAACAACCACTTGATGTGGTGAATTTCACCTAAACATCAAAGTGTCGCTTCAAGTGGAGTTATACTACCCCATTTTTCAAAATAATAAAAACTTAAACCCATAAAAATAAAAAATATTAGAAGACCCCGATATAAAATTTTCCCAAGGATGAGCATTGGTGTTGTACTTCAATTTGTTGGCCTCGAAGTATTTAAAGTCCATCATAAATTGCTGGCACAATCTTGAAGTGGGTTGTTATACAACAAAAATTGTATCAAACAATTGGTATATAGTACGAACAACAACACTCTCTAATCCTTTAGTCGAGGAGAAATCCATCATCAGCCCAAAACCTGAACCAACCTTCTATCAAAAAAATTTCCTCATTGATGACACTTCACCCCTCATTTTTCAAAGAGGGGGTGGGGGTGGTTGGTGGTTGGGGGCCAACCCACCAAATCCACTAATGGGAGAAGGTAGCGGGAGAGGCATTGGGTAGGGCTGGCAGCACCCTATGAAAGGGGGTCTCCCACAACATTTTTAGCATCTTATCCCATTAGATTCATCTTCTCATCTAGTTTCAGATTAATACATTTAATAGTAGTATTTGTGAGGTGTTTTCCCCACTTATTCAAGATATACATTTATGAGATTTTTCTCCTTATAATAGTGGGGGAGTGTATACTGACATTTATCCATAGCGATCCTTCCATTTTTTTCATGTTATTTTAATAATTTCATTTGGGGGGGTTTCCACATTAGATCTGGTGTCATTTATTTCATCATTTTTCACTTTATTTTATCTCATGATTATCATTGCACTAGGGGGACAATTATTTATGTTCCCAACAAGTTGTATCAGAGTGTAGGTTCAAGCTCAGTGTTGTCCATGTTTTCATGTATTAATAATTCTTGTAAATTTGAGTATGTCCTGTGATTATGTCTCTCGTACGTCATTCACATCCGAAAAATTTTATTGATATTATTAAACACATCATTATGAAATAATATAGGATATTTACTAACGATGTGTCCATATGGTGGAAACTTTTCACATTGAAAAAATCAATTTGAATCCTTTTTCATTGTGGAAAATGAATATGTAGATTAGACAGTGTTGTGGAAATATAATTCCTGATAGAATATTGGTGAAATACCAGAATATGTGAATATAGATTGTGGTTCTAGTGGGATCTAAAATTATGACATTGAAAAAAATGTGGTGAGTACTTCTGGAAGTGGATATATTCTAGTTGGTAAAGTAGTGACAACTGGTGGATGTATGAATATTTTCAATGGTGCATGAATAAGTGACTCAAGAGTAAAATGTCACATGAAGTCTTGATGAGAATGGTTTGACCAGTATGAAACTATCCTAGAAAGACTTGTGTACATGGGGAATGAACACACCCTAATGATTAATGTACTCATTACAATAAAATTGAATATTCATGATGTCATGGTACGAACCATCCAAGGTGTACTACAGGTGAAGGTCCTGAAGAACAATATATTATCTTTGGGACAATTTGATGATTATAGATGAAAAACATGCACCAAAATGGATTGATGAGAATTTTTATGGTCATTCATGTGGTTATGAAGGTGGAGAAGATCTCTAGTAACTTGTACGTGATTATGGGTGAAATGTACACGGAGACAAAGATAGCTGTCGCCTTAAAAATCTCAATGGAAGCACTGAAGATGTTATGGAATTAGAAGCTTAGTTATATTTTAGAATTATGACTATATATTCTTAAAGATCATAAGTTTCCTCGGGGGCTTAAAAATGTATCCTTAGAATTTTTAAGAATTGTCTTCCAAGCAAGAAACACAGGTTAATGATCTAGAAATCAACAACATGATCCCAAGAGATATTTGAGTTGATACATTATAATGTTAGTAAATCACTATTTATATCAATGTGAGGAGAAAGGTACTTTTTATTCTTCATTAAGATTATTCTAGGATATGTTTGGTGTACCCAACCAATAGAAAAGTGGATGTTTCTGAAGTCTTACAAACATTCAATGTACGAAAGATAAATGAATCTACAAATAAGGTGAAGTGCCTAAGTACTCACAATAGTGGAGAATATGAAGTAAATGAGTTTGATACTTTTTCTTTAAGAAGGAATCACAAAATAGTTCATGGTGGTGTACACTCCTCTATAGAATGGAGTTGCAAAACGGATGAATAGAACTCTTTTAGATAGAACACAGGTGATGTTGAAGAATACATGAGTTTCCAAAAACAAAATGGGAAGAAGCAGTGAATACTGCCTTTTATATGATCAACATATATCCTTAAATGGAAATTGATCAAAAGAAACCAATGAATATATAAATTTTTTATCCCGTTAAATATTCTCAGTTACATACATTTTGATGTTCTGTATATGCATTTATTAATGACCAAGGAAGATCAAAGATATATTAAAGATCTAAGAATTATATCTTCTTAGGGTGCACTGTTGGTGTGAAGGAGTATCTTTTGTGAGATCCCATTTCCCACAAACATATCATTTGCAGAGATGTCATTTTTTTGAAAAACAAGGTAAAAAATTACAATTAATTGAGACATGGAAAAGGATAATACAAAAAATAAAAAAATTCGATGTAGAGGAAAAAATGAATGAAAAAACTGTTCCCTATAAGGAATTACCTGGGCATGAAAATAATGTATCAATTGATTTTGGAACATGATGGTCAACTTGATAAAACATACCACTAGTATGGCACTCATACTACATAATAGAAATCAATATTTCATTCTAATTATTGATAGAGGGTGGAGAGACATCTTCTTTTGTGGTGGTAACACCGAGTCTATATGTATCCTCAAAGATGGTGTCGATGCATGAAGAACATGAAGCCATGCACCAGAGCAATACTTTGGATTTTGTTCCATTAACTCATGGAAGGAAGGTTATCAACCAAGAATGGGTCTTTAAGATCACGAAGGATGGAAAGGACCGGGTGGAAAGATATGGTAAAAGACATGTGGTCAAACGATATTATCAGATGGAATTTATTTATTTCAATGAAATATTTTATCTTATTATTAGACCGATGACTATTCTGTTAGTTCTGGAATTGTGTGATACATATTTTTTACATCTAGTGTATCTGTATATGAAGATTGTTTTTATCCCTAGTGATCTATATGAATAGATATATATGCTCAAACTAGAAGGTTTTGCAGAATATTGCAGAGAGAACATGGTTTTTCAGGTTGAAAAAATATTTTTACGATCTCAAATAGGCATCGAGGTGTTGGTACTGTAGATTTGAATCCTATATCATGATGCTTGGATACAGCATACTTTATTCAGATCCTTATGAATATTTGAGGATTTTTAAAGGTAATGATTTCATCATTCATTTGTTGTGTGTGGATGACATGTTGTTTGTAGGCCCCAAAAAAGATCAGATTCGAGAGACGAAGGAACAATTGTCTAGGGAGTTTAATATAAATGAAATGCGAGTAGAAAAACAAGATTCTTGATATGCAGATTTACCAAGATATAATAATGGGAATATTTTTCAATCATAGAATAATTACTTACGAAAGTTCATGAAATGCTTCAACATGAAAGACTATCATAAAATCTCTACCCTAGTTCCTATTAATTTCAAGATATCCGATACGATGAGTCCTAGTAGCGAAGTATAGAGTATGGATACGTATCAAGTTATGTATGCATTAGTAGTGGTATTTCTGATGTTCACAGTGGTTTTTACTATACCAGACATTACACATGCAGTTGGAGAAATTAGTTCGTACATCGAGAATCCTAGGCAGCAACTTTAGAGCACTATAAATAGGATCCTAATATACATCAAGGAGACCTCAAATGATGAAATGTATTATGAAGGATCATATTTTAGTATCATAGGCTCTGTTTATTCGTATTTTGTATGGGATTCTTACTGGATGAAATCCACTACTGTTATGTGTTTAATCTTTGAGGGGAAGCACTGAGATGGATTTAAAAGTTACAATCATTTGTGGATTTATCCATGGTAGAGGTAGAGTACATGGTAGCTACATAGGTTTAAAAAGAGGAGATTTTAATGTGAATGTTGTTGGAGGACGTCAGACAGAAACCAGAGTATATTCCATTTTTTTATAGTGAGTGAACCTTGCATATTGTAATAAATCCATATATTCATTCCAAGACAAAGAACATTGGGGTTAAATATCACTTTTTCATAGATGTGATGGAATAAGTATGTGTTTCCATGCGTAAAATCCATACTAAATAAAATATGGATGATTTTCTAATGATGGAAATAATCTCTGATAAGTTCAGATGGTATAGATCCTCGAGCAGCCTCACTTAGACATGAGCAGTATATTTGGAAAATGGAAATGATGTGTGGAGATGTTATTTGTTCATAATAAAATCTTCATGTAGGAGATGTGTCAATAATTTTTTCCCATTTCGGGCAATTCCCCCCTCATTTTTCAACTAAGGGAAGGTGGTGGTAAGTGGTTAGTGGAAACCCCATCAAATTTACCAGTGGGAGAAGGCACCATAAGAGGCACTGGGTAGGGCTGGCAGGACCCTGTAAAAGGGGATTTCCACCAATGTTTTCATCATCTCATCACATCAGCTTCATCTTTCCATCTAGTTTAGGAGTTCTCAATTTATTAGCATTATATTTTAGTCAGTTTCCTCAATTATTCAAGAGATACATTTACGAGGGTTTTCTACTTGTAATAGTGAGGGAGTATGTACCCACTTTTACCAATAATGATCCATCTATTTTCCAATGTTTTTTAGACCTTTCATTGTAAAGGATTTTCCACATTACATCTGGGGTTTTCTATTTCTACATTTTCACTGTATTTTATCTCATGGTTATCACTGCATCAATTTTCCAATCATTTATAGTTCCAACACCTACAATGTAAATGAAACATAAACCCTTAGTGAGTATCTAATAGAAAGGTATTAGGTTCACAAGCATTGAAAAAATCCAATCCACCGGTGTAGTGGTGAAAAATAACATTAATTAAATACAAATTGTTTGTATCATCCCACAAGCAGGCTAGTTGGATATAGCATCAAACCAACCCCACTTAACCTCAATCGCAATGCGCAAATATGGAAATAGCCTCCATGTTTATACTTCTAACAAAAGTGTGGAACCATTGATGCCATGAACCATTCCAACACTAGTTCAGGGACACACCATAGCCTCCTTCCCCTTTTAATAAGTTGATGATGAAGAATAAATTGGGGTTATACTTGATAAGATCCATTATCTTGACTCTTCAATTGAAGTAGTGAACCACATCACAACACAAGCATAAACCATCCAACCATACTTAGCTTGAGTGTATGCCACACTAATGAATTAACTACTTATAAATTTTTTTATAGAGATTCATTTATAATTATATTTAATATGTATAAATTTATATTTATTATTATAGTTATATATATATATATATATTTATTTATAATGATGTATATATTTATAATTATAATAATTTTAATTGTAAAAATATATTTATATAATAAAATATTATTCAGAAAAAAAAATATTTATAATTTATTTAGGTTTAAAAATATTTTATGTTTATTTACAATTAAATATATATTTATAAATATAGATTTGTAATTATACAAATATCAATTTAAAAAAACTATTTTTATTTGTAATTATAAATATGTAAATATGTAAATATATATACAAAATAATAACATTAAATTATAAAAGGACAATTAATAATATTTTATATTAATTAAGTGAATAATATAATATAAATATAAAAATATTTTTTGTTATTATAATACATATAATTAAATATATAAATATTTAGTTTTACTCCCTCTCACATTTCATATTTTATTATATATAAATATATTTTGGTTATTATATTTTTTAATTCATTATTAATTTTAAAAAAGAAAAAAAATATGTAAACATATTGGTTTTTATAAATATACAATGTTACATTAGAATAGATCAATGACGATGCCCCCCAATAATAGAACCCAGAATATGAAGCTCATATCCACACTGTGTCCGACATCTCTAACGCTCTAGTTTCCTAGCTATAGGTATGGGTTCCCCCTCTTGTGGTATCATAGGTAGCTCCCCATACGACTTTGTAGAGGACTGGTTGACATCATGTTTGGCGGAAGACCCAAAAGAATATGTGGACCCAGATGGGGCCAGATCATCGAAAAATGTCGAAACCATTATATCAAATAATTCATCACTAGGGAGAGTGGAGAAACATATATTGTTCTACCATATATTGGTCGTAGTCCATGACAGACATCTGAGATAGAGATGATATGTGTGGCACACAAATCACTCTTAACTATGGAATATATTTATTCTGGTCTGTGGGATCATCTCTCTACGGTGAAACAACATATATAAATGCCTCTCTCAGAGGCCTATGTCTTGCCTCTTCCCTCATTAATGTCATCATCTCTATCCTCTAGATGGTTTTGTCGTGGTGGTGCATCCTTCATAGAAGGGGAATCGTCATCCCCAAGAGCCTCAAATAGAGAAAGTGGATGAGGATATATATGTGGCTCCTCATTATAGAAACACTCACTTATGAGATGGATAGAGTCTCTGAGTGCAAACAGATCTTTGTGAACAAAATCATAGCTAATAATATCATCTTTATTTTAATCTATGATATGCACAAGATTATCTAGTTCATCTGACAATAAATGAAATAACATTCATATTAATATGTAATAGAAGCTAAAAAATATAATAAAATTTTGTCAACTTACCAACAGATGAATGAATCTCCCCTAACACTTAAGTTACATGATTGTATATCATCAGTACAATTATTCATAATCCTTCTTGTCATCTAGATGATAGTGTGTTGTAGGATATTTGTGATGAAATATATTTTATTGTGCACACATGTCCTAATACTCAATATAACGTCCATGAAATTGCAGCCAGTTCATCACCCATCTATTGGTAAGTAGAATGGAATGTGACTGATCAACCTATAATGGTTACATGGGTATATACTGTATATATCCAAACTGGTTCCTATATTTTATGGATGTTTCCACTCAATAATGTGTATGAGTATTAGTGTAACCTCTGCATCATGATCTACAATCATGGATTTATAGTATAGTGTAAGTGATGTGCAGACAACACATGTATATGGTGTCCATGCAACCTAAAAAAACTCAGGATAAAAACAAAAAATTATCATGATAAGGCTAATAAGATAACACTAAAATATCATAAAATAGTAATAATGAAATTAATTCATGTAAACTACCAAAAAATAATGTTTATTTTACATCAGTAAATCATATATAATAAAATATATGTCGAATACTATGCACATTATGTGTTGAAGTATGTGCATAATGTAGAGATCGAATCCACCTGGTTAAAAAAGTAATAAATAGTAAGTTATGAAAATACTTTAAAAAATTTCTTAATTGACTCATGTAATTTTGTAAACACACCAGTGTTCCTAAGGGAAGACAAAAAAAGGTGATGTGGAAGTGGTGTAACAACTCTAGGAGTGATGCATGAAAAACAATCCCAAGACCACATCTATACCAAACCCCTATATGATAAAATCTGTAGTGAATCATCTCAACAACACATATAAAGACATCTATATAGATGAGATAATATTGTGGGCCCACAACTGTATCTTCCCATCTGGTCAAGATCCTCATGTAATAGAAGGAAGATCATTTGAACTAACTTGGTGGAGTAGTCCACACACAAATTTACTCTAATTAGTAATAGAATATATGCATGTGTATGCCAGATAAGCTTATCCTTGTCTAAATATTCTAAAATGACGGTGAAATTATCATCAATATACCTTATTCTCAAGAGGAAACCCATGGGGACTCGTGGTATACTGATGATGTAAACACCTTGTAGCTGCTCTATGACCACATAACAGTCTCTTATAATGGAACCCATAATTTCCTTCCCATTGATCAATAAACCAATAATTCAAGAAATTTCTTCTAATTTAATGGAAATATATCCTTTGGGGACATGAAATGTGAGTGTCTCTAACTGCCATCTATCAACTAGTGAAACAATCATGTGATGATCAATGTGCTTGAAGTTTCACATGAGGACACCTTAAAATCCACCGTGTCAAAGGTTTGGTAAAATGGATTTGATAGGTGAATTGTGATGAAAATGATGAGATCTCAAAATAAAAAGATGTCTAATAAGTCCCTGAGCCAACATGTCTCACGATAAATGTGATTGGTGGGTAGATACTAGTTGTTTATCCATCTGAATGTAAGTATAGTAGATCATTAATTTGTACAGTTATTTAATTTATATATGTTTGTATGATTTGGTATAAAATATTTTTTAATATTAATTTTTATTTGTTTTAAATATGTGTATATTATTTCAGTTCACCACATATGTACTATGATAAGAATTTATTTCTAATTAAATTTATGATCAAACCATTGAAAAAATTGTGAAAGATCAAACTATATTAATGAACAGTTTTATAATACCATAAATATTATCTATACCAATGCACCTATCCCAAAGGATTGTAAAAACCGTTTAGATTGGTTTCCTATGCCAAAGATTCTTCAAAACCATTGGGATTGGACATTTATTATATGGTTATACCAATGGTTCTTTAAAAATATTGGGATAAATTAATGTTATCCCAATTGTTGTGTAGAAACTATTGGGATAGATCCAAAAAAAGATTCATATCCAAATGATTCAGAAAACCCATTGGGATAGGTTAAGGCTATCCCAACTATTTTGTTGAAATTGTTGGGATAGATCCAAAAAAGTAGTCATATCCTAACAATTCTTCAAAACCTTTGGATAGGTTAAAGCTATCCCAATGGTTTTATAAAACTGTTGGGATAAAGCCAAAAATAAGGGTACCTATTCGTATGGTTCTGAGAACTATTGGGATAAGTACACTTGTTTTTTATGAATTATTTTTGTCACATATTATCGGATAAATTAATATATAAATTATATATATATATCCAAATATATTCACAAATATAAATTTTGAATAGTGGTTTGGTCTTTGATATATAAGGTGAAGGTCATGGGTTCAAACCTTGGCTGGGTATTTCATTTTACATTACATATCCCAACGTTATGGGAAACCATTGGGATAGTTCTCTACCAATGGTTTCCAAACTCTTGGGATAGATCTATCCTAATGAAAAATCAGCAAACGGACCTCCAAACTATTGTTATGGGCTATTTTTTAGAAGTTAGTAAATTGGATGTGTGTATAAAATAAGCGTTTAAGTTTTATAAAATTATTGCAGATATTTATATTTGGAAACTAAATTCAACCCCGCTTTATGTTCTACTTCAACAAAAAATGGTGATAATGAAAAAAATTACTACATATAATAAATGTTAAAATAACCAATATATAACATGAATCATTTTATGAATTAGAATATTTTCCTATTTATCTAGGGAATCGAGTCCTCGTGTGACCTTCATGAGTGCATATGTGGCACCTCCATCCAAGGGCCTATTCACTAGGAAAAAATATATCATTGTAAATAAGAGTCAACATTGGCCCCCCTTTTGGTAGAAGTCTACTCTTGTTTAGTAGAAGCTTGGTTCTCCATTAGAAAACAAAAAATTATGATATTCCCTGATTGGAATCCAATGAGTTCTATAACAATTGTTGATACTCTCTAGTCGATAAACTAGATCAACAAAATGATCCCAGGATAAGTGTACGTAAACACATGTTAAGATCAAATAGTCACAAAGATATCATAATGATTTAAAGTTTCAACATTCATTGTAAAAATTCTCCAGCAGAACAACTCGGACACGACCACTACTGCAATATATAACATTATTAGGATCAACAACTTCAAATCATTTCTCTTCAAGATAAAATGATGTTACAAGAAATATTTTAGCCTCTTCAAGATATCTATATATATCACGTAGGAAATGGTGTCCATAGCACATCCCTTTATTTAGACCATCTTCATCCCACTTTCCTCATTCTACAAAATACTTTACACTATGATAGAGGGTCTCTTGTTCCAGACTTGTAATTTACATTTAAAAGATTATACAAATTTTAATATTATAATTGAAGATATTCTAAGTAATATATAATTATATATTTATAATTGCCTATTATTGGAATTGTTGAACTCCCTTGAAAAATTCATTTAAGCATTCTATGATGTTTCTCCTCATATGTCCAAATCTCCTCCCATTATCATATGCTAATGATAATTTTTCGTTTGGAATTTGCATCATGTAATCATCAACTTCAAGTTTAGCTCTGTGAAAATCTACAAGACACACCTTTTTTAATTTATTATTGAGGCTCATATACTTAAAATCAACAAGTTATTGGAACACTTATGACAATAACTTTACCAATTTTTTTTTAAATAAAATTTATACGAATTTTTATGATTACCTTCTAAATAGACTAATTATTCAACTTACTTTACACATTACTGCAAATGTATCGAATAAAGTATCAATGATGGGCATCGGATGGTCTCTATGAGAGACCCTTTGACTATACAGCCTCTTAGAATGCTTGATGACTATATAAAATAATGAAAATCCCTTTTGTGCCCATAAAAAACTCTTTTTGGAAGGTCGAAACCAGCTCCATGATGGGAAGTTATCCTTCTCTAAAATAGAAAATGTTAATGGTAGAGGGGTTTGATTTCTATCTTGTGTTGAAGATATCAATAATGTTATGGTCTAATTTCTGTACAGAAATGTGACATCAATTTGAAGTAACTTCTTACAATTTCTAAAAATATACAAAAATGGTAAAAATGTAGAAATAAATCTATTGAACACAACCATCAAATGAAAAACTTGGATATGTTGTTTAACATATTCCATAGTATATAATTGATATATCACTCAATTTTTTGTGTAAAAGATATAGAAGTTTTGGTAATACTTAATAAGATCCATCCCAATCATTATAAACATTCAAAATGTCCTTTTTTATGCCGCCCATTCCTTACAATATGATATTTGGTACCCAAAAAACCATTTGATTCTCTCCACCACTAGAGGGATAGGAACATCCTAACATGCTCTTATCCTTTAAACTATAATAGTTGAAACAAAGTCATCATATAATGATGATTGTTCCTGTGAAAAGCTTGGGTTCACACATGTTTGTGATGAAAATATAGTTATGTTCCAATTTTGAAAAATGTTATCAATTATAGCTAAAAAACACATTTATCTATCTGAATCATATTTTTAACATTATATCATATAATAAGTCGTCTTTGACTCTTCAACAACGTAACTTCAATTTCTTTCATTGTGATATTATTTTATCACATTTTTATCTCATATTTTCTCTCATAATCATTTCTAAAATACAATACACCTTCATTTGACACTCAATTTGTTCCACCATTAATTCCCTATAATTTTATACTATGCGTAATAATTGATCAATCAAATTGGGGAAAGATATTCATGCCCTCGGTCCACCATAAAGCCAATAGTAGAGGATGGTTAAACAGATTGTTGAACCTCACAAGAGTGGGAATAGACTGTACTTTGACAGGCCCTTTTTATTCTTCAACATCTTATTTATCATCTTGTTCTAAATTTTCATCATCCTCAAAATCATTGACCATCATATCTAATGTATTCAGAGGAATATCCATTGAAACTATGGTTGGTGGACATTAAGTAACAAATATCATTGTTAATGGAACATCATAAAGTGTTATAGTTATAGGATATGACATTCTATCCTAATGTCGTGAAGTCCCAACTTCCAATGTCGACGGAACTACCATTATAGCTATAGTGATACACAAATGCGTCATTTGATTCATAGGTTGATACTTATCCAATGAAAGTATGTGTTGTAATTCTTTATCATCAGTTAATAGATAGGCCACATGCCACAACCAATTTATAAATTATTGATTTGTATAGGTAATGGATTCTATCACTTGATTCAGTATCTTTTTAAACATTCAATGAATTTTTCCTTGAGTAGGTTCCAATGTTATAGAGCATCCAAGAATTACTACTCTTTATGGTCGTATATTATAACTATATCCTAGTTCAATATCAATTATTTTCCCCTTACAATAAATATAGGTATCCACATTATTTACTCTAAAATAAAGCATTGTTATTAATTAAATATAATTAAAGACACAATATATATATGCATGCTTCTAGTAATTTATTTTCGAGTCATATTCCCTCTACCAAATTAATAGGTTCAAACCATATTGATGTGTAACTCATTACAGAACCCATGAGTTTGTGTTACTAAACCAAAAATATAAGTCATACATATTCATACATATCCACATGAATAATATTCATGACATTAACGAGCACATCATGTAAAATTTTAGAGTTAATGAGATTGGAAAACTCTACATGAGTAAGCTTAGAGCAACAGATAGCCAACCTCATTCACTTTCCATGCCAAGGATAGCCTCCATGAAAGTATGTGGTCCAACCCAAATCCCCTCTAGTTATGGATACTTTACTCTAGAGAGCATTCAATTCATAAAAATTATAACACTTTTTAAGAAGAAAATACATTTAACAACTAAATTCAAGTTCATAGCTTAAATTACAAACCGAGGTAAAGGTATAAGAAATAACAAATTCTTTCTCATTCCTAGAATTTAATGTATGGATCTATTCTAGAAGAAATATATCACATGTACTAACATACAATCTTTTATAATATTAAAAATTTATAGATATATTAATTAATTACGTAAGTAATTATAATTAATTGGTATTAATTACTTACTAAATACAATTAATTACTTACTAATTACTTAACCACTTAATCTTAATTAAATAATTAATTAATTAATCTTCAATTATTTTTAATTAATTACTTAATTACTAAATTTATTACATAATCTTAATTACATTAAGTTATCTAAATTATTTAATTATTTAATTACTTAATTACTTAATAAACGAAAAAATTAATAAATTTCTTAAATAATTAACAAATTCATCAATTACTTAATTACTTAAATAATTAACAAATTAATCAGTTACTTAATTACTTTATTAATTAAAAAATTAATTAATTACTTAATTACATAATGTTAATCACTTAATTAATTAACTTCTTAATTAATTAATATTAATTAATTAATTAATCTTAATTAATTAGTTGATCTTAATTAATTAATTACATAACCTGTTAACAAATTTATTAATTATATAATTACTTAATCATGTTTAATCTTTATTAATCTTAATTAATCTTAATTAATTAAAATTAGTTAATTAATTAATTAATTAATTAATTACTTAATTAATCAATTTTAATTAATTAATTAACTACTAACACTCAATTATTAATAATTATTTTCTTAAATACTAAATTATTTAATTACTTAATTACATAATTATTTAAAAAATTAATTAATTACTTAGTCACATAATATTAATTAGTTAATTAATTAATTACATAATTAATTAATATTAAATCACAACTTATTTAATCTTAATTTCTTACATAATGTTATTTTCTTACTTCCTTAATCTTAATTACATAATCTTAATTAATTACTTACTTAATATTAATTACTTAATTACTTAATCTTGATTAATTACTTACTTAATCTTAATTACTAAATTAATTATTTAATTACTCACTTAATTAAATAAATAATTCATTAATTACTTAATTAACTAATATTCATTAATATTAATAAATTACTTAATTATTTAATAATAATTAGGTTGCTTAATATATGTTATTTTATTACCTAATTACTTAATTAATTAACTAATTATTTAATTGAAATTAATTAATTAATTAATTACTTAATATTCATTAATCATAATTAATTACTTAATCATCATTAATCTTAATTAATTTCTTAATCTTCATTAATATTTACTAATTATTTAATCTTTATTTTTCTAAATTAATTACTTTATCTCCATTAATCATAAGTAATTACATACTTAATCACTAATAATCTTAATTAATTACTTAATTAATGACTTAATTAGTTAATCTTAATTAATAAATTACTGAATTACTTAATTAATTAGTCAATTAAAATTCATTAATTACTTAATTACTTAATTAATAAATCTTCTTTAATTACTAAGTTAACTTACTCTTACCTATTACTTAAAAATAATTAATTAATTAATTAAATACTTAATTAATTACATATTACTATCTTAATTTCTAAATTACTTATAATAATCAACAAAATACAATTAAACAATATCCAAGTTCACTAATTAATTCCCTAAATACAAGTAATTAATTTTTTATCACAAACTAATTAATACACAATGAATCGAAAAAATTAAATGATTTAAATAATTTAAATTAAAATATTTACCCAATTCAAATTAAAATATATTTAACTAAAAATTTATTTAATATTAAAATTTTACTAAAAAAATAAATTAAATAAAATATTGACTACATTAAAAAAAATATCCGAAGGAGGGGGTTGTCATCTGATTTCTGCCCTTATTTTATATTGGTATTTCTTATTCTCTATTTGAGAGATATTATTTTGAGATCCATTTTATTTTCGGGAGTCACTATCATGTAGTCACTAATTATATTGGATCTAATTTCTAGACTAGGTGATGTGGTTCTTTCTTCACTAATTATTTCACATTATCTTTTTTTGGTGTCATCATTTAATTTTTTCACATATATTTTATCATTTCACAATTAATTTATTTTTTAGAAATTTATTAAGTGAAATAAAATATATTTTTTTGTGTGTTAGCATTCATGTTCGGTAGTCTATTCATTGCTTTCGTATTTCTGAATATTTGGTAATAAATAGTTTTTTTATTCAAATAAATTATGGAATTCAATTACAATCGGATAATTTTATTGAATAGTGTCAACTACCATATGTGGTAATTACAAATAAAGTTCTTTTTTCAAGACAATATATCTATGAGAATTTATTATTCAAAATCCAGAAAGAATATCTGATGAATAATGAGAGTTTCAGTATGAAATGGTATGTGGCTTTATTTGACATTGAGTTAAAGACAACGTGATTAACCATATTGTTTATATATCTCATTCCATAACATTATGGGAGAAACCTGAGACTACCTATGCTTCCAAGATTGAAAATAATAATTCTTTTATTCTAAAACTAGTAATGAATTTGATGTACAAACAAGGTACATCTATTTTTGACTATTAGCATGATTTTTTAGGTTTATTCGATGAATAGTATAGTATATGTATTACTTTTGAAGAGGAAGTTTTATCTATTTGGTTGCATATCACTTTACTCAACAATTGGGATAATTTCCATGTTACTCAAACTAGTTATTCTCTTAATGGTAATGTGACATTCAGTTTTGTGAGCTCTGTAGTTTTGAATGAATAGGTAATGTACGTAATCATGATTCATATATTTTTAAAAACATTAGTCACAAAGAACATAGGGAGAAGTTAGGAAACGAATCTGGGACATGGCCTTCGAGGTGAGAGAAAAGGAAAAATTGAAAATTCTGGTTGAAGCATTGGGAGTTTGAATGTAATCATTATGGTAAAATGGGACAAGCTAACATGTTTTTCTATCAGTTGAAATGGGAAACATAATGAAGGAAAATTAATAGAAGAATTATGGTGATGGAGATGATCATGTCCTCTCCACTACATGGGGTGATCTTGTTATTTTCTTTGACTCCATTAATATTACTTATGATGACACTTTTTGAGTTGTTAATCATGGTTCATGTCTTCGGTGCGTGGGGTTCTCAAGATAGGGTGATTGTGGGACATCTGGATAGTCGTTAAATCATGATTCATTTTGCATCGAAAGCCAACCTCAACTAGGCCTGGTTAAGTGCACCTCACTACTTCAACCACTTCAGGTTATTTCTATGTCACTGGTCCTTTGATTTGCACATGAAGTACGATCTTTCTTCTATTGCGACATGGGCTAGTTTTCCAAAACTTCTTCTTACATTCCAAAATCTTGAGGTTCTTCGTATACTAGGAAATCTCATTTGTAGGTATATGTGTTCTAATAGCCACACTGCGGCCCTTTGTCATCGTGTTAATCCACATATATGTGTTGAAATGGATGTTTCTAGAGTCTCGGTTGATTATGTGTGGATTATGGTGGGAGAAGAGTATCGCTTCAAACACCGAGTGGTATATGAAAGTTGGATGGACTTTTGTGAGGGATGCAGGTGACTGGGAAATTCACAAGCATACTGCCGAAGGGAGCTTAAGGCCTCGAGGAAGAGATATGATTGTGGTAGAGAGGTGGAGGTCCTCGAGGAGACAGAGAGGATGGTGCATGAGCCTCCAAGTTTGAACAACAATTCAGGTAGGGGGGAACTCGATGGAAGTCTGATTCAGGAGGATAGAGGAATCATCCAGGATATCAAAAGCATGTGTTGTGCCAAGTGAGGCAGAAGCGGGTCTGGACAATGGTGTTCATTTTCCAGGGGCCTATCAAGTCAATCCATCTCTTGCAAGTGTGTTTCGCAGGATGAGGGAGGATTTGGATGGACAACATTTTTGCACCGATGGAGTGAGGGAGGAAGGCGGGATCATGTAGGACAACATCTGTGTTGGCCACAAGGAAACTGAGGGTGAATTAGCTTTGGTGCGAATAGAAGACAGGGATGAGATTGCCTCAGATAGAGATAATCCATGGGGAGGGAGGCAGGGCCTTGGTCTGGAGATATCCCTGCCAAGCGAAGCTAGAATTCCAGGGGGATCTGATGTAGGAAACCGATCTCTTATACATTTATGCAATAGGTTCTAGGGGATGGTTGAGGTAGGACTGAGCTATGATCATGCTCTCTCCTCGTAGACCGTTGGGGTGTGCATGGAAGAATGCAGAGAGGATATTCATTGCCTCTCGGCTGGTGAAGCTGCAAGTCCGAGAAGGAGTAAGGGTAATAGGAGGAGGAAGGGTAGGAAGGATTATTCTTCTTTACCTCCACCTTTAGAGACACGATCGTCTAGAAATAAAAACTCCAAAAAATAAGTCCTTCAAGATGTGGATAATAAGAGGTCAAGGGTTCAGGGGGATCAATGCTCGGAGCTTTTGTTATGCTCTAAGGAGGATGCAGTTGAGAATATCTAAATGCTTAATGTGTCTGAAGAGGAAGCAACTAAAATTATGGGGAGACCTTTAAGAACATCTCTTAATGAAGAGAAATATGCTTGGGTTGACATGCAAGAAATATTCTTGTCGGGGGCTTCAATAGAGGGGTGATTAGTATTGAGGAGTACATCTTGTCTTGGGATCGGATGGCCTCGGAGATTGATAATATGATGACAGTGTCTCCAAGAAAAGTTACTTATATCTCATGGAATTTGTTCAGGTAAATAGTTACAGGTAATATCAGTTTACTTTTTAATGCCCCTTGCTAACTTTGAAGGTTTTGGCCTTTGGTTAGAATCTTTTGTGTTCATTTAAAGTTTTCTTTTGGTTTAATCTTTGTGTGGCTTCAGGTGTTGTTTGGGTTCCCAGCAGTAATTGGTTCTGTGTCAGATGGGGTTCATAGCATGTGACCACCACTTTTGCTTTCCAGTTGAATGGATGTTTGAGAGGGTATGGCTAATTCCATCGGTTCCGTGCCCGTGCATTTAACACAGGACTGCTTGTCAACTGGTTAAGCATTGGTGATGGTTTATTAACACGATGCATCTTCTGGGGTGATACAGAGCCTGGTTATGCTTGGGTTGTTTTTGTTTTATTGGTTTGGTTGTAATGGTGGTTTCACACTTTGTCCTTAAAAGTGTTTTTATAATAAAAAATAAACTTTTAGTCAGTATAGAATCTCTTGAAGGTTTTCGAATAAGATTATGATCCACAATAGTGATAAGGGTCTTGGTTTCATGGCCAAAATAAATTTTGTTCTGTGTTTTAAGGGTGTTAAATTGGACACATGTGATCACTATATAGCTATAAAATAGAGAAGAGTGAGTTTTAGAAGTCATCATTTTCACCAGAAGTCATAAGTTATTGAATTAGTTCATTCTGATGTTGGTGGTCCTTTGAAATATAATATTTTTAGTCGATATATTTATTTTATTGTGTTTATTGATGACCACTCACATAAACTTTGGGTTTTAGTTTTGAATTCCATAATTCATGTGTTTAGTGTTTTTAACTAATTTCAAGCTTCAATTGAGGGAGAATATGGTAAGAAGTTAAAATGTATTCACAATTAAAATGAGGGTGAGTATTGCAGTCTATTTCATCATCATTCCAGGAAGGAAGGTATTCAAAATCAAAATAATACTCCTAAGACGCCTCACCTAAATGGTGTATTTGAGTCGATGAATATGACATCATTGCATAGATTTTGAAATTTCCTTTCAAATGCATTGTTTGGTGGTAACTTTTTGGGTAAGTATTTGTATAATGTTGGTTATATTACCAATTTATCACATGTGGTTTCATTGTAGAGAGGCACCCCTGACATGTTTTGGTATGAAAAATAGATCTGGTATGATAATTTATATGTTTTTTATTTCATGGATTGTTTTCATGCACCTCAAGATGAGAGATTATAGCTGGATGGTAAGTCATGATAGTGTATTTTTGTAGGCTATATAAATGATGAGTTTTGATATAGTTTTGATGATCCTACTTTGAAGAAACTGATCAGAATCTGTGATATAGTGTTTAAGGCGAATCAGACTATTGAGGTATTGATAAGGCATAAAAATATACTTCAAAATCTTTTGATGGAATTGTCTATCTTGAGCCAGCTTTTTATTCACAATTACCTTATATAGTTTATTAGAATGATCAATTGGATGTTCATAATGATGTTTAGGGTAAATAGGTTGGAGTTAATATTTTTAATACACCTTTTGTTTCTGATGATCCCATTCGAGGGGCTATTAATGAACCTACAGTTCCACTCTCCAGACAATATCAGCATCATACTATTTCTACTTGGTATTCACTGGATGAGATCATTCACTTAATTAAAGTGGGATAACAAATATCGTTTAATGATATTATGGGAATAGATTAGAAGGAAAAATGGTTCACAACAGTGGCTGATAAAAATCGATCATTGCATAAAAACCACTCTTTTGAGCTGGTGAAGTTACCTACTGGTAAGAGAGATTTGAAAAATCAAGGGATTTATTAGATTAAAAATTAAGAATCAAATTTTGTTCTACGATAAAAGGAATTATTTTTTGAACTCTTCCATTAGAATAAATATATTAATTTTGATGATATTTTTTCACCTATTGTAAAGATTTATTCAATTCATTTTGTTCTTGATTTGGATACATGTTTGGATCTAAAAATTGAGTATATGGATGTGAAGACAACTTTCCTCCATAGAGATTTAAAGTAGGATATTTATATAGAGTATCCAAAGAGTTTTTTTGAGATATTTAAAGAGGTTTATATATATTGGATAAATAAGAGTTTGTATGGTTTGATGTGATATGTGAGGTAGTGGTATAAGAAGTTTGAATATGTCATTTTTCAATACATGTTTAAGAAAACATCTTCTAATCATTGTGTTTTTGATAAAATATTTACTGTTGATAATTTCATTAAACTATTGCTTTATGTTGATGATATTATTATTGTTGGTCATTATTATTATAGAATTGACATATTGAACAAGTATAATTTTCAGTCTTTTATGATGAAAGACTAGGGGCCAATACAATAGATTCTTGGCAAGTCAATTTCCATTGATATAAAAGACATGAGATTATGGTTATCTCATGAGAGATATATTGAGAAGGTCCTTAAGAGATATTATATGGAAAAATTGAAAGTGGTTATTACTCCTGTTTCATTAGATTTTATGATATTTTCTAGTAATCCACGTTATACTGATCAAGAGGGAGATAAGATGAAACACACACCTTATTCATATTCCATTGGTTATTTTATGTATGCAATGGTATGTACTAGAACTGGTAAATTTCAAGTAGTTGGTAAGGAAAGTCGTTTTCTATCTAATAAAGATAAAAATAATTTGAGATTAATAAAGTATATATTTCATTATATTCCTAGGACATTCGATTTAAGATTATTTTCGCAATGGGGAACCTATGATTTTTGGATTTACAAATTCAAATATGAAAGGAGATATGGATTCGAGGAAGTATATTTCAGGCTATTTGATCACATTTTAAGGGGATTTGTATATTATCAATGTATATTATAGATATGTGTAGTTTCATATACAAAAAGTCTGAGTTTATGGTAGCTATAGAGGCTTGTAAATAATTATAGTGCATGAAAACGTTTATTCTAGGATTCAATTTTAATCAGGATAGGTATATGTTATCTTTTGATTGTCATACTGCTATTTTTTTTAGAAAATAATCCCACATTTCATGGAATTTAAAAACATATTGATTTTTGGTATCATTGGATATCTGACATCCTTGATTCGAGAAAATTGGAGCTTGGGAGTATCAACACTAATGATAATGTTTAAAACATGTTAACTAAGAGAATCCCAAAAGGTAAATTTGAGACTTACGGACTGATTGAAGGGTTAGTGGTGGTCCCCACTTGATTCAGAGGGGGGGGGGGGTTTGGTATCATCCTCACATAGATACATTACGTGTAACATTAAAATAAGGAAAAAAATGTATATATGTGATTTTTTGGATTTACGGACTTCTCAGTGGTGGAAGGGTTTTAGAGGCTTTTGTGGGTGCGACACTTTTCAACTATGACTCTATCGTGAAGGTAGTTTTTTTGTATGTGATAACTATACGACAAGTAGTTTCGGATGTTATGATCTTCTTTGATCGATGATTGATTTAATTTTGATATTGGTTAATTTTTTGCACTTGTTTACTCAGTCAGCGATCTTCAGATTCTTACGGTCAGATTAATTTTTTTCTCTTCCTTGCCAGATGATGTTCTTTTATTAGATCTAATTTAATCCGCTCTTTTATAATGATATTTGTTTTTCTATATTAGTGATTATAATTTTGGGACCCCATTCATTTTTGGGATTCTCTATTGTGTACTCACTGATTATAGAGGATATGCATTCTAGAATAGGTCTTATGGTTTTTTCCTCTTTGATTTTTCCTCATTAATCATTTCTAGTGTCACTATTTTATTTTCTTCACATATATTTGGTTTTTGAACATTATCTTCAAATTGTAATGAGTATTTAAAGGGAATAAATATATATCTCCACTACTCATTTTATTTATTTATCATTTCTGCATTCATTTCTTTTTTATCTTTCCAAACATTTTGAACCACCCCATATCAGTCTTCGCTTGAGCTTCCTCATATCACATATAGAAGACCAGTTTGGGACTATGTATCATTAATGAGAACCCCATGAAAGATGCATCTAAACTTGTTTCTCTTGATCTCATCATTAGGGATTCAACCTAGCATTTTTTAATGAATTATTTTCTAAATGAAAATAAAATTTCAAATACATTTATGATACACATTGAGTCATTCTAATAATAGATTTGATAAATTACAATTAAATTTACATTTTACTTGTGTTTACGTAGAGTTTTTTATGTTTGTTTTGTATAATATGTAACTTCAAATTATAGTTCTTCTAAGTCCTTTCGTTCTATGATTGGATCATCCAAAATCATGACAATATTAAAAAATCACAAATACATTTAAATATTGAACAATTGAAATATTTTATTTGAGGTTAATATAATGTCAAAGTTATTAGAGATTCAATTAAAACTAATTCCTATAAATAAGGGACATGGAATCAAGAACAAAGTGATGATGAGATGAAAATATTACATGTACTCTGATTGAGTGGAGGCTTTTACTTTTTTTGGTTAGTTTTTTTTTCAGTGTGAACTTAGTGCTTCCATCTTATGTGGTTTTATTATAAAAGGAATGATTTTTTTAATTATAGTATTTTATCTTATGATCACCTATGATCAAATAATTTTATCAAATAAGTAATTTTATGGCTAATGTTATAGTATAATAATTCTTGGGGGTAATAAATTATTGGTTAGAATATTTTAGATCAAATAGGTTTCACATTTAAACATGGTGCTTCTTGGTCCATGACTATCCTGCCAATTGATTTGGTTTAAAATCTAAGAGGTTTCAAGTGTTGGAAATTTAATATCCCTTACTTAATAAATTTTTTCTTGGGGTTTATTGATTTTTATCTAGAACCTTTTTGTATTGGTTAGCGATGTTATTTTTATTTTCTAATATTCTGTTATTTAATTTTTTTACATTAATTCAACGTATTTACCATTCTCCTTATTCTTCAGTTCTTTGTCTAGTTTGAATCAAACATAATTTAATTATTACAAAAAACTAATTATTTAAAAATTGAATTGATTTCAGATTTTAAAATCTTCAAATCACCCCCTCTCGAAGCTACTTTATATCAATAAACATGACCAATTTTTTTCTAGATATTCCATCCCACATGTGAATATTCACTTCCAGCACTAAATCTGTATGTATTAAAATAACATGTATTGATAAGTATATAACAAGACAATTGATTCATTAAAATCCAAAATTACAATGAAATAGAAAAATTATATTTCAATAATGTCTAGAAAGTGAAAATAAATTCATTTTAAAATTTGAAATTCCCAAAAAAAATTATCATTTCAACTCAATTTTATAAGAAATGAAGGAAAAAATATTTTTAATACCAATAAATATATTTCGAGAATTTTAAATTCAAGTGAATATATCATTTAATTCTAAAAAAAATTCAATTACTTATCTTAAAATAATATAATTAGGAAGAATGGATTTTACCCATAATTAAAATACTGAAAATGGATAGTGTTAATGAAATTAAAATTAAATAATCAAAAATATATTTCTTCTTAGATGTCCTCATATATGAGGTCTAGAAGTAGGATAAGATCCATTCCTTCAGAAAACTAAAGGTTAAGGTCATCCAAACAATTATATTTCAACGATTAAAACAGATATAGGTAACTAATGATTAGGGCTTCCCACATTGTGCTTTCCTAAGAAAATATTATTCATGAGCACTCACCTTTTTCATAAGCCACTCATTTGGATGATCATGATCTTTAAAAAATTTACATTATATTTAATTCAAAACCATTGTATATTTTAAAGGGTTTCCTAATCACGTATTTACATTTATTCATCCCACAAGTTTCATATATATATGCATACATCTAAAAATTTAATCTATATATCTCAATACTTCAACCAAATTATCATGTTTGAGTTTTGTTATTGCAGAACTCTTATACAACTAATTATTTATGTTATGCTTCCTCCATGAAAAATATAATTACCATATTTAATATATATATCAATATGAATCTCCTGTATAATGTACATGAAAATCTATCATGCAATGGATTAAAACTATAAGAAACCAAAGCATTACTTGAGAGTATGATACCTGTGACAAGTAGGTAGCCCTATAATTCTATATAAAATTTCTATCCTCAATCTAGTAGAAGCCTAATCAACATTCACACTTTTCAAATATCGATACTAAACATGGATCTTAATTCCAACATAATTGTGAACCCAAATATACAGAAGTTTTTAAAATAAGTGCGCATTTATTAATCATAACAAAACTATATCAGTTGGACAAATTTAAATATTATAATATATATAATAAAAAACTCCATAAATTCTTGTGTTATTATTTATAAGATGAAATATAACCAATTTAATTTAAATAATAAAAATATTCATAATATAAACAGTTCATAAACATTAATATTACATTGGTAATTTCAAAAAATAAAAGAATGATTAAAATTCCAACTATTAATATAAACAACTTATAGTAATTCAAATAAGGAAGGCATGAATATGAACATTTAATATATTCCAATATAAACACTTTATATTGAATAATATATATTATTTATAAATATTTCATAAATGATACAATTTAATTTATAAAATAAATAAATAAATTTTTATATTACCATGTGATGGAAAACTATATTATTATATCATATCTTATGATATAGGTAAACCTATATCATGACTCTATGGAATACTATTATGTCGTAATGTTGTTTATGTTAAAGTGGATAATGATATCTCAATATCACTACCATTGTTACTATGTTATAACATTATACCTCTTTTTATATCCATGTTAGGTGTCACATGTTGTAATATCCAATTATCACTTCATGTGGTAGCCTTAAAACATATCATTTATATTATAACACATATAGTGAGATCCTCATATCATGGGCATGTAATAGTTTTCATGAATAAAGGAGGATTGTCACAAAGAATGATTTATATCTCAGTTCTTTTAGAACACCCACCAATGTTATAGATAAAATGAAGTGTGGCCCCTGAATCTCAACTCCAGTGATTCATGGGTTAGTGACTAGCATCAACTGCAAAAATCTCTTTAATGGAAAGAATTAATCTCTAGAGAACATTATTCAGTTAATAACTCACTTTCTTCCTTTGTTTTAAAAAACTAATTCACACTTCATATGAATATGATTTATGTTTAAAAATATTTTGGTTGTTACATGTTGTGTAGAATGATATTTTGGTAATTAAAATTATAGAGATATTAAAATAACATTTTTTTAAATTTTATCGCCTGAGGTTTTATGCTAGATTAAAAATACTAGATTAACCATATCTATATAGGTATTATTTACAACAAAAATAGATGTAGAAAGAGGATGAGTTCATCAGAATATGGAAAATCTATTGTCAATGTATTTACCGATGACTCCAAATTTTGTGAAAATCCAATCATTAGAGTTGGTTAGAAAATCATCAATTAATAGATCTAGGCTATGAAGGATTAAAACGAGAACAGTAATTGAGCATTCTAAAATTAATTGTTTGTTATGAATTTTTTGAAATTGGTTGTTGTTGATAGTGATTTTGATCAGTACAATTTTTTTGAATGTTTTTACAACGATCTAAATTTGGAAAGTATTTATTATAAATCTCTTATTATTTATATTTTATTATTTTATTTTGATCTTGTGTGATTGATGTCTTCTAGGATAGGAAGAAAATTTGTTTTATAACTGATCATTATACTTACTAAAAGGTTAATTAAAGGGCTTTTGAGGATAGGAATACAAATCATCTACCAATGAGTTTAATTAAAGGGATTCTAGAGATGGGAAAACATAGACACCTTGTATTCAATTTAATGATCCAACTTAAACTTTGGATTAAAAGTGTGGTTTTATTGTAACCATTATAATATTATTCGGTGTTTTAACCATCACACTATGTTTTATTTTAAATTTATTCTTTATTAATTTTTTATTTTCCATTGTTTTTTTTTTTTTCATTTTTTGATAAAATAATGATAGTTTAATTTATATTTCATATGACACAGTTAAATGTGGTTGATTAAATACTAATTCTTTTATTACCACTATGTGTACAACATTTAATTTGATATATTGTGTATATATTATAAATTCATGTTTTTTATTCTCTAAATGAATAAGGGGGAACAAAATTATAAGTTTTTTTAAAACTAAAATTCATCCCACAATCTTATAGTGCTGTTTTCTTCCATTTTAGGACAACATTTGGTATCAAATATCAACTCTATAAAATTTTGGGAATCAGTTCATTTTATATTAATGAAAGACTCTACTTATTTTTTAGTTTTAATGAATTTCCTTTTTCTTGTTATAATTTTCCTCAATTTCCATACACTAACTGTGTTTGTGGAGAATTGTTATTTTTTGTGGTGGAAGGAATTATTGATATAACTCATGAAAATTTGAATTCGATCAAACAACCTATTTTTGATAGATCTAATTATGTATATTAGCATGATCATTTTATTTATTTTACCATTAATACTTGTATTGATAATTTTCTTATATTAACTAGAAATTATAATGTCCTGGAGAATGTATTTTTCATTTTTTCTCATGAAAATCGGGTATAATATTTGGTAAACCATACAGTCCTTAATTCCTTATTTTCTTTATGATCAGCGGCATTTATAGTTAGATATTTTTTAATAATAGTGAATGGTATTTGGAATTAGCTAGAAATTAATCATTTTAGAATCTCTATGGTTTTAGAAACTTACAGAGAAATGTTAAGTGTATATTATCAATATTTTCCTTTTTTCCTGGTGGAACGATAAAAAAAACTGATCAACATTTCCTTATATTATTAAAATTTTATAATCTTTAGGTGATAAAGAATTTTCAGATGACCCAATTATTATAAAATTTATTGACATTATTTTAAAGGAATAAAAATCATATATAAAATATAATAATGATATTAAACGTTAATAAGTTAAGTCTAGATGAATTCATTGACACTCTAATGTCATATGAAATCAAATGGAAGAAATATGTTCAGAAAAAGAAGAGAAATAATGGAGTGTGTTTTTCTTCTACTTCTAGTAATCCTATTTAAATTACTTTTAATTATTGTATTAATATTTCTAAATCTCTAGTTTCGAAGAAGAAAAGTATTAATTTTTATAGAAGTAGTTAAAATGGTAGTGATATTGATCTTACATAACTTTCTTTAAGGATGAATAAGATTTTCAGAAATAAGAACTTCTAATTAATGCATTTGAAATATATAAAATATAAACATGATAAGAAGGAGTCATTTGATGTTATATATTATAAATAAAATAAGATAGGTTATATTATACCATTTTTTCCTAAATCGAATAGAAATGATATAAAATCAAAGATATACTCTAAGAGTAAATGAAAATAAGAGTTTAAAATCATTACACACCTCAAGTGTTAGTGAAGGTGATAAATATTCTAATATTTCATTTGAAGAATGTTCCAGTGAAAGTCATAAAATCATTAAATTTTTTACATATATACCTGGTGATGAAAAAAAGCTACACGCCTAATGTAATTTTTGAATCCTTGAAAATTTTAATACTATATTATAAATTAAAATATACTTATGAGGATGATTAATCAACCTCATCATTGTGGAATCTTGTTTTTAATAGAAACCATGATTAATAATTTTGGACGAATTATATTTTTTTCCACATCTCTATAACTACACTGAAAGTATTCTTATGCGAGAAATATTAATCTATAATTTTAAGGTTTGATATCACTATCTATATTAACATCCAACTTTATAGGATAATTAAAAGTTTAATTAATCATAGGATAAATATTATATACCTTATTTTAATTAAATTTATATCCATTTAATACTTATAAAATAAGAGATTAAAATTTTAAAATGTAACTATGATTATAATGAGGAAAATATTATTAATTATTATAATATAATTTTAAAACTATCTACTAATGTTTCTAATTTTTCAATAGAATTATATTTAAAATATAGTTTAGTTTTAATGATGGATGATCAAAATTTTGATAATAATAATTTTGATGGTCATAATTTTTTTATTAATATTAAATATTAAGTTTATAGTTTGAATATACTTTTATAAAGCATTATTTCCAATAGAAAAAATTCCTAAAATTTAAAAACAAATAAAAACTTATGTAGCTTTTAATGGAATAATATTTACTTTTTCTAAACCACATTTTCAAACAAATTATTTTTTACCTAAAATTGAACATTTTTACTAAATGTCAAAGGGGTTCATTGGAATATATTTTGTTCTTTAAATTGAGTTCAATATTTTATTTTTCATAATTAATTTATTCATAGAGAACTATCAATTGTTCAACATTAGAACGTTTGGCAGATTGGGGTCCCTAAAATATAGTTTTCAAACATAACTAAACCTATTCTAGTTTGGTCACCATGAAATTAGATTTTCTATTTTCAAGAAAAAAGGCTGAGTGTCATCAGCTAAAAAATGGTACATGCACAATGGTTGGTCTCAACACATGATAAGCGACAAGTCTATCTTCTGTAATTTATGAAATTTTAATGTTGGATGATTCACTTTTGGAGACAATGCATTGGGTGAAATCATCAGAATCAATGATGATTGTTTTCTTAGAAAAACATCAATTTAAATTGTTTTATATTTTCTATTCCTTAATAGAAAACTTATCAACATTAACAAACTATGAGATGAGGATTATCTTGTAAACCTTAGTAATGATAAATGTATTGTTCAATGTTTAGAAGGTACTTTAAATCTATCTTTTGATAGGAATGATAATGTTTACACAATTTAATTACAATACGTAAGACCAAAGAATTTACCTTGTTTATGTGAAACTGAAGATTTATATAGGACGTGTCATTGAATATTAGGACACAGTAACTATCAAAATTTAACTAACATTTTAAGGAAATTGTGTGTAGATATATACCAGAACATAGGTTTAACTCAACAAGGGTTTATGAGCCTTATCAATTTGGTGAGCCTCGTATATCTAGCTTTAAATCTAAAAGTGAAGTATCAACTTGTAAAGATTTAAATATAATGCATATGAATTTCTTTCATCCTATATAAATTGGAATTATTAGGAGAAAACACTATATGTATTCCTTGTTTAATGATTAAGGTAGATTTACTTGAGTTTATTTTATAGCATTAAAACCCAAATCATTTTTTCATCATAAATAATATTCTGATTTTGATAAAAATGTAAAACCCCTATATTTTATTACTATTCAGAGTGATCATGGTGTCATGTTTGTAAGCTCTTATTTTGAAACAATTTTAAAAAAATTATTACTCATAATTTTTAGCACATAGAACACCATGATAAAATGTTATAGGTAAATAAATAAATACAGTTTTTTAAAAAATTACAAGGAAATTATAAGTGGGTATTCTATTGCCAATTGTTTTTGGATAAATCGATGACTACTTCTTATTATACTATAAATAAATTTTTAATCACAACTTTTCTTGATAAAACTCTTTATGAGTTATAAACCAAAAAAAATCCAAAACATTCTTATTTTAGTGTCTATCGACATAAAGTATTCATTTTGAATAGTAAAAATCAACATTATAAATTTGATCCTAAGGATAATTAAGATAATTTTGTTTGTTATTATATAACTATAAAAGATTGTATATTTTTTAATTTAGAACAAAAAAATTTTAAGAAAATTTTTATGTAAAATTTGATGTAATTGATCCAATTATTTTTTGTAAAACCTCTAAAATTTGTTATTAAAAAGATGTTTTTGAAAGGAATTATTTTTATTTCATTTAAGATGATTTGAAACTACCAGAATTAAATCATCCAAAATTAATATTAATGAATGTTTGTTTTCCATAAGTTATTCTAACGGATGATATACAACCATTAGTTTAATATCATCTTATTTGTTTACCTAAGAAGCGTTGATCTGAATAATTTTCCTCATGATAATATCATTTGTGAGGTAATTTAACTAGTTAAAACCAAATTCCATTAATAAATTATTTTTAACATCATGATTTCTTAATAAAAATCAAATTTAAAATGATATAAGACGCTTTAGGTGATGATATATGGATAATATCCTTGCAATAATAGATCATTAAGATGGAAATCAAGTTTATACCTCAGTTAAAAGTCCTAAAGAGCTATCAGTGATTAAAGTAAAATGGTATTTTAGAAAAAAATATGAAAAAATAGAACTACTACTAAAATTAAATATATTTTTATAAGGGTTATTTTCATGAAGAATACATAAATTTTGGTGAGATTTTTTCACCGACAACTAAACTTGAATCTATCCAAATTTTACAAGCCTTTATATCAAACCATAATTTATTTTATTTTAAATGAATGTTAAGTATGATTTCTTAACAGATATGTTTAGGAGGATGATTATTTTTAACAACCCCTTGGTTTTTAAGATACTAAATATTTGGAATATTTTTTAAACTTACCAATCCGCTCTACGGACTAAAAAAGCTGCTAGATCTGGGTATGATAAACTTACTAGATATTTACATCAAAGTAACTTTGTTAATGTAAGTGTTGATCCAACCCTTTTTATAAATAATGTTTCAAAATACTCCATCATTATTCAAATTTATGTCAATGGAATTATTTTTTTCAACTCAATGATCGATTTTCAATAGTTTTTTAAAACCTATAAATACCCAGTTTGAAATGAACATGATGGATAAACTCAAATTTTTCCCTTATTTTAAAATTTATAAAAATTTGGAACAAAATATCTTATCTAAACATAAAAATATGAGATTCCTAAGAAATTTTTTTTTTAATTCAGCATGTAATACTACTATGGTAAAAACATTTTTCAAACATGATCGTAATGAATTAGAAAATCTTTTTTTAAAAGAATTATAGAAGTATGATCAGAACTTTACAATATCTTATAGAATGTTGAAGTGAAATTATGTTTTTATTAATTTTATGTGTGATTTTTGATGAAAATATAAAGGAATGACATTTAAAATTTGTAAAAATAAATTTTCTATTACTTAACATAACTTAATAAATTTGTTTATTTTTTTCTTTTGAAAATAATTTTTTTCTTAAAAGATATTTAAATATTGAATTTGGAGTATTTAGATTATATAAAAAAGTACTTTAAAAACATGTAAGGAGAAGCTTGATATTCTCTGTCTGGTAAAAAACAACATTTAGTATAACATACTGGTGCTAAATATGAATATCTTCTACTTGAAAGGTGTTGGGCCCAATAGTTGTGGATGCAACAAACACTCATGAATTTTGGTATGAGTTTTACTCGAACTCGAATACTTTATTATAATACTAGTGATATTTATTTATCTAAAAATATAGTACATCAATCATGAGAAAATCAGTTATATGTTATTTATCACTTCTTCAACGATCTACTAAACAAAGGAGGTATAATTATTGACTTTATTTGAATGGAAAATTAGCTCACTGATATTTTGAAAAAATATTTAAATTATAATAGATTCAATTAAATTGAATAGAAGATATTAATGATAAAAATAAGGTGATATTTAATGGACTTCTATTTTTCCTATTTTCTAACATTAAAAATTCCTCAATAAAGGGGGAGGATATTTCATCTATTTTTTATTATTATTTAATCAGTTTTTCATCTTCATTTCATCAGCTTTTCATCTTTATTTCAGCAAATTTACATTGTATTTCCATGTAATATTATAAATTTTAAAATAAATAATTTCATATAACCATACTCAAAAGAGGAATATCATCTATTTGTATGGGAATATAACTTTCATGAGGTTTAATTTCTTTTAACTTTATCCTCTATGAATCATTTAAAAAAATATTTTTCTCATTATCTTATTATTTAATAAAGGGGAGTTAAATATATTATTTGAGGATATTAAAATTTGATTTAAATTGTATAAAATTTAATTTTTTATAAATGTTAGTTTCCCTCAATATTTTAATCTCTCATAAAATAAAAAATGCAGAGAAGATTAAGAAAAATTTTAGTTTAATTTGAATTTCTATGTATATGTTTTTTTAAAAGGGGGATAAAATTAAAAACGTTTTGAGGAATAATTTTTAAAATTTATCAGATTTCATGATGTTTTAAAATGGGGGAAGTATTTTCTTTTCTTATTATCTTATTTTTATCTAATGAGGTTGTTTTATATGGTGGTATGTCAATGGAAATAAAATCCTACCACAACAAATTGCATGGGTTTCTATTTTAAATTTAGTTTAACTTTTAATTTTTTTAAACTTTTGTGTGTTCCAAAAAGGTAGATATTGTTGATTCATGAATCACTAAATTAATTTTCATTGAAAACCACAATACACTTCATGTGAATATGATTAAACATGATAATTGTTTTAGTTTTTATTTGTTGTGTATAATGATATTGTGATCACTGGAATTATGGAGAACTTAATGAAGGATTATGAATTCCCAATGATCATAAATTTTATTCCATAATACATTAAATATAATAATAATCATTTTATGATTTATAATAATATTATATAAAGATGTGGTGTTGTGTTGAGTTCACTATAAGATGGAAAAGTTGATGTCATTGCAGTTACAACTAATTATAAAGATTTCTGAAATTTAGCCATTGAAATTTTTTAGAACAACATCATTAAATGGAGAAACACTTTGTATCATTAGAAGGAGAATATTAACTGATAATTAAAAATTTTATTTTATTTTTTGCAATTTTGAAATCTCTTCCAGTTTTTGTAGTTTTTTTCTTTTTATGATTTTTTACTAACAGGTTCATTTGGAAAGATTTTATTATAAAGATTTTATCATTTCTATTGTAATTATTTGGTTATAGATCCTATGTGCTCAAGGGATTATGGGGATAGTGAAATAAATTATTTAAGGACAGAACACTATATATACTAACATGTTAATTCAATGTCTTCTGGGGATAAAAAGACAGAGCAACAACAGATGGGTTTAAGTTGAGGGATTTCTAGAATAAGAAGACATATATATAATGGATAAGGACTAAATATCCACCTTATACGTGATTTAAAATTTTAACATTATTATATCCTTAAAATAAGTATTTGGTTTTTTTAAAATTACATCATGTTTAGTTTTAAACCTTCCCTTAATTTATTTTTGAATTTCCACCATGTTAATAATTTTTTCAACTTTTTTAAAATACCAATAGATTAGTATTTGTTGCATTTGATAGATATATCGATAGTTTCTAAAATACTAATTGGTTTATTTCTTTATTTTGTACAATATATACTTTGATATATTTTAGGTGTATCAAAAAAATTTATTCATGATGTTCTTAATGTTTGAGGAGGAAAAAATGTAAGTTGTTTTAAAACTACAATTCAACTACCCGGCAATAGCATTATATTCATCCTTCTTAGAAAAAAACATATCATTTTTTTAAAAAATAAATTAAACCACTAGTCCATAAAAAATATATAATCCATGATTTATTTATAGAATAAATACATAGAATGCATAAATTTCATACAACATGAACAAAGTGAAATATTGTTAAACCAATGAAAATAATTGTTAACCCTAATATGTTGATTAACCCCAAACAAATTATTTTCCTCTATGGTATACCAAACAATCCCCAAACACCAATCTCAAATTATCCTCCTTGGTCACCAAGCAAGCACTAACTAAAAACTCTACTTACATGATCCTAGCAACTGGTATTTAAAATTATGTACGGTTATATCCACATATATAGTAGCACATTCCCTAAGGGTGAAAAATTTATTCAATATCGTAAATATATAATAATGACTAAAATAAATTCACAATAAATAGTCATATCCCCACCAACCAAAACAACCATGGATAAGTAATGTCAAATGACATTTTTTGAACTATCTCTTCCAAAACAACATAAGTTACTACACTTGAATCATTCATGGACAAAAAAATATATATTTACTCATTCACACATCTAAATTAATTTATTTAATCATTTTTCAATCACACTACCATCATACCTCAAAAAATATAAAACTATATATTTTAAAACACATTATATAAAAATATATAGTGTCCTTAGAAAACCAACTTCCACATGCTAGTGACATGTATTTCTCCCAACATCTATTGTCTTGTGACCCACCCACTATAATAATCACACTGTATATATTTCATTAAAAAAATAAATCACATATAGATTCCATGAAAACTTAATCAATATATAATCCAAACTAATATTTTTTGGTGAGGGAGTATCTTTTGAGATAGCTATTCAGTATCTGTTTGGAGACTAAATGTTGGGCCACACCTAATAAGTTTTAATCAACTAGTCAAATTCCAAGTGATCGGTACTCCTATCACTAGAATAACATAAAATATAATAACCAATATATCTAACAATATTACCCATGCCTTTTTAAAAAATAATATCAACTAGTCCATGGGAATATTTGATTAACCAATTCAACATGTCCATACAACTACTCCATAACTATGCCTACTATTCCACAAAACATTCTAATCATCTAGGTAAACTAGTCCACATAACTATCCAACTTGTAAACTAAAGATCCCATGTTTGGATTTTATGTGTTCTAAAAAATGAATATTATCATTTTTATGAAGAAATCAATATGTCTGGAATGATCTAAGGGTTATGTACTTCCCATAGGTAAGTGAGAGAAGGAAAAAAGTAAGCTATTATTATTTTTATTTAAAGGAAAAAAAAGATAAAGATGTATTATTTCTAATTAAAATAACTAGATGGATAGGTAATAGGACAAAAATCATTTCATATGTGATAATTGTGGATTTTATATTAAATTATACTAAATATAAGTATTTCTAGATGAAGATATAATATTGATTCTAAGAATTATTTGTTGGACATGTAGTGGGAAAATAATGTTTACAAATGTGATGATTGTGGAGGATAATGTCTGGGAAACTAAATAAAAGTGTTATTTCATGAATATAAACTCTCTATAATATTTTGGAATGATTTATTGATGAAAGATTGAAAAATAATATATTGAGGAATAATTCATAAAGAAAAAAATACAACATAATGATTGGAGAAACCATACAAAGGTTATTGAGGATCAAGGATTCAGGAGACAAAAAAGACTTTAGATGATATTCTTAGTTGATTTATGGTGTTTGAGAATTTTATAAGATAATTTGAGAGGATCTAGATTATTTATGACGTCTACAGGTTTAAGTGATTTTGATAGATTCCTAGAGTCCATTGTACTTTAATAGAGTAATCACCGACATAAAAAAGGTAACCCAAAACTCTTTTTTGAAGCAAATGTAAAACATAGATATCAAAAATATTATAACACTATAAAATAGTAATTCTATACTTCAGAAGAGTAAAAAATATTTCAGAATAGGGTTCTTGTTTTAGGATTCTATTTTGATGTTTTTGGGTTCAATCCCTTGTTTTAGGGTTCTATTTGATCTCTGTGCGGTGCGACTATAGTGTGATTTGAGTTTCGCACCAATTTGCGAGAAATTCGACACCGAAGGTTAGAGTTTCCATGTATTATTGCTGTTTGATGAATTAATTCTCTTATTTGGTTAATGTGGCATACTCATTTATTTGTTTACTTGGTGTGAATATATTTTTACTTGACATTTGATAGGATTTCAATATGTTTAGTAGCATGTTTATTTGATAAGCATGTTTTGATTTTGTGAAAACCCATGTTGGGCCTTTTGCTGTGTTTCATAAACTTTGTTGTTGGTTTATTATGTCGCGCAAGGGTTACAAATTCTGTTTCATCATATTATTGGGGTGTGTTTGGCCTTATAGGATGTTTTGTTTTGGCGTTCGCGTTCAAAGATCAGTAATACTATTTGGAGTTGATTCATAATTTTTTTAGGGGGTTTATCAAATATTTTAATGGTATTTTTGTTTATAATTGAGGTTCGACTTCAGATGATTTGAAATGGGGTTTTCACTTCTAATTGAAATGGAGGGTTTCTTTGCAAAATGCAACTTGGTTTTTGAAATGAAGTTTTATCCATTCTTTATGTTTGATAAAAATGTCAATAAAAGTTTTATTTTTGAAATACACTTGATGATTGAACTTTAGGCAAAATGATTTTTTTAGCATGTGGTGCCCTTGTGTTTGATTGGTTTCTCTAGTTTAAAAAGGGCTTTTGGTTTTATAAAATGGTTATGGGGTTTTCTTGGATTTATGTTGGTGCGTTTGAATATACTTCTGCCTTCCTTTGGAACTATTTATAAAAAAAATTCAGATTTGTTTATAAATGGATTTTCAAATGTTTATGAAATGAGTGAAGGTCCAACTGGTAGTTGCGATGTGATATTGATTTCCCTTGTTGAGCTCTATTGTTGCAGATGACGATTATGGTTTATGCGATTAATTCTTGTGTTATATTAAATGGGTGTGTCGTTAGCGCAAACCCATTTATGTTATTTTGAAACGTTATGTAGATTGTTCGGTGTTTAATTATTTTATTAAATTATTTATGTAGTGCGCTGGTCCTTGCTTCGATGGTTTTGGGCTGCTGGTTTTGAGAATCCTACATGTACATGCATAGGGTAAGGCATGTACATATATATGCCCTCTTTGCACATATTCCTGCATGGTGCGGGGAATATGTGCAATGCATCTAGGGGTATATATATATATATGTATAAATTCATGTGCATGTGTGCGCTAAGTGTCGGTTCGAGTGGCCATCGACATATAATGACATGTTTAGGTAGGTCCCCTATGCCCTAGACTTTAATTAGAATTTCCATTTTTGCTTGGTGTTTTTTTTAATGCGTCTTCTGCTTTTATATGAGATGCACAAGCTATATATATATATATGTGTGTGTATATACATAAATGGTCATGGTTCTTTAAAAGTGGTTTCCTCAATGATTTTAGCGTGTAATAAGTATTTCCAATGTTTTTCTTTTTAAATTTAAACATGTTTTCTAGCTTGCTTTTAAATATGTATCACCTTGGTTGTTTAATTGAACTTTCAAATGGTTTTGGAAACTTAAGTGTTGAGTGATTATGTGTTCAAAATGAAAAATGTTTATTTTGATTAATTAAGCCCGCTTGGCACTTTGAGAATGGGTTGCGAAAGTGAAACAAAACCCCTCTTAATGCATGCCCCGTTGTTGTAGAAACATGATGTGTGTGTTAAGTGTGTGATTTGTGATATGTGCCGAATAAAGAGGCTTATGCGATGTTATGTAACATAAAAACGGGGATACGCTTAAGGAGGGAGAACAGTGGTGAGAGGTAAAATGGACTTTGGATAAGAAAGTGTTATGTCCTTTGTATGTTTTTGATAAAACCTCACCACCCTTTGAAATAGAGCACATGGGAAACCTTGGGTATCTAGGTGGGTGACCAGGACTAGTACGCTAGATGAAACGGCAGGGGTTCGTCCCGGTTTGTCTAGCAGGATTGACGCAACAACAACACTAACTAAACACATGAATTTCTGAGGGTCGTGGCCTTCTAAGCCACGTTTTCTGAGGGTCGTGGCCTTCTAAGCCACGTTTCACTGAGGTACGAGGTCTCTAGGTTCCCACATACTCTAGCTACCTATAGGGATTACCCATAGTTCTCTTTTGTGACATGCTGCTTGTGATGTAACTTTCTTTCTAGTTGTTTCATACCTGGAGACTTGTTTCGTAAAAATCACATTTTATTCCATACTGGTTTCTTTTCATTTTGAAATGTTAACGCACGCTTGGAACCTAATTTGAAAATATAGTAAGAGTAAAATGCTTTATTTGAAAATGCAAACTCGTGACTTGAATTTGAAAAAAAGAGAAAACAATATTTTATTATGTCTTATTTTCAAACTAGCATGATTGGATTTCTTTTTAAAGGTAAGGGCATTGGGCGTGGTTTTTCTTGGCTTTCCTACTGAGCATCTCGGTGCTCACGCCTACTTTACTTTTTAGTTGCAGGTTTCAGTCTTGGATTGCTTTTGGAAGTGAGTGGTTGTCGTACCGTGGTGATCCACGGGGTCACCTGAGGTATGTCGCGTTTCTTTATTTATTCCTTTTTCTGCTGCCACATCGTTCAGTTTGTTTTCCGTTATTTATATGCTTGTTCAGTTTATGTTTGCTTATCTTTTTCATGGGCCAAACCGTTCCCAACTGGTTTGTTTTGATGCCCGGCACTTGTTGCCAGCCCGTGGGGATCAGGAACGCCCTTCGGGCCATGTCGCGGACCGGGTCGGGCGCCGGGTCGGATGACGCACCGGCCTGGTTCGTGACATATACCTTCAATACAACTAACATTTCTGCATAATTAGTTATTAAAGTTGTTTTTCAATGTAAATGATTTTCTCTCATATATGTTGAGGAGGTAGCCTTAACTAATCAATTATTTTATGTTTGAGTTATATGAATGAGGCTACAGAGACTAAAACATTAATTGATTTAAAATACATGAATTTCATTTATAATCTAAAGATTGAATGTACCTATATAGATTGGGAATGACGATTCATTTAGTAAAACCATCTTATATTACCTGTTACATCATATCATTGAATGTAAAGGTATTTACACAATTAAATGAATGACTAATTGAAATTCATAATGCATGTATTTATATAAAATGAGTATGGTACTTCAGTTAACTAGTATCTTTTTGAAAATGAAAGAATTTATAAATATCTAATTTAAATAATGACATCATTAAATAAGAATTCCAATTACACCATAATTGGTTTTTCCTCTATAAAATTTAATTGAAAATACATAAACTAGGACTTATATAGTGAAACGTGGATCCTTACCCAGACCCAACCTTAGTAGTAGGAAGAAGGAATTGTCTCTTGCATTGTTTATGATCATTCTTATAATCCAAACTCGGATTTAGGAGTAGATCGAATATTGAAACTCTTATATAGGAAGTCTTATACGTATCATATACTTGTAACAGTGATGTTATCATTGTTAAATCCAATTTGAAATGTGTTCTTAGAATTTTTAGAGCTAATCCACCATCACGTCTTCGAATCATGTTTCGGGAGGGTGGTGAAGACCATGATCAAAAGATGGTAGGCCCTGATCCATTAGTGTCACCTACAGTAGTTCTATATGAGTCACCTCGTTCTATTCATAATGTGGGTAATGGTGGTAAAATTTTAGGGGAATTTCTGTAGAATATATATACTAGACAGGGAACTCTATGAACTACCACTTTTATGGAAGAGTTGATGTGAGAGTCTCTACAGCAACATCCAACTATTTTTTAGGGGATGGTGGACCCCAAGCTATAGATTCCTAGGAATAGGTCATGATGACTATCTTTGAGCATTGTGAGACACCACATGAGAGTTGACTGAAGCTCACTATGTATATGATTTGAGATTTTATCATGTGATGGTGAGATGTTATCACCTAGGTGGATCATCATTAAGGTATGAACTAATCTAGATTTTAAACAGTATTTAGTGACTAATTTTTTCTTGAGGCCTTGAGGGATGATCATGCTACAGAGTTCATTAACCTAAAGAAAAGTTTTTTGTTTGTTATGAATTACTTATCTCGTTTTTAGAGATTAGGAGCTTTTCTCCTATATGTACCGTTGATGAGCCAGTGAAAGTGAGACATTTTGAGGGCTGTCCAAGGAATACTATTAGATATCAGTGGATTTTTTTCCAATTGCCTATCATGTCTGATATAATAAACTAGTCTCTTATTACGAATGTAACCTATAGTAATCTAGATATTCAGATAATAGAGGACTAGTTTCTTGACTGAGTATTTCCATATCTCATGAAAAGAAGCATCAATTTGAGACCTCTCATTAGAGAAGTACCATTCATAGGGAACATACTGGTTGTTGTTTAGTCCATATTAAGTATGGTAAGAGAGATAATGTCAAACTTAGTGTGATAGGGATCCTATTAACTGTCTATCCCATGGAATGACATACAATATATAGTGGTTTTGAAAAATATTACCTCTAGTAGACTTTGAGAGAGGATTAACAAAGAATTTGGGTTTTGCATCATGATCAAAATATATGCTTCAAGAAGGGAGTTGGAGTGCTACTAGCTGATCTGGCCTAGGAGGTGTTAATGGTCAGGGGAGCCGGATATCAGTTGCACATTATCAGTAGAGAAAACATACTCAAGGTAGTCTTGTTGTATCTTAGGGATGTGGAATGGTCCAGGTTTATGTAGTTAAACTTATTTCGTGGGAGTAGAGTCTTAGGCCTTCTATAGTTCTAGGTATAATTTTAATAGCATCTACCTTGGTATCTGTTTTCCTTAGAAAATGAGTTTTAAATTATTTTATCTCTATGGATATTGTGGAAATTATTGTGTATTAATTTATTTTTTGTGGGGTGATAACCATTTAAACTTCTTCGGGAATCTAATCCAATATTATGTTCCATTTTAAGGATTTGTCATTGAGGATGTAGGCTATAATTTTTTATTTAACCTCGTCATCATTGAGATGTCTGGTTTCAATTTTATTCTCAAGATCGATTGGTTGGTCCCCTGTCATTCATATATGGATTGTGATCACCACAGGGTATTATTTAAATCACTATCGTGTAGTATCCATGTTCGCAAGGGTGGATGGGATGTGCAGCTGAGTAGATTCACATCACGGAATAATGGATCAGGTGGAGTGATAGCCCAAATTTCTAGCCTTTATATCGATTATTTGGAAATACATTATTCTTAATTACCTCTTTTAGTACATCATTGTTGATATTTATTCCAAGAAAATTTTCCTGGTTTACCTCTTGAGTGAGAGGTGGAGTTCTCTAATAATATAGTTCTAGGAGCTTCACCAGTATCCATTCCTCATTATAGGTTGACCACTAATAAGTTTTAAGAGATCAATAGATAGTTGGAGGACTTAAAAACTAAGGGTTTTATAGAGCCCGATATTCCTCTCAACAGTTCACTGGTATTATTTTCCAATAAGGGGGATAGAACCCTCAAAATTAGGTTAGATTACCTAATGTTAAATCAACTTACTATGAAGAACCATTATCCTTTTCCTGGTATAGATGACCTATTTGATCATACTTGAGGTGATTCGGTTCTCATGGATATTAATTTAATGTCATACTATCATTAGGTACATGTTAGACCTTTGGAAATATATCATATAATGTTATGTAATTGGTACGGTCTTTATTTTTATCTTTTTATGTTTTTCAGTCTCACAAACATGCCGACCATTTTCATAGTTTCCATGAATCGGGTTTTCTACATGTATTTGGATTATTTTATGATTTTCATCATAGTTGACATCTTAGTTCATTCTTATACTCAATACGACCGTAAAAAACATTGATATCATTCTAAATACATTGAGGAGTAGTAAAAGAATTCTAATCTCACTAAATTCCACCTTTAGATCGATTAGTTCCACTTCCATGGTCACATCATCCCATAGGTTGGAGTATCATTTGACCAAAAGAAGGTGATAGTTTTACATACCAGGGAGAATACCAAGAATGTTTTCATCATACATAGTTTCATTAGGATATTTGGTTACTAGAGGTTCTTTATATATGACTTTTTATTCCTAGAATCACCTCTTCCATGTTTTACTAAAAGGGTGTAAATTTTATATGCTCTGTTGCTTAAGATACAGCCTTTGAGGAGCTAAAACGGAGAATAACATTAGCACTAATCCAAATTTTATCATAGTTTGGTATAATCTATATAGTCTATCATAATTCATCAAGTTTGGAGATATTATTAGTTTGATGTAGGAAGATCAATGCATTGTTTATGAGTCATGAGTGTTTAGGCCTCATGAGTAGAATTTCCAAATGCACAATCTTTAATTGGAAGCTATAGTTCATAATTTATTTTTGTTGGAGGAATTATCTACATAAAGATTATTTTATGGTGTATATGTACCAAAAAATCCTCAGATATATCTTTAAAGCATGTGACTTTAATACCCAGAAATGAAGGTATGATGAATACATGAAGTTTTTTTATTTGTATCTTTCCTATACGCCTGGTAAGGTAAATTTTGTAGTGGATGATCGGAGTCTAAGGACTCAGAAAAAAGTAGTACTGTAGGACAGTAGAAAGTGGAATATTATGGTCTTATTTTATGAGCTTTACTTGCAGGTTTAGGACCATTAGGGAAATTTTATAATTTCATTTTTATTTGTGTAGCCATCACCTCTAGAGAGAGATGTAAAAGATGTAACAACTATCATATCCCAAGGGATTAGTTAGAAGGGAGATTATTTACGGTATGGATCCACTTCCAGGATGGATTGTTGACTAGGATGAGATCTTGTGAATCCATGGATGTATATGGGTTCCTAAAGACATCTGGGAGGAATTGATGTGAGAGTATCATGATTCTAGTTGGGCGGTAAACCCTAGGATTACAATGGTGTATCATGCTATATTCCACCAATATTGGTGACCTAGCATGGAAGGAGAAATATATGGTTTTGTTTCTTACTTCTCTACCTATCAAAAGGTGAAGTAAGAACACTAACATTCAGTAGGGATTTCTCATCCATTTCCCATTCCTGATTAGAAATGGGATGATGTCACTACAGATTTTTTGATTGGATTAACATGACCCCCTAAAAGTAGTGATTCCATATGTATGATTTCCAACATGCTCTTGAAGGTCACTCACATATTACATATCATAGAGACCAACTATGTTGATGATATTAGGAGACTATATGTTAGTGGTATTATCAACACACACTGGGTCCCTCGTACTATCACTTTTGATAAGTATGCTCATTTCATGTAAATATTCTAGGAGGTTTTATAAGAATCATTGGTTACTCAGGTGTATTTGAGCACAACCTTCCACCCTCAGACTGATGGTATGTTAGAATAGAAGATATAGGTGCTAGAGAACATGAACCAAAAATTGTGACATTGATTTTAGAGGTAATTAGTAGAAACATATACCCTTAGCCACGTTCAATTCTAATAATATTTTTCAGATGACTATACAGATGGTACTTTATGAGGTTTTATATAGTATTCATATTGTTCAACTATATTCTAGTTAAGGTAGGTGGGGTGGTGATACATAGACCTCATATCATTTAAGAAACATAATAATAGGTTTATTTGATTCATAAGCGCATGGGTACATATCAGTCTTTTAATAATTCAAATACCAATCGTCACCATAGTCCATTAGAGTCTGAGATTGAGAATTCGGTTTTCTTATATGTGTCCCCTATACTAGGTCATAAAAGGGTTGAAATACAATGGAATCTCTCGCTTCATTGTGTTAGGCCCTTCGATATTTTGGAGAGACTCGGGTTGGGATCATATCATTTGTAGTTACCTCATAGGTACCAATCTATGAACTATGTATTCCATGTATCTCAGCTTTGTTGATATCAATCAAAATATTCTCATGTGATCTAACCTAATGATCTGGAACTATGTGTTGACACTTTTTTTGAGTAGCACCTTATCTATATTGTGTACTACAGCACAAAGGCTCTATATGGTGGATTGGTTCCTCTGGTATGGGTACTATATAAGTAAAGACTCATATAGGATGAGACATTGGAGCGATAAGTCATCGTACATGCTATGTGGATGAAGTTATTCTCATGTGATTGTTTACCGGCCATGAAAGGTAAACTTAGGGAAAAGTTACTTTAAGGGGTGTTTAAAGATCCTAGTTTTTCATATGAGGTATGAACCCTTTAATTGTAAGTGTAGACACTTTCTTTTATCTATATAGATATTTCTTATGGTTTAAGTAAGGTCTCAAAAGCATACAGGTCTTGTTTGAATCTCGAAGCTCTAGTTTTCAAAGGAATCATAAGAGGCACACAGTTAGTGCACACTTAGTGAAACTCATGAAAATCAAACCATCTATCCTTATAAGGTTTCCACAAAATTTGTCCAACCCATGAAATGGGGGATCTGGACAAGCATGGATAAGATAAAGGTTGCACATAGGTTGTACTTGGTTTTTATAATCGTGCACTACAAGCAATTCTAGGTGGGTCTCCTGGACAGTGGAGTGTGCATGGTTGGCACACGATTTGGCCAACTGTGTGGCCAAACCGTATGAACTATTAATTTTCTGTGAAATGACAATTTATACATATTTTTAAATAGGATCACCCCCATTTATTTCTTCTTCCATGTACAGATGCTCTCATCTATTGGAGAGATCCTCCACACCGAACATTGGATTTAAATTTTCTCCTCTGTCTAAAATCTGATTCAAGCACCATTTATCCAATTGTATCCCTCTCTATAAGATCTTTGATCCTTTTTTTTTCTTCCATCATTTATGTCACATTTTTATACTATTTTGGTGCAATCTAATATGCCCTATTTTCAGGGTATTCATCTATTCTTCCATTTTCTCATAATTTTGTATGAACCAAGGGTCGATTCTGGATGACCGTTCTACCACAGGATTAAGGTGGTTGGTCTGTACCTTTTACCTATGGGTTTTCTCTTTACATAATTATCATCATTGTTCTGCATGTAGAACCGTATAGATGTTTATCCTAAATTAATTAAATGTCCTAATTAATTTTTATGAACTTTAATGTGTTTCCCTTTTAGTACCATGATTTGGTTAGAGGTTTTCAACCTCAACTCAAGGAAACTTTGAGGTGAGTTATTTAATAATACCTCTCTTACAACCTGCCCTTTGGGTGTGTGATCTCACTTTCTTTTTGTGGGGTCATATTTATAGTTAAAGGAGATAATTAGATATGGACATACCTCCTTTACATGGTTATTTAAATGTTATTAAAGAAATTAAATGGGTGGATTTAAATGAAAATATGGAATGATATGGAAATTATCTTGTCTTGTGCCTTTTGATATTGATAATTGTGATTGGGTATTCACAATAAAATAGCCCTTACAATTTTATTGTTATTACCTTTTTGATGTTGGACATATCAGTATGAAACTGACTTCTTATGAAGGTATGGAACCTGTTGCATCTCGATATGGAACCAAATTCTTATGAAGGTATGGAACTAGTTGTATAATATTTTGGAATTTACAAATTAATAGACGTATGGCACCTATGACCCCTAGGACTGATCATTTAGAGTATGTCATCGATGATGAATAGTGAGTTATAGAACCTAAAACTTGTGTATACATCTATATATGTAGATATAGGTTTCTATTGTTATACACTATGGGAACCAACCTATTTAGGACTGATAATATTCTATGATTTCCATTAGAGGAGATCCTTCATATTTATTAGGTCACCTTGGTTATATTTCTTGGGACCTGGCCCTTGTAGGTATGATACTATTTTTCCATGTGGCGTATATAGAGATTATAGTAATATTCTATTGATATCTTATATATTTCGATTCCCACCACTTATATCCTTCCTTTATTTTAGAATGTGCTCATGGAATTTTCATATCTTTTATACACATGACATTTTTACCTATTATTCCTACACATGGTTATAGTTTATATGCACAGGCTGTATTTTTTGTAGACACCATTGGTGATGTCCTTCTGAGTATATCTTATACACTATTTGGTCTGATGATTTCTACCTAGATAAAAATCTTGGATTCAGGTAGAGATAAGGTAAAGCTCCCTATTTTTCATGATTGATTGATTATAGCATGGGAGCATGGAATCATGGGAACGATCTATGGATCCTGATATGATTTAGAGACAATATTTTTGGTCTTTTGGTGTCTTTTTATATACATGTATGTATGTGTTCCTTATACCAATTTTTATTATTCCTCTTTAGCGACATGACATTAAATCATTTTTATATAGTACTAGATATTGCAATTAATGACTATCTATTTCATCTACATGATTTATCTCTCATTATTATTTGGTATTATTATTCAGATATTTATCCATTTATTACACCATTGTGCTACTCTGGTTATGAGGGTATAATTTCCTCACTATACCACCATGGACCCTCACAGCTAGTTGGTTGCCATTGGTTTACAAAGAGGTGCACTTGAGGCCTTTTGTCCCATCAGAGTTAGTTATTTATGAGTGAACTGGGTTTGAGAAGTTATATTAAGATTACTCTATTGATTTCTGAAGAGTAATTATTTGTGCAATAGTTAGTGAAAAATGGAAATTTAATAAATTTTACAAATATAAGAAATACCAAAATAAATATTCTGAAGAAATGAGAATAAATCAGATGGTGTTATACACTTGTCTTCATAGATTTGAACATCATGATTATTCCAGAAGATCATTATTAAATATATAGTTATGAGAGGAGTTCTATTCCATGATCCATAGATTGAAATTATAATGAATGGTTCTATGCACAAATGGATAAATAATTTGAAAATAGTAAAATGTTGTGGATTTTTTGAATATTTAAAATAGGAAAAAATATAGATCTTTAAGGATAATATGAATTAAAATATTTTACTAGGATTTGAGGAGAAATTAAAACTAAATATATCTACCATTTTGAATAATTAATATCTTATCTATGTTGAAGGTTAAGGAATTTTCAAACACAAATATGGAAAAAATATTCTCTTAATATTTTGGGAATATAAATATTATAGAAAAAATAAGAAAGGTGAAAAAGAATGAATCAAATTTTGAATTCCAAAGGTGAGAAGTTCAGTATATAAAAGTGGTGAACTCAAATATATCCATGAAGGATCCTTGTGCATCAATGAAGAAGGATAATATTTCTTATGATATATTTAAATCATAGATGGAACTCAAGTGTAGGAGGAGATGAAGTTCCTGCTACTATAGTGTTTCAACTAAGGATATGGTGAGAATTGTGAAGATCTTCTTGTGACCCTTGATATTATCATACCATCCTGAGATATTGTGAGAAAGTCCAAGTGATCCCATTGAAACATTGAACATATTGAATTTATAAAGAATAAGGAAAACACATGCCCTAAACCAGGATACATGAGAATCCAAATACCTATTCAATAAAGGTTCAAAGGACCTTTGAATAACTACCCTGAAGAAATATAAAGACCCAATTTGGAGATAACTAGAAAATTTTTAGGAGATAATATCATCTAGTGGGGGCCAATATAATGATCTCGTTAGGAGGAACACACTATATTCACTTTTGTACGATGAATTTTTGTTGATTTTCTATCAATATTTTTAGGAGAGAACGTGTACCCATACTAATAGTGATTTACAATATAAATTTAGGTCACAAAACTCTATCCAAACATGGAAAGGGGTAGGCTCTAACATTGAGTTCAAACCTTTAAAAAAATTATTTTTTTCATGTGACATTGTTTCATGGAATATACAAGAAAGGTTTAGAAATACAAGAGTGTATCTAGATCTTACATGATCACATTGATTGGTTAAAAATAAATAAAAAATAAAAATATGAAAGATCATAGATTAACCCCTCCCCCTCTCAGTGATCTAATAGAACCTGATCAATTCAAGTGGTATCAGAGCTAAGTTGGTACCCCTATTAAATATCTAACCATTACTAAAGGAGAATCACTATCAAGAATTAACCCAATGGTTCCTAATATGAAACTACCCTGAGACCACCTCCAATAGTTCAGGAGTTATTGACTAGCCCCAAGAAGGCATATCACACACATGGGAGGCATTTTTCTAAAGTATATTTACACACAAACAGATATCCAATCCTATAAAATGATGAAATGTAAAATAGCTAATAAAAATGAATCAATATATCTATAATCACAAAATTAGAGTATGAAAGTATTGGAAAGCATGAAAAGAGACCAAATACAAGTCCACACAAAATTAGAAACTAATGTTTGACCTTGTCAGAAAAAGTGGGACTACATTCAAATGAAACATCGGTATACCCCTCAGTCTATCTAGCCTAACTAAAATCTGCCTCATCCCGAACCTCCAAAGACTCTATAAAATGGAATGTCATCTACCAAATACAGAACATGTATGGGAAGGGCACAATCAGAGTGGAGTATAACAATAACTAGTATGACATCATAAAATCACCAAGCATAAACCATCAATATTAGTCATGTAACAAAAGGACATAGAAATCATAATGTGGGGAATACAATAAAACATCTAGATATACTCAAATTAGACACAAAACCTCAAGGTAAGGTCACAATCGCATTTCCAACCAAGTATTTATGCTCAATGGTTTCATAAAAAATCCATACAGGAGAACATGGTCCATAAGCTATACTACCACTGATGACACTCATCCCAGAGGTCACACTCATTTGGCCTGTCCAAGATGAATAAAAAAGTATACTGAGAGGGTTAATTCGAGAAACACACTAAACTAGAAAAAACATAATCTAAGAGATTATATATCAATACATATATAAGGTTCAATACGTAGGGCTCAGTGGGGGGACACATAGACCTAATGGAATTGTCATCCAATATAGGGGATCGCTGCCTGTGTAAATATTGTTCATGCCAATTCCAAAAAGCATTTCCTAGGGAGAACACAAAAGACATGAGTATTTATCTAGGAATCTTAGATGAATATATGCTCTAAGCCACTGAGGGGTATAATTGAAGTAGACTAAGAAAACTCACTCCAAATGAAGCAAAATCACCCACACTGTACTAATCATAGGAAGCTATATAGGGGTCACCATTTTATGATGAGGATAGAATTATGTACCAAACCCTTGTAGGATTAGACCAAGGGAAGACACTCGACTGATACTAGTTATGTGTATCATAAACAATAATCTCAATAACTTCACCTCATGTCACATCTTAGACTCCAAAATAAAGGTCTTCACTGTGTTCTATGTGAAAAAATGATCAGGGTGGACTAATCAAGTGCCCACATATGATTCTCAAAAAATCTTGTTAAACATGCAGTTCTCATCTTCCGTTTAAATGGATAAAATAGAAATACACTGATATATTATCTAAAACATCCATGAAGGACCAAATAGATCATGTCATTGTGATACTTGTTAAAAAAAATGCTTAGGATAGTATATTCACTTAGCATAAATGGACACACAGTAAAAATGATACATTTTACTACATCATTCATGAATGATGTTTTGAGGGTCTGAGCCATGAACCTGAATTAATTACTAGATATTGGTTTTAAAAGAACCACCTTAATATCAAGACCATGATGTTGTAGACAATTCATCCATCCAACACTATTTGAAAAAGATACAACAGATACAATATTCTATAAAAACAAAAACTACTACTACAATAATAATGATAATAATAATTTTGGGAACTTTGTGAACTCAATAAATGATTCTAAAAAAGGTACCCAACATTTGTGTTGAATTGACCACCTCAACATCAGGGTCATAATGATGCATACAGTTTGTAAATCAAACATCATATGAAAAATTTATAACCAAATCAAGTTTTTAAGAGTAATAATAATAATAATAATTTTATTATTATTATATTTACAACAAATACTCCTATTGTTTTGGCAGGGGGATGGGCTTCATGCAGATCACCCCAATTTTACATGCAATGATGCAAACCACCCCACCCTCTCACATGTTTTGATTTAATATTATTTTTATAATATTTATTCAAATAAGATACATATATAAATATATATATATTGATAGTGGATATGGGGCTCAAGCCTTCCCTCAATTATGTGGCCACCCTACCCCATGCAGCCACCACTCATCAATTAGAATTAATATATTATTATTATCTTTTACATTCATAACTTCTATAATAATTTACAAACATTGAATATGATAAACCCCCTAACATGTTTTCCTCCCTATGTGTTCAATCAAATCTACACCGAAGACCGCATTTGGTACAATTCCATTATGATGTCACCCCATATACACCAAACAACCTCCACCATGATATCCGAATCACGAACTCATATTATAACTCATGACATCTCCCTCTATCATCATGCATCATGATACCATTGCAATATTTTGAATTTGTACCCACAACAATGATTTATTTCACCATGGATTAAATGTGAAACAATCAATTTTTAGGTATTTATCAAACTACCTATCAAAATAAATTCCAAAAATTAACCCGCCAAAAATGGGAAGAGAAAACCAAAAAACATAAGGATTTGAAATGGACACTGGTCGTGTTTGTATTTCCCATGATCTATTGTCATTATAATGATGAATTAATTTAAGATAATAAATCAAATTTAATAATTATCCTATAAATCCTGAATAAAATAACCCATACAGGTAAGATGATGGATCCATGAATCAACCTATTAGTAGTTTGATTCAAGTTATTCATAGAGTAATAAAAACTGTATAAATTAAAAAAACAAATGTTCTACCTCTATTTTTATCAATCAATGACAAATAATGATTTCACACCATTTTCATTGCCAAGATCCACATGAAATCTTGGTTCATGATCCTTGCTCTAATCTTGATCCAATATTGTCTTACAACGATTCTCCAATAGTTCATCTATAATGGATCCTTTAAAATATATTGGGTTTTTCAGATAACCCAATGTATTTAACATAAACAAATATTTATAGAGGTTTCAGTGGTTTTGTATTTAAATGAATTAATTGAATAAATAATAATTTATTTATTTAACTATTTCTCTCATGATGGTGTTGAATAAAAATGTCTAATTCTGATTAAGGTTAAGTCACATGTAGGGTATACCATAATTTAAAAACTCAATGTCAGTCTCAGATTTCCGATCTGAGGCTTGGTTCGGGATTTATTCCATGTTTTCAAGAAAAAAGCACACACATGGTATTGATAAATTTAATACCTTAAAATTTTCAATTTTGGTCTAGTCTTATGTCCACTTAGTTCTTGGCTTCAAAAATATTTCTAGAAATATTCAAAATTCTTACATGGTAAAAACAGGTACACTGCCCTAATGGAAAATAGTAATCATGTCAACAACAGAGGTGTGGACAATTTTTATGGAATAAAATTTCATGGATGGGGGAACCAAATGCTTACATATTTTCTATCACAATGTCATAAGGTGAGTTATTATATAATAGTGGGAAACTATGGGAAGAACTGATTATTGCAACGGGGTATTTGCGATGGGATTTATTCCCATCGCAAATACTCCGACGAAAAGTGTATTTGCGATGGGAATATATTCCCGTCACAAATGGTTAGTTATTTTCGACGGAAATACAGGACCCATCGCAATAGATATGGCGCAGTTTGTGCACCAAAACACGAAAAGCCTATTTGCGATGGTCGCCTTCTACCCGTCGCAGCTACCTGGCGGTGGGAAATACCATTTGCGATGGGTAAATTGTCCTGTCGCAAAAAAAATATTCAGTAGGTGTTATTTGCGACGGGTGCCGTTGCAAATACCGGTGGCGGTAAATAGGATTTTGCGACGGGGATATCCGCCCATCGCTAATGGTATGTCGATAGACAACTTTTTGCGAAGGGCCCATCGCAAAAACACTTTTACTGATGGTTGTAATGAATGTGGGCGAAGTTATTTGCAACGGGGCCCGTCGCCAATACTGGCGGCGGTAAATAGGGATTTGCGATGGGAATATCCGCTCGTCGCTAATAGTATGTCGGCAGGCAGCTATTTGCGACGGGTCTATCACAAAAATCCTTTTAACCACCTCCCGTAATTAATGCGGGTGAAGGTATTTGCGATGGGATACCGTACCAAATAAGACCGTCACAAATAATCTAACCTACATATGTCCCCCACCCATTTTGTTCTCAAATCATTCAGATCTCTCTTTCTCTCTCTCTTTAACTTCCAGTTCTAAGTAGAAAATTTCTTTCATTTTAATTTTTTCATACGAGAAGAGGAGAGGAGGAGTTAGAAGGTGTTAGAAGGTATTTATATATATATATATATATTTGAAATTATTTTTAATTGTTAAATTATTTTTAATAATTAATTTTATTTTTAATTGTTAATTGTAATTTTTTTAATAGAATGTTTTGTAGCTATATAGTATAATTAGATTAAGTGGTTGTACAAAATAATCCTTGTCTGGATACGAACAAGTAGAGGCGGCTCTGACACAGATGTACCTAGGAGTGAAAACTCTAACAAGGTGTTTCAAGCTTGACTCGGGGTAACCTGGTACATGACAATGGGCCTTGGTGCACTCTTGGTTCAACACTCCCAGGGGATGTTTTTGTAATAATTAGAAATAATTATATTTAATTAGAAATAATTAGAAATAGTTATATTTAATTAGAAATAATTATATTTAATTAGAAATAGTATTATTTAATTAGAATTAGTTATCAAATTAATTAGGAATAATTAAAATAATTATTAAATTATTAAGAGATAATTATATTTAATTATATTTAATTAAAATAATTATCAAATAATTAGGCAATAATTTGATTTAATTGATTAGAAATAATTAGAATAATTTAAATAATTAAGAACAATTAAAATAATTAGGAACAATTAAAATAATGTTGAATAATTAAAAATAATTAGGAACAATTAAAAATAATTAGGAAAAATTAAAAATAATTAGGAAAAATTAAAAATAATTAGGAACAATTAAAAATAATTAGGATCAATTAAAAATAATTTAGATAAATTAAAAATAATTAGGTCCAATTAAAAATAATTAGAAAACAATTAAAAATAATTAGGAACAATTAAAAATCATTAGGAAACAATTAAAAATAATTATGAAACAATTAAAAATAATTAGGAAACAATTAAAAATAATAGGGAAACAATTAAAGATAATTAAGAAACAATTAAAAATAATTAGGTAAAAATTAAAAATAATTAAGAAACAATTAAAAAAAATTAGAAATCAATTAAAAATAACTAGAAACAATTAAAAATAATTAGTAAACAATTAGAAATACTTACGAAACAATTAAAAATAACTAGGAAATAATTAAAAATAATTTGGAAACAATTAATAATAATTAGAAAACAATTAAAAATAATTAAGAAAGAGTAAAAAATATTTAGGAAACAATTAAATATAATTAGGAAACAATTAAAAATAATTATGAAATAATTAAAAATAATTAGGAAACATTTAAAAATAATTAAGAAAAAATTTAAAATAATTAAGATACAATTAAAAAATAATTACGAAATAATTAAAAATAATTAGGTAACAATTAAAAACAATTATGAAACAATAAAAAATAATTAGGAAAGAATTAAAAATAATTAGGAAATAATTAAAAAATAATTAGGAAACATAGCAAGCGTTGTTGATCGCTTATCTACTTCAATTTTTATTTCATTTGTGTGTTGAGGCTTGACAGAAAACATCTGCCTCCACATGTAATATTTGCTTTTACTGTCAGAATTATCAACCTCCTCGCTAGCATAGAGGTGAGGAGGTTTATAATTTTGACAGTAAAATAAAATGTTACATGTGGAGGCAAAAGTTTCCTGTCAACCTCAACACACAAATGAAATGAAATGGAGATAGATGAGTGGTCAATCTTGTTTGTTTTTTCTATTCAATTATTGATTAACCACCCGACCTATATGCATATCTTTGCATTACTAATTAGTAACATAATTAGTAAAATAATTAGTAACATAAATAGTAACATAATATAAAATATTATATTACTCTATTATTAATAATTAAATAATACTAATAATATAATTATTTTATTATTATATGTTTAATAGTTATAAAAAATAGTAATATTATCAAAATTATAAAAAAATTATAAAATATTATAATTATAAATATTTTAAATAAGTTTTGCTCTATTATTAACATGTTCAAATCTTAAAGGGTCACCAATGTTCAGGTCATGCCCAATAAAACGTTTGTGTCAACCATGTACAATGTAAACTCTATAATTGTCCTTGCTTGGTTGATCACCTCGCAAGTAGCTTTGAAATAGGATAACCCAAGTCATTTCTTCCTCGTCTATAAGAATTATATCACATGACTTTTTACATAGACCATTCTTTCTTGAAAAATTAAGGGAAAGATACTGAAGTTCTCATAATTTTTCATGGAATAATGATCTATGTAAAGGGTCATGAAAATTTATTTCTAAAGATGAGAATGATATTACTTGTGTCGTCTTATTGCAACACTACTTGTGAGGTGATCAACCATGTAAGGAAAATTTTAGAGTTTACATTGGACATGGCTGACGCAAACTTTTTATTGGGCATGACATGAAAAATCACGACCCTTTCAGATTTGAACATGGTAAGAATAGAGAAAATTTTGTTGGAAATATTGAGATTTGTAATAATTAGTAATAATTGATAATAATTAGTAATAATTTGTAATAATTAATCAAAAATAAAATAAATTCGAGTACATGGTTATAAATTGGCGCAATTTCCAGTGGATTGGCGGCTACCTTTTTTCAACATCTCATATCTTTTTTATTTTCTCCCACTAAAATGAGTATGAAAAATGTTCTCTAACGTATGTTAGAGAAAGTTTTTCATACTTATTTCATTCAGGAGAATGTTAAATAGAGATGAGTCATTGGACAAAAGAGGCTCTTTTTCCTGACCACTCATCTTCTTTCAAGGAGATGAGTCATCAGGAAAAAGAGCGGTCGCCAATCTGCTGGAAACAAATAAGAATAATTACTAATATAATCTCCACAACAATGATTAAAAAATTTTATTTCATTATTCAAGCATATTTCATTTTTTTCATGTATTTCTAAGTATAGCTAAATTGATAATAATTAGTGGGGATGATTACAAACTAACTATGTCACCTATAATTATTGGTAATTACTAAGAAAGAACTGTAATTATGTATCTTCTCTTTTTAGGATATTGTTTTTCTTATATCAAATTATTTAACAACAGTAATGGTTTTAAATTTTGTAGAAACATATATATGAATATGGAACAAGGAAGTTGACATCAATCATTATTAGATGATCGCGCTTTGATAAATCAATGCAGAAATCCAAACGGTTCTAGTTTAAATCCTGTATATGTTGATGGTGTTGAATCTTTCTTATCTTTTGCATCATCAAACCTGGAATTTTCATAAATATGTATCTTTACTTTAATAATAATATTATTATATTAATTTTTTATATTATTAATATTAGTATTATAATTATATTATATGATATTATTTTTATTCATATTATTTTTATTTTTTGATATTTTTATTTCATAATTATATTATATATATTTTTTATTATTAATATCATAATAATATAATTTATTTATATTATTAATAATAATATTATTATTATATACATAATTTAATAATAATATTTTTATATTAATTTTTTATGTTATAAATATTAGTATTATTATATATTATTATATTATTTATATTCATATTATTATTATTTTATATTAATATTTCATAATTATATTTCATATATTTTTTATTTATATTATAATAATAGAATTTTTTTATATTATTATTTTTATTTTTATTTTTATATAATATTATATGATTTGTATTAATTATTTTATTTTATTTTTATTTTTTTAGTATTTGCGATGGGAGTATTTGCGACGGGGTGTCCCTTCATAAAATATTTTTTTACTGACCCATTTGCAATGGGAAGAATACCCATCATAATAACTATTTCTGCGACGGTCCATCGCGAATACCTGTGTTTCAAATATTTTTTAAATTTCCCATTTGCGACGGGTCAGAAACCCATCACAACTAATATATCTGCGACGGCCCGTCGTATATACCTTTTTTATATAAAAATGAAAAAAAATTGTGATGAGGGAAAAATACCATCACAAATACTATTTTTGCAATGGGACCACCGCAAAAACAACTATTTGCGATGTCGTTTTCTGCTACGGGTGATTTGGGACGAAGCCTCATCGCAAAAAGTCTTTTGCGACGGGATCCTGTCGTAGATATTCCGTTTTCTTGTAGTGGGATTTACTCCTCCTGGATGATATTCTCCCATGATTTAGGATAATGAGAGAAATATTGATATGGATGAGAATGCTATAAATTTTCTCTTTTCAACTCTATACAATAATGTATACACTATGGTGATGAGACATAAAACCACCAAAGAGATGTGGGAGATGCTTTAGAATATGTATAAAGATAATTTAAATATCAAATATGTCAAAATTCATATTTTGAGAGTTAACTTTGAAATTATATGAATGGAATATGACGATGATGTAGATGAATATTTTGCTGGGGTTAATGAGATAGTCTTTTATATAATAGGATTTGGAGATAATATAGAATATTAAGCTATTGTAAATAATATAATTTGGAATTTTAATGATAGATTCTACCCAATATATAATCCATAGAGGAGATAAGAGACCCATCGTTTAATGTGTTTCACAACAATATCCTCAATTATGAAATGAGAAAATATCCAATGTTCATAAATAAAAATTCTATGGAAGATATTTCCATTAAATCTATTGAAGGTATCAAGTTTAAAGAAAATATAGATGATACATTCTCAAATTATTAAGAGGATGATGAAATTGATGATGAAAGTGTTTTAGGGGATAATAGAGTCATTTCCTTTATCTCTATGAATGTTATAAGTGGAAGGGACAAATAAAAAGGTATGGTTGTAAAAAAATGATTTAATTTTGGAGGCACCATTTACTTTTCATTTGAATTCCCAAAGAAGAAATATTTTGAGGAAAAAAGTGATGATAAGGAAGATGACTTCTTTATAAGTAAATCTAAAAGAATCAAGAAATGTGATTTTATAAATAAGAATATGTATTCTAGAAAATAAAAAATAAATATGATGAGTAGGGAGAAATGTGAAGACTTATTAACATAGAACGAGTTAGAAGATAAAGGTATTAATCATAGAACCTTCATGGATCATTTAAATAATCATAAAACCTCTTCATATAGTTCTGAATAAGAAAAAGATAGATACACATAGTATATGATTAGATCTAAACCAGAATTTTATCTTAAGAAAAAATTTTATCACAATAATAGAGTCAAGAAGCTAAATAATGAAGAAATAAACATATAAGATAATGATAATTACCTATTGGGATAGATTAAAGAGATAAAAGAGGAGATTGCAGAATGGGATAATAATCTAAAAAAATTTAAATTAAAACTAATTTAAATTGGAGAATAATTAAATGAGACACAATCTAGGTGTCTCAAAGGTAAAAATACAGTAAAATTAACAAGATAATATTATAATAATGTTATGGAGAATTAGGTTAAGTCATATAAATAAACTAATAATACTAACCCAAAGAAAAATGTATAATATATTCATAGATTTTCAAGTGATACTGAATTTGTTAAATCATATAATTTATATTCTAATGTCAAAATTGGAATTTAATGGGGTAATGAAGGTTATAAAAACTATAATTATACATAAAAAGGATTTATATATGATTTTAGAAGAGAATAGAACCTAAGTAAAATGGAAAATAATAGATGGAATACCCTAAATTGGAAATATATAAATTATAGAAATGTTCAATAGTTGCAAGGAAAAACTAGTTTAATATGTTAATGTTGGTTTTATGGATGATTTGAGAATAAATCCTAAAACTATTGGTAAAATATATAACTTCCTTAAACTTTTCATAAAGAAATGTTGAGTTACTCTAGAAAAGGAAGAATCAAATCTATGAGGAAGAAAAACAACCATAGAGAGAATAAGTTTATTTTATAAAAAATAATAGGTTTTTATATAGAATATTTTTTATAAGATAGAATAAATACATAAAATATGTAAAAAAATTCACCATACCCAGTATTTCATTGATGTAATTTGAGGATATAGATTATTGGGAACAAGAGGGACGATAAAGTTTGACAAAACTAGGCTAAACAAAAAGGATAGTTCAATTGTGTTGTTAACTATGGTAAAAAATACAAAAAAAATAATTATGATTATGATGATATAAGGAATTTATCACACAATAGAATCATGAAATAAGATTCAATTGAAATTACTAAAAATGAATCTTTCATAAATTGTGTGATTCATTAAATAAATTCTTGACTCAATCCAAGGGTCTTGTAAGAATTAATTTATGTATGAAATAAAATTATAAGAGTGTCACATTTTGATGCAGTGATTATATTGATATCCTCTCATCTTTGTATTGATGTTGTTCAATGATAACCAATAATATTACCTATAGATCATCCAAACATGTAACATATATTCAGAAACATCAAGATCCAATTATCAAAAACTATAACGAAATATATATATATATATATATATATAAAAGTCATTATATAACTCATATTATGGCCAGAGGATTATGTGACTAGTCCCTGAACTGGGATTGATTCATTCCTAATTTTTTTATCTCTATGAAATTGAGAGAATAGAGAGGAAGTGGAGAAAAATATCAAATTAATCCGAATTCCTTTAGTACCAATTCATGAATCAAAAATTGATCTTAAATAGTAAGGGTTCATATTGAAAAATTGCATTTAATCCTTTAGAAAAGTTAATACTATTAAACTGGATAAAAAAATCAATATCTAAGTATATTTGTCATACATGGTGCAGACATTTCACCATTCATTAGAGACATTAATAAATTTCACAAGATGAACCCTGGTCTGTTAACATGGTTTCTTACTCCCATGATTGTTTATGTAACCTTCAATGGTGTGATGTTCATTCGAAAAATATTAATTTCTATTATTGAATTTCATAATTAAATAATCTTGTGAATACCTTGAGAAATAAATTCAATTGTCATTTTATATAACCATAATAATATAATTGAATTAATGAACTTTTATTCATTCACATAGATTCTTGTTGGTCCTCTCACATGGGGCCCACTTCATCCTAAACTAAAATTCTTTCGAATTATTGGTTAATATGCATTCACTTTTTTGTAACCCTCTAGGACCTCGTATCAATAACAATGAGTCTAATTGACATAAGAAGAGTTGTATCTTGAAACATGTCATTTCCCCTAAAGAGTATATGATAATTCAAATGCTATGACTACTACCTACAAACACTTACCTTGTAATATAATGTCTTTTTATCAATGTCTCTTTTAAGTTGGTTGAATAACATGTGTCATCAGCCAATATTTCAAAATCTCATACATTGATTTTCTAAAAATATACTCTTCGAAATTCCACTATGTACTTAGACATATCAAAAAATTCCATTTCCACTAAAAGGTATGAAATAACAATATTTTCTAAATAACATAATGGAAAAATCCTTCCTCATCTTATTCATTAATTCCATATCATTTGTGACAACCCAACATATCCAAATTCTCCCTGAAAATATGACATTACTATTTATGAAATACCTCAAAGTATGGAAATAAAGATATTAATTAATAATAATCATAATTTCATAGGATAATTACACACATCCTTGGATAGTAACATCTAATGACACATAAAACTTATATATTTACTACTAGCATGTCAATTATCACAACCTCCACTCTTGGATACGAAGTAAAAAATTCATGAGAATAAGTCTTACTCCTAATATATTTTATCATTTGTGTCTAGTTAGAAAATTTCATTTCCCCATATAAAATATATTTTAGAATATCATCATAGTACTACAAGGTTCTCATTATAATTAAGAAATGATATGTCTTTTTAATAGGGAAAATAATCTATGGACATTATCACATTAATGACACACAAAATAATAATAATCATGTGATAATATATTTATTAATATTAAAAACCTTGAATATTCATGTAATCAAAAATATAAGGCAATTGATTATAAGAGGCTACCTACAAGAGACTCCCACTTAAAACTAAGACAACTACTAATGAGTATCAATGTGCTAACTCTCCCTTGATGTTTATGTTTCCTATGATATAAGCAATCATTAAACATGTATGCCAAATTTTCCTCCATGGAAACCATACTCACTGTGACCTCACCCCTCTAATAAAAATCCATCAATATTTGATACTTTCATAGTACACTATTGGAAAAAAAATTGTACCAACGTTTTTCAACCATTGGTATAGGTCCCAAAACCATTGGTATAGAATATACGAATAGTTTGGGTGGTCATTGACTTATTTGGTGTTGGTATATACCTATACCAATGGTTTTGGGAAAACCGTTTGTATAGGTGGGTTATACCAATTATTTCCAAACCATTGGTATAGTTAATATGAAATACATATACCAATAGTTTTCTAAATCCTTGGTATAGGTATGTCAAACAAAAAACACTCGGTTGGTTTTGGTCCCCAAACCTCCAATTCATATTTCAATGACTTAACAACTATGCTATAATTATTTTTGGAATAATAATATGATAAATATGTATATTTAGATTCATAAGTAAATTAATTTTTGATGTATTCAATATTATTTGATAATAGAATATGTAAAAAATCCAAATACCTATAGAAATTGTTTGGAAACCCATTTTCAAATACTAATAACAATGGTTTTCCAATCATTGGTATAGGTTTTTTGATTTTTGGGACCTACACCAATAGTTTCAGAAAAAAACATTGGTATAGGGAATTTAAATAGAGGTTATACCAATAGTTTTATCCAAATCATTAGTATAGTCCTCACCAATAGCAACATGTTTTGAAAAAAATTGGTATAGGCTTGTTAAGTAGAGGTTGTACCAATGGTTTTAGAAATATCGTTGGTATAGGATCATATTATTGAACCTATTCCAATGGTTTTGTCCAAACTTAAGGTATGTGGTCATTTAATTATACCTATATCAATGATTTGTCCAAAACTGTTGGTATAGGTCCAATTTCTAGTAGTGGTATATGACTCATTCATTGATGTGATCATGGATATTTGGCAAGAACCACTACTGAAATATCATCATAATATATTATGATAACATTCAGACTACTTGTCGCCACATCAAGATCATATTTAAAGTTGCATATCCAAATTTCTCCTTTAACTACATTAGAATCCATAATGTACTCAGACTCTAATATAGAATTGGTGACTATAGTATAATGACACTATCTTATTACACATATTATTACATGATTTTAATCATAATTGACCATCAAATACAATAAAGGATCATAAATTCTAGAATCTTTGTAAGATTAGGTAAATAATTAGAACACATAAAAAAAATTTCTATTTAATCTTTATAATGTGATCTTAACTTTTTTTGAGCCTTTACATATATATAGGATAACCTAAGGAATACATGAATAGAGGGTTCATTTAAAAATCCTAGTATTGGAATAAGCATAGGAATAAATTATTTACCATGAGTTATAAGGCATAACATTATGACATAAAAAACATGGAACATGAATAATCATAAGGAACCACAACATGTAAAACATGGGATCATGTACTCTTGGAATTATAGAAATACTGAAACAACATAAAAATTGACATAAGCATGATTCAAGGAAAACCTCCAATACCATTTCACATGGAGGAGAATAAGTCAAGATTAACCACCAAGACCATTTCAAATGGAGGAAAATGATCTATGGCAAACCACTGAGACTAGTGCACACGATGTCTCATGAGACTATACAATACCAAATTAATTGGATTGCTATCTGGGTTAACCCATCATAACATGTTCATTAATATGTGTTCCACATGAATAATCACACATAAGGAATCAAACATTAACATAAGGGGTAGCCATGTATGGAAATGGGTATCAAAATCATGTCATGGAGCATATCAAATGGGTGTATCATAAAAGTGTCCATGAAAGAATGGATTTAAATAATAAATGTAAATTAATCAGTTAATACAGTCATAGATCATGATAAAAAAGGTTCAATTGAACTGGATATATTTAAACATTGTGTTTAAGAAACTTTAAAAATGAAACATTATAGTGCGGTTTAAGGAGAATATTAAGGATTATTTAAAACAGAAAATTCATAATTTTTTGTATAAACCCAGAAATGAACCATGAATATTTTTCAAGATAAAATTAGTGATTTTATAAAAATAATGATATCTAAAAATATATTATGTAGTTATCTTGAAAATGGGTAAGAAATCAGGATGTTCCCTTTAATTGGACTTTCTTATTTAGAAAACTGAGAAGGGAACCTTTTTAAGGATGTATTTCCCCATCAAAGAAGGGTGATATGATGTGGATAAATGAGTCTAGAATATATAAATATAATTTTAAATATTTAAATAAATATAAATTAGAATTACATCAACGTAAATAGATAGAAATCGTAACCTGAAGGAAGATAATTGAGATTCACATAGAATCCCTTACCTTATGTCAGAAAGTGTTCTGCACTTGAACTTAATGTACAAGATAATTAAATTAAATCTATTAATTAGTTAATTGATAACATTTTTAAAATTAATTTTATTTATTATAATTTTCTTATGTTCATTTATAGTCTTTTTGGTGGGTTATGATATTTAATTTTATTATTCAAGATACGTGTATAGAAAATAGTTTAAAATGGGAATAGTTGTCCAGAATGGACATTATATTTTATCAATGATCTTACATAATGTTAAAAGGAATTGTATATTGTGTTTATATATTTGAGGATGATTTATTAAATGAAATGATAATGATATCCATTTATATTTTTTCTGTTTTTCTGATCATTGCAAACTAGTTTTGTTTTATTAAATAATATTATGTATATATATTGGTTCAAAACCCTAAATAATATATAATAAATATATTGTAATATTTTTTAAGTATAAAATTGTTATATGAGCATCCTTTAATGTTGTAATGGAAATTTAAAATGAATCGTCTTTGAATGTGATAAGTCTACACATCACGATTGATGGTTTCATTTTTAGAACAAAAGAAGAGGCGAAGATAATTGATGATGGGTTATTCCATTAACAAAATAACATTAAATTATATAAAATCTAATAGATTTATCATGAAACTTGAATAAGTGGAGGATATTATATAAAAATAAAACAAATAAAACAAATGAAATTGAAAATAAATTAAAAGAAAAAGAAAGAGGTTTGTACCTCTCGAATTTTTCTCCTTGAGAACCTTTTAAAGAGAATTGGGTTTAGACTTTTTTTAAGACCAAAGGATCATGTATGTGGGGTAGAGACTTAGGAATAGGTTTGTCCATATGTTGTATATGCTTCATGTTTTTATATGTGTGATGAAAATAGCTGATGATGGTAGGGATTTATAGTGGATGAGAGGGATGTTTCTTTATTATTTTATTCATTTATTTATTATTTTGGCTCAAGACATTGAATATTTTGGATTATTATGACTAATAAAAGTAACTAGAATATGTGAGTTTTATCCAAATGTTCTTACATCATCCATACACCATTCATAATTAAATAATTCATGTATTTATCTTATACCGTAAATTATCATATTTCCATATTCTTCAAAATTTAACTGTTTCAAGAAAATCCCAAATATTCACCCTAACGTCTTTTAAATTTTTATAATTAAAATGATAACTCAATTTCATGAAAATAATTTCTTAAATATATGAAATATGATGTTTTATTAAAATAATCATTTTATTAAAAAATAATTATTTTTTAAAACTAATTTTATAAAACATTGAAAAATTAATTTTGGTCTCCTAAAATAATATTATAATCATAAGAAAACTAAAACATTAATTTATGAATCTATTTTATGAAAATAAGTTTTCTTTTAAATAATTATATTATTTATAAAATTGTTAATAAATATTTGTTTTTTATAAAAATACATTCAATTAATTCATCAATTTCAAAACATTCCATTACTTATAACATGATATAATTATATCATATTTTCCTTTATAAATGGATGAATTTTATTTATAATATTATTTGTGAGGTTACTATTTTGTTTTCAAGTTTATGATTCTTAATGGTCACATTACTATTCTAAAGGTCATGTTACAATATCATTGGTTTAGGTTCCTTAATTTCGATGAATACCTCTTATTTCATTAATTATTCATTTATATAGTTTTTATTGTGTTCTATATGTGTTTTTTATGTTATTTATACTCTATAAAATAATTTTAATAATGTAATCTTCATTAATAAAACTTTTATGTTGTTAAATTATTTCCCCGTTATGAAATTTCACCCTTGAAATTATATTTTACAAACCAAGGAGAAAACAAGTGAGGGTACTTCTCCTTCATCAGTCCCTCTATTTTCAATGTTTCTTCTTCATAATTATGGTTTTTCCATAGTAGTTTGACTAGTTGGGTCGTATTATTGAGTAGAAATTTATCTCTACGATCAGTCATCTTCATCAGATTTTCCCTTTAAGAGATATCATTTTCCAGCATTACCACATCTGAATTTAGTACATGTGAGGTATATGGTATGCACTTCCTTGAGAGGGATACATGGAATAAATAATCTATATGAGACATGGTTGGTGTATGTGCTAGTAGATAGGCCACATATTTGACGTGTCAAGAATATTAAAGGTAATGATGTACTTCTAATATAACATTCCTTTCTTTCCAATTATTTTGATCCTCTTCCTTAGAGATATGTGGAGGAATAAAATGTCTCTAACCTCATACTTTAGGTATCAACGATGATTGTATTCATAGATCTTCTTCAATCTTAGACTACCAAAATATGTCTTTATATGGTTTTCCAATTTTATACCATTTCTTCAACCATTTCAGGTCTGAGTATCTTATGTTCACCAAATTCATACCAACATGATGGGGTTTTGAATCCTTTTCCATAAAGGGCTTCATATGGATACATTTTAATTCTTGATTATAAAATATTTTTGTAAGAGAACTAAAACAGAGATAGATGTTGGTCATATCCTCTTTCTAAGCCCATAGAACATGATCTCAACATTTCTTCCTATGTATAAATATTATTCTCAGATTATCCACCATTTGGGGATGATATGCCATATTAAATTTCATCTTAGTGTTTAAATAATATTGGATACATTTACTAAACATAGAGGTAAATATACGATCTTGATCGAATACAATCAATATTGGAACTCCTTGTAGCCTAGCCACTTTTATAACGTATATTTGTGCATGTTGATCAGGTGAGATGTATTCTCAAATTATGATGAAGTGTTTTGTATTTATAATAAGATCCAAAACAACTCATATTGCATTGTTTCCTCAAATGTCTTTGTCAGTCCAGTGATAATGTCCATGGTGATGTTTTCCTATTTCCATATTGTTATGGTTAATGAAGGAATCATCCCCGTAGACTTTTTCCTTTCAGCCTTCACTTTTTGAAATACTATGAACTTTGATATATATTCAGAAATATCCTTCTTAATATTTCCCCACCAGTAGTGCTTTTGTAGATCTCGATACTTATTTTTGCTCCCTAGGTGAATAGATAAGGTTGATCTATGTGCATCATTCAGAATATCTCTCTTTATCTCTTGATTGGATGGTTCAGATAGTCATTACCCAAATCTTGTGACTCCTTCCTCATCTATTTTAAACTCTGAGGATTTTCCATTTCTTATAGCTTCTACCATTTTATGAATTTCTACATCATTTCATTGAGAATAATTTATTTTATCTATAAGGGATGGTTTATAAATAATTTGAGAAATTATTGATGATGTTCCTTCCATAACAATTCCAATTTCCATCCTTTCTAGGTCTAAGAAGATTGGTTCCTACTCAATTATCATCATTGATAACAATACATGATCTTTTCCACAATGATCATCCACGACCTTATTTTCTTTACTATGATGGTACTGGATTGAGGAGTCATAATCCTTGATGAACTCTAACCTTATTCAATGGGGCATATTAATCTCAGTCTATGTAAATATACAATTGGGGTTTTAATTATAAGTATATATCTCACACTTATCCCAATAGAGATAATGCCTCTATATTTTCTTTGAAATATTCCATCCTCTAACTACAAATCTTGTATGAGATAGTTTATCTCATGAATTTTCAATTTACTTAAGGCATAAGATATCACTTTATCATTTTCCATTAGTACATATCATAATCAGTTATTTAATGAATCATTATACACCACAAAGATTCCACCACTTGTTTCTAGTGTGAGTACAGGTGTACTGATAAGAATCCTTAACATTTTGAGGCAATCTTAACATTCACTGGTCTAAAAAACACTACTTCCTTTTGAGAAATATTAGTTAATGGGCTTTAAAATTATGATAAGTTCTTCACAAATCATTGGTAATACCCTTCTAAACTAAGGAAACTATAAATATCCATTATAGATGTTTTCATGGGACACTATTTGATTGCTTTTATCTTGAAAGGGTCCAAAAATATTCCTTTTTAGTTAATAATATTCTCCAAGAATAATTCATCCTCTATCCAAAAAACACAGTTACTGTACCTTTTGTATATTTTTTCCCTTCTCAAATTATTTAGTATGATATTAAAACGCTCTCATGTTTCTCCATACTATGTGATGATATCAAAATATCATCAATAAATACTATCAAAAAAATTCATGGTATCATTTAAAGACTCTATTCATTAATTCTGTAAAATTGTTTGTAGAATTTGTGATTATAAAGAGAATCACTATGAACTCAAAGTGTTCATACCTTATTTGAAAGGATGTCTAGGAAATATTTTCCTTATTCACCTTTAATTGGAGATATCCCCACCAAAGTTCCACTATAGTGAAATACATAGCTCTACATAGTCGATCAAAAAATTAATCTATCCATTTAAGGGGATACTTTTTAATTATCTTTATTTTATTGACCTCATGATAATCAGTTAAAAAGAAAATTTTATGCATCCTTCTTATTGAGGAATATGACTGGAACACTCCAAGGTGAAGCACTTATGCATATCGAAACCCTTGTATAGATTCTCTTGTAACTGTTTCTTTAGATCCTTTAACTCAATGGTTGACATTCTATAATGAGTCTTTGATATTTGAAGTGATCCAGGTATAAGTTCAATTCAGAACTCAACCTCTTGGTGAAGAAGAAGACCAATAAATTCTTTAGGGAATACAATAGTGTGGTCCATCACAGTGGACATGTCTTTGAGAAAATATTCTCTCCATTATCTCAATCATATGATCTAGATATTCTTTATCATAAGGCAGTAATATCCACAGTTGAGATGATGATTCTGAAATATGATCATCTTCCTCCTTACACGTATACATAATTGGAGGACACTTCGGGATATGAATATTGACCTCCCTTTATTGACATTTGATGTTGTATTTATATAATGATTTCCAATACATGACCAATATAGAATCAAACACCACCAAATGAAATAATACATGATTATCTAGAGGTTTATTCAAAAAACATTAACTAGGGAAGAGATATATACTTTGGATGAAATAATTTCCCCATTTTATGTTCTCATAGATAACTCAACAACCATATTTTGAAGTGGTGTTTGAATAGTCCTACTAAACCTTCAAGATATTAAAAAATGCATAGAACCATAAATGAAGATCCAATCTTTCACTATATGATTCTGGTTTTAATCGTTTACTTAATCTAAAATAGACTTCGGGATGAAGATTTTAAAACTCTTAAAATAGAAATGGGAAACTAATAACATTAAAGGGATAACTTATAAGTGAAAATTATATCCTAACTTGTGATTAACATAGTTTAAATATAGTTTATACATAGTGATAGAATTATCCCTGGTGTTTGTACTAAATTTTTCTAGTCCTAATCTCCAAAAAATAACTAGACCATCCTCTGATACCAACAACATCATCTATATCCTGTTACACATATTATTATATTATGTTAAACATAATTAAACTGTAAATAAAATCAAGGATTGTAAAGTATAGTGTCACTGGAATATTACAAACATAACTAGAAAACATAAAACCAAAATAAAAAATATATTATTCAATATTACTAATGAGATCCTAACTTCCATTGATCCTTAACATCTTCATAGGATGACATGGGGAATACATGAACAATGAGATGAGCTAAAAATTCTTGTAATGGAATAAGAAAATGAATAATTCATCGCACATGGGTTATAAGGAATAAAATGATGACATAGAAAGGCATGGAAAATGAATAATAATAAGAAAGAAAAACATGTAAAACATGGTATCATAGAATCATAGAAATTTTTCAACCACATAAATCATGACATAAGCATGAGTCAAGGCTTATCGCCAAGACCATTTCACATTGAGGAGCATGATTCAAGAGTAACCACCAAGACGATGGCACATAGATGAGCACAAGCCATGGCTAACCACCAAGACTATTGCACTTGACATCTCATGAGACTAAACATTACCCAATGCATTTGATAACTATCTAGATTCTACCATCATAACATGTTCTTGAATATGTGTTCCAAATGAAGAATTATACATAAAGTATCAAATATAAACATAAGGGATACCTATTGAATGAAATGGGTATAGTAGTCATGTCATGTAGCTTAAAAAGGGTGTATCATTGGAGTTTCCATAAAATAATTTGATTTAAATCATACATGTACATTCATAAGGTAAAATGGACATGGATCATGATAAAAGATTATTAATTGAAGTGGAGATATATAAAAGTTTTGTTTAAGAAACATTAAAAATGAAACATTTTAGTAAGTTTTAAGGAAAATATTAAATATTATTTTGAGTAATTTTTTAAGGCATATGTTCCTCTATCATTTAATGGATTACCTCTTCTCCTAGTATTCAAAATATTTTCCCTTATTTTGTAAATAAAAGGGGGCTTTAACCTAAACCATTTCAAAAAAGGGAAATATCAATGATCTTTTAAAATTGAAAAGATATAATTTTTTGTATAAAACCATAAATGAACCAAGATACTTTTTCATTGTAAAATGAGTGATTTTTGAAAAATTTTGGGTTTATTAAAATATTTTTTTTGAGTGCACTTGAAAATTGGTAATAAAATGGACAAATACCTTTAACTGGGCTTGCTTATTATAAAAAATTGAGAAGGGAAAGTTTTTAAAACATGTATTTCCCAACCAATGAATGATAATATCATCTAGATACATGGGTGTGGAACTTATAAAAATAATTTCAAAAAATTAAATATAAATAAAGAGGAATTAAATTGGGTTAAAGAGAGATAAAGTGTAACCTACGTGAAAAAATAGAGGTTCAGATAGAATCCATTACATTATGTCTAAAAGTGTTCATCACTTGATGTTAATGTCCTGGATAATAAAATTAAATCCATTTATTTATTAATTAACAAATTTTTTATGAATTTTATTTATTATAATTTTATTAAGTTAATTTATATCTTTTTTAGTTGGTTGTGGGAATCAATTTTATCCTTTGAGAGAGTTTGTTTCCGTATTTTTCATGATCAGTTTAGTTGTACACATGTATTGAAAATCATATAAAATGAGAATAGTTGCCCAGAATTGAAATTATATGTTATTAGTTGAATTATGTAATATTTAATGGTCCTATATATCATTTTCCTTCCATTTGTGATGATGATTCATTAGATACAGGTTTAATGATAATTGTTTAGATTATTTTGGTGTTTTTTCTATCATCACAAACTAGTTTTGTTTTATTAATTAATATTATGTATATATACTGGTTAGAGAACATTAAATAAACTATAATACATATATTATAATCAGTTTTAACCATAAAATGGTTTTATTATAAGCCTTTAATGTGGTAATATAAATTAAAAACTCTTAGTCCTTGAATGTGATAAATCAACACATTGTAGAAAATGTTTCCATTTTTAAAAAAATAGAGAAGAGAGATGATGATTGGTTGTCACATTAACACAATAAAATTATAGTATATAACATATACTGAATTCATCATGTCACTTGGATAAGGGGATGTGAGGATAGGAAAAAAACATAAATTGAAATGAAATTAAAAGAAAAAGAAAGAGGTTTTTACCTCTTGAATTCTTTTCCATGAGAACCTCCTTATAGGATTTGGGTTTGGTCTTTTATTGATAAAAAAGGCTTCTAGATGTGGGGGAGAGACTTTGGGTAAGGTCTATATTTATTTTGGACAAGTTTCATGGCATTAGAGGTGTAGGTAAAAAAGGTGGTGAGGGGAGGTATATATAAGGGAGGATAGTGGAGTTTTGGATTATTTTATACATTTTTTTTTAATTTTTGATCAAGACTATGAATAGTGTTTATTATTGTGACTAATTATAGTAACTAGTTAATGTTTGTTCAAACTAATGGTTCTTACATCATCCATGACTAAATAAATCATGAATTTTTCTTATACCATAAATTATCTTATTTCATTACTCATCAAAATTGAACTATTTTAGAAAAATCCCAAAAATTGACTCTAACTATTTATCAATGTATATAATTAACAAATAAACACCATTTTATGAAAATAATTTTTTAAATATGTGAAAAATATTTTTTTATTTAAATTCAACATGTATTCAAAAAATAGAAATTTTAAAATTATAACTGATTTTATAGCACATTGAAAAATTAATTAATGGATCATAAAATATTATTATAATAATAAGACAACAAAATATTAATTTATTAATCTATTTTATGAAAATAATTTTTCTTTTAAATGATTTTATTAATTATAAAATTTTAAATAACCATTTATGTGTTATAAAAATACCAACACATAATTTAGCATTTTCAAAACAATCATTAACTTATAATATGATATAATTATATTATATTTTTACTTATAAAAAGGATAAATTTTATTAATACAATCATAGATGAGGATATTATTCTATTGCCTATTTTACTATTCATAATGGTCATGTTACAATTTCAAAGGCCATGTTACTATTCCATTAGTTTAAGTTCCCTAATTTCTAGGAATACCTCTTATTTCATTAATTATTCATTGGTAATGGTTTTATTGGGTTATCTATGTGATTTGTATTTTATTTATACTATATAGAAAAATTATAAGAAGTTAAACTTCACTGATCAAATTTTGGGTCATTACACATAGGATGCTTTGAGCTCTGCCTACTCAAAACTCATCCATTAAGGAAGAAAACATATCCTGAATATTATTTCATATCATCTTTATCTATGTGAAAAATATCATTGGTATAACCCCTAATAACAAGTTCTTCATCTCCTCCATAATGTAGGAATATACCTTTATCATTCCATGGAAACTTTAGTATATCTTTAACAGTAGTCAAATATTATTCTTCTGGATATTCTTGGTATCTTCCTATCAAGATCAAGGTGTAGTAAACATAAAAAATATAACAGAACATAACATATATGATGGAACGTATCATATAAATGTAATCCAATATACTCATCATGTATCTATCCTCATATTATTGGGGAAACCTCTTTTTAGTGATATGTATACCATGTGGAACTAGAACCAATCCACTCATAGATTGTTCCTCGCTAAATATATTCAGTATATGAAAAATGTATATACCTTGACTTAGTGTAATAAGACCCTTTGATTTATCATGAATGATCTTGATCCCTATAATATAGGATGATTCACCTAATACATTCATATAAAAATATGTGTTCAACCACATATTTATTGAATATAATACTAGAACATCACTTCCAATAAATAATATGTCATTAACATATACTACCATGTAAATGAATTACCTCCCACTAAACTTCATGTAGAATCTGAACTCCCATTCATTCATTATGAAACAAAATTCTCTTATGGATTCATAAATGTTATAGTTATATGACCGGGATGCTTGGTTTAATAAATAAATATATCTTTGAAACTTTTATAACTTTCTTGAATCCTATGGAGTCACAAACCCTTATTGTTATGTCATATAGAAATATTCCAAAAGGTTCTCATTGAGGAATGTTGTCTTGAAATCCATATTACAAATCTCATAATCATGGTAAGCTCTTATGTATAGCATAATTCTAATCTACTTCAACATTGAAACTAGATAAATGGTTCTATAATAGTCCATTCATTGAAATTACTTAAACCATTTAGCCAATAGACATTCTTTGTAGGCATCACCATTAGATTTTATGCCTTTCTTCTTCTTGAATAATCATTTTCACACAATGAGATTTACATATACTAGAGGGTCAACTAGAATATATACTTGGTTTTGATATATGGAATCAATATCATAATTCATTGCTTTTTTCCATATTGTATCTTATGATCTCTTTACTATATCCTTGAAGAATATATGTTTATTACTATCAACTAATAATCTTTTACCATCATCGGTAACTAGGAAACTATATCTCTTTGGCTCTCTAAACTCTCTAGTGATCCTATATAATACTTTTCTGTCAAGAACATATTTTTCCGTTGGGACCAGTGGAACTTTTTCTTAATCAAAATAATATGTATCCAAAGAATTAACTTCATAGAATTCAATCATTATACAACTATATATTTTGAATATTCATTCTCTCTATATAAATTTAAGATGGCAGTAAACCATAATTATTTTATTAGAAGGCTTGTATAGGTGATATCATTTAGTTTTCTTGGGATATCCTATAAAGATACACTTCATTCCCTTGTGCACTATTTTTTTTATAAGTAGACTTAATAAATGTATCTCTACCCCATACGAGAACATGAAACAATATATATTTATTCCACACCCAAGATTATATGAAATATCATTTACCCATTGAGTTAGAACATGATTTCGTGTGTTGCTTCTCTATTTAATTCATATCTCCAAAAGTTTGGTTCCTCTTTTAATTCCTCACAACCCCATACATGACTCATCATCACCCTATTCATGTCCAATAATGTTTTCTTCCCCATTTCACTATCACCATTAAAATTTTAGGTATAAGGGGGAGTGATTTCAGATAGTATTCCTCACTACTATATAAACTTAATGAAATCATAGATAAGATATTTTCTACCTTAATCAAACCGAAGATTAATTATCTTATTACCAAGTTGATTCTCTATTTATTAATTGAACACATTAAATTTATCAAAGGATTCAAACTTATACCTCATTAAGTTGACATTACCATATCTATTTATGTCATCAGTAAAAGTAATTAAGTTTGAGTATCCACCACTAGATTATATTGGAAAAGTTCCATACACATCAATATGTATGAATTATTGAACCTATGTGGCTCTTTCACCCTTACCACTAATAGGTGGTTGGTCATATTACCTTGTATAAAATGGAGACATATTTCAATTGTTTTTTTTAAAAATATTCTATGTAGCCATATTTATAGATATTTTTCAAGAACATCTCATATATATGACCAAATCAGTGATGCCACAACTGGGTGTGATACGAGTCTTTTTAACTTGATTCATTATAAATCTCAAACACTTGGTTAACATATTATAGTCATATATTCCATTATTAAGAATTGGAATAAAATAGCATATGATATCTTTATAAAAGTAAAAAATTTAATTCCAAAACATGAATAAAAATCCATCCATGTCTAAATTAAACAAAAAAATATTGTTTTTTGTAACACTAGGCTCATAATAACATTTCATCAACACCAGAAGCATTTTCATTGGTAATGTAAGGTGGTAGTCATCAATATACAAGGTATCCATTCTAGCATTTTTTGTACCATGGAGATACACCTCTAGTCAAGAAACCTTTTTTAATATACTTGATTTCTATATTTTAATACATATATGAGAACCAAAATATATATCTAATACCCAGTTGGTGGAAATATAAATATTTCAATAGATAATAAACTCACCTAAGGAATACCCATTCTTGGTCAACTGGGTGCAGTTCTTCTTCGTATGGACCAACTTGCCACAAGAAAAACGTATTTTATATTATTATTTAGCTTTCCATTAGGCCTTCCTATTCTTGGAAGGACATTGATCAAGAACCATTGAATTGGAATGATTATTGGGGTCTGTTTTCATTTTTATTCCTATTTTGTACCATAAAGACTATAGGTTTTCCTTTCCTCACATCCTTATCTACCTAGTAAATCAATATTAGGAGTTCCAAGAGAGACTTATCATTATTTTTCATATAATATTTCACAATAAAACTAGAGAAGCTTTTAAGTTGTAAGTATAGTATGAGATATCTGTGTAACTCACTTAAATGTTTAAATCCCAATATTTCTAAGAGCTCCATGTACCTGATCATATTAACTATATGAGGCCCATCAGACACTGACTCTCCAACCATGAATGTGAATAGTGAATTTGAGATATCAAACCTCACTTGTCCCACCTTTTCTTTAAAAAGATCATAGATATGGGAAAACATGTTGTATCCATCCAAATCCTCGTGAAACTTTTAAATATCACTCGATATTGAAGATAACTATATATTTTGGGAATATAGTGCATTATTTACATGTTTCCCAATAGACAACAATATCTTCCTCATTGGCCTTATTATAAGGCTCTATCTTAGGAACATGAGTCTATAATATATAGAATTTATAATCTTGGTGTACTATGGTATGCAAGGACCTATACCACTTGTGAAAATTAATGATGTTAAGAAGATTATATTTATATAATATCAATAAAAGTGATAATAATTTACAAATTTTATAACAAATTAAAAATTATAGTTTAGTACTTTATCTTGATTACCAAAAGCAACATAATAAATTATATTCATTAGTCTTGCACTATTTTATCCAATCCTAAAAGCACTCACTATATGACTCAGAATATCTTATTGTATGTATATTTTAGGGGAAAATATATATCCAATCCTTCTCATCATCAATAATATCATTATGAATATTAATTGATGGAATTTATATAGGTGCAACTCTCCAATTTTATAAACTCTAAGCTCTTTGATCAGTGTAGTGGACTCCCATATCCTGGAATCCTAATCTTCGATTTACTCAGCAGTTGCCTCAAAATATTATTGGATAGAATATATCCACTTCACCCAACACCAATTTGGTTAAGATAGCTAAAAACCCTTATTTGAACTCCTCGATAAAATTAATTTTCTATAATTTTTCCATGAAAACACTATGATTTATTGATTCATTCTTAATCAAGTTATTGAAAGCGATATCTTAATTAATATTTTTTTGAGGGATTTTATACCTTGTACATAAATATAATTTATTTTATCCTTATAAATTATTTTTAATATTATATGAATTTTATATAATAAATTAATCATGTACTAATAAAATATTCTTTGCATAATCATTTTGGTTCTCCCAATGATCGAAATATGATTCCATTAATCGTTAATCTTATTATGTAATCATACTCACATCATTAAACATTACTGAATATGAACATCCTTATTATATTTATTCATTTTAATATTTTAATGATCATTAAAAATTATATGTGATAATATAAAAACTAAAAATTAACATAATTAACCATTCAAGACAAAAACAAATAAATAATGAGGCGATCATGAGATTTTAACTTTTAATTAATCCACAAAGTGGATAATGAATCAACTGAGACCCTAAAAAATTACATGAGCTATTACCTGACTCAAATTCTAATGCTCATAAAACACCCATGTATCTAAATTTTTTTATTCCATGCCACCTCTTAACTCAAATTGAATTATTGTGAATTCCTTTGATAATTAAAATGTATTCTCACATGCAGGTGAGGGGAACTCCTGATGTAGTAATTAGATATTATTATTGAAAAATAATCATATAGTACCCTATAAATTTAAATAAAGTGGAAAATATGTAGATCATTAAAATGTAAATAATTATTACATTTTAAAATTAAAATAAATAATTAAATTAAATTAATAATTAACCAAACATACACAGGTTGATAACAACTCATGAGTAGTAAACATGAATTGATATTGCAAAATAAAAATAAAAATTTCTTAAATTAAGCCTGAGGGTAATTTTAATGCATTAACCCACATTGAAACAATTTTAATAAATTATTGACATGTCCCTTGGAACTAAAATGATTTTATAAAATTACATACAATGAAATTTACTTTATTTTTTTAAGATTTTTTTTTCAGGTTTTTAGACCATAACTAGGAGAATGGAAGTGAAAAAGAGCTTATAGTGGGTTAAATGAGCCATCCCGAATTGGGATTTCCTCAAATCATCCTGACATGAGAGGGGTAACCCAACATTATTCTAGGTCTTGGGTGTCTTGTGGGCCCCATATGGGTGTTCTTGCACAAAATTAGGGCACCCTATTTATGGGGTTCCAAATATATTAAAAAAATTAATAAATTAAATTTTTTTATAATGGAACCCTTGTAAGTGAGTTCCTTCACTTTTATCACCTCCCCTAGACAAAAAATAATGGGGGAAATTTAATCAATTTGGGCATAATTTCTACACGCTAATCTAACCATTTTTTAATATGTCGATTTATGTTTACATCAACAACCACACCAATTAATGGGGTGTCTAAGTATTCCATCAAGGACCCCCTATCCTCAACACGACACAATATAATATATATATATATATATGATCTTGTTATCTTATTCATGAAACTTCATGGTGAACCATGCCACCCAGCTTCAACCAACAATGCCTACATTTCAACACCACTCTGGACATCTACAGCACGCTGACCACACTATTTCTAGCCACACACACACACTCCATAATATCCATTTTTTATATTAAAACATTTCATCGATCTTTTATGAACCATAACATTATAATACTAACTCTAATTAATGTTTCATTAGTTATGTTGGGGTCTTATTGAAACCCTCTTTCAAATGTTATAAAATTTAATGAAAATTTATAATGCAAAAGTGGTCACCATATAGCCAAATTGAATAATACCTTTCAATTAATATATCAAGTGTACATAGAGTTATGCTTGATTTTATATTATAATAATAGTTTTGATACTTCTTTATCCACTATTTACATGAAAATGTCATTAGATTTTTTTTATATCAATAGATTTTATAAAATTTTAATTATAATGGGTACCACAAGATTATATGATAATAATCATAAATAAATGTCATATAGTATAGATACAACACACTAATAAGACATAGATTATGTATTACTATCAGGTGTTGGGGGCTCATAAGAATCAATATTTCTTCCCTTTAATTTCACTCATAGTGATCTTAAGAAGATTTTATTATAAGTACTGACCCTCTAATAGGATCACCATGTGTTACATGTGTCATTGGTTATTCCTATTTGTGAACATGTTTAATAGAAAATTGACCATATATAATTATCCATGTCTATAATTTTATCACATAATTCTATAAAATATAAAAACCATAGCATTTTTTTATGTCATTTTAGCTTGTGTGGGGTGTTTCAAGGGTAGAATGACATTAGTTGAATGATTAATAAATTATTTTCACTTTTGAAAGTAAGAGATATCTTGGCCCCAATTGATCATGATAATATCACATTTAATAAATCCATAGCCATGGTAAAATAAGGTAAGGTCATCCAGTAAGTTCATATAACAATAATGAAAGAAAGATTTATGACATGAAGCATGCATCTTATTTTATAAGATATCGTGAAAAAAACAAGATTATATTACATTGTGTGTGTTCATAAGAGGTTTTCATTAGTATAAATAAACCTTATCACCTTAGGTTACATGATGTGTTTATATAATCTACTAATGGTATGTGAGTATGACTCAATACTATCTAGGAAGGTTCCTTGAGGGTCACTTACGAAGCCTGTTCAGAAGATTGTGTAATTCTGATGCATTTGAGTTTAGGACATTGTAGGGCCCATGAAAGGGGTTGGTATATGCTTGAGGTAAATCAATAACAATAAATAAATAGATAAATTGTTATTATAGTTATTAATAAAAGGGTATAATTTCTTTACTTTCAGTATTTAGATGTTATTAAATGAATACAAAGAAATATTTAATGAAAAATACTATTATTCAAGGTTTGTATAATATTTTTGGGAGAAAATGGAAAAGATGATGAGTCATATTTTATCATGTAACGCAATTTTTATGTTACAAGTATGTGCTAAAATATTTATACATTTACAACATTTTTTCACAGTTATAAGTGTCAGATAGGGTTTATTTTCAAGGTTTAACTTATTTATGGACTTATTTGTAATATTAATAAGTTGTAAACTACATAAATAATTTAAAAATAAACCCTAATTCATGGTACTATTCCTACCATGATTTGAAAAGTTTATTTGTCCCCTATATCATGTTCTAAAGAGGGTAATAGTTCTTAGAGAGATATCGATCCATGAATGGTATCCCAGATCAAATAAACAATGAACATATAACTGATTTGATGTCAAAAATCAATCTATTTATCTTTGATAGGACCCAAAACACAAAGATAGGTGATAAAGAAAGATTTTGGGGTGTTTGTGGATGATATAGATTATTCTAAATTTGGTTCCATCAATTAACGATCTCTAACATAAATCAAATATGTGTTTGATCAAAATTGAATGATGTGGGATTTTGATTTTATTTTTTAGGGTTAATTTAATACACTTGAGATCCTTGGATTGTTAACCAGTTAGTCCTTATAAGATAGAATGTTCAAACATTTATTTGATGCTAAATATTTTAATTTCCCTACTTCTCATTCTTATGATGTGCGCCTTGTACCAAAATTTTAAATTAGATTGATCTTATTCTTGATTAATCCAAATTAGAATTAAATTTTAATTAATTACCATATAGGGCATCGATATGGTCCCTTATCCATTAACAAGAATTTTATCTAAGGACATATGATTGATATATGTCCATCCGAAAATTGAAAATGGATTTTGAGATTAAAATTTTATTAAAATAATTATTTTAATTCAGTTGAATAGTAACCCATGGTTATTATTCATCCATCAGCTGAATAAGTTCAAAGTGGTAGATTAAATGGGTGGTATTCCACACCTTTTATAAATATAAATATTTATATATATTAAAACACAGACACACACACACATACCCATCTATTGGTGAATAGTAACACACGAATATTTACCATTGAACAGTAACCTATGAATAGTACTTAAGAATATTTCCCATTAAGAATACCCATGAATAGTTGATATAACACCTCTAGGGTGGTTAAATAGCCATGAATCATAATAAATTAAAGAAAAATTCCAAAAAAATGGAATTTAATAATTTTATTTTAGGACCACTCAATAAGTATTTTATGAATTAAAATTTGATTAATTTATTTTAATATATATAAAAACTTGAGTAGAATTATTTGAAAATTTAATTTATTTATTTGAGTTTAATGTGTAATTACTAATAATATAACATTATATGAACCTATATATGGTGATACAAGGGTCGGGATTTCAACACATTTGATGAGGTGAGTGTTGTAACTCAAGTTATATGTGATGTGACTTATGTAGTTACCCATAAAGTCTAAGTTGACCCATTATTCAACCAATTGATCAACAATTATAATCATGTCATGTTCTCATAATTTGTTTTCTTTATGTATGGTTTATTATTTTTTTATTTGAAGTATTTATTCATGATCACATAGAATAGTAATAAGAATGTGTATAAAAAGTATACATTTATAGAGAATGTTTTCTATTTAAAAGATGGATAAGTTTTGAGGGAGATAAAATAGGGAAATAATGATAATTAGAATTTAATTTCATTGCCCAAAAAAATATTAAAACCCTAAAAGGATATATCTTGTCATGAAATTTCTTCCATCACATGAGTTTGAGAAAAACCATAGTATGTGTTGCTCATAATCCCTAGTTGAGGGTACCTCTTCTTATTGGGGAGTTCTTACAAGAGTGGTGGGTTTACATAACTAAAATTAAAATCAAAGAAATATATATAGCTTTCTTGGTGAAATTTTCGAGTCACTTCATTGAGAAATATAAATCTATGATTTTTTGGAGGTGAGAATCCACTCAATAGATTAAGGGTAAATGAGTTAATGTGGTTTTTTCAGTAAAAAATCTACCTTGAGACTCTAAAACTAGTGGTGATGAAATAAATTAGACTATAAGGAGAGGTTTTAAGGATTATTTCCACTAGAATACTCAATTGACATATTATTTAGAATCTAATTGTTGGGGATATTCGGATTGGTTAAAATAGTGGGAGAAATTTAATATTAATAAATCATTAATGTTTATAATCAGTAATCAAGATAAAATCACTAAAATACCGATTTTATTTTTTAAAAGAATGGAATGTAACGCCATTAATTCACTAAGATAATAATTGGATAAATAATATGTATTAACCGCAAATATTTTCAAAGGGTGTTATAGGAACATTCCCATAAAAATAATATATAAAAGGAAATTATGTATGTTAGAGTCCCCACTACCTGATATGCCACTAAGGGAAGAAAGTGGGGGTGAATAAGAAGATTACAGGGGACTCGTGGATGAGGTATTTGATGTTTAAATTTTAATGAAATAATTATAATCTACTAATTTTATTAAAAAATATCCAGACAAGGATGAATAATTATACCATTTTGTCTCATCTCCAATAAGTTTGCAAGGAGAAAGTCAGGAAGGGAATGAATAAGATTATGATTACACTAGACAAATGTTGATTGAATGAATGAATCTTGGTTAGTCATATTGTACTAAATATGATATATTTGATTACAATAATTAGGATTAATGTTAATTTAATGTATTTTAATAATTCTTATTTTCTAATCCTTATCACCCAATTACTCTAGTTTCATTTAGGAATATAAAACAAACTATATAGAAAAAATGATTCGATATATTTTGGGAAAGGCTTTCCAAGAGAACAAGATCTTAATGAAATATAACTGATTAATTATTATGGTGAATAAGAAGGAACAAAGGAGAAAAGGAAAATGGAATCCATGACACAAAAGACAAATTTGCAACATCCTTCTAAGAATCAAAAGTAAACCAAGGATGGATTAAATTGAACATGAGTCCATTTTCTTCACATGTGGTAAGAAATTTCACTAGAATAGAAATTTCAATGAATAGATTACTAAGAAATTAGGCACATCAACATCATGTATATTTATAATTACATGTAATATTTTTATATATATTTCTTGAGTGTTAGATATTATATATGTGTTGCAATTTTTTATCCAAATACAACAATAAAGATTAGGAACATTACAAGAAGGAGGTGATTTCTCTAGGTATCTGAGGGAGGGTTATTTCTATGTTATAAAAGAGAAGAACATTAATTTAATTTTTCAAGATAATTAATTATATATAAACTATAATTTTTTGTGATTATAACAAAAAAATTATCTTATGTTTCCATTTGACACAACAAGAAATTATTTCATTATGGAATGAATTTGTTTTCAGTTTTTAACACTCAATTAATAGTTTTGTTCTACATGAATCATCAGTAATAAATAATTAATATAAAATTTAAGACTCATAAAATGTTGTGGAAAGATAATTATTTGTTATGTAAAACTCCAATTAATCATCAACGACATACCTAGTGTGTTGTTTAGACACATAGGATTTAAAAACCATAAGCATTATCGACCGACTTACTTATCATATTTTAGACAAAAAAAACATTTATAATAAATGGTAAGTCATAAAAATTCCAGAACTAATTCAAAAAGATATGTTTGAGTTATTCGAAGGATAAGTTCGAAGTAAATTCATGTACATAATGATATTGCTTTATAATATTTTTGTAATGTAAAAGTGAAGTAATGAATAGTCTTGATAAGAAGATATAAGAGATTCGTTAGGATGGTGATACAAATAATATCTTAACCACGAAATAATATATCATGAAAATAAAAAATTAAGTTATTATTAAACTCACATTTCCTTATACACATTTGGTCCATGATGATAGGAAAAGTTGGATCAGTTATGAGTCTTATAAATTTTGTAATGTCATTTATAATATTTTCCATATACACTTTGAAAATATTAGTGTTAAACCATAACCATATGCCAAATATAATGACAAATATATATTATATGATTTATAATATAATACAAACCCCTTATGGTACACCATTTTTAATTTAGATGAAAATTTATTTTTAAGGAAAAACCAATAAAAAACATGAATCAAGAATAAAAAATATCAAAGGTAATTATCCTAATGGTTTATAAGGATATTAGATAAATCCATATGATAAAAAAGTTATAGTCAAGTGATAGAATATATTTCTATAAAGGATTTCACATATTTTTTTGAGATGGATGGAGAAAGATTGAATTGGATAATGGCAAATATCAAGATGCAAGATTATTTGGAATGGGAACATTTTTAACAAGATATCATTGAAAATTAATGTTCTAGAGACCCATACTGTGTAGGAAAATTAAAACCATAGGGGTGCTTTTATATTCACCATAATGGGAGATACATTATTTATTAAGAGTAATGAATCCTATAATAATGTATTAAATAAAAATTAGTTATGAATGAAAAGTGAATAATAATTCAATAAAATAGATTCCATGTAACAATATTTGGTTTTTTATTTGGGTAGTTTCTCTAATTAATGTAATTTAATTTGTGGGTATTCAATAAAAATGATACGTTGGTGGTACGTGTAGTTGCGGTTTAGCTTAGTGGTAAGCACCCCGTAAGGCTACATGGAAAATGGGGGTTCAAAATCCATGGGGCACATGTTACTGTAGTAGTAATATAGCGGTACTGTAGCAGCGGCGGCACTGTTAATCAGCAGGTACTATAGCGGCGGCAGCGCACTGTAGCGGCGGCGATCCTGTGCGTTACTGTAGCAGTAGGTTACTATTCACAGAATGTGAATTGGCCTTAGAATTTGGACTTACGGGCTATGTAATGGGCTACAAGCCCACTGGACCTTCGGGCTATGTAATGGGTTTCCCTATACCCAGTTAAAAGAGGACTTTTCTTTGATTTAATAATAAAAAAGAGGATTCAGCCCCAACCTTTTAAAAAACAATACATTGGTAGTACATGAATGGTATAAATAAGGATTTATTGGTTATACCAATGATTCTTGCTTAAATACATTTCTATAATACTTGTAATAATTTTTATAATGCTCAATATATTTGTAATCTTCATGTTAAGACTAGTTTCTTTATTGAGACCCTATGGGAGATGTCTATATGATGCAACCTAAAGGGTTAGTGACATGAAATAATTTCAGCGTCATATGAATGTTTCCAAAATAGATTTATAGATATAATCAAGCATAATGATTAGTGAATATTTATTTGGACTGACATAATATGATGTGTATATAAGAGGTTAGTGGGAGAACCATAGTTTTCCAAGTAAAATATGCTGATAAAATATTAAAATAGTTATGTTTCTCAGAGTTAGGAAGACTTGGATTGAAAGAATATATCAAAATAATGAATTAAATTAGGAACCTAACTTTTGAGGAACAATATATATGTATGTAGATCCATGGGTTTTGTATACTAATTGAAAGTACATACACTAACAAGGTATTGAAAAATACAAGTTGGAACAATTCAAGATGTAATTTCTTCTAATGTCACATGGAATGAATCTCTCAAATAATTCATGTATGATGAATGGAAGGAAATTGAAATAGTTAATATAATTTTCATCCTTTAGAGATGTATCTATCACACATTTTAATCCATGGAATAGGTATGGTATTACCAACACATTCATTATTATAGAAAAATATTATATAAATCTAGGACAACAATATGGGAAACATTAATGACTATCCAATTATACTTGAGAAAGTACAAAGGTTATATAACTAGTAATTTGAAAAGAAGGAACACTTGTTACAAAGGTGGAAAACATTTATTCATATATAATTTTATTCATAATTTTCAATTAGGATAAATAAATGTGCATGAGTAACTCATTAAATTCAACAGTAGTTATATCTAAAAATATAGAGTATGTTGCAGCTTATGATGTAGCTAAAGAAGAATTATTAAATGTGAAATTATTTGTATAGTTATTCTAATCCTACCTAGAAATTAAATTATTATCATAATATATATTATTATAATCTTATGATGATGGTACTAACCATGATTTCAATTTTTTGAAAGAGGATAAAAAATGATACACTTAGGGATATCAAATCTTGAGTGATGTTTTATACAAGGAGTTGAAGTCATAGATAAAAAAGTATCTATATAGGAATATATGGAAGGGACAATGACTAAATCCATTACTCAGAAAATACATGATTTTATCATGGGATAGCTATCAGTTTGATGGTTAGAAAGTTGGATCTAATGAAAATTGGATTGTTGTGAAAGAGGGTACCCTCGACCCAATATGAATAAAAAAAATTATTATAATATAATGTGAATATATATTTATGCATGATTTAATATTACCACAACACTACTGATGCTTCTATGAATATATTTACATGGTAATATCCTTAGATTATTTATTATATCAAAAGGTTATAACAGTTCCCTACTATAATGAGAACCATAAGAGACTATGAAAATAATATTAAATATATATCATATGATATAGATACATCATTTCAATGGTATAAAGATAATATATAACTATTGGTGTTGGGGGCTCATAATAATTGATAATTATTCCCATTGGGTTCTCACTTACTGATCTTGGACAAAGAAGATTATGAGGATTGGTCCGCCAAAAGGAACACAACATGTTACATGTTTCAATCATTATTCATATACTTGAACATTTGTATTGGTCTCTTTACTTGAGATCATTATCAATGTGTATCATTTGATCACATAATTTAATTCAGGATAATAACTGTAGCATTTATATTTTGGTGTGGTAGATTGTGTTGGTCGTTTCATTAGTGGTAGGAAATTAATTGAACGATTATGATGGGATTTGTTTCATTTAAAAGGAAGAGATATCTCAAGACCAGTTGAACATGATGGTAATACCTTTACTAAATCCATGTCCATGGTAAAAGAAATTAAGTCCATCTGTTAAGATCATAAAATAATAAATCCAGTAAGGATGATGGCATGAACTGTACATCCCAATTTATGATATATCACAAGAGAAATAGATTATATTAAACTATATGTGTTTATATGATATTTTCACTATATGAATAACCCTAATCCTTTTAGGTTCCATGATGTGTTTCTGGATAAAAATATTTCTCTATGGGTATGACTCACTATTATCGAGGTAGAGGCCTATATGGACACATATAAATCATATTCAGAATCCTGACCAATTCTAATGAACTGGGGTTTTGGGACATGATGGGCCTCATGATGGGAGTTGGGATATGTCCATGTTCAATAGATAACATGAAATAAATAAATAAATTATTATTATATTGAAGATTAATTCAGGTTGAAGTCATATATGTATGCTATTCATAAGTTATTAATTAAATATAGGAAAAATATATAAGGAATGTATATTATTAATCAATGTTTATTTAATATTTCTTAGGAGATATGAGTCTACTTAATAACTCATATTCTATCATGAAACTTATTTGTGATATTACATGTATGTAACAAATTATTTATGACATTTTAGAAATTCAAATGTGGTTATAAGTATAGAATCGGGTATATTTGGACTATTTAACTAGTTTAAGGTATTAAATGTAATTTTAAAAAATTATAAACTACCAATATAATTTAAAACTAAACCCAAATTAATTGTACTATTACTCACAATATTTTGAGAGGTTATATATCCTCTATCTCATAATCATGATATAGAAATATGTCTTAAAGGGAACCTGATCCAAGAACAGTATCTTGGATTTAGTAAATGCTAACCCTTGATCGCGTCAAAATTGAAAATCACTCTATTTCTCCATACTAGTTCGCAATGTATGAATATAAATGATTGAGAAATATTTTTGAGTGAGTGGGGATGGTATAGATGGTTTTTTCTTTGGTTCCTTTAAGCAATGATATTTTACAGTAAGAGGACACACTTTAGAACAAAATTGAATGAGGCATGGTTTCAATTTTATTTTTTTATTCTTAATTAATTTAAATTATATCCTTGGGTCGTTAAATAGGTGTTCCTCATCATAGATAAAATTATTACATCGATCTTACGGTATATATTCTAATTTCTATATATTCACGCTTCCACCGTGTGCCCAAAACAAATAATTTTGACATAAATATTTTCATGATTACCATTTATGGGACTGGGAATTTAGCGAATGCATGAAAGTAGTTGTGATTTACATTTTTAACACATAGTGCATCATAAATTACATGATTTAGTATAAAAAATTCTGATTAATTCCAAGTATATTGTGTGAAATAATTTAACTACGAAAACAAAATAATAAGGGTAACTCCTTGCATGACATATTCCCAGTGATACCCAATCTTATATAGATCATCAAAGCTTGAATACACAAAATTTTATTCTCTTTAGATCATCCAAATGTGTAAAAACTATTCACAGACATCATTAATTGATTCTTGGGTACTAGGGTAGAATATTGGCGGCCTTATATCAATCATATGATCACTATAATTTCATGAGATAAATCCATGAACTTGACTTAATTATTTCATTATCTTTCTCTCTCTAAGAATGAAATATTAGGGAATAAAAGAGTGGATTACTCTCAAATACATTAATATTTCTTCATGCACAATTCATGGCTCAAAAATGATCTTAAATAGTAGGGGTTAGCTTTCTAAAATTGCACTTAATCCCTTGGAAAACCCACTTAAAGTGGCCCAAAACACCATGAATAGCTATGTAAATGTTTTGTATGTGTCATGAGAATTTCACCAGTCACTGGTGATGTTAATAAATGTTACATAATGAACTAAAACTAATTAGTATGTCTCATTCCTCCAATAATTATTTTACAATCCATGAATGACAGTACTGTTGTTCAAAAAATAATACTTTCTCATATTCAGTTTTATAATTAAATAAAATATTTAATATCATTAGATCTAAATTAAATCGACATTATTCATAACCAAAATAATATAATTGAACTAATTAACTTGTGGTTTCTTTCTAATATGCTCATTGGTCCCCACATATGGGACCAACTTCATTGTAGACTCCAATTCTTATATATTCTTTGATCATGCTAATATTGTTTATATGTGACCCTATATGACATAATCTCAGTACTATGGATTCCAACCCACAAACTAAATGTTGTATTGTAATGTATCAAATTATAGGTTACCCAACTAGTGCTTGACCTGGTCCACCATTTGACCTCAGGTGTGCCTTCCCAAATGCCAGTGGTTTCCATCAAGCTGTGAGTGTCTAATGAGGTACCATGGGGAGTTTATACACCGTAATTAGGGTGAATAATAATAGAAAAAATAACCAAGTATCATTCATTAATAATAAACATTATACTACATAGGATAAATGAAATATCTGAACCATAATACTATGAAAACAAAATCATAAAATTATACAACAAGACTAATCTCCCACTAGGAGAACCACATATATCAAATAACCAAAATAATAAATAAGCACCACATGCTCCACTTCCAACACTATACCTCATCCAAAACTCTAGATACACACTTGAGATATCTTGATCAGTAAACCTAGTCCATGACCCAACATATTCTTTTAATAACCATGTAAGATCTGCTCATGTACCCAAGTGCAATGGAGACCATAGCATGGTGTAAGTACATAAATCACTTGGGAACCACCAACATGGTCTCATACTATACAGGTATGTTTTTATGTGACATGATCAATTGTAATAATAAAAAATATTCTAGAACATAAATAACCAATAAATAAGACACCATAATACCTGCTTTGACTTGATATCATAGTGTATCTGAGAACATCATGATGATCAGGCAAACCAAAATATCATTATATCCCTAAGGGAATACACATGTAACATAAGGCAAGCCTAATGACCTTTATTAATCCATGGGACCATAACCTCAATTGACCATACCTACTTCAGTCAGTTCTATAGTATCTGTAAGCATGTCATTGTAACTATGCCTACCAATAAGTCATTTTGGCCGACCCCTAGGTAATCCTAAGAGACACATAGAGAACACGTGTATCTAGGATAACATACCCTTCTTGTAGAATGCAGTCTTAGAAAATCATGGATAATATACCCATCCCTGAAGCATAGATAAACCCTCTTAGGCATGATACCATTCGTGGGAAATATATCCATCCATAGATTCTCTAGATAATAAAGACCTACCAGGGGTAATATACACATCCACATTGCATGTGGGATCAACCAAATGAGGGTAATATATCCATACCTATCGCATAGTCAGGTTCTAGGAGAAATATTCCAATCTTGAGGCCAAAAACAATGAACTGAAAAAGTAAACACTCGCTTGGGAAATCCATCATCTCAGGGCATCAAGCACGAGCATGTAAAAAAAGGGACCATATTCATTCGCAACCCACCTCATGCAACTTGTAATTATCATATGACAACATAAATGGGTTTCTAAGGTGACACCCTCAATCATCTCTACCCATAACCATACGTCATTGCAGTCCTGTTAGGCTTACTAAGATACTCGGGTCCAATGGAACACCTGGAGTCCCCACTACCCATATCACACACACCTTCTCAATATTGTTTTATCATTGGGCACCCACAGGTCCCCTTTTTCTAATAAAAATAGAGGCACTTCTCTTGGATTCCTCAATATCAATTTTATATCTCGGTTCAACGCCCATCACTTGGGGACACTATATATATCGATGACATTGTAAGTGCATCCCAACCCCCAAGGCCTTATAAATGATTTTCCATACTATAAAGGCATGAGGATATGACACATGACCCATCTCAATATCTATGGTCATCGTAGGTCAATCCTCTCACTCAACCATCCAAACTCACATAATTTCTATCCACCAAGGCCTGCTCACATAAAGGACATACTATGGTCAAACTAGTCATGTTCCTCTAGGTCAGTACCCACCTCTCAATAATGCATGTGTCTCAAGATCCTATGAAAGATATAATAGGTCTCATTAGGTCCAGACTCACCTCTGAAGGGTTATAGAATCTATGAGGTATCTCAAAATTCATACATGGACCTCTTAGGTTAACCATCTCAAGTTAAACCACTCCTCCCTCAATAGGTGGTTATGGGATCCTACACTTGGGCCCCTATGTCCCCTCAAGCCCGGTCACTTCCCTTAGGATTAACTCAATCCCATAAAGGTTCCGAGATTCATAAGACACACTATAGTCCAGGAATCATCCTTCTATTACCAAGGAATCAAGCTAGTTCATTAGAACCAACATGGACTAGGTGATCTGGTCTTCTCATCTAAGGAAGTAAATATTTGATTGAAACATTTTATGCCAATTTATTTTGGTTTAAAATAAAATCTTCATTTATAATAATTGATTAAACTTTAAAAAAATTATTTTTTTAATGTTTTATGGATGTATATATGAAATGATCAAAATAAAATCTTCAATTAACTGAATTCATGATAAAGAAGATGTCTTGCAACATGCAGTAGGTTGAGAAAAGAATATGGAGCTCAAAAATAAAGACCCATGATGTAACAGGGCATAAACGTCAGTAAATTGATCATTAAATCCTAAATTAGTCATTTATAATTTAAAATAATTCATATAATCAAGGCATAGGAAAGAATGGTTAAACAAGAGGATTCTAGAGCATGAAAACATGTGTCATAACATGAAACATATGTGTCACACTGTGACACCTCCTTGAAAACTATAAGTCATAATTTCATGTGGTAAATCCCATTATGTGTGTTTCCTAAACCATATAATGATGTAAAACGCCTTTTTATGACATAAAAGTGTCACCTGGGACCACAAGAAACCCATTAATTAGCCAATTTCTGATAGTTTGAGGGTAATTTTTGGCCTATAAATATAGGGATTAAGAGGATTGTAAAGTAATCATATCCCAATGATTTTATATTTTTATATGGAATATGGATTCTATTTCTTTAGGTTTTATTTTAATGCAAATACACATTTATATTTTTATTAAATTGTTTGCACTATTATTCAAATCTCAATTTATTTCTCTCTTCCCATATTCCTCTATGATCTCTTACACTTGTGATGGAAAGAAGATGACCTAAGGCTCAACCATAGGGTAGGTTTCACAATTCTCTAAAATTTTTGTTCATTAACTAAATAAATTTTTTAATTTAATTTTTGGTTAATTAGAGGGAAGTGCATGGGTGTGGTGATTGTCAACCATTACATGAATCTCATATTCATTCCCATTTTCTACTAAGAGGCGATGAAATTTTGTGTTCTAAATAGGTTTATTATACATGATAAAAATTTCTCTCAAGGTAGTGAATAAGAATACATATATGGTAGGATGGATTTTCAAATTGAATTCAATCTATAATAATTAATAGTGAAGGAACTCATGTAACTAAACCCAATGGACTAATACTTTTATTTTAACATTCATTCATTCGATTTTTCATTTCAGTTTTACATTTTAATTATAATTCTACTTTTTCAAAATCCCTAAACCAAAAAATTTTCATTTCTTCCAAAATAACAGAATAATAAAAAATAATTAGTTTTTTTGAATTAAGAATTTTATTTTATTGACTACAAAGATCCTCAAGAGAGATTAACCTAGTCATCCATTGTGTTGTATCAGTAAATATAAACTATATTTTACACTACCTTATGATAGGCATGTCAAAATAGCACTACTAGAAATAATTGTTTTTGCGCCCCTACGTACGGGCGACCGCCGTTGGGGGTCGCTATAGATAGCATTAGCGACCGCCAATGGCGGCCGCTAATGATGATAAAAAATTGGCGGGATTCCCCCCCCCCCCCCCCGTCGTCTTCTTCCCCGAATAACCGCTGCAGCATCCCATAAACGATGTCGCCAGCTCTATAACCCTCGGTCAGCCCTGTTTCTACCCTCCTTCACCTCCCTTCAGCCTAATAACCTCTAACGCCGAACCCTACAACCCCCCGACATTTGATTGCACTCACATAACCCCTCAACGTCGCACCCGCCTATTCCTCCGGCCACCGGGAACCTTCCATGGCCGACGACCCATACCTGCAGGGTCCCTATCATCAACTGGCCTTGTCCTCGTGTCCCTCCCCGCAACTCACTGGCATCTCGAACTCGTGAAATGCGGTATTTTTTAACGGAGCAAGAGCGACCGCCATTGGCGGTCGCTATTGGTCTTTACTGACGGAGCTACAGCGATCACCAAAAGCGGTCGCTAGGAGGTCGGTAAAGGCCTTTAGCGACCGCTTTTGGCGGTCGCTAAAGAGCTGTATTGTAGTAGTGTAGGAACTGTTTCTGGGGAGATAAGTGGTACATATTTTACATATTTATATTTTCACGTTTATTTAAACAATTGTATTCATTTTTAAAATTAAAAACAAAAAATCTAAAACAACTCATTTTCCATAATGTATTTAAACTGTGCTTATTATAAATGAATAGATTACTAATAAGTGTAGAAATAATAAGAAGAAGATAAAAAATTATAAAAAAGATCAAGTGCAAGAATATTGGTAATACATAGAAAATATTAAGATAAAAGATGAAAGGTTTTTTGAATATGTTCATTAGTATCTTGGGAAACTATAACCTGAACTACAGGACAAACCATAGGCCAAGAAGGAATTACCAATGGATCTTATAAAAGTTTCTATGTACATTCTAGAGGTTGAGGTAGTACTCAAATAATATCCACAAAACAACCATGTCGATATCCATATTCAAACCTACCATGAAGTGATGGTCAGTTAAGATGATTTCACACATGCTAATGTAAATCTGAGATATCTACAAGGACAAGATCAATATTGGAGTTTATGAGAATATGATGAGATGTAATGTTATCTCCCTATCTACATGTTAGAATAATCATCACTACTAAACATCACCCAAAATATGGAATAATAACCCATCTAAATGGTGGAATTTTAATAGAGGACGGAGGAGTTTGACTACCTGAATCAAACTACTAACAATAAACTCCAATAGTAACTTTCCACCAAATAAAAAATTTGAGATGAACCAACTATGGGAGTTGATCATTTCATAATCTCAATTTAATTTAAATTTTACGAAGTTATATTGTGTTTCACTCCCTACTATTTAAATTTTATATATTTAGATGACTATTATATTTACTTGTATGAAGATGATGAAAAATAAAAATTCACCTATTTAAGAATGTTTGGAGATTCATGAACACATTGATTGTTTATTTAAGGAAACCCATAAATACATCAAATTGGATCTACCTAGAGAACCAAATACACAATATTCTTACATAAAAGGATTATATTTTGATATTAATCATTTTTTATTAATTTTTTGAAAATAAAAATATACTCTAACACTCCCTCTGATTATTATTTTGATCCATAATATCTAGAGTAGATACTAGACAACAAAGATGAAGTTTCACATGTAGCAAAAAAAGGGGAGGACCATACTTCATCCTACCCCAACCATATTAGTTTTACCTAATTGTGAAGGGGGTGATCTTGTGTACACTATGCATGGATTCTTTTGCAACAAACAAGAATAAGTGTAAGCTGGAAATAATAAGTATTGATGGATTATATCCAAGAAAATTCACCCACCAATATACTATGGATAATAGCTGGTACTGCCTATCTGGAGGAAGTCAACACCCATGGCCCACTTCAGTGATTAAACCAAGATTTATCATTCTATTTTTCATTCTATGAATTTAATTTTCATTTTATTTCGAAGTTAGTTTTTTAGGAATATATTATGATGAAACCCTATTCACATCATTCTTTTTTAAATTAAAATACACGGTATTTTCACTTTGATGATTAAAAATCTGTTGCAGTACCATAAAGATGATGGAATAAGGTATCCCATAAAACATTAGAATGAGTACTATAGCTTCCTTTCATGGGGAGTATGAGTTTCATTTCATTATATTGTTTAACTTCAATAATTTTAATTTTCTTATTCTTTAAAATTAGTTTCATACCCCACTTTGAACTCTTGTACTACAACACTGATCTATGAGACATAAGTTTCTTAGGATAATCCTTATGTAATGTTTTAATTTTACGCATATGCTTTATTATATGTGTGAAATGATAAAATGAATGAGTAGAGTAAATAAAGAGGGGATGAATTTGAAAAAACATTATTTTTAGGAATAAGTTGATTTTTTAAAATGAAATTCTTCTTACATTTCACTTGATTTAAATTTTTGAATTTGATATTGATTGGTCTATTATTATTTTCATTTACATGTTTAATTTTCCCTAAACATATGTTCTCATCACTGAGAAAATTTATGAACCATTTTTTCTCATTCTTTATACACTATATTTTTTGAGAGAATAAGATAAAATTTTCTTCTACAGCTTTCCTATAATCTTATAAAATATATTAATTAATAGAATGGTTATTAATATTATCAATCCATTTTTATTTGTCAGAACATTATCATTAGAACCACCATGAAATCAATCCTTATTTTTTCCGAAGAATCAATGAATATCATTCATTGGAAATCATCCTTATTATAAAGCCTATTATATCCATTCATACCTAGATCGTAGTATATTTCTTGATATTTAAAAGACTAAGTTTTTCGGATAGTTTTAACATAGTTTACGAGGATTTTCTCCACTAATGATTTTTTATGTGATTTTAGGAAGAGGGAACATGATCATTTATTATACCCTATTATTCACCTCTATTGTAATAATGGAATATAATAAGAAATAAAGTGAAAGAAATTAAAAAATGGGTTGTGACACTTGAGGATAAAAAATCACCATTATAGAACCCAAAATATTTCAATATTATGTGGTTACGTAGTGGATGTAATGTTTTTCATAACATATGTTTCAAAAAATTAAAAAATAAAATAAAAATATATAAAAATATAAAATCCAAAAAAAAATATAGGGCGATTCATTTGTTATACTTACTTGTATCATGTTTCTACATTGGTCATTGGTGTTGGGAGATAGTGTTTTTACAGAATTATTTTATTAAGATTATATTTTTATATCATGCATCAAGATAAAGAGTTAAACCTCTTTTTTGGGTTTATTTTAATTCAATAACAACCCACCCCAATCCCTAGAGACATTTGAATTTTAATGAAATTCTTCATGAATAATTTTGATCTCTGTATTTATGTGATGGACGTGTTAGATTCCTTAAATTCATATGTTAAGTTACATGTACTTGAGGCATTATCATAATTATATTTTCATTTTTTACCTTGAGAGATGAGTAAAAATAATTCAAAGTGAGGTACATTGAAATTTTCATGCATATTTTTAATGAATTGAGACATAAAAATTGAAGTAAGGAAGAGTGTTTGTATTTTTAAATAAGGAATATAAAATGAATTATTAGATTTATTTCATTGAAAAATGAGTAGTTGGAGGATTTTATTTTTTGAAATATGGATATTTATATTCCACTTCTTAATATTTGATGATTTTTCATTCAAAAGTTAAATATTCGAAGAGTGGTGTTTCTTTGTGAGGTTGCTGAGATTACATGCTTTAGGAAACAAAATTTCTAGGTGTGTTGGAATTGAAAGAACCATTTTATGCATGATTATTTTTTATAAGATAAATTTATTATGTAAATTAATTGATTAAACATTCCCATATTTAATTTTTGTTATGTATTATGAAAAGATATTGGAAATGATAAAAAAATATTAAAAGTGTTGAATTCGTGATAAAAAAGATGTCAGGTGATATACGAAAGGTCAAGGACCGAAGGTGGATATTAAAACAAAATAACCAAACTAAAATTAGGTAGAAACTATTGGAAATGGATAATTTAGGTCATAAATTAGTCATTAATTATGTAAAATATTTCAAATAACTGAGGTAGAGTCACAATGGGATAAAAATGTGTACTATATAGAATGAACACATGTTTTATGTTGTGAAACAAATATTCCACTCCATGACACCCCTTAAAAATATTTAATCCATATTTCATGCCACAAAAACCTTTTTTGGGTGTTTCATCAAACATTTGACAACACAAACTGCCTTTTTGTTACGTAAAAGTGTCACCTGGGTCATGGGTGACCCATTTATTGGCCCATTTATAATGGACCAAGGCTTATTTTAGGCCTATAAATATAATTATATAGGGGATTATAATAGAAAAAGATCCCAAGGATTGGTCATTGTACTATGGAATAAGGATACTTCATCATTAGGTTTTCTTTTCTATTTTAGTTTTCACGTTATTATTCAATTTAATATTACATGCATATTTTTATTAAAGTGTTTCTACTTTTATTAAAAAGACAATTTCTTTCTCTCTTCCCATATTCTGTCGTGATCTCATGTACTTGAGATAACAAGATAATAATCTAAGGCTTGTCCTTGGGGGATGTTTCACGGAGTTCTTAATTATTTCACTATAGTTATTTAAATGTTTCTATTTAATATTATGTAAATAAGAAATAATTTAAAGGATGAGTTGATAACACACCATGAAATTAATCTCACATTAAATCCTTTTTTCTAACAATAGGAGCTGAAATTTTGGTTGCTAGAAGGGTTTCCTAGACATGCTCAAAATCACACTCAAGTTAGAGAATGGAAATCCATGTACCGAGGGATAGATTGACAAATTTAGTATAATCGATAATGATGAATAATGAAGGAAACCACATATCCAAACCTTAAGGACTAAGACCTTCCTTTTAACCTACATTCATTTTATTTTTCATTCATTTTTTATATCTTCATTCAAATTTTAATTTCTCAAAAAAATAAAATTGAAAATTTTCATTTTAAATAAAATACCATAAAGAAATAGTTTAGGTGAATTAGGAATTATATTTAACTAATATAAAATATTCTCAATAGAGGTGAAACTAATTATCAATTATGTTTCATTATAAAAAACAGATTATCTTTTGTACCACCGAACAATAGGCATTCCAATAGTCCTAATAATTTTGATTTAAATTCAAAATTTTAATTTATAAAAACCTTTTCATTTAATTAAATTAACTAGGTGAATCACCCCCAGTGATGTTCCCAAACATATACATGAAAAATAACTACAATGAATTATCCATAGGTCTTGTACATCATATTATCCACCTTTAAAGTATCTTTCCATTTAAATTCAAAATCCTGATAGCTTCATCTCAATACATCAATCCCCACCCATTCCCATCGGTATCCATTCCAAGATTACATCCTCACCTGAGATCCTAAATCAGGATAAATAAAACATCAAACATCACTAATTAATTAATTTTAACATTTATAATTAATTAAAAAAAATTGATGAAAAAGAGGTATAATTTTTATTTCACTAACTAATGACCCTATCTTGATGAAACCACTATCAAAAACCCACAAGAGGTCCATTGAGGACTTCTGATACCAACTCGGACCAAATCCCTAAGACAATGATGATTCTACAATTAATTTTAGATAATTTTAATTAAAAACTAAGAAAATCCCCTATAATTTCATACCTTAATGCAATTCCAAATCACCATAGGCAATCACTATCTTAGGATATCCTCTATCAAGGATGACCAAAATTCCCATGATAATTAGGTTATCCAACCATGATCTCAGGGAACCACCAAGGATAACCTAAAATAAAGAATAAAAAGTTATAAATAATATAATATGGGATGAATGAAAGTCAACAAAGGGGGAAATTTACTGATAATCACTGGTAAATGCATCCAAAATTTCGAGAAAATGATGGGGGAAGAAGGTGTTGAAGGGGTTTGGGTCAAGCGGTTTTCATAAAAATACCAAATGAAAAAATGGGTATACCACTATTAAACATAGGTAGGGGGAATATAATACACCCATCATAAAAAATACAACATCCAACAAGTGGTTTGTTGTAGCTTTGGATGGAACAACCACCTTATCCTCTCTCGGGCTCTCCCAAGCACATATGACTCTACTAGTATAACACCCCAAACATTTTATGGTATGTTTCTCTTAAATACATTCTATACATAACCTATATTGCATAAAGCATCGAGTTTCTTTGATACAAAACATGGTTATTTTGGAGATAGTTCAAACCTAGCCATTAAACTTAAATTTTCCACTTCTTTGTTTTGAATTTTGAAAAACTGACATACGCGGTTATGATCAGGGTGATATTTGGAGTCTGATAGAATCAAGTTAATATTAAGTGAATAGTAACTCACCCTTAAGAATATTGACATAATCTTATGAATTGTAACCTACCCTTATGACTATTAATATGAAACTTATGAATTTTAACCTTACTCGTGAATGTATAAATACAATTTAGGCACCATAAAAAAGAAGATGAATAATTTATGTGTTGGTATTTTTTTATTATATAATTATTTTAATTAAAAATTAATTTTATCATATTTAAAAAATTATTTTAGAAAAATGGAGTTCATTTTTTTATTCTACATGTCGAGAAATTGATAGGGTGATTTTTTGGGATTTTTTCTGAAATGTTTTAACTTTTGATGAATAGTGCAATAAAGAAAATTACGATAAATGCTAAATACTTGTTTTACCAAATCATAGTTGATGCAGGGATGATGTAAGGAAACTTGGCTCAAACTCACATGTAATTATTACTATTTTGGATCACATAAATCAATACTATTCATAGTCTTGAGAAAAAATATTAAAATAATGATTAAAATAATGTAAAATTCATCATTCCCTTCACTATATAAACCACCCCTCACCCCCTCTTCCTCCCACACCACTCAAGCTTCAAAACATGCCTAAATTATGTAAACATAACTACCAAAGATCCTCTCCCACGTTCAAGACCTACTAGTCTTACTAAAAATCAAAAAACAAAGGCCTTAAAGAGATTCTCATGGAGGGGTACTCAAGATGTGAACAACTCTTCTCTTTTCTTTCAAATTCTTCTGCAAGTTCCATTATTTTGTTTCTCTCTACATACCTCCCCACATCGAAATGCTAAGAAAATTCCAGTACCTTACATTTAATAAAATTTGATTATCCTAATGGAATATTTCATCATCATATCTCATTTCTACCACCTTTTATAATAAAAATGAAAATACCGTCCAAGATGTGTTAATTTATCACATTCAAGGACGATAGTTTTCCAATTACTATTACTATCTTCATGACTGGTCATGAAACATTTTTAATTTTTTAACCAGATCATAATATATGTATTTTACTTTATTCAAGGTCATGGAATCATTACATACTCATAATATAAAATAATAAAAAAAATCATTATGCACAAAATCGGTAAGTTAATCTAAGCATTTATCAATAAAACATTCAATTAATGAGTCATACCCAAGGTATATACACCAAAATCATTATAATATAATTTATAATGACATTAATAATATATATTTACAATTCTAGATGATTAACCACATTTCAAATGAACTTCCATTCATAAATACAAAATGACCTATCCTGGAAACCAAGGAATAAAATGCTTCCAAAACAATAAGATTGAATCCCTTAAACCCATAAAAAAGGGCATGAATGAACCTAATGACATTATACTATATCAATTTCATGTTTATAAGATTCAGGAAATTATTAATTAATGAAGCTAAATTTGATTATTCGGGTCATTAAGATCAATCAAGAACACCTACGGGCATAAGCTAAGGGATTTTCTCCATTTCACTTTTAATCACGAATTTCCTCCATGGTATGCCATTTTATGTGTAATACCTAATAATGGGATATGATTCTGTACCTTCTCTTATAATTCCATTATGATATATAAATAATGGGATACCCCTTTACCCCTCTTTAATCCCTCATAAGAACACACGTTACCCTGCCGAAATGTTTGTAAGGGGTTTCTCATCTGACTTTTATTTCTGTGATATTTCCAATGGTCGCCACTTATTTCTTCCACGTGGTGTATCTTGTACTGAAATTTAATGTATATTATCATGATTATATTTATATTCATGGTATTCTATGATTCATTTTTTGGTTATTAATTTTTTTCAGACGACGCAATCGATTACAATGTGGTAATGTGCTTTGTCTCAATTTTCACTTCCTTGTTACATACATTGTATTCTGCACCTAAATATTTTTATGTGGTGTACCTACTTCTCATTTGAGATAAATATTAATTTGAAATTATATTCCATTTAATTTTCTATATTCTCATATCACGGTTATAATTATTTTCTATGTCGTATACCATTTTACATACGGTGTTTATTGTGATTGTTGTTTTAACTGTGGAAGTATTGAAGAATATGTGTCCTATATTATATGTGGATAATGTAAATGAATATTGATATTATATTGGATATATGTATAAATAATTATTTGGACATTCAGTGATAGGTAGGGCGCTCTATAGCCCCTCGATGTATCGACATGTCTCATGAGACAAATCAGTTAGTGACAAAACCTTCAGTTCGTCTCTAAAAATCAGACAGATTTCTACACAGAGACTTAAACAATTTTGGTAGTATAGTGGTATCATGTTCCATATACATGATTTCCAATTAATTATAATTCTCTTTATTCATTTTCAGCCTTTACTATCCATTAGGTTTTCACTATGAAAAATTCTATCGATGCAGGTTCAATCTCAATTTATTAATGGCGTGTATTTTTTATTCATTCACCATTACATATTTGTTTATGATTCAGTTATTTTTTTATTAATGAATTACATTAATCTTAACTCTTACTAAGGGTTTCATCTCACCCAATTAATTTTTTTACCTTCCACAGGTTATGAAGAGGTGATCATTTATTGAGTTTTTGTTGATGCAATTTTCTCAGTTTTTGTTATGTATTGTATTTTAATACCTTTCCCAGTTCAATTTGAGTTACATCTAGTTATCTAATTTCTTCAAGAATACTAAAATTATTGTTCCTTTGGGATTTATTTTATTATAATAATTCCAATGTAATAAGAAATGCATCAGCTCCTGTCTAGAGGGGTCGAGGCATTACAGTTGGAATCAAATGATGTTTAGTAGAAAACATGGAAACTATATTAGAAAATATAGATTAGGTAACAAATAACTAATGTAGTATTTGTGTATAAACATATAATAACATCCTAGAATTTTGTTAAGGAATAGATTATGTGGATTTTTCTAGAAAACACATCCCTGTCTGGATATGAATTGGTAGAGGTGGCTCTAGTATCGATGTTCCTAGCAATGAAAACTCTGACATGGAGTTTCAGACATGACCTGGGATATCTGGGTACATGCAAACGGGCCTTTCTACACTCTTGGTTTGACACTTCCAGGGGATATACTTGGGATAATTCACATTTTATTTATAATCCATTATGAAGGATTTTAATATAAATTTTTTCTTATAAAAACCATGTCTACGAGATTAGTTATGCATAGGATTTCAATTTATGATAAGTACTTTTCTAGTCGAGATTATGAATTATGATTCATAACCTAATCTATTATATGAAATTATTTATAAATGGAACCTAATGGAATAAGGGGAATCAATAATCGTGGATAATGTATGGATTTCCCAGTGACCAAGTCAAAACATTCAATGTTGGATCAGATCAAATCATGACCATATTGGGACAACATACTCAAGTTATGATAAATAACCAAGATACACCTTTGTTGGGTCATTTAATGATGCATGATCTCTCATCTTTTAGTGGTAATACATATCCAATGGTAGTGGAGCAGTGGATAAAGTCCCTTGAAAATATATTCATGGTGTTAAGATGGAATGAAATTGAAAAGGTAGTACAGACAGTGTATTATCTCAAGGGTGATGTTGATCAATGGTGGTACTGGATCCAGAATACCATATAGGAATAAGAGATAGAATAAATGGAATAGAGAAATTTTAATGTAATATTCTTTGACAAATATTTCAATTATGAGCAACAAACCTAAATGAATAAAAAAATTTGTGTCTTGAAGAAAAGGGAAGAAGAAAATGTTGCTGATTAGGAGGCTAACTTCACAATAAAATCTAGGTATTCCATAGATTACGTATGTGACTCAGAATACAATATTGATCGTTTCTTTAAAGATCTTAATCCAATTCTTTGAATCGAGAAGTTTTCTAAAAAAAATTCATCATATGATGAAATTGTATTATGTACCATCAAAATAGATATGGATTTTTCTAGATATAATTTGGTCAAGGGAAACCAAGATAATAATCGGCACTCTGATAACCATGGAAAAGGTGAATCATTAAATAAGAACAAGGGAACAAAGCATTTATCGTTATATGAGAACTGTGGAAGGAATTATCCTGGGAAATGCTTGAAAGTCATGGGAGTGTGATATAAGTGTAGAGAAAAGGGTCTTTGATCTAATTAATTCAATGGGAAGAAACAATTCTACGATGTTCAATGCTACAATTGTAGAGATATAGGAGAATATGCAACTAAGTGTCCAAAGTGTCATTGAAACTTGCCTTAGAAATGTACACGAGAGAAAGGGAAAGCTTATGTGATTACAACCGCTGAGGTCGAAGTTCCAAGTGATGTGGTGGTAGGTACTGCAATTGTTCACTCGAACATAGACAATTTATTATTTGATTCAGGATCATCACATTCATTTATATCTTCCCAGTTTGCTATGAAAATTAGACACTTCCAATTTTATTTCATAAAGGAGTTGTTAGTAAAAACTCTTAGGGTATGTATTATTGTACCAAAGACACGTTCATCAGTCCCCCTCATGAAACATAAATGTTTTTAAGTTTATAACCATATCATCACAACAATTACTAACTTTGACATAATTATTGATATTAATTGGCTGTAAAATTATGATGTGAAGATCTATTTCAAGAAGGAAGTAGAAATCTTTGAAAATGGTCTAGAATTCGTTATTTTTTGAGCAACAAGCTCACCATATAATTCTTATTTGGATCCACCCCTAGTATCTCTAATGAATGAAATTATTGGAGAGTAAGAGAACCTAGTATCTATAGGTGAGGAAACAAATCTTCATTTTTTAGATGTATATATAGTGCAAGAATACATTATGTATTTTTAGTGGATTTACCTAGGCATCCTCCATATCAAGGAGTTGATTTCTCTGTAGATTTAATTCTTAGTGCAAGACCTATATCAAAGACCCCCTATAGAGTGTCCACTTTAGAATTAGTGTAGATAATGAAAAAACTAGAGGATTTGAGTGAAAAATATTTATTCTACCTAGTGTTTCCCTGTGGGGAACACCTATCCTATTTGTCGAAAAGAAAGATGGATCTATGAGACTATTCATTAATTATAGGGAAATCAATTCTATTACCATAAAAAATAATAATCCTCTACCATGATTTGATGACTAATTCTATAAATTAATGCATAACAATACTTTTTGAAGATTTAACTTTGATCTAAATATCATCTGTTGTGTGTGAGGAAGGATGATATTCCAAAGACATCATTTCAAACCAGGTTAGGGCATTACTAGTTTATAGTTATGCCTTTTGGACAGACAAATGAACCCTCTGTTTTCATGGATTTAATTAATATAGTTTTCAAGTAATATCTTCATAACTTCTTTGTGGTATTTATATATGATATCTTGTTATAATCCAAAATCTATGAAGACCATGAGAATCACATGCGGATTATTTTTAAAACTCTTCAAAGAAATTAATTATATGGGAAATTTAAAAGGTGTGAATTCTAGATTATATCAATTTTCTTTCTAGGCGATATTGTCTTTAAGGATGGAATCCTAGTCGATCCTATGAAGACATAGGCAATACAGGAAGGGCCCATGCCAATGAACATAACTGAGGTATACAGTTTTATTTTCTTAGCAGGTAAATATCGGAATTTCATTCAGAATGTTGACCGACTGGATAACCCACTAACCAAGCTCACACATAAAGGGGTTAAGTTTGTATTTAACAAATAATTTACATAATGATTTAAATAATTGAAAAGAATATTGTTCAATGATCCAATTTTGAATTTTCCATCTTGAAATGATGGGTTTGTGATATACAGTGATGCATCAAAGAATGCACAGGGTTGTGTCCTTATGTAAAATGATAAATTTATTTCTTATGCATCAAGGCTGTTGAAGACTCACGATAAAAATTACCCAACTCATTAACATGAGTTAGCAGCTATAATATTTTCTCTAAAAATATGGATACATTGTATCTACAGTGAAATATGTGAGATATATACAGATCACAAGAGTTTGAAATACATTTTCACAGTGAAAGAACATAACATGAGGCAAAGTATATGGATAAATTTGCTTAAATATTATGATTATTCAATACACTACCACCCAAGAAATCCGAATAAGGTGGAATATTTATTAAGTAAAAAAGATCATGGACTTCTAACCCAAATGAGGATTGAGAGAGATTTTGTATTCAGGGATCAACTAAAGATGGATATTAGAATTGGTAAGGAAGAGGAAAAAATATTTCCTCTTTCAAATGATTTATAAAACATATTTACTAGAGAATATAAAAATCACTTAATATGATGATGAAAATCTACATAAGAAAATTAATGTTGTTATGGATGAGATATTTGAAAACATCATGTATGATGAAGGAGTTCTAAAATTGGGGAAGAGGATATGTGTATCATCCATACCTGAGCTAAAAAGGGAACTATTAAATGATGCTCGTAGCTCAAATTTCTCTATACACCTTAGTATCACAAAGATGTATAGAGATTTTAAGGGACATTTCTGGTGGGATTATATGAAGCGAGAAATTAATAACTATGTGTGAAGGTATCTAGTTTGTCAACAAGTGAAGGTAGAGGGACAAAATCCTTGAGGGGTGATGAAACCTATACCTATTCTTATGTGGAAGTGGGATGAAATTACGATGGATTTTGTTATAGGAATACTGAGTACACCTGAAGGAATGATGCAATATGGGTAATTGATGATCGTCTCACAAAATAAGAACATTTCCTTGATATAAGGGAGGATTTACCACTTGAGCACCTGTAAAGAATTTATATTAATGAGGTTTTAAGACTTCATGGTGCACCTCTATCGATTGTGTCCAATCGAGATCCCTAGCATAAATCAAAATTCCAGAAAAGTATCTATAAGGCTTTGGATATAGAGCTTCATATGAGTACTGCTTATCACCCCCAAACCGACAGACAGTCTAAAATAATTATTCAAACACTTGAAGATATGTTGAGATATTTTTCTATATACTTTCAAGGTATGTGGGATCAATACTTTCCATTGGTGGAATTTTTCTCCAATAATATCTTCCATTCTAACATTCAAATGGTGCCATATAAAGTATTATATTTTAAGAGGTGTCAAACAACATCTTGTTGGGATGAAGTTGGTGAGAGGAAACTTTTATGCCTATAACTTATCAAAGAGACAACAAAAAAGGTAAAGAAAATTCATGTCCATATTAAAGAATCCCAAAGTAGGAAAAATAGTTACGCTGACAACTGAAGAAAGGATTAGTAATTTCAACAATTCTATCATGTATTTCTAAAAGTATCTTTGTGGAAGGGTGTCTTAATGTTTTGTAAAAAAGGTAAGATGAGCCCTAGGTATATCCAATTGTTTAAAATTATGGAAAGGATCGGAGAAGTAGCTTACCATTTAGCAATGCCACCAAGTATCTCCAAAGTTCATAATATGTTCCATGTGTTGTTGTTGTTGTAAAAATACATTCTAGAACCAATGCATGTACTTGCCTATGCAGAAATGGAACTAGAACCTAATTTGACATACTGTGAAGAGCATATCAAGATTCTTGACCCAAGGGAGTAGGTATTGAAATATTAGACAACTCTTCTTGTAAAGGTTCTTTGGAGAAACCACAATATTGAGGAAGCAATGTGGTAACATGAGGATGTTATGAAGAATAAATAGCCACATCTTTTTAGAGGGCTTTATACATGAAAATTTTTGAGGATGAAATTTCTGAAGGTGGGAATAATATAACTCCCCAAACATTTTATGGTATGTTTCTCATAAATACGTTCAATTATTAGAATATATTTCATAAATCACTGAGTTTATTTGAAAAAACAATTATTTATTTAGGATATGTTCATAACCTATCCATTAAACTTAACTTTTTTTACTTTAGTGTTTTGAATTTTGAAAAACAGACATACACGATTATGATCAGGGTGATATTTGGAGTCTAATAGGATCAAGAAAATTTTTGGTGAATAGTAACATACCCTTATGAATATAAACATACTCTTATGAATAAAAATACAAACCTCATGAATTGTGACATTACTCATGAATGTATAAATACAATTAAAGCACCTTAAAAATGAAGATGAATATTTTAAGTGTTTGTATTTTTCTATTAAATAATGATTTTAATTAAAAACTAAATTTATCATATTTAGAAAATTATTTTTGAAAAATTTACTTCTTTTTTGGATTCTAAAAGTCGAAAAATGGTTAGGGTGAATGTTTGGTATTTTTCGGAAATCTTGAATTTTTTATGAATAGTAAAATATGATAAATTACGATAAATGATAAATAATTGATTCACAGCATCATAGATGATGCAAAGATGATTTAAGACCACATGGTTAGACCTCACATGCCATTATTAATATTTGGGATCACATAAATTAAGACTATTCATAATCTGGAGCAACAATATTAAAATAATTATTAAAATAATGTAAAATCTCACCTCCCCTCTACTATATAAACCACCCCTCGCCCCCTCTTCCTCCTACACCACTCGAGATTCAATGTTTGCCTAAATTATAATCAAATATCTCCCTAAAATCCTCCCCCACTTCCAAGACCTTCTAGTCTCACCAAATGGCCAAAAAAAGGCCTTAATGAGATTCTCAAGGAGGGCTACTCAAGAGGTGAACATCTCTTCTCATTTCTTTCAAATTCTTTTACAGGTTCCATTATTTTGTTTCTCTATTCTCACCTCCCCACACCAATATGCTTTTATAATTCTAGTACATTACATAGACTAGAATTTTATTATGGTAATGGAATATTTCACCGTCAAATCTCTTTCCCCCCACCTCTAACACTAAAAATGAAAATAGCTTCCAAGATGTGTTAATTTATCACATTAAAGGATTACGAGTTTTCAATTTATATTACTATATTCAAGACTAATCATGAAACCTTTTAATGTCTGAACTAGAACATAATATATATATTTTAACTTATTCAAGGTTTTGGAATCCTTATATACTCATAATATAAAATATTAATACAAAACAAGTTAATTATGCACAAAACCGCTAAGTTAATCCAAGCGTTTATCAATAAAATTTTAACTAATGAGTCATACCTATGTTATATAACCCAAAATAATAATAATATCATTTATAATGTCACTAATAATATATATGTACAATTTTCTATTTTTAACCACATTTCAAATGAACTTCCATTCATGAATACAAGTAGACTGGTGATGGAAACCAAGGAATAAAATGCTTCAAAAACAATAAAATTTAATCACTTTAACACATAAAAAAGGGAATGAATGAACCTAATAAAATTTTTCTATATCAATTTAATGTTTATGAGGTCCTGAAATTATTAATTAATGAATCTAGATTTGATTTTTCAGGTTAGTAAGATCAATCGAGAACACCTACAGGGATAAGGTAAGTGATCTTCTCCATTTTACTCTTATTCGCGAATGTCCTCTATGATATGACATTTTATGTGTATTCTCTAATTATGGGGTATGATTTCTCACCTTCTCCCATACTTCCCTTATGATATATAAATTATGGGATACCCCTTTACCCCTCTTTAATCCCTCACAAGAACACATGTTACCATGCCAAAATGTTTGTAAGGGGTTTCCCATCTCACTTTTAATTCCATGAGATTACCATTGTTCGGCACTTATTTCATGCATGTTGTGTATTGTGTAATTCCATTATATATATATTATCATTATTTTATTTATATTCATGTTATATATAATTAATTAGTTGGTTATTAATTTTTGGTCATACGAATCAATCGATTACAACGTGCTAATGGGATTTGTCTCAATTTTTACTCCGTTCTGACTTACTTTGTATTATGAAACTATAATTCTAATTTTTTGTACCTACTTCCTATATGAGATCACTATTCATTTTAAATTATATTTATTTAAAATTTCCATAATATCTTATCAGGGATATTATTATTGTCTATGTCGTATACCATTTAACATACGATGTTTATTGTGAATGTTGTTTTAAACATGCAAGTATTGATGAATATGTATCCTCTATTCTATGCAGATAATGTAAAGGATTATTTATATTTTATTGAATATATGTATAAATAATTATCTTAACATGATGTTATTAGAGGGTATTTTTATATACCCTCAATGAATCTATATATCTCATGAGACAAATCATTTGGTGACAAACCCTTTGAGTTTGTCTCCAAAAATCAGACGCGTTTCTACCCATAGACATAAACCATTTTGATAGTATGGTGTTATCATGTTCCAAATCCATGACATCCAATTAATAAGAATTCTGTTTATTCATTTTTTTATTACTATCCATGAGGATTTTACTATGACAAAATATATGGATGCAAGTTCATTCTCAGTTTATTAATGGTGTGTGTTTTCCATTTATTCATCACGCCGTATTTATTTATGATTCAGTTACTTTTTATCCATGCTTCCACTACTTTTAACCCTTACTGAGCATTTTATATCACCCCTTTCATTCATTTACCTTCAACAATTTATGAATAATATATCATTTATTAATTTTCCATGGACACAGCTTTTTTAGTTGTTGTTATGTATAGTATTTTTTTATCTTTCCCATTAAAATTTTAGTTACATATTTGTATCAAGTTTTCTCAAGACTACTAAAATGATCACCCCTTTATGATTTTTTCTATTTAATCATTCCAATTTAATAAGTGATGCATTATATCTGGTCTATAGGGGTTGATACATTACAACTATGGTCTCAAACCTCATCCAGAACACCCTTTTTATAAATTAATGAGATATCAATAATTCTGTGGGAATAATATGAACATAAGGGTATGATAATATGAGAATAAAATTTTAAAATAATATCCTATATATCATACATCACAATATTTAGTCATTGAATAAATCTGGTTAGATCAAAAGACATGAATCATAAAGGAATAAAATAACATGATCCATGAGAGTATAATATAAGAATAAGAGATATGTCTATTGCTTACACATAAGAAAATAAAATCATTTCCTCATGTAGTCAAGGCTTATTTCAAGACCATAATAATAGAATGGGAATATGGCATCTTGACTTCTTATTTAATTATCTTTTTATTACATGAGATAAAAATAATCTTTTAATGTTTAGATTGATGTTAATTTAAAAAATAATACATACACACATAAAACATTATTATAAATCCTCAGGAAAGACATAATCTTGGGTTCACCCTAGGTTACTATAAATTCATCTCATATTCTAGGTACAAACATAAAAGGAAAGTGGTGATCCTGAAGATTGGAAAAAACACAAGGAAGAGAGACATATAACAACCTAGTCAAAACATATGTAGACATTACTTCATTTTTATAGAATGCTTAAAACATTACATAAATAGTTTTCCAAATACCATATAACTTTAGTACCTTTAGAGGCATGGAAATTTAAACATTTGTACATGAGTGAGAAAAAATTTCTCTCACTAGGTTCTCCAACACTAGAACACATATTAGACACATCATACATAAAACATATCTTAAATTTTTTTTGAAATGAAATATAAAAAGGGGTGATATCAGTTTCTCAATAAGGGTATACAAGAAATATATTTAAGGATAAGCATGGGAATAAGGGTATGAGAATATGATCCTGACATTATAAAATAATACTATGCATATCATAAACAAGAATCATGACATAAAGGTTATCATTTCATTAGACATGAATCATTAGGGAATAAAGAACATGATCCATGAAAGTATAACCTAGAAATAAGACATTGAGTTTTTTCATATATATAAACCACTAATATCTTTCCCTATAAGTCAAGACCAATTGCATGAACTTATCAGAAAACTTCATGGGGACTACACCTACTTGGGGGGACCATCCACAGTTGCAATAAATTCATTTAAAGGGGCCAAGTTTCCCCATTATCTCTTAGTGTATTAGGTTTCCCCTTATTTTCAGAGTGAATTGGCTTTCCCTATATTCTATATTCATAGTTACTACACCAACTAGGTAGGACCTGCCACCATCCCCGGTAATAGTTCTTTTCATATAATGGATTGGGTTTCCCAATCATACCATGGTAGATCAAGAACATCAATGTGATTCCCATCATTATTTAATGAGATATAAATAATTACCAAATACATTGGAGTGAGATATTTGTCCCACCAATCTAATTATAAAAGCATACAAACATGTTGCAGAAGATCATAAACAGTTATATCATAGCCCATGAAATAAAATGTGTATCACAAACATTTAATCCTATCATAACCTATAGAAAATAGATTGGTTCTAAAAATATTTTCATCAAATCATAACCCATGAAAAGAAGGATTTTTTATAAACATATAACTCATGAAAGAGAATGTGTTTCATAAACATAAAACCCGTGAATAAGAAACAGGTTTCATAAAAATCATTCCATCAAAACATAACACATTCAGATAAATAATATGAATTGATCCTTTGGATTATTTCCCACAAAGACATGAGTAACATCAAAATTTTTCACCATTGATGTAAAATAATTTTGAAAGACCTTTCAAAAACATTTCTTGAAGAAAATATCCTTTCTTAATTGAAAACTAGATTTTTAAGACATAAAACCTTTAGAAATCCATTTTCATTGAAAATACATTGAATTTGTATAACAGATGCTTGAAATCATTTTGAAAACCTTTTTCCTTAAAAACATATAAAGGAAGATTGAAACATTTTGAAAATTTTATTCCTTGAAATCATATAAAAGAAGAATGAAAACATATTGAAACCAGCTTTCATTGAAAACTTATAAAATAATCGGGAAAATATTATGAAACCCATTGTCCTTGATACATTATAAAATATTATTTAATTAATTATTAAAACAATTTTCTTTTAAGACTTATAAAATAATCTTCAAATCATTTTAAAACTATTTTCTTTAAAAACAATTAGAAAACTTATAAAGAAATCATAAAAATGTTTTGAAAACAATTTCATTGAAAATAATTTGAAAACATATAAAGAAAGAATTAAAATGTTTTTAAAATAATTTAATTTAAATTACATTGAAAACATATAAATATTCCTTGAAAAAAAATAAAAAACATTTTGTGAATATAATTTTTTTAATGAATACATATTTCAGACCGAAGAGAGAAGTAAAAATGAAGTTTATTAAAAACACTATCTTAATCATATTATGTACCAATTAGTGGAAACTTTTTACCAATACATGAATATACCATGAATATAAAGTTTATAATAAAATTTATGACTTATATTTATATATTAATCATAATATTTCAACAATTTAAGAATAATCATAAATAATATCGATAAACAATGAGATTGTTTTAGTAAACTATTACCACTTGGTAATTTTGAATTATACTCCCCATATAATAATGAAAATTAATGAAATATTAAAATATCATGAATGTAATAATATTTATTATTTAATATTTCAATGGTAGTATATATACCTCGTATAAAAATATTGGTGCATAACATGGCATGTCCCTCAAAGAAGGAAAATTGAGACAAAATTACTTTACCAATTTGGTAACATTTGAAATGTAAACCCCATGAATGAAATATAATAAAATTGATATGTAAATACCCATAAATATAAGTACAATAACCATATAATAATTAAATTTTCAGTATACACACTGCAAATAATAAATACATGGTGAACATTCTTGTGTCTCACAAAAAAACAAAAGTGAGATGAGAAAACCTATACCACTTGAGTAAGTTTTTCATTTTGATACCCAAGAAATGATAACATAAATATAAATAATTAAATATAATTAAATAAATCCAGGTTATGATATAACTTGAATAGGTTAGTATATACACCGTACAAAATAAGCGATTGGTGAATATGACATGTATCTCACAAAAATAAAATATGAGATGAAATTCCATTACCTTAGGTATAGACTCTCTTAGTGCTCATAAAAACATCATGGATAATAAATATAGTTTCATTATTAATATCTTAATGAACTATATTCTTATATCTACAACCATATATGGATTTATTATCAATTTAAATTTCCTGGTAATTAACAAGTCTGTGTTAAGAATTTTCTATGGATAATATCCACTTTGTTTTTCGTCTGTGTCTTAACCTGTAATATTGTTTGTCCTCATACTTTTATTATTATTTCTATAATTTCAAATATTATATAAATATTACATATATTCATTATATATTTATTTATAAAAATATATAGAATATAGAAATAGTAAATAGAATACACTATCCATGGTGATGGTAGGTCGTATTTATGCTTGAGTGTTGTTTTTATTTCTTCCATATTAAAAGAAATAAAATAAATTACATATATATGTATATATATAATATCATTAAATTGGAATTAATATTTCATATATATCATGTATGTTTACTAAACACATATTTATAACATTTAATGTACTGTGTGAACAAATCACATCGCTTTAAGGAGGAGGTATTCCACATTTCCCCAAATGAAATTTTTGTATTTAAAAAAACTATAAATATTGAAGGTATTATTTTATATAGTTATTAAAAAAGCACAAATACATAATATATATCATATATATCATATAAAAAATAGAATTTCCATCATAATTGTAACACCCCAGGTAAATAAAGAATATGAAATTTTCATATTTATCCATATTTGTGAATAAAATATTAATATGACTTTAAAGGGGACACTATGCTCGATGGCGTACCCAACACGCAACAACGAGTTTCTTGGGAATCTTACGTTGCACTCTAATAATAAAATAATATTATTTTAAATGGTAGTTAACATGTAGCCATTGTATTGGCGGGAATGGATAGAAGTAACTAAAATATGATTATATATTTTTTTAAATGTTTTTACATTTATCCAATAAAAGATAAAGGCTTAAAATACGGAAAGAATTCAATTTTAGGCGTATATGCCCTAGTTTTCACTAAAGGTTCACTTATTGCCTTTTGATGGTGAACCATCATTAAATATAATTTTTTTTACTCTTATAAATTCTATTGGACCAAATAAAACTCTTCTTAAGAATCGGGACATCAAAATTTACTTTGTGTAAATTTTTGGTATCTTTCCGATAAAGTTCATTTTTTAATGAATAGTGTAAAATGTTGTATATTAATTCAAAACCTCTGTTTAATATAATTTATTTATATGATTATATTATCTGTTGAATTGGTTTCAAAGTTAAATTAGAGTATATTTTTACCATTAAATCCAATATTGGTCGTTGGAATTAATTTCACTTTGAAATCAGACTAAAACTAGTGTCAATCTTTTGATAGTTATTATTTCATAAAAACACGCTATTTGCTCTGTCAGCGGGAATTAATTATTAAATTAATTAACGTGACTTATATGTTTTGAATTTTGAAAAATAGACTTCATTTTTTAATTCAGAATATCAAATATATCTTAGGGTGAATTTTTGGGATTTTTCTGAAAAACTTCAATTTTTGATGAATAGTGAAACCACTAAGTTGTACTTATAAATACTGATTTTTCCGTTTAAATGAAATTCTGCCATCTTTGTTTTTTGAATTTCAAAAATCCTACATAAATGGTTGTCATTCAGATTTAAAATGTGGTTCAATGGGATAAAAATAATTTTTTGGTGAATAGTAACTTATTAAGTTTTTAATCGCAATTAGAGGTAATTAGTGTAGTTTATGGTAAGAATAATGTTTTAATAAAATGAAATGACCTAGACACATGTCCTACCCTCATTGGATGTGTCTTGGCCGAGCGGGAAAGTCCATGGGTCAACTTGGGGACCCCATGGAGCCACTTTGTTTCGAAAATGACATAAATATCTTTTTATTTAATGTTAAAGTAAAAATGACACATACATGATATGTCTTACTAAAACAATTTTTACATGGGGTTATACAAGTCATATTATTGAATATAAATATTAATTGGAATGATAAAATTATTTCATACATCATAGTATTTTTTTATAATTTTTAGACATTAGATAAATTAAATTATTTATGTCATCATGATGATGCAGCGATGACCTCATTATTTAACGATCTAAATAAAATGGAAATATAATGTAATATATAAGACTTACACATGTCCAAAACCTATTTTATGAGTGGATTTAGAACCCTTATCATCTTATCCTAGAAATAAATCAATGTGGGACCTTTAAAATCCGAAACTCTTTTTAAAATTAAGTAACATTTTGTAACTTTACAAGAGTGCCCCTCCTCTCCTTTTATAAAAGGCCCCTACCTCTACCTCCTTACCCAGACTCCCAAAGCCTTTGGATCGGCCAAAACCTTCCCATTTTGTCTCTCCACCTCCCTCTCTTACTACTTGAAGCCGGACTTTGGGAAGAAGTCTTCCCAAGGAAGCCTTTGAGCTCAAACCAAAGGGAGTTACCTGATTTTAAGGTAATGTCTTCACTTGTGTCCTTTTGTTTTATTTTAATTCTCCAACCCACTAAACTCTTTTTATTCATTTATTTTGTAACATATATAGTATCTTAAATATACTAGGATGTTTTTATAAGAAGGATTCGAGCTACACTTACACACACCTACATCTAATGGTTAATGAACATACTATTTCCGTGGATGGCGAATTTCTGCCTCCCGAAACGATGATTGTTCAACATTTTTCTAACACCTTCAAAGGTGGCCATTAATATGACACTATATTTATATATTATATCTAATATGTTTAGGTTTTACTTAAGATTATGTATTTTTCATTTATGGTGTACCTTTATGGTTTCCATTATGGGTAAACAAGATATCTTTATTTAAGAAGTGCGGACTACCGCCCCCTCAAAGTGATTTTATTCGTTAATACCATATGTGGTACGTATAATGGATATATTTAATGACATTATATATTATAACATACTGGAATAAAAATACTATTATGTATCATTATGTTTTAATTCCACTAAATATGAAATAGAAATGGATGTAGCGTTCATGCGTACGTACGGCTTACCATCTGCATGAACAGTACATTTCATTTCTTATCTCAAAATGTTATGTAATATTATAAGTACATATATATAATAGATATATATGTAATATATTACATATAAATTATGGATATCATTCTGGAATTATAAGATATATATATATCTCATTTTTTATTAATTCCATTAATATGACAAAAAATGAAAGTAGCGTTCATGCGTACGTACGGCCTACCGTCTCCATGAACGATGCTTTTCGTTTTCTATATCCAAATGATATAGAATAGTATAAAAGGAATATTTACTGGATATATATGATATTTTAATCATTAATACTATTCTGGAAATTATTTACATATAACTACATGGGCAATATTGTTTCAAACAAGTTTATTTTTGACTCATGTACCAAACATCGGCAAAAATGTCTGATATGAACTAACATTATTAACCAATTATTATAACATTATAATATGTGATATGAACTGAATAATAATCTATAAAGGAGTTAATTAGGCAATTATTAATTGACCATAGTTTATTATTTAGGAATATAAATAAACCAACAAGACAAGTTGGACTTGAGGTAAGGGATCCTACTCCTCTCTTTCTTTTTAAGTACACTCTTTTATGTCATTCCTTCTAAGCTAATCTTTCTTGTGATTGGGATGTTATTTTATATTACTCTTACAGTAAGTTTTGTGTTCATATGATAAGAGACCATATTCTCTCTCATCAATCCATTTTGGAAGTTTTGAGTGGCGCCATTAGGCTGCCGAATTTTTGTAAGAGATTGAACCTCTCTCTTTCTCTTTAATTACTCTCCTTTATGTCACTTCTTTTAAGCTCGTTTTTGTTATGATGGGGGATGTTATTTTATATTCCTCTTGCTGTAAATTTTATTGTAATGTGATGAGATACCCTATTTTATCTCATCAATCCATTTTTGTAAGTTTTAAGTGGCATCGTTAGGCTGCCATGTTTTTGTAAGGGATTTTTCATCGCACTTTTATTCCTGTGATATTTATGAAACATTTGCCACAATTTCCTTTGAGTGGTGTATGTACTGACAATTATTTTACTCATTGTATAATATTATTTCATTTATGAGTATTTACATCAATTTTGTATTGTCCTTCTTTCACGGGGCGTATGTTTCGAAAGATACCCATGTCGGTAAGGGAACCTTTCACCCTCCTCTTTTTAAAAGACTTATTTTGTTATGTCTTTTAATTCACATAATATTATTTTCGGATATGTTCTTATATATCCTTATTGATGTAAATTTTATGTCCAAGTGATGAGATACCCTTTTTATCTCTCATCAACTCTTTTTCTGAATTTTGAAGTGATGCCATTAGGCTTTCTAATTTTTGCAAAGGAACTTCTTAACCCAATTTAGATTCATTGGGATAAACTTGTACACCTTGAATATGTCATTCTATGATAATGTGTGAATGTCCTCTGATTTTATTACACTCAATACCCACTTATATTTCTTGTATTCATTTGTCACACATAGTTATGTAACTCATTTATCTTTAATCCAAGGATACTGTCTTTGTATGGGACTTCATCTCAATATCCTTTCATTGAGGCATATTTTTGTTTTATACACAACTTTCATTTATACGGTGTATAAACCCCTTTGACTTTTACGTTTATTCAAAAGGAATCTTTTTTATACGAAGTGTTTATTAAACGACAAATGGGAATGTTTTTGTCGTATGTATGCGGTGATAACTACTTCTCCACCGTCGTGACCATTATTTGAGTTTCAGCTTCCTCTAGAATCCATACCATCTTTTTAAAAGAAAAATAAATACCATGTTTTACTTTTATTTTATATTGGTATTGAAAATGGTTTTCATAATGGTTTTATATCAATGTGTTGTATTGATATCTTGTGATTGAAAGGTGGAAATTTTATGTTTCCTTTATGCATGATTTATGTGATAAGATTATGTTATGGTTCTTGGGAATTGTTATGAAGACGGGTGGTTCCGTGATAAACTAAGGGCGGGTGAGCCCGATATAGCTCTCCAATGCATTGGGTAATGCGAAGGAGTGAAACTTTAAGGTTTCTCTGAAAAGATTTAGGGAGTATACTATGGTGGGTTTTCCAAACGTAACCAAGAGGGTTACTCCCTACGTAAGAATGTTATGAATGCCTCAAGTTACCTTTTATGTCTTATGATTTCTATGATTTATTAATTATTTGATGAGGCATGTTAAAGTGCCTATGTTTTATGGGTAAAGTATGATTTCATTCTTATGTATATATGAACTCATGTTTCCTTTCCATATTTTTATAACCCTTGCTGAGCTTTTTATGCTCATCCCAAGTTTTTGAAATGTTTTTCACAGGTCAAGGGAAAGTTACATGATGTGATGATAGTGTCAAGGATGTTTCAAGAAAGAATCCATGTTTTATTTTAAATATGATTCCGTAGATGGGAAGAATTAATACTGTCTTTTATGTAACCACTTTGTTTAAATGTGGAATGTAATGCAAGTTTCAGGATCTAATTCTATAAAACTCTAAACCTGAAAAGATCCTCAATGTGTAATCTTTCAATAACTCAAGATTAAGTAAGGGTTAAGGCTGGGGCCTTATATTTTGTATCAAAGGTCGGTTTAGATAACTTTATAGGTTAGGGTATTCTTTAAGCATAAGTGGCATTACCATAATGGTTAGGATTTCAGAAAGAGTCATAGTTTTAGATAAAGTGAATGAGTAAGTGTATCTTAGTGTTTACCTTCCTCATTAGTACATGATGGTTTTGTTGATATACTCACACTGACATTTCTGTTTTTAGTGAATGGATGGATCTAGCAGGCACCAAAGAGACAACAGGTTTGAAGGAAACTGTGGTGGTTCTATGATTAAGATACTAGATAAAATGGGGGATTCAATGGGGAAACTCGTGGTTTTTCTATTCCAACTATTAAGGATTCATTATCAACCACTTGAGCCTTGGTATGATCTTTAATTCATCATGTACGAGATGAGCAATCGATGTGGAAGTTCAGGTAATAATTATAAAGGTAACCATTAGAGTTTATATGATCGTTACTTTTGAGGTAATTTTGGGTTACTATATGTTATGATGGAAGTGAAAGGCATGAGATAAAATTGAGGTTAAATTATGTTATGGTTATTTTTGATTATTTTATCTCTTTTTGGGGAATGATTTGAGAATTATATAGTTTTGGAAAAATGACAACACGCAGACCTTGTGACTACCCGTCGCGTCGGACAAAGCTGCGGGAATCGAACCCACAACCAAAGTGTGACTTTTATTTATCGCCTACCACTGGACTACGTGAAGTCCCTGGTTAGATTGATTGATTCATTTTAGTTATATGATTTTATGAATTAATTGTAAGTTGGTTTTGGGTTATTTATGAAAATGATTAACCTATCATGGAGGATATGTGATTAGGTTAATTACTTTTCAATACGAGACTTTAGGAGTAGCTGATGTTGTTTGGATATAAATGTTACGATTTAATTTGGAAGGCTATGTTACTAAATCCTTCAAATATTTGGGTTTCAATTTTAGATTGGCTTACTTTGATGAATTTTATGGACAAATTTTTTATCGGATGGTTCTCGTTGAACTTTGGGTTTTGTGGGACAAATTTTGGAGATTAAGCATAGATTTTCTTTTTAAAGGGTTATCCTTTTCTGGATTATCTGACATTGTAATAACCTTTTTGTTTTTGGTTTTGGTTATGGTCTAAAGATATGGGAAGTATATAGTTCTCTTTGGTGGATTAGGTGATTCTCTAGAAGTTGATTATAGTACTCTTAATGTGAACAAGTCTCCCTAAATACTCGTCTTTTGGAAAAAAAAATATGTGTATGATTAAGGAATCTAGTAAAAGTTGAAAGTCAAAATGATAAGTGATTATGTTTCCTTATGAATAAATTCCTCAATAAAAAGTAACTTAAAAAAATGTTGTCTATTAACTTTTCCTACTGGGGAATCAAATACCGTTTAACCCATCCCATGTTTGTTATTTTCTTATGGTTAACTTTCTCCAAGACATGTTTACTATCACTCTCCCTCAAGACCATGACCCTTTGATTTTTCTTCCATGTCCATGTTTTTCTACATGGAATCCTAGAATGGGTTAACTCGGGTGACCTCTGTACTTATCTTCCTTTATTTTAAAGTGATTGTTTTACAGACTCTTGTTCCGATGTGGGACTTTCAAGGATGTTTCCAATCTCAATTTTAAAAATTGCGAGGACGGAATTCCCAAAAGGGGGGAAGGATGTAACACCCCCGGTAAATAAAGAATATGACATTTTCATATTTATCCATATTGGTGAATAAAATATTAATATGACTTTAAAGGGGACGCTATGCTCGATGGCATACCCAACACGCAACAACGAGTTTCTTGGGAATCTTATGTTGCACTATAATAATAAAATAATATTATTTTAATTGGTAGTTAACATGTAGCCGTTGTATTGGCGGGAATGGATAGAAATAACTAAAATATGATTATATATGTTTTTAAATGTTTTTACATTTATCCAATAAAAGATAAAGGCTTAAAATACGGAAAGAATTCAATTTTAGGCGTATATGCCCTAGTTTTCACTAAAGGTTCACTTATCCCCTTTTGATGGTGAACCATCATTAAATATAGTTTTGTTCTCTCTTATACATTATATTGGACAAAATAAAACTCTTCTTAAGAATCGGTACATCAAAATTTACTTTGTGTAAATTTTTGGCATCTTTCCGATAAAGTTCATTTTTTAATGAATAGTGTAAAATGTTGTATTTTAATTCAAAACCTCTTTTTAATCTAATTTATTTATATGATTACATTATCTTATGAATTGGTTTTAAAGAGAAATTAGAATATATTTTTACCATTAAATCCAATAGTGGTCGTTGGAATTAATTTCACTTTGAAATCAGACTTAAACTAGTGTCAATCTTTTGATACTTATTGTTTCATAAAAACACACTATTTACTCTGACAGCGGGAATTAATTATTAAATTAATTAATGTAACTTATATGTTTTGAATTTTTTAAAATAGGCTTCATTTTTGAATTCGGAATACCAAATATAGCTTAGGGTGAATTTTTGGGATTTTCTGAAAAACTTCAATTTTTGATGAATAGTGAAACCACTAAGTGGTACTTATAAAAACTGATTTTTCCATTTATATGAAATTTTTCCATATTTGTGTTTTGAATTTCAAAAATCCGACATACATGGTTGTCATTAAGAAGTAAAATGTGGTTCAATGGGATAAAAATAATTTTTTGGTGAATAGAAACTTATTAAGTTTTTAATCGTAATTAGAGGTAAGTAGTGTAGTTTATGGTAAGAATAATGTTTTGATAAAATAAAATGACCTAGAAACATGTCCTACCTTCATTGTATGTGTCATTTCCAAACAAGAAAATCCATGGGTCATCTTGGGGATCCCATGGAGCCACTTTGCTTGGAAAATGACATAAATATCTTTTTATTTAATGTTAAAGTAAAAATGACACAAACATGAGATGTTTTACTAAAACAATTTTTACCTGAGGTTATACAAGTCATATTTTTGACTATAAATATTAATTGTAAAGATAAAAATATTTCCTAAATCATAGTATTTTTTTATAATTCTTAGACATTAAATAAATTAAATTATTTATGACATCATGATGATGCATCGATAACCTCATTATTTAACGATTTAAATAAAATTGAAAGATAATGTAATATCTAAGATCTAAACATGTCCAAAACCTATTGTATGAGTGGATTTCAAACCATTATCACCTTATCCTCGAAATAAATCAATGTGGGACCTTTAAAATCCGATACTCTTTTCAAAATTTAGTAACATTTTGTAACATTACAAGAGTGCCCCACCTCTCCTCTTATAAAAGGCTCCCACCTCTACCTCCTTACCCACACTCCCAAAGCCTTTGTCTCGGCCAAAACCTGCCCATTGTTTCTCCCCACCTCCCTATATTACTCCTTGAATCCTCACTTTGGGAAGAAGTCTTCCCAAGGAAGCCTTTGAGCTCAAACCAAAGGGAGTTACCTGATTTTAACGTAATGTCTTCACTTGTGTCCTTTTGTATTATTTTGCTTCTCCAACCCCCTAAACTCTTTTAATTAATTTATTTTGTAACAAATATAGTATCTTCAATATACTAGGATGTTGTTATAATAAGGATTCGAGCTACACGTACACACACCTACATGTAATTGTTAAAGAACATACTGTTTCCGTGGATGGAGAATTCCTGCCTCCCGAAACGATGATTGTTCAACTTTCTTCTAACACCTTCAAAGGTGGACATTAATATGACTCTATATTTATATATGATATCTAATATGTTTACGTTTTACTTAAGCTTCTGTATTTTTCATTTATGGCATACCTTTATGGCTTCTATTATGGGTAAACGCGATATCTTCATTTAAGGAAGTGCGGACTACCGCCCCCTCAAAGCGATTTGATTCGTTAATACCATATATGGTACGTATAAAGGATATATTTAATGATATTATATATGATACCATACTGGAATAAAAATACTATTATGTATCATTATGTTTTAATTCCATTAAATATGAAATAGAAATGAAGTAGTATTTATGCGTACGTACGGCTTACCGTCTCCATGAACGGTACATTTCATTTCTTATCTCAAAATGTTATGTAATATTATAAGTACATATATATAATGTATATATATGTAATATGTTACATCTAAATTATGGATATCATTCTGGAATTATAACATATATATATCACTCTCATTTTGTTTTAATTCCATTAATATGACAAAAAATGAAAGTAGCGTTCATGCGTACGTACGACCTACCGTCTCCCTGAACGATGCTTTTCATTTTTTATCTCCAAATGATATGGAATAGTATAAAATGAATATTTACTGGATATAAATGATATTTTAATAATTTATACTTTTCTGGAAATTATTTACATATAACTACATGGGCAATCTTTTATCAAACAAGTTCATTTTTGACTCCTATACCAAACATCGGCAAAAACGTCTGATATGAACTAACATTATTAAAAAATTATTATAACATTATAATATGTTATATGAACTGAATAATAATCTCTAAAAAAGGTACTTTGGCTATTATTAATTGACCAAAGTTTTTTATTAAGGAATATAAAGAAACGAACAAGACAAGTTGGACTTGAGGTAAGGGATCCTACTCCTCTCTTTCTTTTTAAGTACACTCTTTTATGTCATTCCTTATAACCTCATCTTTCTTGTGATTGGCATGTTCTTTTATATTAATATTACTGTAATTTTTGTGTTCATATGATAAGAGACCCTATTCTCTCTCATCAATCAATTTTGGATGTTTTGAGTGGTGCCGTTAGGCTGCCGAATTTTTGTAAGAGATCTAACCTCTCTCTTTATCTTTAAGTAATCTCCTTTATGTCACTTCTTTTAAGCTCCTCATTGTTATGATGGGGGATGTTATTTTATATTCCTCTTTATGTACATTTTATTGTAATGTGATGAGATACCCTATTTGATCTCATCAATCCATTTTTGGATGTTTTATGTGGCGCCGTTAGGCTGGTGAGTTTTTGTAAGGGATTTTTCATCTCACTTTTATTCCCGTGAGATTTATTCTACATTTGCCACAATTTCCTTTGAGTGGTGTATGTACTGACCATTATTTTACTCATTGTGTAATATTATTTCATTTATGAGTATTTACATCAATGTTGTATTGTCCTTCTTTCACGGGGCGTATGTTTCGAAAGATACCCATGTTGGTAAGGGAACCTTTCACCCTCCTCTTTTTAAAAGACTTATTTTGTTATATCTTTTAATTCACATAATATTATTTTGGGATATTTTCTTCTATATCCTTATTGATGTAAATCGTATGTTCAAGTGATGAGATACCCTTTTTATTTCTCATCAACTCTTTTTCTGAATTTTGAAGTGACGCCGTTAGGCTGTCTAATTTTTGCAAGGGAAGTTCTTAACCCAATTTCGATTCTTTGGGATAAACTTTTACACCTTGAATATGTCGTTCTAGGATTATGTGTGAATGTCCTCTGATTTTTTTACACTCAATACCCACTTATATTTCATGTATTCGTTTGTCACAAATAGTTATGTAACTGATTTATCCTTAATCCAAGGATACCGTCTTTGTATGGGACATCGTCTCAATCTCCTTTCATTGAGGAATATTTTTTTTATCCACAAATTTATTTTATACAGTGTATAAACACCTTTGACTTTTAAGTTTATTCAAAAGGAATCTTTTTCATAAGATGTCACGACCCGACCTCGGGGCCCGTTCCGTGACTACCCCAAGCCCGCCTTCCATAGGCCAGGGGCTGGCGACTAGCACCAAGGCGTAAAATCCCGGTAAACAGGGAAGGCATTGCCTTTAGAAGTAACAACCACCACAGAGTCAGCAAGCAGAAGTAACTACAAAGTGCAGAAAAGTAAAGGGGGCCGGAATACAAGCCCAACTGAAAGTACAACTGAAAAAGTAAAGAACAGCAACTAAAGAAAAGACGGCGGCCTCATGTCGTCCACTGGAAATCCCACCTGAAGGGTGGGTACAGATAGCCTCCAGGCTCCTCGGGTCCCACGTCCGCTCCGAGCACGTCCCGCCCAGTGGTCCACCTCTAGGTACCGTCCTGCTCCACGCCCCAACCGTGATCAGCGCTGTCCGTCGTCTGCATCCAACACAACAAGGTGCGGGCATAGCCCGTGCAGGGGTGAGTATAAGCTACTCAGTAAGGACCCCGAGACCCCCGAAGGTCTCCCGAAATCCACAAAGTATATAGCACAAAAGAAAGATGCAATCACGAAGTAACATCTGACTCGACTTAGGTATATGTCCATACATATACCTAAGTCCCCAATTCCAGCTCTGCTCACGAGCTCAAGAACAACTCAATCCACGCAGGAAAGCAAGACTCAAATCCACAAGGAGAGTAAACAGTAAATCCACATAGGATAGTTCAACACAATCCACAAAGGAGAGTAACATAAGATTCAGCTCAACCAGGTATACTTTTTCAGATGACGTCAAAGATGATCACTGGTCTATCTAAGTCGTCGGACCCACGAAGGATCGATAGGTACTAACCCCCGCAAAAGACCCACACAGGATCGGGCTCACACAGAACCTGTAGGCAGTGGCTCACACAGAACCGGTAGTAAGGACCCACATAGGATCGGGCTCACAGAGAACCTGTAGCACTGATCCACGTAGGATCGCTGAGTGCAGTAGTCGACGCAGTCCACTGAGGATCTCTGCACAGTCGTCGCCGCAGTCCACGGAGGATCTCTGCTCTGCCGTCGTCGCAGTCCACGGAGGATCTCTGCTATGCCGTCGTCGCAGTCCACGGAGGATCTCTGCTCTGCCGTCGTCGCAGTCACAGCCAGCACTAGGGTTCCCGCACACAGCGAGCTCGTTTAGGAGGGTCCGCTCCACGAGCCGAGAGGCTGATACATCAAATGACACGTAGTCCGAAGTTGATGTATCCAAAAGTTCTGTATCGACAACAGGATCTCAACGCAACAGACGGCGCGTCAATCGGACGCCCGGCCTGAGAGTTATTGGCATTTTCGTCCCAGGGGCCCGGTTGGTTTTTAGGGAAACACCAACCCGACCGTACTCCGCCTGTGTCCGATCCTCGGGCGGAGTATTCCAAAAGTTCCGTCTCACTTAGAGGAAACTACCACAGCTGACGGTACGTCGATCGGACGTCCGTAGCTCAAGTTATGAGCGTTTCCGCTCCGAGGGCCCGGTTGGTTTCGTGTACGAACCAACCCGGCCGAACCCAAAGTCTTCCGAAACCTTGAGTGTAATATACCGAAACGACCGTGTCGAACCAAGGATCGCGTAGCCACTGACGGTTTGTCAATCGGAGGTCACAGGCCCAAGATATGGGAAAAAGACCGAAGAAGGCCCGAAAACGGGGGTTCTGGGCCCGGGGCGACCCGGCCCGAACCCCCCTGGGTCGGCCGAACCGGGTCGACCCGGTCCGGCCTGGGCACGGCCCGGCCAACCGGACCGGCCGGCTCGGCTTCGGCCGAAGGGGCGCCGCGGGTTTGACCCGCGGCTTAGGTGGAACGCGGCCCCACGGGGGGCCGCCTGTCACGCGGACGCAGCTGGGCCGCCGCGTCCCTCCCCGGTTCCGCGCGGCCGCGGACCCGGCCACCGCCGCCGCGGCTTCATCCGCGGCGGATTTTCTCCACGGTGGCGCGCCGGCCGCCGCCGCGCCGGCGACCCGCGCCGCCACCCGCCTTCCGCGGGCCGCCGGAGTTGCTCCGGTGGCCCGTTTTGCCTCCCGTCTGCGCCGTTGCTCCTCCCGGGGGCCGATCTTCACTGCGGGATCAACGGATCGCCCCTGCCGCGCGGTTCGTCGTCGTCCGCCAAATCTGCACAACAAAAAGATCGGCGGAGGGTTGTCGGGTCTTGTTCGTTAGACCCGCACCCTCCGCGTTAGTCATAAACTCAACGGGAGGAAAAGAAAATAATCAACAACAATTTTAAATAAATTAAAATTGTTCGGGGATCAGGTTCTTTACTTTAATAGAATAAACACGGGAAAGAATCATCAAGAATTAAATCCCTACCTTGTCGTCGTCGGACGTGAGGTCGTCGCGGAAGGAGGGGATCGTCGCGTCGTCGCGGAAGAGACGTTCGTCGCACCGCGGGAAAAACGTCGCGCCGACGATCTCCGGATCTAGATCAAACGGATTTAATTAATTAAATCCGTTGTCATTGAAATTAAAAAGGGAGAAAGAAACGATCTGGTTCTCACCTTAGTTGCCGAACGAGGATCGGCCGCGGAAGAAGAGGCGTCGCCGAAGAACGTCGCGGGTAGAGCTCGTCGACGTTGCAGATCACGGTGTGCGTCATCGAATTCCGGTCGCCGGCGTTCTTCGCGTTCTTCGCGTTCTTCGCGTTCTTCTCGTTCTTCGCGAGGAGGGTGGAGGTTTAGAGGAATTGCACAACGATAGCAATCCTCCAAAATAGACAAGTTTGACTATTTTATTATTTTTCCAACGAACGCAAACGCGTAAGTAACGACCCATTAAATTCGTTGAATTAATTCAACGAATGAAACAGCCCATTTAATTCACGAAATAAACCGCCCAATTAAATGGTCTGTTAAGAAATTAAAGAAAACGCGTCGGTTGACTTTTCAGTTACTTTGACGAGTTTTCGCGGGTGCGTTACTTAGCGAAAGAAACGGCGGGGCTCGTGCGGGCCCCACCACACAAATATCCTAACAAGGGGTAGGATATTTCCGGATAGCACCCTATCCTCTTTAACTCAGTTCAAGTGGCGTCCAAGTGACTTCCAAGCGGCTTAAGTGAAATAAAATAAAGTTGTCGCACAACCTTTATTCTATTTCCGACTTAAAGCCAAAAATTTAAAAACCACGTCTGAGCAAACACAACTCCGGAAGAGGCGTTTCTAAGCAAATATCGGCGCTGCGATTTCATCGGTGCCCTCAGAATTCGATTCCGGGCACCGGTTCAAAAGATAGAAAAACCCGCTCGTCCGTTCACTGAACGTACCCGAGCCAAACTTCGGAAATTGATTCCGGGCACACCGGGCCTCGGAATCAGGAGCCGTCTGAATCTGCGCTCTTGTAAAATTCCAAAGAAAATTAAGAAAAAAATTTCCTTGAAATTTGCGGGTCTTTACATAAGAAGTGCTTATTCAAAGATAAAAGGGAATGTTTTTGTCGTATGTATGCGGCGACAATGACTTCTCCGCTGTCGTGACCATTATTTGAGTTTCGGCTTCCTCTACAAGCCATACCGTCTTTTTAAAAGAAAAATAAATACCATATTTTACTTTTCTTTTATTTTGGTATTGAAAATGGTTTTCATATTGTTTTTATATCAATGTGTTGTATTGATATCTTGTGATTGAAAGGTGGAAATGTTATGTTTCCTTTATGCATATTTTATGTGATAAGATTATGTTATGGTTCTTCGGCATTGTTATGAAGACGGGTGGTTCTGGGATAAACTAACGGTGGGGGAGCCCGATATAGCTCTCCAATGCATTGGGTAACGCGAATGAGTGAAATGTTAAGGTTTCTATGAAGAGATTTAGAGAATATACTGTGGTGTGTATTCCAAACGTAACCAAGATGGTTACTCCCTACGTAAGAATGTTATGAATGCCTCAAGTTACCTTTTATGTCTTATGATTTCTATGATTTATTCAAGATTTTATGAGGTATTTTAAAGTGCCTATGTTTTATGGGTAAAGTATGATTTCATTCTTATGTATATATGAACCCATGTTTCCTTTCCATATTTTTATAACCCTTACTGAGCTTTTTATGCTCATCCCATGTTTTTGAAATGTTTTTCACAGGTCAAGGGAAAGGTACATGATGTGATGATAGTGTCAAGGATGTGTCAATAAAGAATCCATGTTTTATTTTAAATATGTTTCCGTTGATGGGAAGAATGAATACTGTCTTTTATGTAACCACTTTGTTTAAATGTGGAATGTAATGCAAGTTTCATGATCTAATTCTCTAAAACTCTAAACCTGAAAAGATCCTCAATGTGTAATCTTTCAATAACTCAAGATTAAGTAAGGTTTAAGGTTAGGTCCTTATAATAATCCCCAACCACGATAGGTGGTAAAGGAAAACGAATAACATCGCATCATGAGGCGGCAGCTCTTTATACACAAGAACTATAAGTTTGTTACCCATGAGATTTAAGTGTGTGTAATTTTATAGATAACCATTATCCTATAAATATATTATTATATTTATGATTCATATTATGCTATTTATTGATATAATAAGAATAATTTATAAAGTAGTCAAAGAAAATAAATGAAAGGATCTTGAGGAATAATGTTACCTCTTCTTTGGGTAATTCCTCTTAGTTTGCACCAAAGAGATTCCATGGATGGATTTATTCACAAAAGAGGCTTCAATAAAGAATTTAGGTCTGTTGGTAGTTGAATTGATAGTATATTGTCTGAGATTAAGTGGCATGAGAGGTGTGAACAAAAGGAGAGGTGGTGGCCTTTTATAAGGTAAGGAAGGGACACTCATGGAATTTTTAAAACAAGTTATCTATACCCACATGTTTATGTAAAAAAATATACAATAGCCAAAATTATCTAAAAAATGGAAGTTTTATTCACTAAATATGTCCATAAAATGGTTTTTTTACAATTTTCTTGGTCATTTGGTCCCTTATGTTTAAGGTATAGTTCCTTGTTAAGTTTAGTTTTTCTTATTCTCTGTAATTAATTGTAATCACTTTAACTAATATTTTTCATCAAAATTAATTGATCTTATTAGAATAAAAATATTCTATTTATTAAAACCATATATTTATATTTTTTAAAATTCAATTCATAGAAGAGGAAAAATTTTGTTTGTTGCAAATCTCACAGATGTGGCTAGAAAGCTGGGTTTTAACGTGAGAATGTTAAAAAAATCTATTAAGATTATATATATAGATTCAATATAGAAATGATTAAAATTTATTAAACATCATTAATATACGTATAATTGATCTATTTTTAATTTAAATCCAACATAATATATAAATTTACTATATAAATAAATTATATTAAAAAGTACTTTTAAATAAAAATTTAGTGTTTTACATTATTCACCCAAATGTGATGTTCCTCAAAATAATCCCAAAGGTTCACCCTAATATAATTTGGTAATTATTAATTCAAAAATTATGTTTATTTTATAAAATTAAAATTCCAAAGTGTATGAAATAAATTTTATTATTCTTTATAGAAGGACATAAAATTTACATCTTTTAAGAAAATTGTATTTCCAAACATATAAAGACTTTACAAAAAAAATTATATGTTTCATCAGAATTATGTTTTTTTATTTTAAACTATTACAAATAATATTTGAAAAGTGTTTATTACAATAATTATAATTATTTTTAATAGATATGTTATAAAAATATCATTTAATTAATTATTATAATGAAAAAAATATTCTTTTTAGAATCTCAGTGTTGCATATAACGCATGATAAGTCGATTTTGAATATAACACTAGCCACATTTGTGTTTCATGTAGAATAAAAAATATGTTTTGGTATTTTATAAATAAATATTAACATTGTGTATTATATATGTAAATAAAAACATGGTTCTTACATATAACAGAATCTTTTTTTAGTGTTTCCTAAAATGGAAAATATCAAAAAAATTAAATTATTTTGAAAAAATATATTTCTCCTAAACTCATGGGGTTAAATTCTACCCACCCCCCCCCCCCTTAAAATGAATTTGTCCATCAAAATCAATTTTTATTTTCAATGGTTTTATAATTATAATTTCTTCTAATATAAACCCACATCATAAAAATGAATAGAAAAACATCATTCAAAAAAAGGAAAGTTGTAACCAAAATAACTTTGAAAAGAAACCCATAGTTGTGTTTCCATGTAGAGGTACATATGAGTAATGTAAAAACGTAGAAATGAAAGTGAAATATAACTATGAAGTTTTAGAGGATATTGATAGAAAGCATGGTCACTATAATGTTAACAATCCCAAATCTATAAATTCGTGATGATCTAAGGGACCATTTGATTCATAAGAAAAGATGGTACGTGGATAAAATTTTCTGTTTCAAGATTCATTCCCTTGAGTTGAATAATTTTCATAAGAATTTATAATTTCTTGATTTCATTCCCTTTCATATGTAAAATCTCACCCTTTGTTCATGTCCTGACCAATTTCTACTTCGTATCCTTTTCTAAAAAGGAATGAAAATTTTTAATTCCTATAGCACTAACAGATAATGAGATCTATGATTAGTCATCCCATATGTCTTAAATTCTCACTAACATAATGTTTTCATATTAGGTTGTCCAATATTCATACATCCTAATGTGGGGAGATAATACATTAATTGAATAAGCATAGTATGATGTTTAACATAAACATTCCTGAAAGGGTTAACCTTATGAACTATATAAAATATGAAAATATAAAACTTTATTAGAAAAAATGTCATGAAAACAGCTTATCATTGATCCACCATATATCACACTGTAGCTATTTTTTGTCACATTTGAAACATGTGAATACCGTCATCGTATATTCTCTTGAAACATAGTAATAACCTAAATTACCATAAATAATCTTCAAAAACAAGAATGAATCTTTATTATAATGACTTATAGATATATTCCATAAAACCAAAAATGTTGTAAACTTAATCAAAGAGAGAATAAACCACCTTTCAGCAAATCTTTAATTACATCCAAGGTAATCAGTACTGTCAAATTTACTTATTCATAACCAAAATATCATTATTAAAACACCATTATCATAACATAATGAATATATTAATTGGTATATTCCCTTAGATAAAATATCAACTTTCCATTAAATTACTTCTCTAGTCCATTAGAAACATTCAACATAATCCTATAAATTCTTCATGAAAAAGATAAACTGTATAATCCTTTTATATTTATCCATTCATGTGACAAAATTATTTAATATAAATACATAGAAACAATAATTAATTCAATTCATATATAATAAATTTTATGGTTACCTAATATTATTACTTAATACCTACTTTAAATCAAATTTCATCTGTAGTAACATCAGTATCATCAATATAACCATTAAATATACCACCTTGTTGATCCTATTTATGATCATTCCACTAAGTATGTCAATTTAAATAATGACTATTCATTCCAAGCTTAAAGAACTTACCCTTTAATGATGTCCTAGGGAGGCCAATATCCCCATCCCTTTAGTTAACTAAACCCTTCACCTTTCCTTTATAGTTACTTTATCTGCATCCTTCCTTTACAATGTCAACAAATCTTCTTGTTACTATATGAAATTCACTTGGGTGTTTTGTCATATTATTAACACAAAGGTAATTGAATCGTGTTTCTTCACTGGTATACATTACCCAAATCATGCTTATCTCTTTCATTCTCTATTTGGTGAGTCTGAGAGTTGGTTCTATTACATGTAGTTAATCATGTTCTATGAAAACTGGCTAGGCATGATCATAACATCTTTCCCACTAATGACCACCCCATTTGAATTCTCATTATATAATTTTCAATCACATTCAACATTAACCCAGTTCCTCCTAGTTCAAACAATAGACAAAAACAAGAAAACAGTGAGTAAAAAAAATTATTATAGCGATTAACCACATATTCATGAAAAAACACTTATATGATGTATTACTTATTAATTCATAATTTATCTATGAAACCTTATGTTAATACAATGATATTAATATACAATTTATGTTTAAATTATTCATGACCATTTTTTAAACATTTGTGAATTCCAAAAGCATATCCTCAGGGAGTGTCAAACCTGGTGCGCAGTAAGGCAGGTTTCTTGTACCAGTTTATGCTCAAGTCGGGCCAGATGCACATTATTAGAGATGTTACTCTTATGTACATCTATGATAAAACCACATCTGCATATGTTATCTAGACAAAGATTTATTTCTAGAAAACCACTCACTATATCTGTTACCAAAATTCTTATACATTAACCTAAACATTAACTCAACCTTAAACATATCCATAGAGATATCCCATGATATACCTTTAGAAATATCCCTAGGGATATAACTATAGTTTTTTCATCATAATTTAAAAATTTTAACTAATCGTTCTCATTGATAGATTCTACAACAAAGTAGTCTTAATATACAAATAAATTACATCCTTTTTTCATAGTATATAAAACATTACATAGACAGACGCCCCAAGACCGTATTAGTTTAGTGTCTTTGGAAACATGTAAGTATAAATATTGGTACATTATTGGGCAACATTATACCTCACTAGGTTATCCAAGACTACCACACCACTTTGAAACGTCATTAATAAAATATGTCTTTATAACCTAGAGAAGGAAACATAAAAAGGGGTGAGCTCAAATGCTCAGTAAGCTTAAAAAAGGAAAATATGTAAGCATAAACATGATCTTAATGGTATGAGAATGTGGTCATAACATTATAAGATCATACCTTTCAAATCATAAATATTAACAATGAAATAATGTTTAGTTGTTAATAATACATGAATCATAATGAAATAAAGAGAATGATCCACGAAATCATAACATAAGAATAAGACATTGAAATTGTGAAATATTTATAAACATGTATTATTTATCATTATAAGTGGACTCGCATTTCTATAATGTAATAGGGGACTTCAAGGGTAATACACCTACTAGTAAGGACATGCCAACATCTCAAATTTTATTCCATTCATTTTAAGGGATTAGTTTTTCCCATCTCCCCATAGTGGACCGAGTTTCCCAATCATCTAATAGTGGATCCAAATTCCCCATTATCCATCTTCATGGAGACTACACATAATGGAGGGACATTCCACCATCACCAGTCATAGTCCTTTCCTTGTAAGGGATCTAGTTTCCCTAACTTCACATTGTGGATCAAGATCATAGACTTGATTACCATCATTATGTGAGGAGATATAATTTTTTACCCAGTCCAGTTGGGAGAGATATAGGTCTCACCCATCTCATAAATAAATCATTGGTACATGTGCCAAAAGATCATAGATTGCCATATTTTAACCCCTGAAATGAATAGGGTGTTAGGAACATTTAATCATATCATAACCTATAGAAAATAGATAATTTTCATTATCATTTCATCCAAGAATAACATGTGAAAAGAATCATGTTTCATAAACATATAACCTTTTAATGAAAAACTTGTTTCATACCAATTTAACATGGGAAAGAGAAATAAGTTTCAAAAATATCATGAAATAAAAATGTAATCTATTCATATAAGAATATGAATGAACTTTTGTATTATTTTTCTGAAATTAATGAGTAATATTAGCTGATGTGATCATAAGTGGAAACAATTTTGAAATATATTTCAAGAACATTTCTTCTGGAATATATTCTTTCTTCATTAATAAGTTAATTTCAAAAGAATAAAAACTTTTGAAATCTATTATATTTGAAAATAAAATGAAAACCTAGAATTAAGTCTTTAAGTAATTTTTAATACTTTTTCCTAGAATACATATAGAAGAATATTGAAAACATTTTGAAAATAATCTTCCTTGAAAATTTATAAAAGAAGATTAAAAACATGTTGAAACCCATTTTCCTTAAAATGTATAAATAATGATTGAAAAAATTTTGAAAACCATTTTACTTGAAAAATTATAAACTAATCTTGAAAATTGTTTTTCTTTAAATCTTATAAAATAATATTGAAAACATTTTAAAAACATTTTTCTTCAAAAACAATTTGAAAATTTTTAATGAAATATTGAAAACATTTTGAAAACCATTTAATTATAAATACATTGAAAACATATAAAGATGTCTTGGAAAAAAATTTCAAAACAATTTCATTGAAAATACACTTAACATTTATAAAAAAATAAATCATTTCATTTTTTTTGAAAACATGGTGTTGAATGTTCACAGATTTGTGACCGAAGAAAGAGGTAAAGTCTTATTTTCATAAAAACCATTTAATAATCATATTATGTACCAAATATTGGGGAAATGGTACTAATAAATGAATAAATATTAATATATAGAGGAGAATAAAATTCATGAGTTTTCTTGAGAGTTATATAGTAATAATTAATTAATTAAAGCATTATCACAAACTGTCTCAATAAACGGTGAGATTGTTTCAATAAACTATTACAAGGTAGTAACTTTGAATTATACTCACCATAGAAGAAAATAAAATAAAATTATGATTCAAAAATATTTAAAAAATTTAGATTAATTATTCAACATGATGAAGGTATTATATTCACCTCATATAAAAATATAGGTGGATAACATGGCATGTGTCTCCAAAAAAGAAAAATTGAGAAAAAATTACTTTTACCAATTTCATAACATTGGAAACCAAAATACTATGAAATAATATCATCTAATGAAAATTTAAATAATAATAAATTTAATTATAATAATCATAAAATAAATCTTTGCGAAATATACACACCCCATATAAAAAAACGAGGTGGACATGGCTTCTATCTCGTGAAAAAAGAAAAGTGAGATGAGAAAATACTTACTACTTGAGTAACATTAAAATCGTCATCCCAAAGAAATAATAACATCAATTTAAATTATTTAGTATCCTAATATAAATTTTATTATATATAAAATATTTCTTAGGTATGTATATACACCACACAAAATAAGATAGTATAGAATACAGAATGTATCTCACGGAAATAAAAAGTGAAATGAAATTCCAATACATTTTGTGTTAACTCTCTTAATAGTAAAAAATACCTCATGTATAATAAAAATGATTTTATTTTAAATATTCTATTGAATAATATTCTCATGTATAACACCACATATGTTTTTATTATTACTTTATATTTCCCAATTATTAATAATTTCATGTTAATATTTCAGTTCATGTAATATTCTCTTTGTTTTTGGAAAGTGTCTTAAGGATTATATATTTAGTCCTCATACTTATATCATTATTTCAGGAATATAAAATATTATATAAGAATATTTAATATTTCATATATTTTTATGTATAAAAATATTTAGAACATTGAAATATTAAATGAAAAACATTGTTCATGGAGATGGTTGTCTGTACGTACGCATGAATGTTGTTTCCATTTTTTCATATTGAGGAAAATAATTAAAATAAAATATATGTATATATAAATATAATATAATTAATTTAGCCTAATGATGTCATATTTTTCATTTATTTTCACTAAGCACATCCTAAATACATTCCATGTAGTGTTTCAATGAATCATATCACCTTAAGGAGACGGTAGTTCACACTTCCCCACACAAAATATTCATATTTAAAAAAAAATAAGAAATCATGAATATATTTGTTATATAATGAATGAATAAGTATAAATAGATCATATATATCATCTAAAAGTAGATTTTTCATCATAATTTCCAAACATTTGATCTGGTAAAGGAAATATAAACAATATTGTTTCATGAGGTGGAAATTCACCGTACACAAGAATAGTAAGTTCATTGCCCATTAGATGGAAGTGTGTGTGACTGTATGTAGAAATTATATCATAAAAAAATATAATTACACTGAGGATATTGAGGTAAATTTTTATTCATGGAATAATAATAATTGATGTATTGGAGAATGAGAATTAACTAAAGGATATTAGGGAAGGATATTGCCTCTTTTTTAGGAAACTCTTCTTCATTTGCAGCAAAGAGATTACATGGGTAGATTCCTACTAAAAGGAAGAATCAAGGATGATTTTATGGATTTGGGGAATTTAATTGGGAATAATATTTATGAACTCAGGTTTCCATAGAGTCTTTAAAAAGGGGGAGAGTTTTTGGAAATTTTTAAAGGAGGGAGGGGACTCATTTTTTTATTTTTTTTAAAGAAGTTAGGTGTGCTTATGTTTATTCTTAAATAAAGTTATAAAAAATAATAAAAATCAGTAAATTAATATTTTTCTCTTATATATGGCCATAAAAGTTTTTTTTTTAAACTTTTTAGGTTATTTCATCTTGTAAAATTATGGATTAGTCCCATGTTAAGCTTAATTTTACCTTGAGAACTGTACATAATTTTAATCACTTTCACTAATATATTTTTTTCATAAAATAAGTTGATATTATTAGACTATAAATTTTATACTTAGTAAATAACTTTATTTGCATTTTCCAAAATTCAATTCATATAAGTGACAAAATTAAGATTAATTCAAATCTAACAGTAATGGTGAGAAATCGGGTTTTAAAATGAGATTGTTCAAAGGTTCATTAATCTTTTATATTTAAATTAAACATTAAAATTATTAAAATGACATAAATTATATTAATATATTTATAATAGATTTATTATGAATTTAAAACCTACATAAAATATAATTTATCTATATAAATCAGTTGGTTGAAAAAGTTGTTATGACTTAATATTCAGAATTTTTGACTATTCACCAAAAAATGATGTATCTCATAAATATCAAAAAATTAACCAAAAGATAATTTTTAAATAATTATATAAAAATTTTATTTATTTTATAAAATTAATTATCTAAAACTATCTAAAATTTATTTTATTATTGATCACAGATGGACAAAAAAGAGTTCTTTTAAAAAATAGTATTTTTAAACATTTAATAACATTACAAAAATATATATATTTTGTCATCATTATATGTATTTATATAAAATCATTATAAAAAATATTTAATAATTAATTATAAATACTCATATAATAATTTTTAATTAATATTTTATAAATATCATGTTATATTAATTATAATTTAAAAATGATGTTTCATAGAAACTCAATGTTTTGTGTAATGTTGTCCAAGTTGGTGTTGCATATAATACAAGATAAGTTAGAGTTCTGTGTAGTGAAACATTGTCCAAGGGTATGTTATAAAGAAAATTTATCATGGTGTACGATAAAAAATAAGAATAACTTGATGCTTTCAAGGAACATAAACTATTTTTAGTGTATTTTGAAATAAAAAATTTCAAATATATTAAATTAATTCAAAAATATATATTTCACAGAATCTTGATGTGTTAGAAGATATATACCATTCGATATTGAGGCATACCGATAAGAACATTAGTCATAACTATATGAATTACACATGAGAACCAAAGGAATATTATAGAGGAAAAACTTGAATAAAAAATTGTAAACATGGAAACAACATAAAAATAACATCTTTATTATTATATCACCATGATTTATCACAAATGTGACATAAATGATAATTACAAATGTTGTTCACCAAGTTATCATAAAATATGTCATCACTAGAGATTAAACTATTTACCAATGAATTATAGTGATATCAAGTAACACCATTAATATGTATTATTGTCATGTGATCAATATATATCAGAACATATTATTTCATTAATAAACCATGGGGACTGAAGAATAGGATTGTTGTCAACATCATAGCATATAAAAGTTCCTAATTAAGTGATAATTATATCATTAGTAAACCATGAAAATTTAATATTTGTTATATATATATATATTTACCTAAATAAATAAATTATTTTTTTATCTTATTGAATAACCATGTAAATGGAAGAGGTTTGGGTTTTTGCAAAAGAAAATAAATTTGAATTTCTCAAGTAAAATATGAATTTTTTAGAAGTAAATTTTGTAGCATGATGACTATAAAATGTTGTTTTAAGAAAGGATAAAATGAGATAGAATGAAGGTATCACATTTATAAAACATAATTTGGGAGTAAGGTTATGATCAAATAGGTAATAAAGAAGATTAACATAACATTTATAATACATATATAAGAAAAATATTCTTCAATTGAAGATAAAGGAAGGATAATTCCCTTACCTTGAAGAGTTACTTCTAAATGTTGAGTATTGAAACATTGGTGTTATGAGGACACATTAGTGGGACTAAATATGAGAAAAAATCACAAAAAAACTGGTGGATTATGGATTAGGGTTCATGGGGGAAGGTTTAATGGGTGGATATTAATAAAAAAGTGGAGGAATTGTTTAATAATTTTCCAATATAGGTCGCGCAAATCTAGGTTGTGGGAATGAAAACCCATTGAATTAGCCAGGATTTTTCCTCAAGATTTTGGACACTAAAGAAAAATTTTATTACCTTTTAATAAATCAAAAGTGAATAACATTTTTTATTACTTCATTAGATATGAAAAAAGTATTTTTTTCACAAAATAATATTTTAAAAATAAAATTTCCTTTTCTAGTATTTGGAATGTCTTTTACTGGATTGTAAATTGATTTAAAGATATTGAAATTAAAAATATTAATAAATTAAAATATTTAATGTTTTTTATTGTGTTTAATTAATTATTACATAATTATAACAATAATATGATGTTAAAAAACATACTGAAAATTGAAAAGACTGTTTTTACAATTCACTCAAAAATAACGCATTCTTAAAATTCCAAAACATCCCGCCTTACCTAATTTCAACAAGAAAATTTAAAATATAATATTTATTATATCAAAATTATTTTAGACATACGATAATTTTATCTTTTAAATTCAAATAAATTTTATTATTGAAAAATGGATGTTTTTGAGACACAAAGAAATTCCATAAACTTAAGAAACATACACGGGTAATTATAAAATTTTTATATCATTTATATCTAAATATGAATGTTTTAAAAGAATATTTAATTGAAAAAATCTATTCAAAATACCTGATTTTATTTTAAATATGTATATATTTTCTATAGAAAAGAAATTGTGTTTTACTTACATCAAGAAATCTATTTATTAAATTCATCTCAATGAAACATTTATTTTATTAAGAAAAACTATTATTAAAATGGAATCTATGGAATGAGAATTTTATGTATAAAAAGGAAATTATGTATTATGAAACTATACTCTAGAAATAGAACTTCTTATTACACTCATGTACTCCCTAAGGGTAAGGTGTGCAATAGTAGTAGTTTCATTGGGTGGCTTAGCTAACATTGACTAAGTGGTAATCTCCACTTTATTGAATGTATCCCATATGTGATTTCATTAAAGATTCACTTGTTGAATATCATCATGGGCTTGGTCAAGGGATAACTGTAGTGGTGTTACCTCACCTCAAATTTCTGTCAATTGGGTTTCAAATTGTATGACTCTACTGGTTTAGGAAAAAAATTTCATTTTTTAACTTAACTATTCTTTTTAATTACTTCATTTAAATTCTAATTATAAATATAAAATTACCATCCTTGGTTATATTTTCCGATAGTAAAATTTATTGATGGTTATATTGACCAATGGGAATATTTTACCAATGATAATATAATGGTTGAATCTAGAAGGTCACATTACCCTTTATACCTTATATATACCACTTTATCATTTCACTCAATATTTAGTAAAATTCCTTCGAAGCTTATATTTTAATTTCATAATACGTTTATGGGTTTAGAAATATATTTGTTTCATTTATATAGTATTTTTCATGGGGTATAATATTCTTTTATATTGGGGTGAACTATATTTTCCCATTTTAACAATTCTATTTTATATTTTCTGTCTAGTTATAATGTTTTTCATTTCATTGGTTTCATAGATGAAACAATGAGATTACAATTATTAATGAGATAAGGTTTTGTTATTTACTCTATATTTTTATGTGTATAAAATTATATAATTTATTATATACATTTTATTAGTAAATAAATAATATTTAAAAATTTCAGGAAGTTAAATTCTTCCACCCTTTGGAGGATTCATCACTGAAATTTCAACTCATATTCATGGATGATAATTAGTGAGGGTACATATATTTAATTACATCTTATAGTTCCCATATCACCACTAATTACATTTGGTTCCACCACAACACTTTGACGATGTGTGTTTTTTATTGAATAGAACTTTGACTCAATGGTTTAAGATCTTATAAGGCTACTCCTCATAAGAGTCGTCATGTTCATGTTGTACAAATTATGGATTCAATACATTTGATCGATCAAATAGGTACTTTCTTTAGAAATATATGTAGAATAAATCAGAAAATTATGAAAAATTAGGTAAAAGTTCTAGAAAAAAGGCCATAGTTTCTATGGGATCAAGTATTTAAAAGGGGATAATTTACCTAGGTCTAAGGTTCCCTTTCTTTCAAAATTGTATTACCCTATTCCATATTAATATTCGAATGAATGTTTTTTATCAAACCTAAAATTACAAGTACCCTAAATGGTTATTATTAAAGATCATCAAAATACACTGAGCATCATGTATATATTTTTATATGTAATAAAACGTTTCTTCCATATCATGAGCAAGATCAGGCCGAAGTCACTTACTATCACAAGCATTATCCCAAAAAAAAGGATTTATACATCTCTTTCCATATAGAGATTTATATTATTATATTTGGATAATCGAGTGAAAGATTTAATTATATGAGAACTAAACTAAGGGGATATATTGATCCCATCCACCTTTAAAATCCATTGAGAATATTCTTAGCAGGTCCTCTATTTTATTAATAGTCCTTTATGATTGTCCATGTGTTTGAGGATGATAGGACACATTGAAATTCGATTCATTATTCCTAGTCTATTTAATATTTATCTAGAATTTAGATTTTAACATTGGATCAAGATCATAATGGATTGAATTCGGTGCCCTATGGAGCCTCACCACTACCATCACATATCTCTTAGCATGTTGGTTAAGAGAGGAATCATCCTGAATATCAATTTATGGTTTTTCCTTAGGATTTGATCCACTATAACCAAAATAACATTATTTCCGTCAAATGTTCTTTAGAAACCAAAGATTAAGTCCAAAATGAAATTGTTCTGCTTCAATGTTCGTATAGTTAGTGTTTTCAGTGTTCTTTTAGGAAGTTATCTCTCTTTATTCGCATATTGACACACCAAACAACATACAAATATTCAAAAAAATCCCATTTCATATTACCGATCCAATAATGTTCACAAAGTCCCATATATATTTTATTGCTTCTAGCATTTATAGATAATAATGTTCTTTGAGCATCATCCATCAGCTCCTTCTTTATCTCCGGGGTAGATGGGACACATAGTCTTTTATAAAATATCAATACTCTTGGATCAATATTGAACCTAAGAACATTTCCATTATTCATAATCTCAATATTAGTTTTTATGAAATTATATTCTCATTGAACTCTATTTATCATTTTTAATAATTATTTTTGAGAATAATTTGGGATAATTTGATGATTTTCATTCCCTTATTCCTATATCTGATCATACTAGGTCAATGATTATTGAATCTTATTGAATCCTCATCATTTCCATCATAACAGTGTCTTTCCAACTCAATGAATCGAAAACATTGTTTTCCCTTCCTGAGTAATAATGAATTGAAACTATATATTATTTAATAAGCTACAACCATATCTATTATCTCATGTTCATTTCTTTATAGGTGAATATATAATTCAAAACATAGTGGACTTTGTATAAAAACACCTTTTTTATATCATTTTAACACATAAATAATTACATAATTTTAAACATAATAAAACAAAAAGATATATAATTATATCATATTTTTTAATTAGTTACATTACATATCAACGTAAAACATGAAATACATCAGCGTTATTGAAACTTCCTTTATGTGGTCTTAATATTCGATGGATTTTAAAAATACATGGGGTAACATTGGAAAATAAATTAAGAAAGGGGTGAGATATAAATAAAATTAAGGGAATAAGAATAAAATAAGGTAAATCATGTTAAGTAATAGGAATATCAATGGGGAATAAAAGTAACATGAATAATAAGGCATGACAAAGAATGATAAACATAACATGGGAAATGTTGCGACAACTTAAGAAACTGTATTGTAAACATAGGTAAAAGGTAACTACCAAGAAATCAGGATGAATACATTCCCATAATGTAATTAGGTTCAATAAATAATCAATATTATGTCTCATGAGACTAAAAAGTATCCAATTTATTAGAGCGATATATAATTTCCAGCACACCCATCACTTTCATTTCATTTTCAAGGTTAATTATGCCACATATATCATAAAACACGGGGTGATTCATCACCATGTTATTCTAGGATCATATATTATTTAACAAATACATGTAATTGTAACATAAAATAATTATAATTATATAAAGGTTAACACCATTGAATGGAAATGGGTTTTTTATTCACTATAGAATTATTTTGGCTTGGAATATCATGGTGAAATTTTTGATGCATTATAACATTACTAAAAATTTTAAAAAATGGGTTGATGAGAGAGAATGGGTTATGTACTAATTTGGAAATAAAATATGCAGTAATAGGGAAGTCAAAATACATATCTTAACGTATTTAAATGGAAATAGAAGGCATAAAGAAATAAGAAACTTTAATAAAGAAGAGAAAGTGGGGATACCTTATTTGAGTGTGTGACTCCAAATGCTTGAGATGAGTTTTTTGTGAGAATGTGGAATCTTGGAATGACTTATAGACGTGATAGAAGAGTAAAGACATTCTCAATGTATTTTTTGTAAAGATAAATGTCATGTTGTGTGCGTTTATATTGGAAATAATTAAGAAATTCTTTATCATTTCTCAATGATAGGATTTGGACCCTATATAATAAAATAACCAAAACCAAAAAACCTTCCCATTGTTTTTTCCCATATTTACTACCAAATGGGATTAATTTTTATTATTTTATAATCCCTTCTTGATAACATAATGAAATAATACCCTTTATTATGTGGTGGCAAGCCATACTCTTAAAGAAATGATTTTAAAACCTTAAAATATATTAACGGTTTTGGAGGATTCTTAATGGATTTATAAAATTAATCAAATAAAATTAAAATACCATTATTTTATAAATAAAACATATATTTGGTCATTTATACTTATTATTTTATTTATTAATTCACTTTTTGGTTCTTATGATGTCATAATACACAATGTATATATGGTGTTTAAATTTTACCTGAAAATGTGATTGTATTATAATATTATGAAAGAGTCACTATTGGATAATTTTGACCTTCTGGGTCTAAAAATCTTAATCCTTTCATCTAAATATTTTTATAATCATATGTGTTTTATCTTTTAAAATAAAATCTAAGCTTATTAAGAAATGTTGGGTTTTTGGGCAATAACAGTTTTCAAACCCTTATAAAAATTATATTTGACATCATAAATATTATATGATAATTTATATTTGATAAATATATTTAATAATAATATGTTATTAAATTGTTTTTTATTTCAAAAATCCATTGATTCATTAAAATAAATTCTTTAATTGAATTTAAATATTACCAAAAAATATTTTTTATAAAAATTATTTTAAAACGTGAAAATAATAGTATGCAAATATAATAATTTTTCTCTACAAAGTTTTTTACACAATCATAGTGATAAGTTTTTGATACATATACCTTTAAGACACCAAAAAATTCCACAAGAGTAAGGTGCACGACTGTGTGACTTTCATGGGGTGTTTTGGTGTGCATGGTTTGGGTTATGATCTCGATGAGCATGAACTTCTCCCAGAACTGGATTTAATCATGCTTACATTGTTAGATTGTGGGTAGGGCTTTGTGAAGGAAAAATACTACAGATTTTATATCCCTTTAATTCTATGATAAATTGGATTTATAGGGTAGAATCTGACTATATGAAGCTATCGAATCATTTTTATGTGTCAATTAGATTTGGTAAAACCCAATATTTATACTAATCATGTGATCCTTTTTCAATAGATATATTATCAATAGTAAATATTCAAAACGATCATTTAAATCTGATATGATACAACCAAATATTTTAATGTGATTTATATAACCATATTATATAATAATAAATTTAATTAACTTAATCGGGTGGATGTTATTTATAAAAGTTCCTATTATCACAATCTTCCCCCCATAAGAAATTTTTCCCTTTTAAATTACGATTTCCAATATTAAAACTGATAAGGTTAACTCTGTTTCATCACCTCATATTGTTCCCACATTTCTTCTTCAATCTTGTGGTTCTTTCACAAAACTTTTGCAATGTTCATTTTCTTATTTTGTAGAACATTGTATATATGATTTTAGAACTTTACTAGTTTCTTCTCATTATAATGGCCATTCTCAAATAGTACAACCTCTGGATTGAGATAATGTATGGGGTATAGTATGTACATTCTCAAGAGTGATACATGGAATACATCATTTACTTGAGATGGGAAGGGTGGGAGGTCATGTCATGAGTCTGCCACTCTAATGTGATCAAGGATCTCAATGTGGATGATGAAACATATACTAATATTTCCCTTATTTTAAAATCTCATCACTTCCTTCCAAGGAGAAATGTATAGTAATATCATGTCACCAACATCAAAATATAGTTCTCATCAACAATTTTCATCATTTCACTTCTGTTAACTAGGGGTATCTTTAATGTGTTGTTCAATAGTATTAAAATTTTCCATTATTTCCCCTACAATTTCAAGTCCTATAAGTTATTATTCCCCAAATTCATACATGCATATAGGTTTTTTTCACCTCTTCCCATAATGGGCTTTGTTGGGTGTCATTTGGATTCTTATGTGGAAACTATTTTTATAATATAACATAACCATAGGTTGATGTTAGTCCCATATCCATTTTAAGTATATGAAACATGATTGTAACATATCCTCTAGTTTCTAAATAGTTAAATCATACTAGACATCAATTTGGTGGTGATATAATATACTAAAATTTATCTCAATGTTTATAGTATTTTGGAGATATTTCTAAAACATTGAGGTGAATCTTGTATCTCGATTGAAAACCATTAATAGTGATATTCCATATAGGTTTACCACTTCTCTAATGTATATTCAATCAAATAAATTCAGTGACAAGCCCACTCGAATTGCAATAAAGTGTGATTTCATTGTTAATGATCCACAAAACTGTTCTATCATTGTTTCCCATTGCTGAAAAATTCTATGGTGATGTTTTCCCACTTCCATGTTTTTATTGGTAGAGGCTACATCATCCCCATATAATTTTTCATTTTAGCATTCACTTTCTAATATACTAGGAACATTGACGTATATTTAGTGATCTCTTTCTCCATATTTTCCCATAAATTTTTTTCTGGGGTATCTCTATACTTATTTTTTCTTCCTGGGTGAATAGAGAAATTAAAATTATATGAATCGTCCCAATTTTCATTAACTTGAGATTTTACTCTATACAAATTCATGAACCGAATTCCAAAAAATCATTCTTCATTAACATTGAACTCTATGGAATTACCTTTTTCTTATAGTATGCACTTTCTTCTAAATTCCCACATCATCAATTTAAGCATCCTTTAACATCTCCATAAGGTATGGTTGAGCTATAATTTGTGAAGGGACTGATGGTGTTCCTTCTATTATGATTCCCATTTCTATCCTTTTCAAATATAAGAAGATTGGATCCTTCTCAAATCTCATCAAAGATACAATTGAGGGATACTTTCTACTTTGATTGTCTTACACTTTATTCTCTTTACTAAAATGGTAGTGGATTGAGTAGTCATAGTCTTTGATCAGCTTTAACGATCTTCATTGGCTCATAGTTGGATATTTTTGTGTGAATATGGACTTGGGGATTTTGTGATCTGTATATATTTCACAATTCTACCCAAATATATTATGATTCCATATTTTGAAAGATAATATTGTTGTTTTCACCTCCAGATCATGTGTTGGGTAGTTTTTTCCATGAAATTTCAGCTAATTTTAATAATATGTCATGAATTATTTATTATGCATTAACAAATAGCATAATCCCCTCTTCTAAGAACCACTGAATGCTACAAAAAGTTCTCCACTTGTGGGTAGTGTGAGAATAGGGAAGTGATAAGCCTCATTTCCAACTCATATATACTCTATTAAAAGTTATTATTCCAAGAAAACATTACTCCTTTCCTAGTTAACTTGGTTAGAGTGGTTGAAAATCACAATAAATTTCTCAAAAATTGACCATAGTACCCAACTAATACAAGGAGACTACAAATATATGTAATAGATATTGTCCTCATCCTCCATTATATTGATTATGTCATTGAAGGTTCCACATATATTCCATTTATTGTGATTATATTACCCAAGAATTATACTTCGATCAAACATAACTCATATTTTTTGTACTTTACATAAATCTTCCCCTTTTGAAAGTTCCTGGGAATATTACTCATAGGCTCCTCATGTTCCAACTTGGATTTGTAGAATATTATAATTTTATAGATAAAAATACAACATATTTGTCGAGGTAATCTCTAAAGACTATATTAATCATGTTAATGATGATTTATGAGGCGTTATTGAGATTCAAAGGCATTATTATGGCCTCATAGTACCCATACCTTATAAAAAATACATCATAGGTATTTCATGCATCTTCAACGTAACTTGATATAATTGTGACCACAGGTCCACCATGGAGAAATATTATGATCCGTATAGATGATTTAACCATACTTCAATCTGTGGAATATGTTTCATGTTCTTTATCATTATCTTTTTGATCTCATGATAATCAATACAGTAGTTCATTGATCCATCCTTCTTCTTGATGAAGAGGACTGGTGCACCCTATTGTAAAGCACTTGGTTGTGTAAACCCTTTATCCATATTCTCTTATATTTTTTTAATTATCTCCTCATGTTACGTAACATCTATTCTATATATATTTTTGGATAATTTATATACCCTATGTATAAGATTGATTGAAAATTAATTATCTCAACTATGAGGAATACTAAGAAATTCTATAGGAAACACATTCGTGTATTCCCGCAAATAGGTATGTATTTTAGGATTTTCTTTACATAAACTCAACAATTTGATCTAGGTACACTTTTTCATAGGGAAATAATATCCATTATTAATATGTATGTGAAAAAGAATATTAATCCTCCACCTAACACATGTTTAGAATCATATATCACTTCACAGTACGGAGAGTGATTTCATTCTCATGAAAATTAATGTTGGTTCTATATAGGAAAAGAATATTCATATCCTAACTTGCATCAAATTCCCCAAATTTTATTATCACAAGGTTCAATAGTATTTTCATCCCAAAAATTTATATATGGTAGTAGTTATATTTTTGGGATGCAAAAATTTCCCCATTTTCCTTGTTTACCGACAACTCTCCTTCCTTGCTTTATGGTGGTGTTTGAATGGTTCTACTAACCATTAATGATATGAAGGAATGCATAGAACCACAATCAAATAGTATGTTCTATATTATTTAATGAATAAATGGAATAATTATCACCACATAATTTTTGGGAGCCACCTCAGTGGTTGTGATGGAAAAATCACACCCATGCTACCTTGGATGTTGTTGGTTATCTCAGAAAACCCTTGGCCTAGTGAATTGATTTTTAATGATCCTTGGATCCTTCTAGATGAAGAAATGAACAATTCCCTAATGGTTTACTAGGTAGATACTTTCAACCATCACATTTGTGGGTTTCTCCAGCTTAAAATCGTTAGCTTGATTCCCTTCCTTACCACACTGAAAGAGATTCCTTTCCCATGTTAGGTAATTTTCGGGGTTCTTCTTTCCGCACCATTCATATGTGGTATCTTTAAATTTCATAGCACTATAAGATTTCTCCGTCAAACCACTATTATTAAAGTTTACTTTCCACTTATTATCCCCATTATACATGTGAGAGTATCCAATATCCATTTTGACTTTGAGGAAAAAATGATAGTTTTCACATAGCAATCAACGTCTCATTTTTATCGGTCTTTTGGTTAAATAGGTTGTTTCACACTAACGAAGAAGTTAAATTTGAATTTGTGGGTAATAATATACGGATAGGAATATCTTTCAAGTCTTAATAAGTATTCCTTATATACCATGATATATTTTTTGTATTTTTTGTTAAGAGAAAGAATTCTATTTCCATTTTAAGTCAGTGAGTTTGAGGAAAGTAGTTATCATATTTTTTTGGTAACTCCTTCTACCCCATAGAATGGATCTCTTCCTCAGGATTTGTATTCTTAATCACTATACCCCAATAATCAAATTATTTCTCAATATGATAAATAACTAGTAAAATATTCTCATTTTAAAAACATTAAAGGATGAGAAGACCTTCTCAATGGAGTTGATCTATTGTTCCGTTATTAAGGGATTAGATGATCCATTAAATATCAGAGACCTTTTCCACATAAAGAACTCAATCATAGCTCATTATCTCTTAAGGTAATTTGGTTTCTCCTATAGATCAAAGTTACTATTTAGAATTAGATTCATCTAAGAGAACATCCTCATGAAGTCTGTGATTCTGTTCCCATCAGGTTTGGAATCTCATTGGGAAAGTGGTCACATTTTTCATTATGTTGACTTCTTACTCGATTCTGCCTATTTTTGGAAATTTTTTAGAATAAAATTAATATTAGGGACACATAATTTTTAAAATTATTAAAAACATAAAGGTGTAATAAAATTAAATTGAAGGGATAACTTATAAATTACATGTATTTACTTACCGTAGAAATTTTTAGGATTAAATATATATTATCCATGATCTATTTCATAACGTATACACTTATGAGAATTTTCTGTTCCCTTAATAATGGATTATAATTATCTTATGCATTTACAAAATCATATCTGCTATGAGTTCCAAACCAGGAGCATAGTAAGATAATAGATCATCAAACATGAATTGAATTTTATTTAGGTGATTTTCATTACATATGGGTCTCGACATATGTCATACCCTAGCTTAATTTCTTTCTAGGGTTTATTTTAATCCCCTAGAACCTAGAACAAACCCCTACCCAATGTCATTGCTTTTTGAGGGACTTACATATGACAAGCACCAAGCCAGTATCAGACTCGTTGTCATGTACCTGGTTAAACCGAGTTAGGCCCGATGAACCTTGTCAGAGTTGTTACCACTAGATACATATTTTCCATAATCATGTCCTCTTATATTATCTAGATAGTGATTTGTTTTATTGATAATCTTTATACTCTATACTTACCAAAATTTTTCTATGTTTTTTTATACTTAGTCTTATTCATATGGCTTTTTCTATAGTTTATAATACTACTACCAAAAATTACTAATTATTTCCTCTAATACTAGTGATAAAAACCATTAATTTTATTTCATATTAACACATTAATTATTACATAATAATACACTTAATATAACCTTGAATGTATATAATTATTGTGTATTTGGGAATTAAGAACATTAAATAATAACTTAGAACATGAAATATAACATCTTTATTGAAAACATTCCTAACATGGTTATAATATTTCATGGATATTAAAACTACAAAGGATATCATGGGGATATACATAAGAAATGGGTGGTCTATAAATCCCAGTGTGAGGATAATCAAGTAATAACTTAAAATGTGTTATAAAATTGGAATACTAGTGGGTAATTAAATGAACATGAATAATAACGCATGATATAGTGTGAAAAAACATGGGAAATGTGTCACCAAATTCAAACACTACATTATAAACATATGATAAGGATAACCACCAAAAAATAATGATGGAACAAGTCCCATAAAAGTTTAAGGTTCACTCCTTATCCTAACATGTTGTCTCATGAGACTAAACATTGGAGTTCTATATAATTCTAAGTGTGCCCGTCACTTTTATTTCATTATCATACTTAAGTGTGCCACATATATAATGAACATGGATTAATTTGTCAACATATATTATTACATGATAAAGGAGTGTGGAATAAAGACATATAAGTCCCAAATCAAATAATTTTAAGTGTGTAAATGTAAACAAACTTGATGGGAAATTGGTATAGTATTCACTGCACAATTGTTTTGCCTTTGAAAATCATTGTGAAATTTTTGGAACATGATTGTTCCAATTTAGAACACATAAAATGGGTTTGTGAGAGTGAAAGGGGTGTATAATAATTTGTTCATAAAATAATAAAAAAATATTTAAATGGAATGAAATATCCAAACATAATTAATTTTAAGTTGAAGGCATGAATTAAAAACGAAACTAAAAAAATAATAAAATGTGAGGATCCCTCACTTGAATGTGTGATTCCAAATGCTTGTAAGAAGTTTCATGAGATCTTGGGGGAACCATGGAATAAATATAAAGAGGGAAGGTGAGATTAATGATGTGATATAAGTATTTTTAGTGAAGATAGATTCTATCTTGGGTGGGTTTATAGAGGAAATGAGTGGGGAATTATTTATCATTTATCAAACATAGGTTTTGATCATTATATAATAAAATAAACAAAACAAAACAACCACCCATAGTTTTCTCACATGGTTTCTAAAAAATGGTAGTCAATTTCATTATTTTATAATGAAAATGTCCCAACTAAAATAAAATAATTCTCTTTCTTATTTGGGGGTGAGTCATACTCTTAAAAAATTTATTTTAAAACATTATAATATAATAATGGTTTTGGAGGATTAATAATGGATTTATAAAATTAATAAAATAGAATTAAAATATAATCCTATTAAATATAAAACATAATTTTTTCATGGATACCTTTCATAGTTTCTATTTCATCACTTTTGGGTCATTCTGATGTCATAATACCCAAATTATATTTATATGGTATTTAATTTTTACCCAAAAAATCAACAGTCTCATAAAATTATGAAAAATTTACCATTGAATATTTTAGAAAATATGATTCAAAAAATAATATTTATTTTATCTAAAGAATTTTATAAATAAGTGAATTTCAATGTTTGAAAAAAAATATACATATATTAAGAAATGATGGGTTTTTGACAATAACAGTTTTCGGACCCTTGTAAAAATAACAATTGACTTTATAAAAATTTTATAAAAATTATTAATTAATAATAATAATTAATTACAAATTATTTATTTAGAAACCAATTAATTCATCAAAATAAATTTCTTAAATGAATTTTAATATCAACAAAAAATATTATTTTTTAAAAATGATTTTTAAAGTAACAATAATAAGATCAAAATATATTGATTATTCACTAAAAATTAATATACATACTTATATTTCAAGGATCTATATAGATATCACTTTAATACACTTGAAAAAACAATATGAGTATTGTGCATGGCTGTGAGACTTTCATGGGTTTGTTCGGAGTACATGCTTTGGGTTATGATATTAATGATCTTGAACATCTCATGTAAATAGTCTATCTCATTCTTATGTTGTAAGATCATAGCTTTGTCTTAGTCTAGGGTTCATCCTAGAGATTCTGTCTCCCTTGGAAGCTATAACAAATGGTATTTTTATGTTATGATTTTACTAGATGAGGAAATCTCTTCCTTTATCAATGTCAATTGAATTTTTTCAATTCCTATATTTATAGTAGTCAAGTAATCACTATTCAATGACAACATTATCAACACTAAAGTATCTTAAGGATGATTTAAATTTGATACAATAAATCCAAATAAGCGAATTTGTTTTCTATAACCATATTACATAATAATAAATTTTATTAAATCAACAAGAGATTCTATTTATAACAATTCAGGTATTTACACTATATATATCTCATTTCTTTTCATAAATATATTGCCTCCATATCTTTAGAGAAAATATTATTTTAGGTAACTCCCGGTCATGTGTAGGATAATCACACTCTCATGGCCTCAATAATCGACATGTATAAGTCCTAAACTTGTTATTGTTTAGTAGGAATCCCCCCATCCCTTTTATGGATGCATCACTATAAATAATAAAATCTTATAAGATAAAGGGTAGAGTTCAGACAAGTATAATTACCAATATCTTCATCGGTTCATGGAAACAATCTTCACACTCCTTTTTTCTAATGAATATTTGTCCTTTTATAGTTAACTTGTTTAGAGGATTAAAAATTCATGATATTTTTCAAAAACCTCTTATAATATCATGAAACACCATGGAAACCTTCAATCTTAGTTACTTGTGTAGTATGAGACCAACCCACAATATCCTTTTTTTCGGGAGGGTCAATTATGATTCCTTTATTAGTTGGAATGTTCACCTATAATACAACTTGTTGTGACAAGAATTCACATTTTATGAATTTTCAAAATATTTTTTCCTTCCACAAGGTTTTCAATTAAACCATTAGATGATTCTCATAGTTCACACATATTTTGGAATATTTTAATTAATTTATTTATTGTAATTAGGTAATTAATTATGTTTAATTAGGTAATTTAGTTTGTTTAATTAGGTAATTAATTAATTGTAATTATCTAATTAATTAATTGTAATTATATCAATTAGCAAAGTAATTGTATTATTTAGTAGAGTAATTATATTATTTAACTAAGTAAGTATATTATTTATCTAGGTAATTATATTATTTTTTGAAGTAATTTTTTTAATTAGCGAAGTAATTATTTTAATTAGTGAGGTAATTATTTGAATTAGGGAGGTAATTAATTTATTTAGTGAAGTAGTATTTTAAAGTGATTCTAGAATATACCATTTCATTACATTCTAGGAATGATAATGAATTTATATTTTTATCTACCATGATCATGGTTTGTAATTGAAGTTATGAACTTGAATTTAGTTTTTTAATATATTTTGTGCATATTAAGTGTTAGATTTATCATGAATTGAATATTCTCTTGAGAAAATTATCCCTGGGTTGATGGCCTTTGGGTCAGGCCATCTACCTTCTTGGAGGCTTTTCATATCTAGGAAAGTGTATGGGGTTGGATATATGTTGCTCTAGGATTACTCAATAGAAGTTTGACAATCTGATATAACTCTATGCTTTTGCATGATGTGTTCATATACCTCATGCATATGATGCGTGTGGATATTTATGAATATGTTTGACTTATTTTATGGGTAAGAAACACAAAATTGTGAGTTTTGTAAAGAGTTACATATCAATTTGGTTAGAACATATTTATTTGGTGGATGAATTATGATTACATCCAAAATTACTAGAATCATGTATACATAAATTGTCTCTCTAGTATGATTTAATTAATAACAATGGTTTATTTTTGATAAAAACGATTGTTGAATATATTTATTTTAGTGGTCAAATAATTTTAGTAGAACAATTATGTAGTTATAGTATATGACCAGAAGGTGTTGCGATGCTTGGAAAATGTAATACTTTTGAATTTATGGAAAGGAAAATTCATTGAAAGTAAAAACAAGTGAGGAATCAATTTTTAGATTCCATCACATACAAAAATATAGAATTTACATATAGGTTTTGTCATGTGGCCAATCTAGTAACTAATTATGAAGAATGGTAATACATACATTCATTGGTTAAGTATCATCCTATGAATTAAATGATTGAGTTTTTGGTCAATATATCTATAATGGAGGTTCCATTGGCATTGGATGTTGGGAAATCACAATGTCATGATAATTTTTCATATGCTCATACTATAACAAATAATGAAGCTCCATTAGAAATGGTAGTTTTTCCATAATATCCTTCGCCCATGGTTTATATGGATAGTCCTCCACATACTTTAGATGTTTTGGTCAATGATTTTGAGGATGATGAAAATTTAGAACATGAAGATGTAGTAGAATTTGAAGAAGAAGGGGTGCATGTGGAAGAACAGTCTATGCCCACTCATGTGGGGTTTAACTATCCAATGAACCATCCTCAAATATTGGATTCATGGTCGATAGAAGGCACAAATCACTTTCCAAAATTTTATTGGTTATTTATTACTCATAGTACAAAATTTCCCAGAATTTTTGGTGGGACAAATTGAGTGTCAGATAAAGGTGATTGGTATATTGGAAGAAAATTTGAGTGAAAATATAAAATAAGAATATCTATAAATTAATATCACATTGAAATACATTACTATTATGTTTTAGATAATTCAAAAATATATTATTATGTAATATGTTGTGAAAAAAATGATCCAAACATTCAAATGTGTCTACGATCTATAACTGATAACACTTTTCACAGCTGCTGCATCACTAGATTTACTCCATACACATGGGTGAACCCAATTTTGTCACATGAACACTATTTATTAAATGTTGATTTTTTTTCAACTATTATTATTGAAATTATGAGATCATGTCAATATGTTTCAGTCATTCTGGTGGAGGAAGGAATCAAAATAATTTTTGGGTATCAAATCCCTTACTGGAAGGCATGGGTGGCACTAAAAAAGGCTACTTTGAAATTTTATTGTGATTGGGACAACTTTTATCATGTTTTAACATAACTTACGGTTCATTTACTTCTCAAAATTTATGTGATCTATTGGTTACATAATACTTATTATTTTTTCCAATACAACCAGGTATATTAATTGATCATTGTTTTTGATATATTTTTTTGGACATTTTTACCATGTGTGGAAGCTTTTATACATTGCAATAAGTTTATACAGATTAATGGAACATTTCTATTTGTAAATTATATAGGAACTTTATTGACTTCCACCACACAAGATAGAAATCAAGCCCCCTAACTTTGTAAATTTCAATTGTAGAGATTGAGAACTTCTCCTCAAGGAGTTGGTTTATAGACTATCTCCAAGAGACTGTTATGGACACATAAGGTATTTTTCTTATTTCAGATCGCCATCATGAAATTAGGGAGGTAGTAGTGTCTGGGGGTCTTTCCTAGAGACCATCATTTTTCCATTATCAATACATTATTTGAAACATTTAAAAAATTTGTGAAATAATCTAGTGAACAAGTCGATGCAGAAATAAATATTATAAATTTTTGTCAATATCCTTTTTTATTTTAAAAAACACTGACATTGTTATTTTCATATGTGTTAAGATTAGTTATTTTTTGATATCATATGAACCTCAATAATAAATGATGGAGGAGAGTCTTGAAAATATTCACAGAGCTAATCAAGATTTTTATGATTACATGATAAAAATTCCAAAGAATAAATGGTTGTTGGAATATGATAATGGGAGGTGATATGGACCAATGAAAACCAACATCATAGAATGTATAAATAGATTTTTCAAGGGAGTTAAAAAATTACTTATCATAAGTAAATACGAATATATTTTTAATTATTTTTCAGAATAGATACAATTATAATATAATGTTAGTATAATGTTTTAAATATAAATTACATGATTGGTACAACATACCTTCTATAGTAGTGTAATGTATTTTATGAAATAAGGAAATAAGTATGAAGAGGGCCTGAACATACGGATGTGATATTGACACCATTTAAAGAGTGACCTATATAGGGATCCTTAGGAGGATGCAACTTATCTTGTAGCTTCATTTAATCATTCAGATAAAATATTTTAGATCATTGAGACCTGTGACGTTTTGGATTATAGAAATGGTCATGTGAGTGTGGTTTTATTGGAGACTTTTTACTGTAATTGTGCTAACATTAAATCATTGAGATACCCTTGTGGTTATGTGATCGCAACATGTTCTTATGTACACTTATCTTGGGAGAATTTCATTTATCTAGTTTATCTACTAGAGAGTGTTAATGACTTTTACAGTACTCTATGGTTTATAGTTGATGAATATCATAATTTTTGGTTGTCTGAGAGTGCACTCACACTTCTACTGAACAATACTAGGCTTCGACCTAATAGGAGGCCAAAGTTGACTCGTATTCAGAATTAGATAGATTGTCCTAGTGAATGGGAACCAGGATGAAGGTCGTGCATATGCTTCCAAAAAGTTCATACAAAGACATGTTTCACTAGACATATAGTCCAATCAAATAATGGTTAAAACGAATCATGTACTCTATCAGTTGCTGTAAAAGTTTCTACATGTAATCATTTTTATCATTATAACCATTTTTAATCAAATTTGACTTTTTTTATATAGTTTAACTTTTATAATATTTACCTATATATTATAATACATATATATATTTAATATATAAAACAAGAAATATTAACCCACAATGTTCAAAATTTCCTTTACTATTTTACAACCAAATGGTTTTTAATACTAGAAAAATTTATATGCTTCATAAAAAAATCAAAAAATTTAATAAAAAAAATTCTCAAAACATCCCTGAAAAAAACTTCTATTTTATAAAGAATACCAAAGTCATTACATCATATAAAACATGTTTTCATGAGATCAAAACCAATTTTATAAATAATACCCTAGGATAAGTTTTAAACCAAAAATATTTTCCTTAAAATCCACCCTTTTCAATAAAACTAACTTACAACATAGTCACAAAAAAAGGAGCCACACAATAAATCTCTATCCACGTCATCAACATATGAAAAGACCCTCCAAGACTCTTTCCCCTACAATAGGGATTTCCCAAACATGGTCTAAATAATAAGTCAAATGGGATGTCGAACCATTCTCAACTCAACCACATGTTTTGATGGGTCAGGCATTAGTCATACAAAAATACTTTTAATGTTTTCATGATCAAGTGTTTGGTCACTGCCTAGCTTATGATGATATGAAAACCAACCTCACCTAATTGATATACTTTCTATTCATATCCCAAAGCACCAAAACAACCCCTAAAGAATCTAACAGCATTCCATGAGTAAAAATAACTAGAAGATTGCCACCATCTAAGTATTTAGAAAATCTCTAGTAATAAATATACTAAAGTGAATGTTCGAACCTAAGATGAAAAGGTAGACTTTTCATATGTCCTATAAAACCATAAAAAAAACATGCCACTTACATTTTTACAAATCACCACACTTTTAAAAAAAATAAAACAAGGATAGTCTAACATTTTAATAAGTAATTTAAATACTATGAGAGAGGGACTTTAAAACCATTGAAAAAAACCAAACCACCCATCATTTATCTTTCCAAATATTTCATGTAAACTCTTATTTATAAATAAACTAAAAGAAACATCATTTCATAAAACCTATTAATGAAATAACCTAACCATTTTTTTTCAAAATAACACTTTCAACCCATTGTAAATTGAAATGATTTTAAATTAAACCAAACACACTCAAGGTGATAGGAAAATAACTCATGGTAACCAAATAAACATGGAATATAATCAAATCCAAAAACCAAAAAACTTTTATATTTAATCAATTGAACTATTGGAACACAATTGACTAAAAATGAAAAATACCCCAAATCATACTAAGAATGAACTGTGAATAATTGGAAATATATTAAGGCTCACATATCTCGATCTTGAACTAGGAATGAAGAACCAATGTCGACCGTAGTGATCTGTTCATATCTCGGTAGTCCTAGAAAACAAAACTATCTCTATCAAAATCAAAAAGAACAATATATATATTTATGAACTTACACTATGAAAATATAACAATTACTATTTCTTGAAATCTATATTTTAATTCTAATACATAATAAAAATTTTATGACAGGCGTTCTTGTGCTTATAATATATATAATGAGTAGTAAAAACTCATAACATATATACAATTATTAAAAGGGAAGTTGAATTTAAATAAATATCATACATTACATGATAAATTCCATACATTACATGATAAATTTCCTAACATACATTAAATTTATGTTTTATTATTCATACATTTAGATGGAGTGGCCTTTTTTATCTACCCAGAAGATGCACATGTTGGGTGATGTGTTTTTTCGATGACTTGTTATACTTCTTATTATTCATAGAACATGATACTTTTATCATGATGTACCCCCGACATCTATTTTTTTATACTTTACACATGTTGTATTTTATATAGTCACTATGTGTGACTTCAAAACCATTGATCATTGTTTTAATTCTACATTTGTTGAGTGATAGTGCCTAGAGACACACACATTTCATCTCCTAGAGGGGGAGATAACCATTCCTTTAGAATACATTTCTTATATGATTGGTTTATCCATCCATGGAATGACAGTTATGTGTTCAAGTAAGGTAGAGTGGTGTGTGGTCTTACAAAATCTTTTAGGAATTGACATCATTGGAATATGATGTGTCATCCTAGGTTCTGGCTTGCACATAGGGTGTCTTGATGAGAATTTCACCATCATTCATGATGACATAGAGGAGGAGACACATATTCAGAACAAACATGCACATATTTTTCAAATGATCGGAGGCATGTTGTGAGTGGACTAATCCACCGTGTTGGTAAACATGAATTACCTCCCATTACATGAGGATCTTGATCAAACATCTACATATGGTTGGGGGTCCAATTTATTATAACATATGTACAGTTGTCTTTGTACCATTTGTCACACTGACGTAAATAATATTTCATGTTGTATGGTTTTGGTAAAGATGTGGGCATGGGAGTGTTTTTTACACATTTCTCCTCGAGCTGTCACACCACTTCCACTATAACTATTTCAAGACTTTCCCCAGGGATGCTAGTATGTTTATGTCATTGCTTTCAGTTATTTAGTTCTTTTGTTATTGTTTTCTATAAACATCCCATAAATTATTCTTTGTTATCTGGGTGGACTTAGTCTAGGATGTATACACATACTCCAATAAATATTGTGTAATGTTTTTATAGATATTTTATGCCATACAACCAGATGATGCAAGTTAAACCATGCTTTTTTTTGTAGAAAATTTTGTTTTTATCCGTTTTTTAAGTTATTTTAGTGTAATATTTGTAACATTATCATGATAATCTGTGAATTATTATTTGAGTTTACATTTCACGATTCATGGAATATATATATATATAGGTTTTTATATACATTACTTCCACTATATTGTGTATCTATGACTGGAGATCATGTTGTAGTGGTGCCACTCATCCACTTTCACATCATTGAGTGGCATCATGAAGATAGAGTAATGTAATAGTTTGGTTATATATAGAATATATCCATAGAACCACAACATCTTGATGGGTTACATTCAATTATACTTAGAGGTATACATATAACGGACTGGCGGTGGTGTCTTGAAACTTATATTGATCTTTGGGACATGTGTGACCAATATGGTATCTTTTAATACAGATATCCTACATTATTCTATTAGTTAACTAATCAGGGGGGAATATGGAGACTGGTGCTAATGATGCACCAACATGCACCTTAGACGTTTGGGGATTGGAATTCAACTGTTTCTATGTCTATTATTATTTTTTATATCTGATTAACTCTCTTTTTGTATTAATTAGAATGTTATTTCATTTGTAGATAGACAAAAAAATTTATCTTATACATATCATTGATCGCAAGAAGGAGGCATTTATTAGGTGGGATGTTGTCCACCCAGATGTGTTGGTTCTCAATGATTCACTCTGGTTCATATGTGAGATTTTCTATGATGGGGATCCATAGTTATATCCTGATCCATATCCTCCGGCTGATGCTCCTAGGAGAAATGATTTCCCTAATATTCCTACTAAGGATGATGAACCACAACTGTCACCACCATCATCTGTTGGATGACAGATATGAGGACATCAATAGAGGCTGAGGCGACGACATTGACATCAGAGAGCGGCTCCTGCAGATGCTTCTGCACTGTAGAGAGATGATCATGTCCAGTCGTCTGATGATCTTCCACCGTAAGGAGATGCTTATATACCATATATTTCATTTCCGTTGAATACATTGGACTATGATCAGCTTGAGGTAACATGACATTTGGTGGCCCCCTCTCCTAGTGATGAGGAATTCATCAATATCTCACTAGTCCCATTTTTAAGATCTTCGAGTCTATAGGGATCCACATATGATTTTGGTTCATCCTCCACAAGTGATGGAATCCAGTCCTCTACACATCACCCTGAGGAGACACTAGAAGCACCATAAGAGGAGGAACTCGCGCATACAACAAGGACACTAGAGTGACAGAGACGTCTGACGCGGAGTGGGTGTGAGGTTCAAACATAGTGTCGTGGTACTGGGGGGCATCGAAGTTGATTTTTTCAGATGTCATGTTATTTATATTTAAAAACCCATTTACAATATTAATTAATTTTTCTTTTAGACAAATATAAATAAATTAAAAAATATAGTAAAGAAAAACTAATTTACATTATTTATTAATAATTTATATATTTTCAATGTCTCATGGTCGTAACATTATTATGTTTCATGCATGTGACTTCAGAAGCATATAAATTATAAAGTACAAATACAATATAAATGAAATTTGTCACACTGACTAATCAAATAAAAATTTATTAAAAAATTAAATGAAAAGAAAACATATAGTAAAAAAATTATTACACATGACACAAACGTAAATGTTTATAAACATTACATTAATAGTTTACATAATTTATGTGCATATTTCTTATTATGTTTTATATTATTAATTCAATTATTATGAAATATTATTCCTTATGTAATTATTATTGAATATTATTGTTTTAAATAAATGTGTATATATATATAATTACATATTAATAATTATATATAAATATACATAATTTTTTTACTAATATTTATATGATTATAAATAAAATATTATATGCTTACATCATTATAAAATAAATATAAACCTTATATTTAAAATTTATTTATTTATATATACTTATATTAATACATATATAAACCCTTTATTTTAAATTTAATTATTATTATTTATATATTATTTTTAAATAATTGTATGAATTTATATAGATAATTGTAAACATAGTTTATTAATTATATAATTAAATAGTAAAATTTATAACTATATAAATATATATTTATAATTATAGATTTATAATTATATAATTTTAAGTATATTTTTAAATGTAAATAAAATATTTTATTATTTTTAAATACAAATATATAAATATATATTTTTAAATAAAATTTTACAAATAATTTATTAAAATTGAAATTACTTATTTTTAAATATAATTATAAATATATATTTATAAATATTTTTATTAATTTATATTTATATATATATTTATTATATTTAGACCAATATATTATATATATTTTTATTATTATATAAATTATAAATAAAAATATAATTATAAATAATTATATATTTATATAATTATCATTATTCATATAAATATATATATAATGCATATATTTATTATTATATAATTAAAAATCTATCTATATAAATAAATATTTTTAATTAAATAAATATAAATATATTTAAAATTTTTTAAATATTAAAATATATTAATAAATAAATTTAGAATATATTTATAATTATATAATTTAATATACATTAAAACTCAAAATATTTTTGAAAATATTTTTATAAATATATAATTATAAATAAATAATAATAAAAATATAATTATAAACCTATATTAATAAATATTTATTAATTTATAAATAAATTCAATATTTTTTCTAAATATATATTAATTTATGAATATATATTTATGAATATAATTATATTATATTATATATATATAAATGAAATGTGATAGGTTTGGAGAGAGAGAAAAATAAGGGAAAACAACCACTTGATGTGGTGAATTTCACCTATACATCAAAGTGCCGCTACAAGTGGAGTTATACTACCCCATTTTTGAAAATAATAAAAACATAAACCCATAAAAATAAAAAATATTAGAAGACCCCAATATAAAATTTTTCCCAAGGATGAGCATTGGTGTTGGACTTCAATGTGTTGTCCTCGAAGTATTTAAAGTCCATCATAAATTTCTGGCACAGTCTTGAAGTTGGTTGTCGTACAACAGAAATTGTATCGGACAATTGGTATGTAGTACGAACAACGACACTCTCTAATGCTTTAGTCGAGGAGAAATCCATCATCATCCCAAAACCTAAACCAACCTTCTATCTATAATTTTTCCTCATTGATGACACTTCACCCCTCATTTTTTAAAGAGGGGGTGGTGGTGGTTGGTGGTTGGTGGCCAACCCACCAAATCCACTAATGGGAGAAGGTAGCGGGAGAGGCATTGGGTAGGGCTGGCAGCACCCTATGAAAGGGGGTCTCCCACAACATTTTTAGCATCTTATCCCATTAGATTCATCTTCTCATCTGGTTTTATATTAATCCATTTAATAGTAGTATTTGTGAGGTGTTTTCCCCACTTATTCAAGATAGACACTTATGAGATTTTTCTCCTTATAATAGTGGGGGAGTGTATACTGACATTTATCCATAGCGATCCTTCGATTTTTTCATGTTATTTTACTAATTTCATTTGGGGGGGTTTCCACATTAGATCCGGTGTCATTTATTTCATCATTTTTCACTTTATTTTATCTCATGACTATCATTGCACTAGGGGGACAATTATTTATCTTCCCAACAAGTTGTATCAGAGTGTAGGTTCAAGCTCAGTGTTGTCCATGTTTTCAGGTATTAATAATTCTTGTAAATTTGAGTATGTCCTGTGATTATGACTCTGGTATGTCATTCACATCAGAAATATTTTATTGAGATTATTAAACACATCATTATGAAATAATATAGGATATGTACTAATGATGTGTCCATATGGTGTAAAATTTTCACATCGAAAAAATAAATTAGAATACCTTTTCATTGTGGAAAATGAATATGTTGATTAGACAGTGTTGTGGAAAGATAATTTCTGATAGAATATTGGTGAAAGACCAGAATATGTGAATATAGATTGTGGTTCTAGTGGGATCCAAAATTATGACATTGCAAAAAATGTGGTGAGTACTTCTGGAAGTGGGTATATTCTAGTTAGTAAAGTGGTGACAACTGGTGAATTTAGGAATCTTTTCAATGCTACATGAATAATTGACTCAAGTTTAAAATGTCACATGAAGTCTTGATGAGAATGGTTTGACCAGTATGAAACTATCCTAGAAAGAATTGTGTACATGGGGAAAGAACACACCCTAATGATTGATGTACTCATTACAATAAAATTTAATATTCATGATTTCATGGTATGAACCATCGAAGGTGTACTACTGGTGAAGGTCCTGAAGAAAAATATATTATCTTTGGGACAATTTGATGATTTTTGATGAAAAACATGCACCAAAATGGATTGATGAGAATTTTTAAGGGCATTCATGTGGTGATGAAGGTGGAGAATATCTCTAAGAACTTGTACGTGATTATGGGTGAAATGTACAAGGAGAGAGAGATAGTTGTTGCCTCAAAAATCTTATTGGAAGCATTGAAGATGTTATGGAATTGGAAGCTTAGTTATATTTCAGAATGAGGACTATATATTCTTAAAGATCATAAGTATCCTCCGGGGCTTAAAAATGTACCCTTAGCATTTTTTTAGAATTTTCTTCCAAGAAAGAAACACAACTTAATGATTTAGACATCAACATCATGAACCCAATAGATATTAGAGTTGATACATTATAATGTCAGTAAATCACTATTTATATCAATGTGAGGATAAAGGTTCTTTTTATTCTTCATTAGGATTATTCTATGATATGTTTGGTGTCCCCAACCAATATAAAAGTGGATGTTTCTTAAGTCTTACAAACATTCAATGTACGAAAGATAAATGAATCTACAAAGAAGATGAAGTGACTAAGTACTCACAATAGTGGATAATATGAAGTAAATGTGTTTGATACTTTTTTCATTAAGAAGGAATCATGAAATAGTTCATGGTGGTGTACACTCCTCTATATAATGGAGTTGAAAAACGGATGAATAGAACTCTTTTGTATAGAACACGGGTGATGTTGAAGAATACATGAATTTCCAAAAACAAAATGGGAAGAAGCAGTGAATACTGCCTTTTATATGATCAACATATATCCTTTAATGGAAATTGATCAAAAGAAACCAATGAATATATAAATTTTTTATCCCATTATCTATTCTCAGTTACATACATTTTGATGTTCTGTATATGAATTTTTTAATGACCAAGGAAGATCAATGATAGATTAAAGATCCAAGAACTATATCTTCTTATGTTACACTGTTGGTGTGAAGGAGTATCTTTTGTGTGATCCCATTGCCCACAAACTTATCATTTGCAGAGATGTCATTTTTTCTAAAAACAAGGTAAGAAATTACAATTAATTGAGATATTGAGAAGGATAATACAAAAAAAAATCTATGTAGAGGAAAAATTGAATGAAAAAACAGTTCCCTATAAGGCATTACCTGAGTATGAAGATAATTTATCGATTGATTTTGGACCACGATGGTCAACATGAGAAAACATACCAACAGTATGGCACTCATACTACATAATAGAAATCAATATTTCATAATACTTATTGATAGAGGGTGGAGAGACATCTTCTTTTGTGGTGGTAACACCGAGTCTATATGGATCCTCATAGATGGTGGCGATACATGAAGAACTTGAAGCCATGCACCAGAAAAATACTTGGGATTTTGTTCCATTAACTCATGGAAGGAAGGGTATCAACAAAAAATGGGTCTTTAAGATCACAAAGGATGGAAAGGACAGGGTGGAAAGATATTTTAAAAGGCATGTGGTCAAATGATATTATCAGAAGGAAATTATTTATTTCAATGAATTATTTTATCTTATTATTAGACTGATGGCTATTCAGTTAGTTCTGGAATTGTGTGATACATATTTTTTACATCTAGTGTATCTGGATATGAAGATTGTTTTTATCCCTGGTGATCTAGATGAATAGATCTATATGCTCAAACAAGAAGGTTTTGCAGAATATGGCAAAGAGAACATGGTTTTTCAGGTTGAAATTTTTTTTTTACGATCTCAAATAGGCATCGAGGTGTTGGTACAATAGATTTTATTCCTATATCATGATGCTTGGATACAACATACTTTATTCAGATCCTAATGCAAATTTGAGGATTTTTAAAGGTAATGATTTCATCATTCTTTTGTTTTGTGTGGATGACATGTTGGTTGTAGGCCCCAAAAAAGATCAGATTCAAGAGATGAAGATATAATTGTCTAGGGAGTTTAATATAAAAGAATTTGGAGTAGAAAAACAAGATTCTTGAGATGCAGATTTACCATGATATAATAATGGGAATATTTTTCTCTCATAGAATAATTACTTATGAAAGTTCTTGAAATGCTTCAACATGAAAGACTATCATAAAATCTCTACACTAGTTCCTATTAATTTCAAGATATCCTATACGATGAGTCCTAGTAGTGAAGTATAGAATATGGATACGTATCAAGTTATGTATGCATTAGTAGTGGGATGTCTGATGTTCACAGTGGTTTGTACAATACCAGACATTACACATGCAGTTGGAGAAATTAGTTGGTACATCGAGAATCCTAGGCAGCAACATTAGAGAACTATTAATAGGATCCTAATATACATTCAGGAGACCTCAAATGATGAAATGTGTTATGAAGGATCATATTTTAGTATCATATGCTCTGTTTATTCGTATTTTGTAAGGGATTCTAGCTGGATGAAATACACTACTGTTATGTGTTTACTCTTTGAGGGGGAGTAGTGAGATGGATTTCAAAGTTACAATCATTTGTGGATTTATCCATGGTAGAGGTAGAGTACATGGTAGCTACATAGGTTTAAAAAGAGGAGATTTGAATGTGAAGGTTGGTGGAGGACCTCAGACAGAGACCAGAGTATATTCCATTGTTTTTTGATAGTTAGTGAACCTTGAATATTGTAATAAATCCATATATTCATTCCAAGGCAAAGAAAATTGGGGTTAAATATCACTTTTTCATAGATGTGGTGGAATAAGTAAGTGTGTACATGTGTAAAATACACACTAAATAAAATATGGAAGATTTTCTAATGATGGAAATAATCTCTGATAAGTTCAGATGGTATAGATCCTCGAGCAGCCTCACATAGACATGAGCAGCATATTTGGTAAATGGAAATGATGTGTGGAGATGTTATTTGTTCATAATCAAATCTTCATGTAGGAGATGTGTCAATAATTATTTCTCATTTAGGGAAATTCCCCCCTCATTTTTCAACTAAGGAAAGGTGGTGGTAAGTGGTTAGTGGAAACCCCATTAAATTTACCAGTGGGAGAAGGCACCATAAGAGGCACTGGGTAGGGCTGGCAGGACCCTGTAAAAAGGGATTTCCACCAACGTTTTCATCATCTCATCCCATTAGCTTCATCTTCTCATCTGGTTTAACAGTTCTCAATTTATTAGCATTATATTTTAGTCATTTTCCTCAATTATTCAAGAGATACATTTAAGAGGGTTTTCTACTTGTAATAGTGAGGGAGTATGTACCCACTTTTACCAATAATGACCCTTCTATTTTCCAATGTTTTTTAGCCCTTTCATTGTAATGGATTTTCCACATTACATCTAGGGTTATTTATTTCTACATTTTCACTGTATTTTATCTCATGATTATCACTGCATCGATTTTCCAATCATTTATAGTTCCAACACCTCCAATGTAAATGCAACATAAACCCTCAGTGAGTATCTAATATAAAGGTATTAGGTTCACAAGCATTGAAAAAATCCAATCCACTGGTGTAGTGGTGAAAAATAACATTAATTAAATACAAATTGGTATATCACCCCAAAAGCAGGCTAGTTGGATATAGCATCAAACCAACCCCACATAACCTCAATCGCAATGCACTAATATGGAAATATCCTCCATGTTTATACTTCTAACAAAATTGTGGAACCCTTGAAGCCATGAACCATGCGTAGACTAGTACAGGGACACACCATAGCCTCCTTCCCCTTTTAATATGTTGATGATGAAGAATAAATTGGGGCTATACTTGATAAGAGCCATTATCTTGACTCTTCAATTGAAGTAGTGAACCAAATTACAACACAAGCATAAACCATCCAACCATACATAGCTTGAGTGCATTCCACACTAATGAATTAACTACTTATAAATTTTTATTCATAGAGATTCATTTATAATTATATTTAATATGTATAAATTTATATTTATTATTATAGTTATATATATATATTTATTTATTTATAATGCTGTATATATTTATAATTATAATAATTTTAATTGTAAATATATATTTGTATAAATAAAATATTATTCAGAAAAAAATATTTATAATTTATATAGGTTTAAAAATATTTTATGTTTAATTATAATTAAATATATATTTATAAATATAGATTTGTAATTATACAAATATCAATTTAAAAAAATTATTTTTATTTATAATTATAAATATGTAAATATGTAAATATATATATACAAACTAATAACATTAAATTATAAAAACACAATTAATAATACTTTATATTAATTAAGTGAATAATATAATATAAATATAAAGATATTTTTTTTATTATAATACATAAAATTAAATAAATAAATATTTAGTTTTACTCCCACTCACATTTCCTATTTTATTATATATAAATATATTTTGGTTATTATATTTTTTAACTCATTATTAATTATAAAAAAGAAAAAAAAAATATGTAAACATATTGGTTTTTATAAATATACAATGGTACATCAGAATAGATCAATGACGATGCCCCCCCAATAATAGAACCTGGAATATGAAGCTCATGTCCACACTGTGTCTGACATCTCTAACGCTCTAATGTCCTAGCTATAGGTATGGGTTCCCCCTCTTGCAGTGTCATGGGTAGCTCCCCATACGACTTTGTAGAGGACTGGTCGACATCATGTGTGGCGGAAGACCCAAAAGAATATGTGGAGCCAGAAGAGGCCAGATCTTCGAAAAATGTCGAAACCATTATATCAAATAATTCATCACTAGGGAGAGTGGAGAACCCTATATTGTTCTACCATATCTAGGTCATAGTCCATCACAGACAGCTAAGATATTGATGATATGTGTGGCACACAAATCACTCTTAACTGTGGAATATATTTATTCTGGTCTATGGGATCATCTCTCTACGGTGAAACAACATATATAAAAGCATCTCTCAGAGGCCTATGTCTTTCCTCTTCCCTCATTAATGCCATCATCTCTATCCTCTAGCTGGTTTTGTGGTGGAGGTGCATCCTCCTTAGAAGGGGAATCTTCATCCCCAAGAGCCTCAAATAGAGAAAGTGGATGAGGATATATATGTGGCTCCTCATTATAGACACATTCACTTATGAGATGGATAGAGTCTCTGAGTGCCAACAGATCTTTGTGAACAAAATCGCAGCTAATAATATCATCTTTATTTCAATATATGATATGCACAAGAGTATCTAGTTCATATGATAATAAATGAAATAACATTCATATTAATATGTAATAGAAGCTAAAAAATATAATAAAATTTTTTCAACTTACCAACTGATGAATGAATCTCCCCTAACAATTATGTTACATGATCGTATGTCATCAATACCAATATTCATAAACCTTCTTGTCATCTAGATGATAGAGTGTTGTAGTATATTTTTTATGAAATATATTTTATTGTGCACACATGTCCCATTACTCAATATAACGTCCATGAAATTGCAGCCAGTTCATCACCCATCTATTGTTAAGTAGAATGGAATGTGACTGATCAACCTGTAATGGTTACATGGGTATATACTGTATATATCCAAACTAGTTCCTATATTTTATGGATGTTTCCACTCAGTAATGTGTAAGTTTATTATTGTATCCTCTGCATCGTGATCTAAAATCATGGCTTTATAGTATAGTGGAACTGATGTGCAGACAACACATGTATATAGGGTCCATGCAACCTAAAAAATCAGGATAAAAAAAATTAACATGATAAGGCTAATAAGATAACACTGAAAGATCATAAAATAGTAATAATGAAATTAATTCATGTAATCTACCAAATAATAATGTTTATTTTTCATCAGTAAAGCTTATAGAATAAAATATATGTCGAATACTATGCACATTATGTGTTGAAGTATGTGCATAATGTAGAGCTCGAATCCAACTGGTTAAAAAAAGTAATAAACAGTAAGTTATGAAAATACCTTAAAATTTTTCTTAATTGACTCAAGTAATTATGTAAACACACCAGCGTTCCTAAGGGAAGATAAAAAAAATGGTGATGTGGAAGTGGTGTAACAACTCTAGGAGTGATGCATGAAAAACAATCCCAAGACCACATCTATACCAAACCCCTATACCATACAATCTGTAGTGAATCATCTCAACAACACATATAAAGATATCTATATAGATGTGATAATATTGTTGGCCCACAACTGTATATTCCCATCTGGTCAATATCCTCATGTAATAGAAGGTTGATCATTTGAACTAACATGGTGGAGTAGTCCGCGCACAAATTTACTCTAATTAGTAATATAATATATGCATGTGTATGCCAGATAAGCTTATCCTTGTTTAAATGTTCTAAAATTATGGTGCAGTTCTCATCAATATACCTTATTCTCAAGAGTGAACCCATGGGGACCCGCGGTATACTGATGATGTAAACACCTTGTAGCTGCTATATGACCACATAACAGTCTCTTATACTGGCACCCATAATTGCCTTCCCATTGATCAATAAACCAATAATTCAAGCAATTTCTTCTAATTTAATGGACATCTATCCTCTGGGGACATGAAATGTGCATGTCTCTAACTGCTATCTATCAACTAGTGAAATAATCAAGTGATGATCAATGTTCTTGAAGATTCACATGAGGACACCTTAAAATCCACTGTGTCTATGGTTTGGTAAAATGGATTTGATAGGTGAATTGTGATGAAAATGATGAGATCTCGAAATAAAAAGATGTCTAATAAGTCCCTGAGCCAACACGTCTCACGATAAATGCGATTGCTGGGTAGATACCAGTTGCTGATTCATCTGAATGTAAGTATAGTAGATCATTAATTTCTACAGTTATTTAATTGATATATGTTTGTATGATTTGGTATAAAATATTTTTTAATTTTATTTTTTATTTATTATAAATATGTGTATATTATTTCAGTTCACCACATATGTACTATGATAAGAATTTATTTCTAATTGAATTTATGATCAAACCATTGAAAAATTGTGAAAGATCAAACTATATTAATGAACAGTTTTATACTACTTTAAATCATATCTATACCAATGCACCTATCCCAAAGTATTGAAAAAACCATTTCGATTGGGGTCTTATGCCAAATATTCTTCAAAACCATTGGGATTGGACATTTATTATAAGTTTATACTAATGGTTCTTTAAAAATATTTGGATAAGTTAATGTTATCCCAATGGTTGTGTAGAAACTATTGGGATAGATCCAAAAAAAGATTCATATCCCAATGATTCAGAAAACCCATTGGGATAGGTTAAGGCTATCCCAACTATTTTGTTTAAATTGTTGGGATAGATCCAAAAATATAGTCTTATCCCAACAGTTCTTCAAAACCTTTGGATAGGTTAAGGCTATCCTAAAGGTTTTGTAAAACTGTTGGGATAAACCCAAAAATAATGGTACCTATTCGTATGGTTTTGAGAAATATTGGGATAGGTACCCTTGTTTTATGAATTATTTTTGTCACATATTATCGAATAAATTAATATATAAATTATATATATATATCAAAATATATTCACAAATATAAATGTTGAATAGTGGTTTGTTCTTTGATATATAAGGTGAAGGTCATGGGTTCAAACCTTGGCTGGGTATTTCATTTTACATTACATATCCCAATGTTATGGGAAACCGTTGGGATAGTTCTACACCAATGGTTTCCATTCTATTGGGATAGATCTATCCCAATGAAAAATCAGCCAACGGACCTCCAAACTATTGTTATAGGCTATTTTTTAGTAGTTAGTAAATTGTATGTGTGTATAAATTAAGCGTTTAAGTTTTATAAAATTATTGCAGATATTTTTATTTGGAAACTAAATTCAACCCCGCTTTATGTTCTACTTCAACAAAAAATGGTGATAATGAAAAAAATTAATACATATAATAAATGTTAAAATAACCAATATAAAACATGAATCATTTTAAGAATTAGACGATTTTCATATTTATCTAGGGAATCGAGTCCTCATGTGACCTTCATGAGCGCATATGTTGCACCCCCATCCAAGGGCCTATTCACTAGGAAAAAATATCTCGTTGTGAATATGAGTCAACATTGGACCCCCTTTTGGTAGTAGTCTACTCTTGTTTAGTAGAATCTTGGTTCTCCATTAGACGACAAAAAATTATGATATTCCCTGATTGGAATCCAATGAGTTCTATAACAGTTGTTGATACTCTCCAGTCGATAAACTAGATCAACAAAATGATCCCATGATAAGTGTATGTAAACACATGTTAAGATCAAATGGCCACAAAGATATCATAACGATTTAAAGTTTCAACATTCATTGTAAAAATTCTCCAGTAGAACAACTCGGACACGACCACTACTGCAATATATAACATTATTAGCATCAACAACTTCAAATCATTTCTCTTCAAGATAAAATGAAGTTACACGAAATATTTTAGCCTCTTCAAGATCTCTATATATATCACGTATGAAATGGTGTCCATAGAACATCCCTTTGTTTATACCATCTTCATCCCACTTTCCTCATTCTACAAAATACTTTACACTATGATAGAGGGTCTCTTGTTCCGGACTTGTAATTTACATTTAAAAGATTATACTAATTTTAATATTATAATTGAAGATATTCTAAGTAATATATAATCATATATTTTTAATTGCCTATTATTGGAATTGTTGAACTCCCTTGAAAAATTCATTTAATCATTCTATGATGTTTCTCATCATATGTCCATATCGCCTCCCATTATCATATGCTAATGATAATTTTTCCTTTGGAATTTGCATCATGTAATCATCAACTTCAGGTTTAGCTCTGTGAACATCTGCAAGACACATCTTTTTAATTTATTATTGAGGCTCATTTACATAAAGACAACAAGTAATTGGAACACTTATGACAATAACTATACCAATTTTTTAGAACAAAAAAATTAAATTTATACGAATTTTTATTATTACTTTCTACATGGACTAATTATTCAACTTATTTTACACATTACTGCAAATGTGTCGAATAAAGTATCAATAATGGGAATCATCTGGTCTTTATGACAGACCCTTTGACTATACACCCTCTTAGAATTCTTGATGACAATATAAAATAATGAAAATCCCTTTTGTGCCCATAACAAACTCTTTTTGGAAGGTCAAAACCCGCTCCATGATGGGAATTTATCCTTCTCTAAAATAGAAAATGTTAATGGTAGAGGGGATTTATTTCTATCTTGTGTAGAAGATATCAATAATGTTATGGTCTAATTTCTGTACATAAATGTGACATCAATTTGAAGTAACTTCTTATAATTTCTAAAAATATACAATAATGGTAAAAATGTAGAAATAAATTTATTAAACACAACCATCAAATGAAAAACTTGGATATGTTGGTTAATATATTCCATAGTATATAACTAATATATCACTAGATTTTTTGTGTAAAAGATATATAAGTTTTGGAAATACTTAATAAGATCCATCCCAATCACTATAAACTTTCACAATATCATTTTTTCATGCCACCCATTCCTTACAATATGATATTTGGTACCCAAAAAACCATTTGATTCTCTCCACCACTAGAGCGATAGGAACATCCTGACATGCTCTTATCCTTTAAACTATAATAGTTGAATCAAACTCATCATATAATGACGATTGTTCCTGTGAAAAGCTTGGGTTCACACATGTATGTGGTGAAAATATAGTTATGTGCCAATTTTGAAAAATGTTATCAATTATAGCTCACAAACACATTTATCTATCTGAATCATATTTTTAACATTGTATCATATAATAAGACGTCTTTGACTCTTCAACAACGTAACTGTAATTTCATTCATTGTGATATTATTTTATCACATTTTTATCTCATATTTTCTCTCATAATCATTTCTAATATACAATACACCTTCATCTGACACACAATTTGTTCCACCATTAATTCCCTATAATTTTATACATTGCGCAATAATTGACCAATCAAATTGGGGCAAGATATTCATGCCCTCGGTCCACCATAAAGCCAATAGTGGAGGATGGTTAAACGGATTGTTGAACCTCACATTAGTGGGAATAGACTATTATTTGATAGGCCCTTTTTATTCTTCAACTTCTTATTTATCATCTTGTTTTAAATTTTCATCATCCTCAAAATCATTAACCATCATATCTAATGTATGCAGAGGAATATCCATTGAAACTATGGTTAGTGAACATTAAGGAACAAATATCATTGTTAATGGAACATCATGAAGTGTTATAGTTGTAGGATATGACATTCTATCCAAATGTCGTGATGTCCCAACATCCAATGTCGATGGAACTACCATTATAGCTATAGTGATACACAAATGTGTCATTTGATTCATAGGTTGATACTTAACCAATGAAAGTATGTGTTCTAATTATTTATCATCAGTTAATAGATAGGCCACATGCCACAACCAATTTATAAATTATTTATTTTTATAGGTAATGGATTCTATCACTTGATTCAGTATCTTCTTAAACATTTAATGAATTTTTCCTTGAATAGTTTCCAAAGTTATAGAGAATCCAAGTATTACAACTCATGATGGTCGTATATTATAACTACATCCTAGTTCAATATCAATTATTTTCCCCTTACAATAAATATAGGTATCCATATTATTTACTCTAAAATAAAGCATTGTAATTAATTAAATATAATTAAAGACACAATATATATATGCATGCTTCTAGTAATTTATTTTTGATTCATATTCCCGCTACCAAATTAATATGTTCAAACCATATTGATGTGTAACTCATTACAAAACCCATGAGTTTGTGTTTCTTAACAAAAAATATGAGTCATACATATTCATACATATCCACATGCATAATATTCATGACATTCACGAGCACATCATGTGAAATCATAGAGTTATATGAGATTGGAAAACTCTACATGAGTAAGCTTAGAGCAACAGATAGCCAACCTCATTCACTTTCCAAGCTAAGGAAAGCCTCCATGAAAGTATGTGGTCCAACCCAAATCCCCTCAATTTATGGATACTTTACTCTAGAGAGCATTCAATTCATAAAAATTATAACACTTTTTAAGAATAAAATACTTTTAACAACTAAATTCAAGTTCATAGCTTTAATTACAAACCGAGGTAAAGGTCCAAGAAATAAAAAATTCTTTTTCATTCATTAAATTTAATGCATGGATCTGTTCTAGAAGAGATATATCACATGTACTAACATACAATCTTTCATAATATTAAAAATTTATAGATATATTAATTAATTAATTATGTAATTATAATTAATTGGTATTAATTACTTACTAAATACAATTAATTACTTACTAATTACTTAATCACTTAATCTTAAATAAATAATTAATTACTTAATCTTCATTTATTTTTAATTAATTACTTAAGTACTAAATTAATTACATAGTCTTAATTACATTACATTATCTAAATTATTTAATTATTTAATTATTTAATTACATAATAAATGAAAAAATTAATAAACTTCTTAAATAATTAACAAATTAATCAATTACTTAATTACTTAAATAATTAACAAATCAATCAATTACTTAATTACTTACTTAATTAACAAATTAATTAATTACTTAATTACTTAATGTTAATCACTTAATTAATTAACATCATAATTAATTAATATTAATTAATAAATTAATCTTAATTAATTAGTTGATCTTAAGTAATTAATTACATAACTGGTTAACAATTTTCTTAATTATATAATTACATAGTCATATTTAATCATTATTAATCATAATTCATATTAATTAATTAAAATTAATTGATTACTTAATTAATTAATTAATTACTTAATTAATCAATTTTAATTAATTAATTAACTAATAATTCTCAATTATTAATAATTATTTTCTTAACTACTAAATTATTTAATTACTTAATTACATAATTATTTAAAAAATTAATTAATTACTTAGTCACATAATATTAATTAGATAATTAATTAATTACATAATTAATTAATATTAACTCACAACTTATTTAATCTTAATTTCTTACATAATGTTATTTTATTACTTCCTTAATATTAATTACATAATCGTAATTAATTACTTACTTAATATTAATTACTTAATTACTTAATCATAATTAATTACTTACTTAATCTTAATTACTAAATTAATTATTTAATTACTCACTTAATTAATTAAATAATTCATTAATTACTTAATTAACTAATATTCATTAATATTAATAATTTACTTAATTATTTAATAAAAATTAGGTTGCTTAATCTATGTTATTTCATTACCTAATTACTTAATTAGTTAACTAATTATTTAATCATAATTAATTAATTAATTAATTACTATTCATTAATCATAATTAATTACTTAATCATCATTAATCATAATTAATTTCTTAATCTTCATTAATATTAATTAATTATTTAATCTTTATTTTTCGAAATTAATTACTTAATCTCCATTAATCATAATTAATTACTTACTTAATCCCCATTAATCTTAATTAATTACTTAATTAATCACTTAATTAGTTAATCTTAATTAATAAATTACTGAATTACTTAATTAATTAGTTAATTAAAATTCATTAATTACTTAATTACTTAATTAATAAATCTTCTTTAATTACTATGTTAACTTACTCTTACCTATTACTTAAAATTAATTAATTAATTAATTAAAAACCTAATTAATTACACATTACTTCCTTAATTTCTAAATTACTTAAATAATCAACAAAATGCAATTAAACAATATCCAAGTTTACTAATTAATTCCCTAAATACAAGTAATTAATTTTTTTCCACAAACTAATTAATACACAATGAATCAAAAAAATTAAATGATTTAAATAATTTAAATTAAAATATTTACCCAATTCAAATTAAAATATATTTAACTAAAAATTTATTTAATATTAAAATTTTACTAAAAAATAAATAAATTAAAATATTGACTACATTAAAAAAAATATTCGAAGGAGGGGGTTGTCATCTGATTTCTGCCCTTATTTTATATTGGAATTTCTTATTCTCTATTTCAGAGATATTATTTTGAGATCCATTTTATTTTCAGGAGTCACTATCATGTACTCACTAATTATATTGGATCTAGTTTCTAGACTAAGTTATGTGGTTCTTTCTTCACTAATTGTTTCACATTATCTTTTTTTGGTGTCATCATTTAATTTTGTCACATATATTTTATCATTTCACAATTAATTTATTTTTTAGAAATTTATTAAGTGAAATAAGATATATTTTTGTTGTGTGCTAGAATTCATGTTCGGTAGTGTATTCATTTCTTTCCGTATTTCTAAATATTTGGTAATAAATAGTTTTTTTATTCAAATAAATTATGGAATTCAATTACAATCGGATAATTTTATTGAATAGTGTCATCTACCGTATGTGGTAATTACAAATAAAGTATTTATTTTTTTCAAGACAATATATCTATGAGAATTTTGTATTCAAAATCCAGAAAGAATATCTGATGAATAATGAGAGTTTTAGTATGAAATGGTATGTGGCTTTATTTGACATTGAGTTAAAGACAACGTGATGAACCATATTGTTTACATATCTCATTCCATAACATTATGGGAGAAACCTGAGACTACTTATGCTTCCAAGATAGAAAATAATAAATCTTTTATTCTAAAACTGGTGATGAATTTGATGTACAAACAAGGTACATCTATTTCTGACAATTAGCATGATTTTTTAGGTTAATTCGGTGAATAGTATAGTATATGTATTACTTTTGAAGATGATGTTTTATCTATTTGGTTTCATAGAACTTTACTCAACAATTAAGATAATTTCCATGTTACTCAAACTAGTTATTCTCTTAATGGTAATGTGACATTTAGTTTTGTGAGCTCTGTAGTTTTGAATAAATAGGTAATGTACGTAATCATGTTTCATATTTTTTAAAAAACATTAGTCACAATGAACAGAGGGAGAAGTTAGGAAATGAATCTGGGACATGGCCTTCGAGGTGAGGGAAAAGGAAAAAATGAAAATTCAGGTTGAAGCATTAGGATTTTGAATGTAATCATTATGGTAAAATGGGACAAGCTGACATGTTTTTCTATCAGTTGAAAAGGGGAAACATAATAAATGAAAATTAATAGAAGAATTATGGTGATGGAGATGATCATGTCATCTCCACTACATGGGGTGATATTGTTATTTTCTTTGACTCCATTAATATTAATTATGATCACACTTGTTGAGTTGTTAATCATGGTGCATGTCTTCGGTGCGTGGGGTTTTCAAGGTAGGGTGATTGTGGGCCTTCAGGATAGTCATCAAATCATTATTCATTTTGCATCGAAAGCTGACCTCAACCAGGCCTGGTCAAGCACACCTCACTACTTCAACGACTTTAGGTTCTTTCTATGTCACTAGTCCTTTGATTTTCACATAAGGCACGATCTTCCATCAATTGCGACATGGGCTAGTTTTCAAATTCTTCTTCTTACATTCCAAAATCCTGCGGTTCTTCATATGCTAAGAAACCTCATTGGTAGGTATATGTGTTCTGATAGCCACACTACGGCCCTTTGTCATCATGTTAATCCACATATATGTGTTGAAATGGATGTTTTTAGAGTCCCAGTTGATTATTTGTGGATTATGGTGGGATAAGGGTATCCCTTCAAACACTGAGTGGTATATAAAAGTTGGATGGACTTTTGTGAGGGATGCAGGTGACTGGGAAATTCACAAGCATACTACTGAAGGGAGCTGAAGGCCTCGATGCAGAGATATGATTGTGGTAGAGAGGTGGAGGTCCTTGAGGAGACAGAGAGGATGGGTTAGGAACCTCCAGGTTTGAACAACAATTCAGGTAGGGGAGAACTCGATGGAAGTATGATTCAAGAGGATAGAGGAATTATCCAGGATATCAGGAGCATGTGTTGTGCCAAGTGAGGCAGAAGCGGGTCTGGAAAATGGTGTTAATTTTCCGGGGGCCTTTCAAGTCAATCCATCTCTTGCAAGCGTGTTTCGCAGGTTAAGGGAGGATTTGGATGGACCACATGTTTGCACCGATGGAGTGAGGGAGGAAGGCGGGACCATGTAGGACAACATTTGTGTTGGCCACAAGGAAACCGAGGGTGAATTGGCTTTGGTGAGAATGGAAGAAAGTGAGGAGATTTCCTTAGATAGAGATAATCCATTGTGAGGTAGGCAGGGCCTTGGTCTGAAGATATCCCTGCAATGCGAAGCTAGAATTACAGGGGGATCTGATGCAGGAAACTGATCTCTTATACATTTATGCAATAGGTTCGAGGGGCTGGATGAGGTAGGACTGAGCTATGCTCATTCTCTCTCTTCGGAGACCGTTGGGGTGTGCGTAGAAGAATGCATAGAGGATATTAATTGCCTCTCGGCTGGTGAAGCTGCAAGTCCGAGAAGGAGTAGGGGTAATAGGAGGAGGAAGGGTAGGAAGGATTACTCTTCTTTACCTCCACCTTTAGAGACCCGATCACCTAGAAAGGAAAACTCCAAAAAATAAGTCCTTCAAGATGTGGATAATCAGAGGTCAGGAGTTTAGGGGGATCAATGCTCAGAGCTTTTGTTATGCTCTATGGAGGAAGCAGTTGAGAAGATCTAAATGCTTAATGCGTCTGAAGAGGAAGAAACTAAAATGATGGGGAGACCTTTAAGAACATCCCTTAATGAGGAGAAATATGCTTGGGTTGACAAGCAAGATAATATTATTTCCGGGGGCTTCAATAGAGGGGTGATTAGTATTGAGGAGTACATATAGTCTTGGGATCAGCTGGCCTTGGAGATTGATAATATGATGACAGTTTCTCCAAGAAAATTCGATGATATCTCATGGAATTTGTTCAGGTAGATAGTTACAGGTTTTATCAGTTTACTTTTTAATGCCCCTTGCTAACTTGGATGGTTTTGGTATTGGGTTAAAATCTTTCGGGTTAGTTTAAAGTTTTCTTTCGGTTTAATCTTTGTGTGGATTGAGGTGTTGTTTGGGTTCCCAGCAGTAATTGGTTCTATGTGAAATGGGGTTCATAGAATTTTACCACCACTTTTTCTTGCCAGTTGAATGGACGTTTGAGAGGGTATGGCTAATGTCATCGGTTCCGTACCCGTGCATTTCACACGGGACTACTTGTCAACTGGTCAAGAATTGGTGATGGTTTATTGACACGATGCATCTGCTAGGATGAGACAGAGCCTGTTTATGCTTGGGTTGTTTTTGTTTTATTGGTTTGGTTGTAATGGTGGTTTCTCACTTTGTCCTTAAAAGTGTTTTTATAATAAAAAATGAATTTTTAGTCAGTATAGAATCTCTTGAAGGTTTTGGAATAAGATTATGATCCACATTAGGGATAAGGTCCTTGGTTTCATGGCCAAAATAAATTTTATTCCATCTTTTAAGGGTGTTAAATTGGACACATGTGATCACTATATAGCAATAAAATAGAGAAGAGTGAGTTTTAGAAGTCATCATTTTCACCGGAAGTCATAAGTTATTGAATTAGTTCATTCAGATGTTGGTGGTCCTTTGAAATATAATATGTTTAGTTGATATATTTATTTTATTATGTTTATTGATGACTACTCACATAAACTTTGGGTTTTAGTTTTGAATTCCATAATTCATGTGTTTAGTGTTTTTAACTAATTTCAAGCTTCAGTTGAGAGAGAATATGTTAAGAAGCTAAAATGTATTCACAATTAAAATGAGGGTGAGTATTGCAGTCTATTTCATCATCATTCTAGGAAGTAAGGTATTCAAAATCAAAATAATACTCCTAAGATGCCTCACCTAAATGGTGTAGTTGAGTCGATGAATAGGACATTGTTGCATAGATTTTGAAATTTCCTTTCAAATGCATTGTTTGGTGGTAACTTTTTTGGTAATTATTTGTATACTGTTGGTTATATTACCAATTTATCATGTGTGGTTTCTTTGTAGAGAGGCACCCCTGACATGTTTTGGTATGAAAAATAGATCTGGTATGATAATTTATATGTTTTTTATTGCATGGATTGTGTTCATGCACCTCAAGATGAGAGATTATAGTTGGATGGTAAGTCATGATAGTGTATTTTTATAGGCTATATAAATGATGAGTTTGGATATAGGTTTGATGATCCTACTTTGAAGAAACTTATCAGAAGCTGTGATGCAGTGTTTAAGGCGAATCAGACTATTGAGGTATTGATAAGGCATAAAAATATACTTCAAAATCTTTTGATGGATTTGTCTATCTTGAGCCAGATTTTTATTCACAATTACCTTATATAGTTTATTATAATGATCAGTTTGATGTTCATAATGATGTTTAGGGTAAATAGGTTGGAGTTAATGTTTTTAATACCCCTTTTGTTTCTGATGATCCCATTCGAGGGGCTATTAATGAACCTACAGTTCCACCCTGCAGACAATCTCAGCATCATACTATTTGTACAAGGTATTCACTAGATGAGATCATTCACTTCATTAAAGTGGGATAACAAATATCATTTAATCATATTATGGGAAGTGATTAGAAGGAACATGGTTCACAACAGTGGGTGATAAAAATCGATCATTGCCTAAAAACCACTCTTTTGTGCTGGTGAAGTTACCTACTAATAAGAGAGCTTTGAAAAATCAAGGGATTTATTAGATTAAAAATTAAGAATCAATTTTTGTTCTATGATAAAAGGAATTATTTTTTGAACTCTTCCATTAGAATAAATATATTAATTTTGATGATATTTTTTCACCTATTGTAAAGATTTATTCAATTAATTTTGTTCTTGATTTGGATACAAGTTTGGATCTAAAAATTGAGTATATGGATGTGAAGACAACTTTCATCCATAGATATTTAATGTGGGATATTTATATAGAGTATCCAAAGAGTTTTTTTAGATATTTAAAGAGGGTTATATATATGGGTTAAATAAGAGTTTGTATGGTTTGAAGTGATATCTGAGGTAGTGGTATAAGAAGTTTGAATATGTCATTTTTCAACACATGTTTAAGAAAATATCTTCTAATCATTGTGTTTTTGATAAAATATTTACTATTGATAATTTTTTTAAACTATTGCTTTATGTTGATGATATTATTATTGTTGGTCATTGTTATTATAGAATTGAAATATTGAACTAGGATAATTTTCAGTCTTTTATGATGAAAGACTAGGGGCCAATACAATAGATTCTTGGCATGTCAATTTACATTGATAGAAAAGACATCATATTATGGTTATCTCAGGAGAGATATATTGATAAGGTCCTTAAGAGATATTATATGGAAAAATTGAAAGTGGTTATTACTCCTGCTTCATTAGATTTTATGATATTTTCTAGTAATCCACGTTATACTGATGAAGAGGGAGAGAAGATGAAACACACGCCTTATTCATATTCCATTGGTTATTTGATGTATGAAATGGTATGCACTAGAACTGATAAATTTCAAGTAGTTGTTAAGGAAAGTCGTTTTCTATCTAATCCGGATAAAAATAATTTGAGATTACTAAAGTATATATTTCATTATATTCTTAGGACTTTTGATATAATATTTTTTCTCAATGGGGAACATATGATTTTTGGATTTACAAATTCAAATATGAAAGGAGATATGGATTCAAGGAAGTATATTTTAGGCTATTTGATCAATTTTTTAAGGGTATTTGTATATTATCAATGTATATTATAGATATGTGTAGTTTCATCTACCAAAAAGTCTGAGTTTATGGTAGATATAGAGGCTTGTAATGAATTATAGTGCATGAAAACGTTTATTCTAGGCCTCAATTTTAATCAGGATAGGTATATGTTATCTTTTTATTGTCATAGTGCTTTTTTTTAGAAAATAATCCCACATTTCATGGAATTTAAAAACATATTGGTTTTTGGTGTCATTGGATATGTGACTTCCTTGATTCGAGAAAATTGGAGCTTAAGAGTATCTACACTAATGATAATGTTTCAAACATGTTAACTAAGAGAATACCCAAAGGTAAATTTGAGACTTACGGACTTATTGAAGGGTTGGTGGTGGTCCCAACTTAAGTCAGAGGGGGGGGGGGGGTTGGTATCATCCTCACATGGATACATTATGTGTAACATTAAAATAAGGAAACAAAAAAGTATATATGTGATTTGTTGGATTTACGGACTTCTCAGTGGTGGAAGGGTTTTAGAGGCTTTTGTGGGTGCGACACTTTTCAACCATGACTCTATCGTGAAGGTAGTTTTTTTTGTATGTGATAACTCTACGAGAAGTAGTTTCTGATGTTATGATCTTCTTTTATCGATGATTGATTTTATTTTGATATTGGTTAATTTTTTTCACTTGTTTATTCAGTCAGCGATCTTCATATTCACACGGTCAGATTTATTATTTTCTCTTCCTTTCCAGATAATGTTCTTTTATTAGATCTAATTTCATCTCGTCTTTTCTAATGATATTTGTTCTTCTATATTAGTGATTATAATTTTGGGACCCCATTCATTTTTGGGATTCTCTATTGTGTACTCACTGATTATAGAGGATATGCTTTCTATAATTGGTCTTATGGTTTTTTCCTCTTTTATTTTTCCTCATTAAACATTTCTAGTGTCACTATTTTATTTTCTTCAAATATATTTGGTTGTTGAACATTAAGTTCAAATTGTAATGTGTATTTAAATAAAATAAAAATATATCTCCACTACTCATTTTATTTGTTTCTCATTTCTACATTCGTTTCTTGTTATCTTTCCCAACATTTTGAACCACCCCATATCAGTCTTCGCTTGGGCTTCCCCATATCACATATAGAAGACCAGTTTGTGACTATGTCTCATTAACGAGAACCCCATGAAAGCTGCCTCTAAACTTGTTTCGCTTGATCTCATTAATAGGGATTCAACGTAGGATTTTTAATGAATTTTCTTATAAATGAAAATAAAATTTCAAATACATTAATGATACACATTGAGTCATTCTAATAATAGATTTTATAAATTACAATTAAATTTACATTTTACTTGTGTTTACTTAGAGTTTGTTTATGTTTGTTTTGTATAATATGTAACTTCAAATTATATTCCTTCTAAATCCTTTCTTTTTATGATTGGATCATCCAAAATAATTCCAATTTTAAAAAATCACAAATATATGTAAATATTGAACAATTGAAATATTTTATTTGAGGTTAATATAATGTCAAAGTTATCAGAGAGTCAATTAAAACTAATTCCTATAAATAAGGGACATGGAATCAAAAAAAAAGTGATGATGAGATGAAAATATGACATGTACTCTGATTGAGTGAAGGCTTTTACTTTTTTTGGTTAGTTTTTTTCAGTTTCAACTTAGTGCTTCCATCTTATGTGGTTTTATTATAAAAGCAATGACTTTTTTCATTATAGTTTTTTATCTTATGATCACCAATGATCAAATAATTTTATTAAATAAGTAATTTCGTGTCTAATGTTATAATATAATAATTCTTGGGGGTAATAAATTATTGTTTAGAATATTTTAGATCAAATAGGTTTCACATTTAAACATGGTGCTTCTTAGTCTATGATTATCCCTCCAACTAATTTGGTTTAAAATATAAGAGGTATCAGGTGTTGAAACTTTAATATCCCTTACTTAATAAATTTTTTCTAGGGGTTTATTGATTTTTATCTATAACCTTTTTGTATTGGTTAGCTATGTTATTTTTAGTTTATAATATTCCGTTATTTCATTTTTTTTACATTAATTCAACGTATTTACCATTCTTCTTATTCTTCAGTTCTTTGTCTAATTTGAATCAAACTTAATTTAATTATTATAAAATATTACTTATTTAAAAATTGAATTGATTTATGATTTTAAAATCTTCAAATCACCCCCTCTCAAAGCTACTTTATAGTAAAAACATGACCAATTTTTTTATATATTCCATCCCACATGTGAATACTCACTTCCAACACTAAATCTGTAAGTATTCAAATAACATGTATTGATAAGTATATAACAAGAAAATTTATTCATTAAAATCAAAAATTACAATGAAATAGAAAAATTATATTTCAATAATGTCTAGAAAGTGAAAATAAATTCATTTTAAAATTTTAAATTCCCAAAAAATTAACATTTCAACTCAATTTTATAAGAAATGAATGAAAAAATATTTTTAATGTCAATAAAATTTTTTCGAGAGTTCGAGATTCAAGTGAATATTATCATTTAATTCTAAAAAAATAAAATTTCAATTACTTATCTTAAAATAATATAATTATGAAGAATGGATTTTACCCATATTTAAAATACTGAAAATGGATAGTATTAATGAAATTAAAATTAAATAATCAAAAATATATTTCATCTTAGATGTCCTCATATATGAGGTCTAGAAGTAGGATAAGATCCATTCATTCATAAAATTAGAGGTTAAGGTCATCCAAACAATTATATTTCAAATATTAAAACAGATATAGGTAACTAATGATTTGGGCTTCCCACATTGTGCTTTCCTAAGAAAATATTATTCATGAGCACTCACCTTATTCATAAGCCACTCATTTGGATGATCATGATCTTTAAAAAATTTACATTAAATTTAATTCAAAACCTTTGTATATTTTAAAGGGTTTCCTAATCCCGTATTTAAATTTATTCATCCCACGAATTTCATATATATATGCATACATCTAAAAATTTAATCTATACATCTCAATACATCAACCAAATTATCATGTTTTAGTTTTGTTATTGCAGAACTCTTATACAAATAATTATTTATGTTATGCTTCCTCCATGTAAAATATAATTACCATATTTAATATATATCAATATGAATCTCGTGTATAATGTACATGAAATTCTATCATGCAATGGATTAAAACCATAAGAAACCAAAATATTACTTGAGAGTATGAAACCTGTGACAAGTAGCTAGCCCTATAATTCTATATAAAATTTATGTCCTCAATCTAGTAGAAGTCTAATCCACATTCACACTTTTCATATATCGATACTAATCATGGTTCATAATTCCAACATAATTGTGAACCCAAATATACAGACGTTTTTAAAATCAGCGCCCATTTATTAATCATAACAAAACAATATCAGTTGGCCAAATTTAAATATTATAATATATATAATAAAAAACTCCATAAATTCTTGTGTTATTATTTATAAGATGAAATATAACCAATTTGAGTTAAATAATACAAATATTCATAATATAAACAGTTCATAAACATGAATATTAAATTGGTAATTTTAAAAAATAAAAGAATGATTAAAATTCCCACTATTAATATAAACAACTTATACTACTTCAAATAAGGAAGGCATGAATATGAACATTTAATATATTCCAATATAAACACTTTATATTGAATAATATATATTATTTATAAATATTTCATAAATTATACAATTTAATTTATAAAATAAATAAATAATGTTTTATATTACCATGTGATGGAAAACTATATTCGTATATCATATCTTATGATATAGGTAAACCTATATCACGACTCCATGGAATACCGTTATGTCATAATGTTGTTTATGTTAAAGTGGATAATGATATCCCCATATCACTACCATTGTTACTATGTTATAACATTATACCTCTTTTTATATCCATGTTAGGTGTCACATGTTGTAATATCCATTTATCACTTCATGTGGTAGCCTCAAAACATATCATTTATATTATAACACATATAGTGAGATCCTCATATCATGGGCATGTAATAATTTTCATGAATAAAGGAGGATTGTCACAAATAAATATTTATATCTCAGTTCTTTTAGAACGCCCACCAATGTTAGAGATAAACTGATGTGTGGCCCCTAAATCCCGACTCCAGTGATTCATGGGTTAGTGACTAGAATCAACTGCAAAAATCTCTTTAATGGAAAGAATTAATCTCTAGAGAAAATTATTGAGTTATTAACTCACTTTCGTCCTTTGTTTTAAAAAACCAATTCACACTTCATATGAATATGATTTATGTTGAAAAATATTTTAGTTGTTACATGTTGTATAGAATGAGATTTTGGTAATTAAAATTATAGAGATATTAAAATATGATTTTTTTAAATTTTATCGCCTGAAGTTTTATGAAAAATTAAAAATACTAGATTAACCATATCTATATAGGTACTATTTACTTCAAAAATAGATTTAGAAAGAGGATGAGTTCATCAGAATTTGGAAAAGCTACTGTCAATGTATTTACAAGTGACTCCAAATTTTGTGAAAATCCAATCATTGGAGTTGGTTACAATATCATCTATAAGTAGATCTAGGCTTTGAAGGATTAAAACGAGAACAATAATTTAGAATTCTAAAATTAATTGTTCATTATGAATTTTTTGAAATTGGTTGTTGTTGATAGTGATTTCTATCATTACAATTTTTTTGAATGTTTTTACAAAGATCTAAATTTGGAAAGGATTTATTATAATTCTCTTATTATTTATGTTTTATTATTTTATTTTGATCTTGTGTGATTGATGTCTTTTGGGATAGGAAAAAAATTTGTTTTATAACTGATCATTATACCAACTAAAAGGTTAATTAAAGGGCTTCTGAGGATAGGAATACAAATCATCTACCAATGAGTTTAATTCAAGGGATTCAAGAGATGAGAAAACATAGACACCTTGTATTCAATTTAATGATCCAACATAAACTTTGGATTAAAAGTGTGGTTTTATTATAACCATTATAATATTATTCTATGTTTTAACCATCACACTATGTTTTATTTTAACTTTATTCTTTATTAATTTTTTAATTTCCATTGTTTTAATTTTTTTCATTTTTTGATAAAATAAAGATAGTTTAATTTATATTTCATTTGACGCAATTAAATGTGGTTGATTAAATACTAATTTTTTTATTACCACTATGTGTACAATCTTTACTTGGATATATTGTGGATATATTATAAATTCATGTTTTTTATCCTCTAAATGAATAAGCAGGAACAAAATTATAAGTTTTTTTAAAACTAAAATTCATCCCACCCTCATATAGTGTTGTTTTCATCCATTTTAGGACAACATTTGGTATCAAATATCAACTCTATAAGATTTTGGGAATCAGTTCATTTTATATTAAAGAAAGACTCTATTTATTTTTGAGTTTGAATGAATTTCCTTTTTTTGTTAGAATTTTCCTCAATTTCCATACACTAACTGTGTTTGTGGAGAACTGATATTTTTTGTGGTGGAAGGAATTCTTGATATAACTGATGAAAATTTGAATTCGATCAAACAACCTATTTTTGATAGATATAATTATGTATATTAGCATGATCATTTTATTTATTTTACAATTAATACTTGTATTGATAATTTTATCATATTAACTAGAAATTATAATGTTCTGGAGAATGTATTTTTCATTTTTTTCTCATGAAAAACAGGTATATTATTTGGTAAACCATATAGTTCTTAATTCCTTTTTTTAATGATCAGAGGCATTTATAGTTAGATATTTTTTAAAAATAGTGAATGGTATTTGGAATTAGCTATAAATTAATCATTTTAGAACCTCTAAGGTTTTAGAAACTTATAGAGAAATGTTAAGGGTATATTATCAATCTTTTCCTTTTTCCCTGGTGGAATGATAACAAAAAATGATCAACATTTCCTTATATTATTAAAATTTTATAATCTTTAGGTGATAAAGAATTTTTAGATGACCCAATTATTATAAAATTTATTGACATTATTTTAAAGTAATAACAATCATATATAAAATCTATTAATGATACTAAACGTTAATAAGTTAAGTCTAGATGAATTCATTGATACTCTAATGTCATATGAAGTCAAACGAAAGAGAAATTTTCAGAAAAAAGAAGAGGAATAATGGAGTGTATGTTTCTTCTTCTTCTAGTAATCCTATTTAAATTACTTTTAATTATTTTATTAATATTTCTAAATCTCTAGTTTCTAAGAGGAAAAGTACTAATTTTTATAGAAGTAGTTCAAATGGTAGTGATATTGATATTACACAACATTCTTTAAGGATGAATAAGATTTTCAGAAATAAGAACTTCTAATTAATTCATTTTAAATATATAAAATATAAACATGATAAGAAGGAGTCATTTGATGTTATATATTATAAATCAAATAATATTGGTTATATTATACCATTTTTTTCCTATATCGATTAGGAATGATATAAATTCAAAGATATACTCTAAGAGTAAATGAAAAAAAGAGTTTAAAATCATTACACATCTCAAGTGTTAGTGAAGGTGATACATCTTCTAATATTTCATTGGAATAATGTTCCCGTGAAAGTCATAAAATCATTAGATTTTTTACATATAAACCTGGTGATGAAAAAAAGATACACGCCTAAGGTAATTGTTGAATCCTTGAAAATGTTAACTCTATATTATAAATTAAATTATACTTATGAGGATGATTAATCAACCTAATCTTTGTGGAATCTTGTTTTTAATAGAAACCATGATTAATCATTTTAGATGAATTATATTTTTTTTCCACATCTCTATAACTAGACTGCAAGTATTCTTATGCGAGAAATATTTATCTATAATTTTAAGGTTTGATATCACTATCTATATTAACATCCAACTTTATAGGATAATTAAAAGTTGAATTTATCATGGGATAAATATTATACACCTTATTTTAATTAAATTTATATCCATTTAATACTTATAAAATAGGAGATTAAAATTTTAAAATGTAACTATGATTATAATGAGGAAAATATTATTAATTATTATAATAGAATTTTAAAACTATCAACTAATGTTTCTAATTTTTCAATAGAATTATATTTAAAATATAGTTTAGTTTTAATGATGGATGATCAAAATTTTGATAATAATAATTTTGATGGTCATAATTTTTTTTTAATATTAAATATTAATTTTATAGTTTGAATAAAATTTTATAATGCATTACTTCCAATAGAAAAACAAATTCCTCAAATTTAAAAACAAATAAAACCTTCTATAGCTTTTAATGGAATAATATTTACTTTTTCTAAACCACATTTTCAATAAAATTATTTTGTACCTAAAATTGAACATTATTTACTAAATGTCAAAGGGGGTCATTGGAATGTATTTTGTTCCTTAAATTGAGTTCAATATTTTATTTTTCATAATTAATTTATTCATGGATTACTATTAATTGTTTAATATTAGAAATTTTGGCAGATTGGGGTCCCTAAAATATAGTATTCAAACATAACTAAACCTATTCTAGTTTGGTCACCAAGAAATTAGATTTTATATTTTCAAGAAAATAGGTTGAGTGTCATCAGCTAAAAAATTGTACATGGACAATGGTTGGTCTCAACACATGATAAGAGACAAGTCTATCTTCTTGTAATTTATGAAATTTTGATGTTGGATGATTCACTTTTGGAGACAATGAATAGGGTGAAATCATCAGAATCAATGATGTTTATTTTCTTAGAAAAACATCAATTTAAATTGTTTTATATTTTCTATGCCTTAATAGAAAACTTATCAACATTAAAAACCTATGAGATGAGGATTATCTTGTGAACTTTAGTAATGATAAATGTATTGTTCAATGTTTAGAAGGTACTTTAAGTCTATATTTTGATAGGAATGATAATGTTTACACAATTTAATTACAATACATAAGACCAAATAATTTACCTTGTTTAAGTGAAACTGAAAATTTATATAGGATGTGTCATTGAATATTAGGACACAATAACTATCAAAATTTAAGTAACATTTGAAGGAAATTGTCTGTAGATATATACCAGAACATATGTTTAACTCAACTAGGGTTTATGAGCCTTATCAATTTGGTGAGCCTCGTATATCTAGCTTTAAATCTAAAAGTGAAGTATCAACTTGTAAAGATTTAAATATAATGCATATGAATTTCTTTCATCATATATAAATTGAAATTAATGGGATAAAACACTATATGTATTCCTTGTTTAATGATTAATGTAGATTTACTTGAGTTTATTTTATAGCATTAAAATCCAAATCATTTTTTCATCATAAATAATATTTTTATTTTGTTAAAAATGTAAAACCCCTATATTTGATTACTATTCAGAGTGATCATGGTGTCAAGTTTGTAAGCTCTTATTTTGAAACCATTTTAAAAAAATTATTACCCATAATTTTTTAGCACATAGAACATCGTGATAAAATGTTATAGGTAAATGAATAAATACAGATATTTAAAAAATTTCAAGGAAATTATAAGTGGGTATTATATTGCCAATTGTTTTTGGATAAATCTATGATTACTTCTTATTATACTATAAATCGATTTTTAATCATAACTTTTCTTGATAAAACTCTTTATGAGTTATAAACCAAAAAAATCCAAAACATTCTTATTTTAGTGTCTATCAACATAAATTATTCACATTGAATAGTACAAATCAACATTATAAATTTGATCCTACGGCTAATTAAGATAATTTTGTTTGGTATTATATAATTATAAAGGATTGTATAATTTTTAATAAAAGAACAAAAAAAATTGAAGAAAATTTTTATGTAAAATTTGATGAAATTGATCCAATTATTTTTTTAAAACCTCTAAAATTCGTTATTCGAAAGATGTTTTTGAAAAGAATTATTTTTATTTCATTTCAGATGATTTGAAACTACCAGAATTAAATCATCCAAAATTAATATTAATGAATATTTGGTTTCCATAAGTTATTCTAACGGATGATATACATCCATTAGTATAATATCATCTTATTTGTTTACTTATAAAGCAGTTGATCTGAATAATTTTCCTCATGATAATATCATTGGTTAGGTAATTTAACTAGTTAAAACCAAATTTCATTAAAACATTATTTTTAAAGTCATGAATTATTAAAAAAAATCAAATTTAAAATGAGATATGACGCTTTAGGTGATGATATATGGATAATATCCGTGTAATAATAGATCATTAAGACGGAAATCAAGTTTATACCTCAGTTAAAAGTCCTAAAGATCTATCGGTGATTAAAGTAAAATGGTATTTTAGAAAAAAAATATGAAAAAATAGAACTACTACTAAAATTAAATATATTTTTAAAAGTGTTATTTTCATGAACAATACATAGATTTTGGTGAGATTTTTTCACCGACTACTAGACTTGAATCTATCCAAATTTTACTAGCCTTTATATCAAAGCATAATTTATTTTATTTTAAATGAATGTTATGTATGATTTTTTAACAGATTTGTTTAGGGGGATGTTTATTTTTAACAACCCCTTGGTTTTTAAGATACTAAATATTTGGAATATTTTTTAAATTTACCAATCCACTCTATGGACTAAAAAAGCTCCTAGATCTGGGTATGATAAACTTACTAGATATTTACCTCAAAATAACTTTGTTAATGTAAGTGTTAATCCAACCCTTTTTATAAATAATGTTTTAAAATACTCCATCATTATTCGAATTTATGTTAATAGAATTATTTTTTTCATCTCAAATATCGATTTTTAATAGTTTTTTAAAACCTATGAAAAACCAGTTTGAAATGAACATGATGGTTAAACTCAAATTTTTCCTTGATTTTAAAATTTTTAAAAATTTGGAACAAAATATCTTATCTAAACATAAATATATGAGATTTCTAAGAAAATGTTTTTTTTATTCAGCATGTATAACTACTTTGGTAAAAACTTTTATCAAACATGATCGTAATGAATTAGAAAATCTGTTTTTAAAAGAATTATAGAAGTATGATCAGAACATTACAATATCTTATAGAATGTTGACGTGAAATTATGTTTTTATTATTTTTATGTGTGATTTTTGAAGAAAATATAAAGGAATGACATTTAAAATTGGTAAAAATAAATTTTCTATTACTTAACATATCTTAATAAATTTGTTTATTTTATTCTTTTGAAAATAATTTTTTTCATAAAAGTAATTTAAATGTTGAATATGGAGTTTTTAGATTATATAAAAAAGTACATTAAAAACATGTAATTTATTAGGAGAAGCTTGAGATTCTTTGTCTGGTAATAAAAAACATTCATTATAACATCCTGGTGCTAAAAATGAATATCTTCTACTTGAATGGTGTTGGGCCCAATAGTTGTGGATGCAACAAACACTCATGAATTTTTGTATGATTTTTACTCAAACTCGAATAATTTATTATAATTCTAGTGTCATTTATTTATCTAAAAATATAGTACATCACTCATGAGAAAATCAGTTATATGTTATATATCACTTCTTCAACGATCTAGTAAACAAAGGAGGTATAGTTATTGACTTTATTGGAATGGAAAATTAGCTCACTGATATTTTGAAAAAAATATTTAAATTATAATAGATTCAATTGCATTAAATAGAAGATATTAATGATAAAAATAAGGTGATAAATAATGGAATTATATTTTTCCTATTTTCTAACATTAAAAATTCCTCAATAAAGGGGGAGGATATTTCATCTATTTTTTATTATTATTTAATTAGTTTTTCATCTTCATTTCATCAGCTTTTCATCTTTATTTCAACAAATTTACATTGTATTTCCATGTAATATTATAAATTTTAAAATAAATAATTTCATATAACCATACTCAAAAGAGTAATATCATCTATTTTTATGGGAATATAACTTACATGAGGTTTAATTTCTTTTAACTTTATCCTCTATGAATCATTTTTAAAAATATTTTTCTCATTATCTTATTATTTAATAAAGAGGAGTTAAATATATTATTTGAGGATATTAAAATTTGATTTAAATTGTATAAAATTTAATTTTTTATAAATGTTAGTTTCCCTCACTATTTTAATCTCTTATAAAATAAAAATGGAGAGAATTTTAAGAAAAATTTGAGTTTAATTTTAATTTCTATGTATATGTTTTTTTTAAAAGGGGGATAAAATTAAAAACGTTTTGAGGGATAATTTTGAAAATTTATCAGAGTTCATGATGTTTTAAAAGGGGGGAAGTATTTTCTTTTCTTATTATCTTATTTTTATCTAATGAGGTTGTTTTATATGGTTGTAAGTCAATGGAAATAAAATCCTACCATAACAAATTAATGGGTTTTTATTTTAAATTTAGTTTAACCTTTAATTTTTTTAAACTTTTGTGTGTTCCAAAAAGGTAGATATTATTGATTCCCTGAATCACTAAATTATTTTTCATTGAAAACCACAATACACTTCATGTTAATATGATTAAACATAATAATTGTTTTAGTTTTTATTTTTTGTGTATAATGATTTTGTGATCACCGGAATTATGGAAAACTTAATAAAGGATTGTGAATATCCAATGATCATAAATTTTATTCCATATTACATTAAATATAATAATAAACATTTTATGATTTATAAGAACATTGTATAAAGATTTGGTGTTGTGTTGAGTTCACTATAAGATGGAAAAGTTGATTCTAATGCAGTTACAACTAATTATAAAGATTTCTCAAATTTAGCCATTGTAATTTTTTAGAACAACATCATTAAATGGAGACACACTTTGGATCATTAGAAGGATAATATTAACTAATAATTCAAAATTTTATTTTATTTTTTACAATTTTGAAATCTCTTCCAGTTTTTGTAGTTTTTTTCTTTTTATGATTTTTTTCTAACAGATTCATTTGGAACGAATTTATTATAAAGATTTTATTATTTCTATTGTAATTATTTGGTTATAGATCCTATGTGCTCAAGGGATTTTGGGGATAGTGAAATAAAGTATTTATGGATAGAACACTATATATACTAACATGTTAATATAATGTCTTCTGGGGATAAAAAGACAGAGCAACAATAGATGGGTTTAAGTTTAGGGATTTCTAGAATAAGAAGACATATATATAATGGATAAGGACTAAATATCCAACTTATACTTGATTTAAAATTTTAACATTATTATATCCTTAAAATAAGTATTTGGTTTTTCTAAAATTACATCATGTTTAGTTTTAAAACTTCCCTTTATATATTTTTGAATTTCCAAAATGTTTATAATTTTATCATCTTTTTTAAAATACCAATACATTAGTATTTGTTACATTTGATAGACTTATCGATAGTTTCTAAAATACTAATTGGTTTATTTCTATATTTTGTACAATATATACTTTGATATATTTTAGGTGTATCAAAAAAATTTATTCATGATGTTCTTAATGTTTGAGGAGGAAAAAATGTAAGTTGTTCTAAAACTACAATTCACCTACCCGGAAATAGCATTATATTCATCCATCTTAGGAAAAAACATATCAATTTTTTAAAAAATAAATTAAACCACCAGTCTATAAAAAATAAATAATCCATTATTTATTTATAGAATAAAAAACATAGAATGCATAAATTTCATACAACATGATCAAAGTGAAAGGTTGTTAAAACAATGAAAAAAATTATTAACCCTAATATTTTGATTAACCCCAAAGAAATTATTTTCCTCTATGGTATACTAAACAATCACCAAACACCAATCTTGAATTATCCTCCTTGGTCACCAAGCAAGCACTACCTAAAAACTCTACTTGCATGATCCTAGCAACTTGTATTTAAAATTATGTATTGTTATATCCATATACATTGTAGCACATTCCCTAAGGGTGAAAAATTCATTCAATATCGTATATATATAATAATGACTGAAATAAATTCACAATAAATAGTCATATCCCCACCAACCAAAATAACCATGGATAAGTAATGTCAAATGATATTTGCTGAACTATATCTTCCAAAACAACCTAAGTTACTACACTTGAATCATTCATGGAACAAAAAATCTATATTTACTCACTCACACATCTAAATTAATTTGTTTAATCATTTTTCAATCACACTACCATCATACCTCAAAAAATATAAAACTATATATTTCATAACACATTATATAAAAATATATAGTGTCCCTAGAAAACCAACTTCCACATGCTAGTGCCATATATTTCTCCCAACATCTATTGTCTTTTGACCCACCCACTATAATAATCACACTATATATATTCCATACAAAAAATAAATCACATATAGATTCCATGAAAACTTAATCAATATATAATCCAAACTAATATGTGTTGGTGAGGGAGTATCTTTTGAGATAGCTATTCAGTATCTATGTGGAGACTAAATGTTGGGCCACACCTAATAAGTTCTAATCAACTAGTCAGATTCCAAGTGATCGGTACTCCTATCACTAGATTAACATAAAATATAATATCCAATATATCTAACAATATTACCCATGGATTTTTAAAAAATAATATCAACTAGTCCATGTGAATATTTGATTAACCAATTCAACATGTCCATACAACTACTCTATATCTATGCCAACTATTCCACAAATCATTCTAATCATCTAGGTAAACTAGTCCACATAACTATCCAACATGTAAACTAAAGAGCCCATTTTTGGATTTTATGTGTCCTAAAAATTGAATATTATCATTTTTATGAAGATATCAATATGTCTTGAATGGTGTAAGGGTTATGTTCTTCTCATAGGTAAGTGAGAAAAGGAAAAAAGTAAGCTATTTTTATTTTTATTTAATGGGAAAAAAAGATAAAGATGTATTATTTCTAATTAAAATAACTAGATGGATAGGTAATAGGACAAAAATAATTTCAAATGTGATAATTGTGGATTTTATATTAAATGAAACTAAATATAAGTATTTCTAGATGAAGATATAATATTGATTCTAGGAATAATTTGTTGGAAATGTAGTGGGAAAATAATGTTTACAAATGTGATGATTGTGGAGAATAATGTCAGGGAATCTAAATAAAAGTGTTATTTCATGAATATACACTATCTATAATATCTTGGAATGATTTATTTATGAAATTTTGAAAAATAATATATTGAGGAATAATTCTCAACGAAAAAAAGACAACATAATGATTGGAGAAACCATCCAAAGGTTATTGAGGATCAAGGATTCAGGAGCAAAAAATAGACTTTAGATGATATTCTGAGTTGATTTGGGGTGTTTGAGAATTTTATAAGATAATTTGAGAGGATCTAGATTATTTATGACGTCTAAAGGTTTAAGTGAATTTGATAGGTTCCTAGAGTCCACTGTACTTTAGAAGAGTAATCACTGACATCAAAAAGGTAAACCAAAACTCTTGTTTGAAGAAAATGTAAAACATAAACATCAAAAATATTATAACACTATAAAATAGTAATTCTATACTTCAGAAGAGTAAGAAATATTTCAGAATAGTATTGGAAGACATAAACAGAGAATTGAATACTTTGGACGAGTATTCAAGGACTTTCGAAGAGTACCAGAGGAGTTTATAATAGTTGATTGAGTACTTAATAAGTGTAAATTCCATCTTTGGAATATTCAATTCAGAGTAAAGGAAACAATAATAAGGGTACATCGGTGGATTTGGAAGGGAAACTGCATACTTAAAAAGAGTAACTCAGACTTCATAAGTGTGGTCAGTTTGTGAGAATTTCACTAAGGCATAGGACCCAGTTCACTCATAATAAACAAAACCCTATATGTTATAATTTGGTATCAGAGGTTTATTTTTTTCCTTATGATTTATGATGGTATAAAGGAGATTATGACATATCAAAATTTAGTAATGATTCTATTTCGTAATAAGCTTCCATATATGCATGGAAATATCCGAATTACCTGCTATGGGACTTGATGTTCTTGTTTATTCCTATAATAGTTGTTTTGATTTGACCATTGGGTGAAACACATGATAAGATAAGTTTTTATTATTATGATGTGGGGTAAAATTTTATACTTATCCTAGTATAGTATGGAATCATTGATTGTTCATCATTTTAGAAACCTTATGGGATTTAAATCTCATGCATTATGCCATGTCATGTATGATTCACTTCCCAACTATATGATACTTGTTGAATGTGCCATGAGTGATATACCTTCAATACAACTCACATTTCTGCATAATTATTTATTAATGTTTTTTTTCAACGTAAATGATTTTTTCTCATATAGGTTGAGGATATAACCTTAACTAATCAATTTTTTATATTTGAGTTATATGAATGAGGCTACAGAGACTAAAACATTAATTGATTTAAAATACATGAATTTTATTTATAATCTAAAGATTGAATGTACCTATATAGATTGGGAATGATGATTCATTTAGTAAAACCATCTTATACTACCAGTTACATTATATTATTGAATGTAAAGGTATTTACACAATTAAATCAATGAATAATTGAAATTAAAAATGCATGTATTTATATAAAATGAGTATGGTACTTCAGTTAACAAGAATTTTTTTGAAAATGAATGAATTTATAAATATCTAATTTAAATAATGACATCATTAAATAAGAATTCCAATTACAACATAATTGGTTTTTCCTCTATAAAATTCAATTGAAAATACATAAACTAGGACTTATATAGTGAAACGTGGATCCTTACCCAGACCCAACCTTAGTAGTTGGAAGTAGGAATTGTCTCTTGCATTGTTCATCATCATTCCTATAACCCAAACTAAGATTTAGGAGGAGATCAAATGGTGAAACTCTTATATAGGAAGTCTTATACCTATCATATCCTTGTAATAGTGATGTTATCATTGTTAAATCCAATTTGAAATGTGTTCTTAGAATTTTTAGAGCTAAGCCACCATGCTGTCTTCAAATCATGTTTCGGGAGGGTGGTGAAGACCATGATCAAAAGATGGTAGGCCCTGATCCATTAGTGTTACCTACAGTAATTCCATCTGAGTTACCTCATTCTATTCTTAATGTGGGTAATGATGGTAAAATTTGAGGGGAATTTTTGTAGATTATACATACTAGATAGGGAACTCTATGAACTACCAATTTTATGGAAGAGATTATGTGAGAGTCTCTACGGCAACATCCAACTATTTTTTAGGGGATGGTGGACCCCAAGATATAGATTACTAGGAATAGGTGATGATGACTATCTTGGAGCATCGTGAGACACCACATAAGAGTAGACTGAAGCTCACTATGTATATGATTTGAGATTTTATCATGTGATGGTGAGATGTTATCACCTAGGTGGATCATCATTAAGGTATGAACTGATGTAGTTTTTAAACAGTATTTAGTGACTACTTTTTTCTTGAGGCCTTGAGGGATGATCATTCTACAGAGTTCGTTAACCTACAGAAAAGTTTTCTGTTTGTTATGAATTACTTATCTCGTTTTTTAGAGATTAGGAGCTTTTCTCTTATATGTACTGCTGATGAGCCAGTGAAAGTGAGACATTTTGAGGATTGTCCAAGGAATACTATTACATATTAGTGGATTGTTTTCCAATTTCCTATCATGTCTGATATAATAAACTAGTCTCTTATTACCGAATGTAACCTATAGTAATCTAGAGTTTCAGATCATAGTGGACTAGTTTCTTGACTGAGTATTTCCATATCTCATGAAAAGAAGCATCACTTTGAGACCTCTCATTAGAGAAGTACCATTCATAGGGAACATACTGGTTGTTTTTTAGTCCATATTAAGTATGGTAAGAAAGATAATGTCAAACTTAGTGTGATAGGTATCCTATTAAGTGTCGATCCCATGGAATGACATACCATATATAGTGGTTTTGAAATTTTTTACCTCTAGTAGACTTTGAGAGAGGATTAACAAATAATTTGGGTATTGGATCATGATCAAAATATATGCTTCAAGAAGGGAGTTGGAGTGATACTAGCTGATCTGGCCTAGGAGGTGTTAATGGTCAGGGGAGCCAGATACCAATTGCACAATGTCAGTAGAGAAAACATACTCAAGGTAGTCTTGTTGTATCTTAGGGATGTGGAATGGTCTAGGTTTATGTAGTTAAACTTATGTCGTGGGAGTAGAGTCTTAGGCCTTCTATAGTTCTAGGTATAATTTTAATAGCATCTACCTTGGTATTTGTTTTCCTTAGAAAATGAGTTTTAAATTATTTTATCTCTATGGATATTGTGGAAATTAGTGTGTATTAAATTATTTTTTTACGGGGTGAAAACCCTTTAAACTTCTTCAGGTATATAATCCAATAGTATGTTCCATTTTAAGGATTTCTCATTGAGGAAGTAGGCTATCATTTTTTATTTAACCTTGTCATCCTTGAGATGTCTGGTTTCAATTTTATTCTCAAGATAGATTTGTTGGTCCCCTATCATTGAAATATAGATTGTGATCACCACAGGGTATTATTTACATCACTATAGGGTAGTATCCATGTTCACAAGGTTGAATGGGATGTACAGCTGAGTAGATTGAAATCAAGGAATAATGGATCAGGTGGAGTGACAGCCCAGATTTCTAGCCTTTATATCAATTATTTGGAAATACATCATTCTTAATTCCCTCCTGTAGAACATCATTGTGGATATTTATTCTGAGAAAATGTTTCTGGTTTACCTCTTGAGTGAGAGGTGGAGTTCTCTAATAATATAGTTCTAGGAGCTTCCCCAGTATCCATTCCTCATTATAGGTTGACCACTAATAAGTTTTAAGATATCAAGAGATAGTTGGAGGACATAAAATATAAGGGTTTATGGAGCCCGATATTCCTCTCAACAGTTCACTGGTATTATTTTCCAATAATGGGGATAGAACCCTCAAAATTAGGTTATATTACCTAAAGTTAAATCAACTTACTATGAAGAACCATTATCCTTTTCCTCGTATAGATGACCTATTTGATCAGACCTGAGGCGATTCGGTTCTCATGGATATTAATTTAATGTCATACTATCATTAGGTACATGTTAGACCTTTGGAAATATATCATATAATGTTATGTAATTGGTATGGTCTTTATTTTTATCTTTTTATGTTATTCAGTCTCACAAACATGCCGACCATTTTCAAGGTTTGCATGAATCGGGTTTTCTACATGTATTTGGATTATTTTATGATTGTCTTCATAGTTGACATCTTAGTTCATTCTCACACTCAATACGACCATACAAAAAACATTGATATCATTCTAAATACATTGAGAGAGTAATAAAATAATTCTAATCTCACTAAATTCCACCTTTAGATCAATAAGTTCCACTTCCAAGGTCACATCATCCCATAGGTTGGAGTATCATTTTACCCAAAGAAGGTTATAGTTTTACTTACCAGGGAGAATACCTAGAATGTTTTCAGCATACATAGTTTCATTGGGATATTTGGTTACTATAGGTTCTTTATACATAACTTTTTATGCCTAGAATCACCTCTCACGTGTTTTACTAAAAGGGTGGAATTTTATATGCTATGTGGCTTAAGATACAGCCTTCGAGGAGCTAAAAGGGAGAATAACATTAGCACTAATCAAAATTTTTTCATAGTTTGGTAGAATCTATATAGTCTATTATAATTCATCAAGTTTAGAGATAGGATTAGTTCTGATGTAGGAAGATCAAAGCATTGTTTATGGGTCATGAGTGTTTAGGCCCCAAGAGTAGAATTTCCTAATGCACAATCTTTAATTAGAAGCTATATTTCATGCTTTATTTTTTTTGGAGGCATTATCTACATAAAGATTATTTTATGGTGTATATGTACCAAAAAATCCTCAGATATATCTTTAAACCACATGACATTAATACCCAGAAATGAAGGTATGATGAATACCTGATGTTTTTTTATCTTTCCTATATGCCTGGTAAGGTAAATGTTGTAGTGGATGATCGGAGTCTAAGGACTCACAAAAAAGTAGTACTGGAGGATAGTAGAAAGTGGAATATTATGGTCTTATTTTATGAGCATTACTTGTAGGTTTAGGAACATCAGGGAATGTTTATAATTTCATTGTTATTTGTGCAACCTTCACTTCTAGAGAGAGATGTAAAAGATGTAACAACTATCATATCCCAAGGGATTAGTTGGAAAGGAGATTATTTCAGGTATGGATCCACTTCCAGGATAGATTGTTGACTATGATGAGATCTTATGCATCCATGGATGTATATGGGTTCTGAAAGACATCTGGGAGGAATTGATGTGAGAGTATCATGATTGTAGTTGGGTGGTACACCATGGGATTACAATGGTGTATCATGCTATATGCCACCAATATTGGTGTCCTAGTATGAAAGGAGAAATAGATGGTTTTGTTTCTTACTTCTCCACCTATCAAAAGGTGAAGTAAGAACACTAACATTCATTAAGGATTTCTCATCCATTTCCCATTCCTGATTAGAAATGGGATGATCTCACTATAGATTTTTTGATTGGATTAACATGACCCCCTAAAAGCAGTGATTCCATATGAATGATTGTCAACATGCTCTTGAAGGTCGCTTACATATTACATATCAGAGATACCAACTATGTTGATGATATTAGGAGACTGTATGTTAGTGTGATTATCAACACACACTGGGTCCCTCATACTATAACTTTTTATAAGTATGCTCATTTCATGTAAATATTCTAGGAGGTTTTATAGGAATCATTGGTTACTCAGGTGTATTTGAGAACAACCTTCCACCCTCAGACTGATGATCAGTTATAATAGACGATATAGGTGATAGAGAACATGAACCAAAAATTGTGACATTGATTTTAGAGGTAATTAGTAGAAACATATACCCTTAGCCAAGTTCAATTCTGATAATATTTTTTAGATGACTATATAGATGGTACTTTATGAGGCTTTATATAGTATTCATATTGTTCAACTCTATACTGGTTAAGGTAGGTGGGGTGGTGATACTTAGACCTCGTATCATTTAAGACAAATAATAATAGGTTTAGTTGATTCATAAGCGTATGGGTACATATCAGTCTTATAATAATTCAAATGCCAATCGTCACCATAGTCCATTAGAGTCTGAGATTGGGATTTTGGTTTTCTTATATGTGTCCCCTATACTAGGGCTTAAAAGGGTTGAAATACAATGGAAGCTATCGCTTCATTGCATTGGTACCTTCGATATTTTTGAGAGACTCGGGTCGGGATCATATCATTTGTAGTTACCTCATAGGTACCATTCTATGAACTATTTATTCCATGTATCTCAGTATTGTTGACATCAATCAAAATATTCTCATGTGCTCTAACCTAATGATCTGGAACTTGGTGTTGAAACTTTTTTTGAGTAGCACCTTATATATATTGTATACTACATCACAAAGGCTCTATATGGTGGATTGGTTCTTCTGGTATGGGTACTATGGAAGTAAGGACTCATATAGGATGAGACATTGGAGTGATAAGTCATCGTACATGCTATGTGGATGAAGTTATTCTCATGTGATTGTTTACCGGCCATGAAAGGTAAAATCAGGGAAAAGTTACTTTATGGGGTATTTAAAGATCCTAGTTTTTCATATGAGGTATGAACCCTTTAATTGTTAGTGTAGACAATTTATTTTATCTATATAAATATTTCTTATGGTTTAAGTAAGGTCTCAAAAGAATACAGGTCTTGTTTGAATCTCGAATCTCTAGTTTTCAAAGGATTCATAAGAGGCACACGGTTAGTGCACAATTAGTGGAACTCATGAAAATCAAACCATGTGTCCTTATAAGGTTTCCAAAAAATTTGTCCAACCCATGAAATGGGGGATCTGTCCAAGCATGGATAAGATAGAGGTTGCACATAGGTTGTACTTGGTTTTTCTAATCGTGCACTGCAAGCCATTCTGGGTGGGTCTCCTGGACAATGGAGTGTGCATGGTTGGCACACGATTTGGACAATTGTGTGGAAAAACCTTATGAACTTTTAATTTTTAGTGAAATGACAATTTATACTTATTTTTAAATAGGATCACCCCCATTTTATTTCTTCTTCCATGTATAGATTCTCTCATCTATTGGAGAGATCCTCCACACCGAACATTGGATTTAAAGTTTCTCATCTGTCTAAAATCTGATTCGAGCACCATTTATCCAATTGTATCTCTCTCTATAAGATCTTTGATCCATTTTTTTCCTTCCATCATTTATGTCGCATTTTTTATACTATTTTGGTACAATCTAATATGCCCTATTTTTAGGGTATTCATCTATTATTCCATTTTCTCATAATTTTGTATTAACCAAGGGTCAATTCTAGATGAGCTTTCTACCACAGGATTAAGGTGGTTGGTCTATACCTTTTACCTATGGGTTTTCTCTTTACATAATTATCATCATTGTTCTACATGTAGAACCTTATAGATGTTTATCCTAAATTAATTAAATTTTATGAACTTTATTGTGTTTCCCTTTTAGTACCATGACTTGGTTAGAGGTTTTCAACCTCAACTCAAGGAAACTTTGAGGTGAGTTATTTAATAATACCTCTCTTATAACCTGCCCTTTGGGTGTGTGATCTCACTTTCTTTTTGTGGGATCATATTTATAGATAAAGGAGATAATTAGATACAGATATACCTACTTTACATGGTTATTTAAATGTTATTAATGAAATTAAATGGATGGATTTAAATGAAAATATGGAATGATATGGAAATTATCTTGGCTTGTGACTTTTGATATTGATAATTGTTATTGGGTATTCACAATAAAATAGACCTTACTATTTTATTGTTATTACCTTTTTGATGTTGGACATATCAGTATGAAACTGACTTCTTATGAAGGTATGGAACCTATTGCATCTCGACATGGAACCAAATTCTTATGAAGGTATGCAACTAGTTGTATAATATTTTGGAATTTACAAATTAATAGTTGTATGGAACCTATGACCCCTAGGTCTGATCATTTAGATTATGTCATCGATGATGAATAGTGAGTTATAGAACCTAAAACATGTGTATACATCAATATATCTAGATATAGGTTTCTATTGTTTTACACTATGGGAACCAACCTATGTGGGACTGATAATATTATATGATTTCCATTGGAGGAGATCCTTCGTATTGATGAGGTCACCTTGGTTATATTTCTTGGGACCTGGCCCTTGTAGGTATGATACTATTTTTTCATGTGGCATATATAGAGCTTATAGTAATCTTCTATGGATATCTTATATATTTTGATTCCCACCACTTATATCCTTCCTTTATTTTAGAATGTGCTCATGGACATTTCATATCTTTTATACCCATGACATTTTTTACCTATTATTCCTACACATGGTTATAGTTTATATGCATAGGCTGTATTTTTTGTAGACACCATTGGTGATGTCCTTCTGAGTATATATTATACACTATTTGGTCCGATGATTTCTACCTAGATAAAAATCTTGGATTCAAGTAGATATTGGGTAAAGCTCCCTATTTTCGATGATTGATTGATTGTAGCAGGGGAGCACGGAACCATGGGAACAATCTATGGATCTTGGAACGATTTAGAGATAGTATTTTTGGTCTTTTGGTATCTTTTTATATACATGTATGTATGTGTTCCTTATACCAATTTTTCTTATTCCTTTTTAGTGACATGACATTAAATCATTTTTATATGGTACTAGATATTGCAATTAATGACTATCTATTTCATCTAGATGATTTATCTCTCATTATTATTTGGTATTATTATTAAGCTATTTATCTATTTATTACACCATTGTGCTACTCTGGTTATGAGGGTATAATTTCCTCACTATACCACCATGGACCCTCACAGCTAGTTGGTAACCATTGGTTTACAAAGAGGCACACTTGAGGCCTTTTGGCCCATCAGGTTTAGTTATTTATGAGTGAACTAGGTTTGAGATGTTATATTAAGAGTACTCTATTGATTTCTGAAGAGTAATTATTTGTGCAATAGTTAGTGAAAAATGGAAATTTAATAAATTTTACAAATATAAGAAATACCAAAATAAATATTCTGAAGAAATGAGAATAAATCAGATGGTTTTATATACTTGTCTTCATGGATTTGAACATAATGATTATTCCAGAAGATCATTATTAAATATGTAGCTATGAGAGGAGTTCTATTCCATGATCCATAGATTGAAATTATAATGAATGGTTCTATGCACAAATGGATAAATAATTTCAAAATAGTAAAATGTTGTGGATTTTTTGAATATTTAAAATAGGAAAAAATATAGATCTTTAAGGATATTATGAATTAAAATATTTTACTAGGATTTGAGGAGAAATTAAAACTAAATATATCTACCATATTGAATAATTAATATCCTATCTAAGTTGAGGGATAATGAATTTTCAAACACAAATATGTAAAATATATTCTCTTAATATTTTGGGAATATAAATATTGTAGAAAAAATAAGAAAGGTGACAAAGAAAGAATCAAATTTTGAATTCCAAAGGTGAGAACTTCAGTAAATAAAAGTGTTGAACTCAAATATATCCATGAAGGATCCTTGTGCATCAATGAATAAGGAGAATATTTCTTATGATATATTTAAATCATAGATGGAACTCAAGTGTAGGAGGAGATGAAGTTCCTGCTACTATAGTGTTTCAACTAAGGAGATGGTGAGAATTGTGAAGATCTTCCTGTGACCCTTGATATTATCATACCATCCTGAGATATTGTGAGAAAGTCAAAGTGATCCCATTGAAACATTGAACATATTGAATTTATAAAGAATAAGGAAAACACATGCCATAAACTAGGATACATGAGAATCCAAATACCTATTCAATAAAGGTTCAAAGGACCTTTGAATAACTACCCTGAAGAAATATAAATACCCAATTTGGAGATAACTAGAAAATTTTTAGGAGATAATATCAACTAGTGGGGGCCAATATAATGATCTCATTAGGAGGAACACACTATATTCACTTTTGTACCATGAATTTTTGTTGATTTTCTATCAATATATTTAGGAGAGAACGTGTACCCATACTCATACTGATTTATAGTACACATTTACGTCACAAAACTCTATCCAAACATAGAAAGGAGTGGGCTCTAACATTCAGTTCAAACCTTGTAAAAATAATTTTTTTCATGTGACAATATTTCATCGAATATACGGGAAAAGTTTAGAGATACAAGAGTGTATCTAGATCATACATGATCACATTGATTGGTTAAAAATAAATAAAAAATAAAAATACAAAAGATCATAGATTAACCCCTCCCCCTCTCAGTGATCTAATAGAACCTGATCACTTCAAGTGGTATTAGAGATAAGTAGGTACCCCTATTAAATATCTAACCATTACTAAAGGAGAATCACTGTCAAGAATTAACACAATGGTTCCTAAGATGAAACTACCCCAAGACCACCTCCAATAGTTCAGGAGTTATAGACTATCCCCAAGAAGGCATATCACACACATGGGAGGCATTTTCCTAAATTACATTTACACACAAATAGATATCCAATCCTATAAAATGATGAAATGTAAAATAGCTGATAAAAATGAATCAATATATCTATAATCACAAAATTAGAGTATGAAAGTATTGGAAAGCATGAAAAGAGACCAAATACAAGTCCACACAAAACTAGAAACTAATGTTTGACCTTGTCAGAAAAACTGGGACTACATTCAAATGAAACATCGGTAGACCCCTCGGTCTATATAGCCCAACTAAAATCTTCCTGATCTTGGACCTCCAAAGACTCTGTAAAATAGAATGTCATCTACCAAATACAAAACATGTATGGGAAGGGCACAAGCAGAGTAGAGTATAACAATAACCAGTATGACATCATAAAATCACCAAGCATAAACCATCAATATTAGTCATGTAATAAAAGGACATAGAAATCATAATGTGGGGAATACAATAAAACATCTAGATATACTCACATTAGACACACAGTCTCAAGGTAAGGTCACAATCGCCTTTCCAACCTAGTATTTATGCTCAATGGTTTCATATAAAATCCATACAAAAGAACACAGCCCATAAGCTATACTACCACTGATGACACTCATCCCAGAGGTCACACTCATTAGGCCTATCCAAGATGAATAAAAAAGTATACTGAGAGGGTTAATTCGAGAAACACACTAAAATCGAAAACACCTCATCTAAGAGATTATATATCAATACATATATAAGGTTCAATACCTAGGGCTCACTGGGGGGACCCTTGGACCTAATGTAATTGTCATCCAATATAAGGGATCGTTGCCCGTGTAAATATTGTTCATGCCAATTCCAAAAAACAATTCCTAGGGAGAACACAAATGACATGAGTATTTATCTTGGAATCTTAGATGCATATATGCTCTAAGCCACTTAGGGGTATAGTTGAAGTAGACTAAGAAACCTCACTCCAAATGAAGGGAAATCACCCACACTATACTAATCATAGGAAGCTATATAGGGGTCACCATTTTATGATGAGGATAGAATTATGTACCAAACCCTCGTAGGATTAGACCAAGGGAAGACACTCGACTGATACTAGTAAGGTGTATCTTAAAAAATAATCTCAATAACTTCACCTCATGTCACATCTTAGACTCCAAAATAAAGGTCTTCACCATGTTCTATGCGTAAAAATGATCAGCGTGGACTAATCAAGTGCCCACATATGATTCTCAAAAAATCTTGTTAAACATGTAGTGCTCATCTTCCGTTTAAAGGGTTAAAATAGAAATACACTGATATATTACCTAAAACATCCATGAAGGACCTAACAGATCATGTCGTTGTGATACTTGTTAAAAAAATTCTTAGGATAGTATATTCACTTACCATAAATGGACTCACAATGAAAATGATACATTTTACTACATCATTCTTGAATGATGTTTTGAGGGTCTGAGCCATGAACCTGAATTAAGTACTAGATATTGGTTTTAAAAGAACCACCTCAATATCAAGACCATGATGTTGTAGACAATTCATCAATCCAAAACTATTTGAAAAAGATACAACAGATACAATATTCTACAAAAACAAAAACTACTACTACAATAATAATGATAATAACAATTTTGGGAACTTTGTGAACTCAATAAATGATTCTGAAAAAGGTACCCAACATTTGTGTTTAATTGAACACCTCAAAATCAGGGTCATGATGATGCATAAAATTTGTAAATAAAATATCATATAAAAAATTTATAACCAAATCATGTTTTTAAGAGTAATAATAATAATAATAATTTTATTATTATTATATTTACAAAAAATACTCCTATTGTTTTGGCAGGGGGATGGGCTTCATACAGATCACCCCAATTCCACATGGCAATGCTGTAGACCACCCCACCCTCTCACTTGTTATGGTTTAATATTATTTTTTTAATATTTATTCAAATAAGATATATATATATATATATTGACAATGGATATGGGGCTCAAGCCTTCCCTCAATTATGTGGCCACCCTACCCCATGCAGCTACAACTCATCAATTAGAATTAATATATTATTATTATCTTTTACATTCATAACTTCTATAATAATTTTCAAACATTGAATATGATAAACCCCTAACATGGTTTCCTCCCTTTTTGTTCAATCAAATCTACACCGAAGACCGCATTTGGTACAATTCCATTATGATGTCACCCCATATACACCAAACAACCTCCACCATGAGATCTGAATCTCAAACTCAAATCATAACTCATCCCATCTCCCTCTATCATCATGCATCGTGATACCATTGCAATATTTTGAATTTGTACCCACAACAATGATTTATTTCACCAAGGATTAAATGTGGAACAATCAATTTTTAGGTATTTATCAAACTTCCTATCAAAATAAATGCCAAAAATTAACACGCCAAAAATGGAAAGAGAAAACCAAAAAACATAAGGATTTGAAATGGACACTAGTGTTTGGATTTCCCATGATCTATTGTCATTATAATGATGAATTAATATAAGATAATAAATAAAATTTAATAATTATCCTATAAATCATGAATAAAATTACCCATACATGTAAGACGATGGATCCATGAATCAACCTATTAGTAGATTGATTCAAGTTATTCATAGAGTAATAAAAAGTGTATAAATTAAAAAAAACAAATGTTCTACCTCTATTTTTATCAATCAATGACAAATAATGATTTCACACCATTTTCATTGCCATGATCCACAAGAAATCTTGGTGCATGATCCTTGATCTAATCTTGACCCGATGTTGTCTTCCAACGATTCTCCAATATTTCATCTATAATGGATCCTTAAAAATATCTTAGGTTTTTCGGATAACGCAATGTATTTGACATAAACAAATATTTATAGAGATTTCAGAGATTTTTTATTTAAATGAATTAATTGAATAAATAATAATCTATTTATTTAACTATTTCTATCATGATGGTGTTGAATAAAAATGTATAATTCTGATTAAGGTAAAGTCACATGTAGGGTATACCATAATTTAAAAACTCAATGTCAGTCTTAGATTTCCAATTTTAGGCTTGGTTTAGGATTTATTCCACTTTTTCAAGAAAACATCACACACATGGTATTGATAAATTTAATACCTTTAAAATTTCAATTTTTTCCTAATCTTATGTCGACATAGTTCTTGGCTTCAAAAATATTTCTAGAAATATTAAATATTCTTACATTGTAAAAACAGGTACATTACCCTAATGGAAAATAGTAATCATGTCAACAACAGAGGTGTGAAAATTTTTTATGGAATAAAATTTCAGGGATGGGGGAACCAAATGCATCCATATTTTCTATCACAAGGTCATAAGGTGAGTCATTATATAATAGTGGGAAACTACGGGAAGAACCGATTATTGCAACGGTGTATTTGCGATGGGATTTATTCTTGTCGCAAATACTCCGAAGAAAAGTGTATTTGCGACGGGAATATATTCCTGTCACAAATGGTCAGTTATTTGCGACGGAAATACAGGACACATCGCAATAGATATGGCGTGGTTTGCACGCCAAAACACGAAAATCTTATTTGCGACGGTCGCCTTCTACCCGTCACAACTACCCGGCGGTGGTAAATACCATTTGTGATGGTTAAATAGTCCTGTCGCAAAAAAAATATTCAGTAGGTGTTATTTGCGATGGGTGCCGTCACAAATACCAGCGGCGGTAAATAGGATTTTGCGACGGGGATATCCACCTGTCGCTAATGGTATGTCGGCAGGCAGCTTTTTGCGAAGGGCCCATCGCAAAAACACTTTTACTGCTGGCCGTAATGAATGTGGGCAAAGTTATTTGCGACGGGGCCCGTCGCCAATACCAGCGGCGGTAAATAAGGATTTGCGATGGGAATATCCACCTGTTGCTAATAGTATGTCGGCAGGCAGATATTTGCGACAGGCCCGTCACAAAAACCCTTTTAACCACCTCTCGTAATTAATGCGGGTGAAGGTATTTGCGATGGGATATCATCCCAAATAAGACTGTCACAAATAATCTAACCTACATATGCCCCCACCATTTTTTTCTCAAATCATTTAGATCTCTCTTTCTCTCTCTCTTTAACTTCCAGTTCTAAGTAGAAAATTTCTTTCGTTTTAATTTTTTCTTACGAGAAGAGGAGAGGAGTTAGAAGGCGTTAGAAGGTATTTATATTTTTTATTTATTTTTAAAATTATTTTTAATTGTTAATTTTAATTTTTTTAATAGAATTTTTAGTAGTTATATAGTATAATTAGATTAAGTGGTTGTACAAAATAATCCTTGTCTGGATACGAACAAGTAGAGGCGGCTCTGGCACAGATGTACCTAGGAGTGAAAACTCTGACAAGGTGTTTCAAGCTTGACTCGGGGTAACCTGGTGCACGACAATGGGCCTTGCTGCACTCTTGGTTCAACACTCCCGAAGGATGTTTTGGTAATAATTAGAAATAATTATATTTAATTAGAAATAATTAGAAATAGTTATATTTAATTAAAAATAATTATATTTAATTAGAAATAGTATTATTTAATTAGAAGTAGTTATCAAATTAATTCGGAATAATTAAAATAATTATTAAATAATTAAGAAATAATTATATTTAATTAGATTTAATTAAAATAATTATCAAATAATTAGGCAATAATTCGATTTAATTGATTAGAAATAATTAGAATAATTTAAATAATTAGAATAATTTAAATAATTAGGAAAAATTAAAATAATTAGGAACAATTAAAATAATTAGGAAGAATTAAAATAATTAGGAACAATTAAAAATATTTAGGAACAATTAAAAAAGTTAGGAAAAATTAAAAATAATTAGGAACAATTAAAAATAATTAGGAACAACTAAAAATAATTAGGAACAATTAAAAATATTTTGGAACAATTAAAAATAATTAAGTCCAATTAAAAATAATTAGAAAACAATTAAAAATAATTTGGAACAATTAAAAATAATTAGGAAACAATTAAAAATAATTATGAAAAAATTAAAAATAATTAGGAAACAATTAAAAATAATTGGGAAAAAATTAAAAATAATTAAGAAACAATTAAAAATAACTAGAAACAATTAAAAATAATTAGGAAACAATTAGAAATAATTACGAAACAATTAAAAATAATTAGGAAACATTTAAAAATAATTAGGAAACAATTAAAAATAATTAGGAAACAATTAAAAAGAATTAGGAAACAATTAAAAATAATTAGGAAACAATTAAAAATAATTAGGAAACAATTAAATATAATTTGGAAACAATTAAAAATAATTAGGTAACAATTAAAAATATTTAGGAAACATTTAAAAATAATTAAGAAATAATTAAAAATAATTAAGAAACAATTAAAAATAATTACAAAACAATTAAAAATATTTTGAAAAAAATTAAAAATAATTAGGAAACAATTAAAAAAAATTAGGAAAGAATTAAAAATAATTAGGAAATATTTAAAAAATAATTAGGAAACATAGCAAGCACGATTGACCGCTCATCTACCTCAATTTCATTTTCATTTGTGTGTTGAGGCTTGATTGGAAACATCTACCTCCAGATGTAATATTTTCTTTTACTGTCAAAATTATCAACCTCCTCGCTAGCATAGAGGTGAGGAGGTTTGTAATTTTGACAGTAAAAGAAAATATTACATGTGGTGGAAAAAGTTTCCTGTCAACCTCAACACATAAATGAAATGAAATAGAGATAGATGAGTGGTCAATCACGTTTGTTTTTCTATTCAATGATTGATTAACCACTCGACCTATATGCATATCTTCGCATTACTAATTATTAACATAATTAGTAATATAATTAGTAACATAAATAGTAATATTATATAAAATATTATATTACTCTATTATTAATAATTAAATAATACTAATAATATAATTATTTTATTATTATATGTTTAATATTTATAAAAAAATAGTAATATTATTAAAATTATAAAAAAAATTATAAAAAATTATAATTATAAATATTTTAAACAAGTTTTTCTCTATTATTAACATGTTCAAATCTTAAAGGGTCACCAATTTTCAGGTCATGCCCAATAAAACGTTTGTTTCAACCATGTCCAATGTAAACTCTATAATTGTCCTTGCTTGGTTGATCACCTCGCAAGTAGCTTTGTAATAGGACAAACCAAGTCATGTCTTTCTCGTCTATAAGAATTATATCACGTGACTTTTTACATAGACCATTCTTTCTTGAAAAATTAAGGTAAAGATATTGAAGTTCTCATAATTTTTCAAGGAAGAATGATCTATGTAAAGGGTCATGCGAAATGATTTCTAAAGACGAGAATGATATTACTTGTGTTATCTTATTGCAACACTACTTGCGAGGTGATCAACCATGTAAGGACAATTATAAAGTTTACATTGGACATGGCTGACTCAAACTTTTTATTGGGCAAGACATGAAAATTGACGACCCTTTCAGATTTGAACATGTTAAGAATAGAGAAATATTTGTTGGAAATATTGAGATTTGTAATAATTAGTAATAATTAATAATAATTAGTAATAATTAGTAATAATTAATCAAAAATCAAATAAATTCGAGTACATGGTTATAAATTTGCACAATTTCTAGCGGATTGGTGGCTACCTTTTTTCAACATCTCATATCTTTGCTATTTTCTCCCACTAAAATGAGTATGAAAAATGTGCTCTAACGTATGTTAGAGCAAGTTTTTCATGCTTATTTCAGTCGGGAGAATGTTAAATAGAGATGAGTCGTCGGACAAAAGACGCTCTTTTCCCTGACGACTCATCTCTTTGCAAGGAGATGAGTCGTCAGGCAAAAGAGCTGTCGCCAATCCGCTGGAAACAAATAAGAATAATTACTAATATAATCTCCTTGACAATGATTAAAAAATTTTATTTCATTATTCAAACATATTTCATTTTTTTCAAGTATTTCTAAGTATAGCTAAATTGATAATAATTAGTGGGTATGATTACAAACAAATTGTGTCGCCTATAATTATTTTTAATTACTAAGAAATAACTGTAATTATGTATCTTCTCTTTTTAGGATATTTTTTTTCTTATATCAAATTATTTAACAATAGTAATGGTTTTAAATTTTGTAGAAACATATATATGAATATGGAACAAGGAAGTTGACATCAATCATTATTATATGATCGCGCTTTGATAAATCAGCACAGAAATCCAAACGGTTCTAGTTTAAATCCTATATATGTTGATGGTGTTGAAGCTTTCTTATCATTTGCATCATCAAACCCAGAATTTTCATAAATATGTATGTTTATTTTAATAATAATATTATTATATTAATTTTTTATATTATTAATATTAGTATTATTATTATATAATATTATATTATTTTTATTCATATCATTTTTATTTTTTGATATTAATATTTCATAATTATATTATATATTTTTTTATTATTAATATTATAATAATATAATTTATTTATATTATTAACAATAATATTATTATTATATACATAATTTAATAATAATATTTTTATATTAATTTTTTATATTATTAATATTAGTATTATTATATAATATTATATTATTTATATTCATATTATTATTAATTTATATTAATATTTCATAATTATATTTTATATATTTTTTATTTATATTATAATAATAGAATTTTTTTATATTATTAATATTATTTTTATTTTTATATAATATTATATGATTTGTATTAATTATTTTATTTTATTTTTATTTTTTTTAGTATTTTCGATGGGAGTATTTGCGACGGGGTGTCCCTTCATAAAATATTTTTTTACTATCCCATTTGCAATGGGAAGAGTATCCATCGTAAAAACTATTTCTGCGACGGTCCATCGCAAATACCTATGTTTCAAATATTTTTAATATTTCCCATTTGTGACGGGTCAGAAACCCATCGCAACTAATATATTTGCGACGTCCCGTCATATATACCTTTTTTATATATAAATTAAAAAAACCTTGTGATGAGGGAAAAATACTGTCACAAATACTATTTTTGCAATGGGACCACCGCAAGAACAACTATTTGCGATGCCGTTTTCTACTACGGGTTATTTGGGACGAAGCCCCGTCGCAAAAAGTCTTTTGCGACGGGATCCCATTGCAGATATTCCATTTTCTTGTCGTGGGATTTACTCCACTTGGAAGATATTCTCCCATGATTTAGGATAATAGGAGAAATATTGATATGGATGAGAATGCTATAAATTTTATCCTTTCAACTCTATACAATAATGTATACACTATGGTGATGAGACATAAAATCACCAAAGAGATGTGGGAGATGCTTTAGAATATGTATAAAGATAATTTAAATATCAAATATGTCAAAATTCATATTTTAAGAGTTAAGTTTGAAGTTATATGAATGGAATATGACGATGATGTAGATGAATATTTTACCGGGGTTAATGAGATAGTCTTTTATATAATATGATTTGGAGATAATATAGAAGATTCAACTATTTTAAATAATATAATTTGGAATTTTCAAGATAGATTCTACCCAAAGATATAATCCATAGAGGAGATAAGAGACCCATCGTTTAATGTGTTTCACAACAATATCCTCAATTATGAAATAAGAAAAAATCCAATGTTCATAAAAAAATTCTATGGAAGATATGTCCATTAAATCTATTGAAGGTATCAAGTTTAAAGAAAATAAAGATGATACATTCTCAAATTATTAAGAGGATGATGAAATTGATGATGAAAGAGTTTTAGGGGATAAGAGAGTCATTTCCTTTATCTCTATGAATGTTTTAAGTGGAAGAGACAAATAAAAAATTATGCTCGTAATAAGATGATTTAATTTTGGAGGCACCATTTACTTTTCAATTGAATTCCCAAAGAAGAAATATTTTGAGTAAAAAAGTGATGATAAAGAAGATGACTTCTTTATAAGTAAATCAAAAAGAATCAAGAAATTTTATTTTATAAATAAGAATATGTATTCTAGAAAATAAAAAATAAATATGATGAGTAGGGAGAAATGTGAAGACTCATTAACATGGAATGAGTTAGAAGATAAAGGTATTAATCATAGAACCTTCATGGATCATTTCAATAATCATAAAACCTCTTCATATAGTAGCGAGTAAGAAAAAGAGAGATACACAAAGTATATGATTAGATCTAAACCATAATTTTATCTTAATAAAAATTTAAATAACAATAAAAGAGTCAAGAAGCTTAAGAATGAAGAAATAAAAATATAAGATAATGATAATTACCTCTTTGGATAGATTAAAGAGATAAATGTGGAGATTGCAGAATTGGATAATAATCTTAAAAATTATAAATTAAAACTAATTGAAATTGAAGAATAATTAAATGAGAAACAATCTAGGTGTCTCAAAGGTAAAAAAACAGTAAAATTAAAAAGGGAATATTATAATAATGTTATGGAGATTTAGGTTAAGTCATATAAATAAAATAATAATACTAACCCAAAGAAAAATGTATAACATATTCATAGATTTTCAATTGATACTGAATTTGTTAAATCATATAATTTATATTCTAATGTGAAAATTGGAATTTAATGGGGTAATGAAGGTTATAAAAACTATAATTATACATAAAATGGATTTATATCTGATTTTAGAAAAGCATGGTACCTAAGTAAAATGGAAAATAATAGCTGGAATACCCTAAAATGGAAAAATATAAATTATAGAAATGTTCAATAGTTTCAAGGAAAAACTAGTTTAATAGGTTAATGTTGGTGTTATGGAAGATTTGATAATAAATCCTAAAACTATTGGTATAATATATACCTTCCTTAAACTTGTCATAAAGAAAGGTTGAGTTACTCTGGAAAAGGAAGATTCAAATCTATGAGGAAGAAAAACAACCATAGAGAGAATAAGTTTATTTTATAAAAATTAATAGGTTTTAATATAGAATATTTTTTATAAGATGGAAGAAATACATAAAATATGTAAAAACAATCACCATACCCAATATTTCATTGATGTAATTTGAGCATATAGATTATTGGGTACAAGAGGGATGATAAATTTTGACAAAACTAGGCTAAACAAAAAGGATAGTTCAATTGTGTTGTTAACTATGGTAAAAAATCCAAAAAAAATAATTATGATTATGAATATATAAGGAAATGATCACACAATAGAATCATGAAATAATATGCAATTGAAATTATTAAAAATAAATCTTTCATAAATTTCGTGATTCCTTAAATAAATTCTTGACTCAATCCAAGGATCTTGAAAGAATTAATTTATGTATGAAATAAAATTACAACAGTGCCACATTTTGATGCAGTGATCATATGGATATCCCCTCTTCTATGTATTGATGTTGTTCAATGATAACCAATAATATTACATATAGATCATCCAAACATGTACCATATATTCATAAACATCATCATCCAATTATCAAAAACTATAACGAAATATATATATATATATATATAAGTCCTTATATCACTCATATTATGGCCATGGGATTATGTGACTGGTCCCTGAAATGGGATTGATTCATTCCTAATTTTTTTATCTCTAAGAAATTGAGAGAATAGAGAACAAGTGGAGAAAAATCTCAAATTAATCCAAATTCCTTTAGTCCTAATTCATGAATAAAAAATTGATCTTAAATAGTAAGGGTTCATATTGAAAAATTGCATTTAATCCCTTAGAAAAGTTAATACTATTAAACTGGATAAAAATGAATATCTAAGTAAATTTGTCACACATGGTACAGACATTTCACCATTCATTAGAGACATTAATAAATTTCACTTGATGAACCCTGGTCTATTAACTTGGTTTCTTACTCCCATGATTGTTTATGTAACCTTCAATGGTGCGATGTTCATTCGAAAAATATTAATTTCATTTATTCTATTTCATAATTAAATAAACTTGTGAATACCTTGAGAAATAAATTCAATTATCATTTTATATAACCTTAATAATATAATTGAATTAATGAACTTTTATTCATTCACTTGGATTCTTGTTGGTCCTCTCACATGGGGCCCACTTCATCCAAAACTAAAATTCTTCCAAATTATTGGTTAATATGCATTCACTTTTTTTGTGACCCTCTAGGCCCTCGTATCAATAACAATGAGTCTAATTGACATAAGAAGAGTTGTATCCTGAAACATATCATGTCCCCTAAAGAGTATATGATAATTCAGAAGCAATGACTACCACCTACAAACACCTACCTTGTAATATAATGTCTTTTTATCAATGTCTCTTTTAAGTAGGTTGAATCACATGTTTCATTAGCCTATATTTCAAAATCTCATACATTGAATTTCCAAAAATATACTCTTCGAAATTCCACTAGGTACTTAGACATACCAAACAATTCCATTTCCTCTAAAAGGTATAAAATAACAATATATTCTAAATAACATAATGGAAAAATCCTTCCTCATCTTATTCATTAATTCCATATCATTGGTGACAACCCAACATATCCAAATTATCCCCGAAAATAGGAAATTACAGTTTATGAAATACCTCAATGTATAGAAATAAAGATATGAATTAATAATAATCATAATTTCTTAGGATAATTACACACATCCTTGGATAGGAACATCCAATGACACATAAAACGTGTATATTTACTACTAGCAAGTCAATTATCACAACCTCCACTCTTGGATACGAAGTGAAACATTCATGAGAATAAGTCTTACTCCTAATATATTTTATCATTTGTGTCTAGTTAGAAAATTTCATTTCCCCATATAAAATATATTTTAGAATATCATAATAGTACTTCAAGGTTCTCATTATAATTAGGGAATGATATGTCTTTTTAATGGGGCAAATAATCTATGGACATTATCACATTAATGACACACAAAATAATAATCAGCATTTGATAATATATTTATTAATATTAAAAACCATGAATATTCATGTAATAAAAAATATAAGGCAATTGGTTATAAGACGCTACCTACAAGAGACTCCCACTTAAAACTAATACAACTACTAATGAGTATCAATGTGCTAACTCTCCCTTGATGTTTATGTTTCCTATGATATAAGCATTCATTAAACATGTATGACAAATTTTCCTCCATGGAAACCCTACTCACTGTGACCTCACCCCTTTGATAAAAATCCATCAATATTTGATACTTTCTTAGTACACTATTGGAAAAAAAAATTGTACCAAAATTTTTCAACCATTAGTATAGGTCCCAAAACCATTGGTATAGGATATACGAATAGTTTGGGTGGTCATTGACTTATTTGGTGTTGGTATATACCTATGCCAATGGTTTTGGGAAACCGTTGGTATAGGTGGGTAATACCAATTATTTCCAAACCATTGGTATAGTTAATATGAAATACATATACCAACAGTTTTCTAAATCATTGGTATAGGTATGTCAAACAAAAAACACTCGGTTGGTTTTGGTCCCCAAACCTCCAATTCATATTTCAATGACTTAACAACTATGATATAATGATTTTTGGAAACATAATATGATAAATATGTATATTTAGATTCATAAGTAAATTAGTTTTTGATGTATTCAATATTATTTGATAAAAGAATATGTCAAAAATCCAAATACCTATAGAAACTATTTGGAAAACCATTTTCATAGACTAATAACAATAGTTTTCCAATCATTGGTATAGGTTTTTTGATTTTTGGGACCTATACCAATAGTTTCAGAAAAAAACATTGGTATAGGGAATTTAAATAGAGGTTATACCAACAGTTTTATCCAAATCATTGGTATAGTCCTCACCTGTAGAAACATGTTTTGGAAAAAAATTGGTATAGGCTGGTTAAGTAGAGGTTATACCAATGGTTTTAGAAATACCTTTGGTATAGGATCATATTATTAAACCTATTCCAATGGTTTTGTCCAAACTTAAGGTATAAAGTCATTTAATTATACCTATATCAATGATTTGTCCAAAACTGTTGGTATAGGTCCAATTTCTAGTAGTGGTATATGATTCATTCATTGATGTGATCATGGATATTTGGCTAGAACCACTACTGAAATATCATCATAATATATTATGATAACATTCATACTACTTGTCGCCACATCAAGATCATATTTAAAGTTGCATATCTAAATTGCTCCTTTAACTACATTATAATCCATAATGTAATCAGACTCTAATATAGGATTGGTGACCATAGAATAATGACACTAGCCTATTACACATATTATTACATGATTTTAATCATAATTAACCATCAAATACAATAAAGGATCATAAATTCTAGTATCTTTGTAAGATTAGGTACATAATTAGAAAACATAAAAAACATTTCTATTTAATCTTTATAATGTGATCCTAACTTTTTTTGACCCCTTACATATATATAGGATAACCTGAGGAATACATGAATCGAGGGTTCATTTAAAAATCCCAGTATTGGAATAAGCATAGGAATAAATCATTTACCATGGGTTATAAGGCATAACATTATGACATAAAGAACATGGAACATGAATAATCATATGGAACCACAACATGTAAAACATGGGATCATGTACTCATGGAATTATAGAAATATAGAAACAACATAAAAATTGACATAAGCATGATTCAAGGAAAACCTCCAATACCATTTCACATGGAGGAGAATAAGTCCAGATTAACCACCAAGACCATTTCAAATGGAGGTAAATGATCTAAGGCTAACCACTGAGACTATTGCACACGATGTCTCATGAGACTATACATTAACCAATGAATTGGATTGCTATCTGGGTTCACCCATCATAACATGTTCATAAATATGTGTTCCACATGAATAATCACACATAAGGAATCAAACATTAACATAAGGGTTACCCATGTAAGGAAATGGGTATCGTAATCATGTCATGGAGCATATCAAATGGGTGTATCATAAAAGTGTCCATGAAAGAATGGATTTAAATAAAAAATGTAAATTAATCAGGTAATACAGTTATAGATCATGATAAAAAATGTTCAATTGAACTGGATAAATTTAAACATTGTGTTTAAGAAACTTTAAAAATGAAACATTATAGTGCAGTTTAAGGATAATATTAATGATTCTTTAAAATGGAAAATGCATAATTTTTCGTATAAACCCAGAAATAAACCATGAAAGTTTTTCATGATAAAATTAGTGATTTTATAAAAATAATGATATCTAAAAATATATTATGTAGTTCTCTAGAAAATGGGTAAGAAATCAGGATGTTCCCTTTAATTGGACTTTCTTATTGGGAAAAATTGAGAAGGGAACCTTTTTAAGGATGTATTTCCCCATCAATGAAGGGTGATATGATGTGGTTAAATGAGTCTATAATATATAAATATAATTTTAAATATGTAAATAAATATAAATCAGAATTACATCAACGTAAATAGATAGAAATCGTAACCTGAAGGAAGATAATTGAGGCTCACATAGAATCCCTTACCTTATGTCAGAAAGTGTTCTGCACTTGAACTTAATGTAATAGATAATTAAATTAAATATATTAATTAGTTAATTAATAACCTTTTTTAAATGAATTTTATTTATTATAATTTTATTATGTTCATTTATAGTCTTTTTGGTGGGTTATGATGTTTAATTTTATTATTCAAGATACATGTATAGAAAATAGTTTAAAATGGGAATAGTTGTCCAGAATGGACATTATATTTTATCAATGATCTTATAGACTGTTAAAAGGAATTGTATATTGTTTTAATATATTTGAGGATGATTTATTAAATGAAATTATAATGATAACCATTTATATTTTTTTGTGTTTGTCTGATCATCACGAACTAGTTTTGTTTTATTAAATAATATTATGTAATTATATTGGTTCAAAAATGCTAAATAATATGTAATAAATATATTGTAATATTTTTTAATTATAAAATTGTTATATGATCATCCTTTAATGTTGTATTGGAAATTTAAAATGAATTGTCTTTGAATGCGATAAATCAACACATCACGAATGATGGTTTCATTTTTAGAACAAAAGGAGAGGGGAAGATAATTGATGATGGGTTATTCCATTAACAAAATAACATTAAATTATATAAAATCTAATATATTTATCATGAAACTTGGATAAGGGGAGGATAGGATATAAAAATAAAACAAATAAAACAAATGAAATTGAAAATAAATTAAAAGAAAAAGAAAGAGGTTGGTACCTCTTGAATTCTTCTCCTTGAGAACCTCCTTAAGAGAATTGGGTTTAGACTTTTTTTAAGACCAAAGGATCATGTATGTGGGGTAGAGAATTAGGAATAGGTTTGGCGATATGTTTTATATGCTTCATTTTTTTATATGTGTGATGAAAATAGCTGATGATGGTAGGGATTTATAGTGGATGAGAGGGATGTTTCTTTATTATTTTATTCATTTATTTATTATTTTGGCTCAAGACTGTGATTATTTTGGATTATTATGACTAATAAAAGTAACTAGAATATGTGAGTTTTATCCAAATGTTCTTACATCATCCATACATCATTCATAATTAAATAATCCATGTATTTAGCTTATACCGTAAATTATCGTATTTCACTATTCTTCAAAATTTAACTATTTCAGGGAAATCCCAAATATTCACCCTAACATCTTTTAAATTTTTATGATTAAAAAGATAACTCAATTTCATGAAAATATTTTCTTAAATATGTGAAATATAATGTTTTATTAAAATAATCATTTATTAAAAGAATCAAAATTTTAATTTGAAACTAATTTTATAAAACATTGAAAAATTAATTACGGTCTCCTAAAATAATATTATAATCATAAGAAAACAAAAACATTAATTTATGAATATATTTTATGAAAATAAGTTTTCTTTTAAATCATTATATTAATTATAAAATTGTTAATAAATATTTGCTTTTTATAAAAATACATACAATTAATTCATCGATTTCAAAACATTCCATTACTTATAACATGATATAATTATATCATATTTTCAGTTATAAATGGATGAATTTTATTTTAATATTATTGGTGAGGTTACTATTTTGTTTTCAAGTTTTTGATTCTTAATGGTCACATTACTATTCTGAAGGTCATGTTACAATATCATTGGTTTAGGTGCCTTAATTTCTATGAATACCTCTTATTTCATTAATTCTTCATTTATATAGTTTTTATTGTGTTCTATAAGTGATTTTTATGTTATTTATACTATATAAAATAATTTTAAGAATGTAAACTTCATTAATAAAATGTTTATGTTGTTAAATTCTTTCCCCATTATGAAATTTCACCATTGAAATTATATTTTACAAACCAAGGAGAAAACAAGTGAGGGTACTTCTCCTTCATAGGTTCCTCTATTTTCGATGTTTCTTCTTCATAATTATGGTTTTTACATAGTAGTTTGACTAGTTGGGTCGTATTGTTGAGTAGAAATTTATCTCTACGATCCATCATCTTCATCAGATTCTCCCTTTAAGAGAGATCATTTTCCAACATTACCACCTCTGAATTTAGTACATGTGAGGGATATGGTATGTACTTCCTTGAGAGGGATACATGGAATACATAGTCTACATGAGACATGGTTGGTGTATGTGCTAGTAGATAGGCCACATATTTGACGTGTTAAGAATATTAAAGGGAATTATGTACTTCGAATATAACATTCCTTTCTTTCCAATTATTTTGATCCTCTTCCTTGGAGATATGTGGAGGAATAAAATGTCTTTAACCTCATACTTTAGGTATCATCGATGATTGTATGCATAGATCTTGTTCAACTTTAGACTACCAAAATATGTCTCTGTGTGGTTTTCCAATTTTAAACTATTTCTTCAACCATTTCAGGTCTGAGCAGCTTATGTTCACCAAATTCATACCAACATGATGGGGTTTTGCATCTTTTTTCATAAAGGGCTTCATATGGATACATTTTAATTCATGATTAGAAACTTTTTTTGTAAGAGAACTAAAACAAAGATATATGCTGGTCATATCCTCTTTCGAATCCCATAGAACTTGATCTCAACATTTCTTCCTATGTATAAAAATTATTCTCAGATTATCCACCATTTGGGGATGATAGGCCATATTAAATTTCATCTTAGTGTTTAAATAATAATGGAGAAATTTACTAAACATAGAGGTAAATATACGATCTTGATCGAATACAATCAATATTGGTACTCCTTGTAGCCTATCCACTTTTATAATGTATATTTGTGCATGTTGATCAGGTGAGATGTATTCTCAAATTATGATGAAGTGTTTTGTCTTCATAATAAGATCCAAAACAACTCATATAGCATTGTTTCCTTAGATGTCTTTGTCAGTCCAGTGATAATGTCCATGGTGATGTTTTCCCATTTCCATATTCGTATGGTTAATGAAGGAATCATCCCCGTAAACTTTTTCTTTTTCAGCCTTCACTTTTTCAAATACTATGAACTTTGACATATATTCAGAAATCTCCTTCTTAATATTTCCCCACCAGTAGTGCTTTTTTAGATCTCGATACATATTTTTGCTCCCTGGGTGAATAGAGATGGTTGATCTATGTGCATCATTCATAATATCTCTCTTTATCTCTTGATTGGATAGTTCACATAGTCATTACCCAAATCCTGTGACTCCTTCCTCATCTATTTTAAACTCTGAGGATTTCCCATTTCTTATAGCTTCCACCATTTTATGAATTTCTACATCATTTCATTGAGAATAATTTTTTTTCTATAAGGGATGGTTTAGAAATAATTTGAGAAATTATTGATGAAGTTCCTTCCATAATAATTCCAATTTCCATCCTTTCTAGGTCTAAGAAGATTTGTTCCTACTCAATTATCATCATTGATAACAATACATGATCTTTTCCACTTTGAGCATCCACGACCTTATTTTCTTTACTATGATGGCAGTGGATTGAGTAGTCATAATCCTTGATGAACTCTAACCTTATTCACTGGGGCATATTAATATCCTTCTATGTAAATATACATTTGGGGTTTTAATTATCAGTATATATCTCACACTTATCCCAATAGACATAATGCCTTTATATTTTCATTGAAATATTCCATCCTCTAACTACAAATCTTGTATGAGATAGTTTATCTCATGAATTTTCAATTTACATAAGGCATAAGATATCACTTTATCATTTTTCATCAGTAGATATCATAATCCATTATTTAATGAATCATTATACACCACAAAGATTTCGCCACTTGTTTTTAGTGTGAGTACAGGTGTACTGATAAGCCTCCTTAATGTTATGAGGCAATCTTAACATTCACTGGTCTAAAAAAGACTACTTCCTTTTGAGTAATATTAGTTAATGGGTTTTAAAATTATGATAAGTTCTTCACAAATCATTAGTAATACCCTTCTAAAACAAAAAAACTATAAATATCCATTATAGATGTTTTCATGGGACACTATTTGATTGCCTTTATCTTGAAAGGGTCCACAAATATTCCTTTTTAGTTAATAATATTCTCCAAGAATAATACATCCTCTATCCAAAAAACATAGTTACTGTACCTTTTGTATATTTTTTTCCTTCTCAAATTATTTATTATTATATTAAAATTTTCTCATGTTTCTCTATACTATGTGATGATATCAGAATATCATCAATAAATAGTATCAAAAAAATTCAAGGTATCATTTTAAGACTCTATTCATTAATTCTGTAAAATTTTCTGTAGAATTTGTGATTCTAAAGGGAATCACTATGAACTCATAGTGTTCATACCTTATTTGAAATGATGTCTTGGAAATATTTTCTTTATTCACCATTAGTTGGTGATATTCCCACCAAAGTTCCACTGTAGTGAAATACATAGCCCCACATAGTTGATCAAAAAATTAATCTATCCATTTAAGGGGATACTTTTTAATTATCTTTATATTATAAACCTCATGATAATCAGTTAAAAAGAAAATTTTATGCATCCTTCTTCTTGAGGAATATGACTGGAACACTCCAAGGTGAAGCACTTATGCATATCAAAACCCTTCTATAGATTCTCTTGTAACTGTTTCTTTAGATCCTTTAACTCAATGGTTGACATTCTATAATGAGTCCTTGATATTGGAACTGATCCAGATATATGTTCAATTCAGAACTCAACCTCTTGGTGAAGAAGAAGACCAATAAATTATTTAGGGAATACATTAGTGTGGTCCATTACAGTGGACATGTCTTTGAGAAAATACTCTCTCCATTATCTCAATCATATGATCTAGATATTCTTTATCATAAGGCAGTAATATCCACAGTTGAGATGATGATTCTGAAAGATGTTCATCTTCCTCCTTACACTTATACATAATTGGAGGACACTTTGGGATATGAATATTGATCTCCATTTATTGGCAGTTGATGTTGTATTTATATAATGATTTCCAATACATGACCAATATAGCATCAAACACTACCAAATGAAATAATACATGATTTTCTAGAGGTTTATTCAACAAACATTAACTAGGGAAGAGATATATACTTTGGATGAAATAATTTCCCCATTTTATATTCTCATACATAACTCAACCACCATATTTTGAAGTGGTGTTTGAATAGTCCTACTAAACTTTCAAGATATTAAATAATGCATAGAACCATAAATGAGGATCCTATCTTTCACTATATGATTCTGGTTTTAATCATTTACATAATCTAAAATAGACTTCGGGATGAGGATTTTAAAACTCTTAAAATAGAAATGGGAAACCAATAACATTAAAGGGATAACTTATATGTGAAAATTATATCCTAACGTGTTATTAACATAGTTGAAATATAGTTTATACATAGTGATATAATTATCCCTGGTGTTTGTACTAAAATTTTCTAGTCCTAATCTCCAAAAAATAAGTAGACCATCCTCTGATACCAATAACTTCATCTGTATCCTTTTACACATATTATTTTATTATGTTAAACAAAATTAAACTGTAAATAAAATCAAGGATTGTAAAGTATAGTGTATCTGGAATATTAATTACTTAACTAGAAAACATAAAACCCAAAAAAAATATTTTATTTAATATTAATAATGAGATCCTAACTTCCATTGATCCTTAACATCTTCATAGGATAACCTGGGGAATACATAAACAATGAGATGAGCTAAAAATCCTTGTAACAGAATAAGCATATGAATAAGTCATCGCACATGGGTTATAAGGAATAAAATGATGACATAAAAGGGCATGGAAATAAATAATAATAAGAAACAAAAACATTTAAAACATGGTATCATTCAATCATAGAAATTTTTCAACCACATAAATCATGACATAAGCTTGAGTCAAGGCTTATCGCCAAGACCATTGCACATTGAGGAGCATGATTCAAGATTAACCACCAAGACGATGGCACATAGATGAGCACAAGCCATGGATAACCACCAATACTATTGCACTTGACATCTCATGAGACTAAACATTACCCAATGCATTTTATAAATATCTAGATGCACCCATCTGTTGACGCTCCTTTCGTCACAGAATTTAAAGATCGGAAAAAGGAAAATCTCTGCTGAAAGTGATTCATCCTTTGAAGAAAACATCAAAAATCGACAAAGGCATGAACAAAGGATCAACAGCAAATCCACCGCGCAAGTGATACCACTGCCGCGCAAGTATACTTGCGCGGCTACCTTGGTCGCGCAGGTGACTTGCGCGACCTAATTGGTAACTGCCCGGTAACCGCCCTGGTTCTTCTTTTGCCTATAAATAGACCCTGTGGGCCCCCCATTCGAAAGGATCTTTTTTTCAGAAACTCGGATTGAAGCTCCCGACGCCCAAGTCTCTTCTCAAAGCTTCCGGAACACTTCTAAGGTAATTTCTTACCTAGAACGGAAGATCTAAAGAGAAGAAGGAAGGCCTAAGTGTTGAAACTTATCAAACACTTGCGCGCCGACTTAATTCCTTCAATATAACTTGCATGTCCCTTTTCTGGAAGAACCTCAAGAGGATGGTAAAGGGTTTAATAAAGAGTCGCTCAAGCATTTCAATGCTGATTGAAAATCGCGCAAGTACCCCTCATGTCGCGCAAGTATACTTGCGCGACCAATACTTGCGCGTCGCCGCAGGACTTGCGCGCCTTTCAAAACTTGCGCGCCCCTATCTTTTTGGGTGCCCATCTTGCCCATTTTACCCCTCTTAAGCCATTTCACCTTTCTTATTCAAGATTCAATCTTCAAGATACTCTTCAAAGCCATTTATGGCATGAATTCTTGATTTGACTTTCTTATCTGAAAGGAATTCTGTGAAATCTCTCTCAAAGTCTAGTGATTTAAATATCCTTATGTCACTAAAATACGGAGAGTTCATTCATTCAACCTCATCCTTTAAGATGAGAAAATCCTAACTTGGGTCTCCTTTTCAGGAATAATCCCCAGTTATAAAACCTTTGATCTGGGCATCTTTCTTAAGAATAAGCCCCAACCTCAAAATATGGGCATCCTCTCCAGGAGTAAGCCCCAAAACCTTAATCCCTAACCTGGGTCTCCTTTTCAGGAATAAGACTCAGTCATAACCTTGGGATTCCTTTTCAGGAATAAGCCCCAAGTCCCCTTAAAACTTCTCTTAAACAGTCATAAATTACCTTTCATTTGGGTTTCCTTTTCAGGAATAAAACCCAATCATAAGTCCCCTCCTAACTTGGGCATCCTCCTTAGGAGTAAGCCTCAAGACTAGAGTATTCAAATCTCCATGAAGCACATATAACTTTATGGACCCTGTTCATGGATTTTCTCCCTAAAAGTAAATCCTAAACCTTCATCTATCTGGGCAGTCATCTATACATAAGCCCCAAACAAATTCTTATGATTGCATATTTTATGGCACAATTGTCTAAATTTCACCAATACCTCTTGTTTCTCACACCGAGCATGACTCACGTGAGCTTAGAGTGTAAAAGTAATTATGAAATTCATCTTTGAGCCATCAATCATAAACATCATACCCCATTTCTCGAAATACGTGGGTTCTGATTCCTTTTCCAAAACAAAGGATACGTAGGTAGCCCATTTATGGGTTCGATCCCAACTTTGAGATAATCTCTGTCCTTCTGAATGACGATAAACTTCAAGTGCCCCACTGAGTGGCTTTAAAACCAGCCTGGTCATCATAAATGATCAAGAGACTTTTTATATAAATGTTTTGAAGGATACCATTGACCAAGAATCTCTAAACAAATATAGATTATTCTCTATTGATGAAGAACCTCGAATACATATAAAAGATTCTCTAAATTTCTTTGCATATTTAATCATTGATTGTTAAAAACTAAAGGAAAGCACATTTTATAATTGGTAATGTAATAAGGATTCACGAACATAACTTAAATCTATAAAGAGAGTCCCGGAGTAGACAATAATTCCCCTCAAAAAGGTGTGATGAGTCTGACCTCCCATCCTCTCGACCAATGCAAATTCCTAAGCCTCATTAGTCCACAAGCTAATGGGCGCCTGCCTTTGGAAAGTAGGTCCAAACGGATGTGGAATCATTGGATGTTTCCGGTTCTACGAACAAACCCGTTAGAAACCGATCAGAACGTTTGAATCTCCCGTCCAGGAGGTCATCCACGGATCCCGTTTGAATCATTGGATGTTCCGCACGGAATCCGTGGATGACCTCCTGGACGAGAGATTCAAACGTTCCGATCGGTTTCTAACGGGTTTGTTCGTAGAACCGGAAACATCCAATGATTCCACATCCGTTTGGACCTACTTTCCAAAGGCAGGCGCCCATTAGCTTGTGGACTAATGAGGCTTAGGAATTTGCATTGGTCGAGAGGATGGGAGGTCGGACTCATCACACCTTTTTGAGGGGAATTATTGTCTACTCCGGGACTCTCTTTATAGATTTAAGTTATGTTCGTGAATCCTTATTACATTACCAAGTATAAAATGTGCTTTCCTTTAGTTTTTAACAATCATTGATTAAATATGCAAAGAAATTTAGAGAATCTTTATATGTATTTGAGGTTCTTCATCAATAGAGAATCATCTATATTTGTTTAGAGATTCTTGGTCAATGGTATCCTTCAAAACATTTATATAAAAAGTCTCTTGATCATTTATGATGACCAGGCTGGTTTTAAATCCACTCAGTGGGGCACTTGAATTTTATCGTCATTCAGAAGGACAGAGATTATCTCAAAGTTGGGATCGAACCCATAAATGGGCTACCTACGTATCCTTTGTTTTGGAAAAGGAATCATAACCCACGTAGTTCGAGAAATGGGGTATGATGTTTATGATTGATGGCTCAAAGATGAATTTCATAATTACTTTTACACTCTAAGCTCACGTGAGTCATGCTCGGTGTGAGAAACAAGAGGTATTGGTAAAATTTAGACAATTGTGCCATAAAAGATGCAATCATAAGAATTTGTTTGGGGCTTATGTATAGATGACTGCCCAGATAGATGAAGGTTTAGGATTTACTTTTAGGGAGAAAATCCATGAACAGGGTCCATAAAGTTATATGTGCTTCATGGAGATTTGAATACTCTAGTCTTGGGGCTTACTCCTAAGGAGGATGCCCAAGTTAGGAGGGGACTTATGATTGGGTTTTATTACTGAAAAGGAAACCCAAATGAAAGGTAATTTATGACTGGTTAAGAGAAGTTTTAAGGGGACTTGGGGCTTATTCCTGAAAAGGAATCCCAAGGTTATGACTGAGTCTTATTCCTGAAAAGGAGACCCAGGTTAGGGATTAAGGTTTAGGGGCTTACTCCTGGAGAGGATGCCCATATTTTGAGGTTGGGGCTTATTCTTAAGAAAGATGCCCAGATCAAAGGTTTTATAACTGGGGATTATTCCTGAAAAGGAGACCCAAGTTAGGATTTTCTCATCTTAAAGGATGAGGTTGAATGAATGAACTCTCCGTATTTTAGTGACATAAGGATATTTAAATCACTAGACTTTGAGAGAGATTTCACAGAATTCCTTTCAAATAAGAAAGTCAAATCAAGAATTCATGCCATAAATGGCTTTGAAGAGTATCTTGAAGACTGAATCTTGAATAGGAAAGGTGAAATGGCTTAAGAGAGGTAAAATGGGCAAGATGGGCACCCAAAAAGATAAGGGCGCGCATGTTTTGAAAGGCGCGCAAGTCCTGCGGCGGCGCGCAAGTATTGGTCGCGCAAGTATACTTGCGCGACATGAGGGGTACTTGCGCGATTTTCAATCAGCATTGAAATGCTTGAGCGACTCTTTATTAAACCCTTTACCAACCTCTTGAGGTTCTTCCAGAAAAGGGACGCGCAAGTTATATTGACGGAATTAAGTCGGCGCGCAAGTGTTTGATAAGTTTCAACACTTAGGCCTTCCTTCTTCTCTTTAGATCTTCCGTTCTAGGTAAGAAATTACCTTAGAAGTGTTCCGGAAGCTTTGAGAAGAGACTTGGGCGTCGAGAGCTTCAATCCGAGTTTCTGAAAAAAAGATCCTCTCGAATGGGGGCCCCACAGGGTCTATTTATAGGCAAAAGAAGACCCAGGGCGGTTACCGGGCAGTTACCAATTAGGTCGCGCAAGTCACCTGCGCGACCAAGGTAGCCGCGCAAGTATACTTGCGCGGCAGTGGTATCACTTGCGCGGTGGATTTGTTGTTGATCCTTTGTTCATGCCTTTGTCGATTTTTGATGTTTTCTTCAAAGGATGAATCACTTTCAGCTGAGATATTCCCTTTTCTGATCTTTAAATTCTGTGACGAAAGGAGCGTCAACAAAAGTCCCCCCTCAGAGTTGGATCCGGAGAGAAATGAGGATTTGACTCTGAGGAAATCGAATCCTTTCAAAGGAAAAGGGAGGGCGCGCAAGTCTTTCAGTGCGCAGAGGATGGCGCGCAAGTCTGCATCGCGCAGGCCTTAAGCGCTCTGGGTGTGGCGCGCAGGTAGGCTTCCGGGCCTATAAATACCCGGCCTCATCTCCGTTACATGCATCTGGATTTCCGGATTTCTCGAGCTCTCACCGCGCTAGTCTTCGTTGTCGCGCAAGTCTCCTGTTTTCACTGTTTCCTCACTGCCGCGCTACTCTCAAGGTAATTAGGCTTGCGCGGAAATACTTGTGTGACAAAAACTTGCGCGGCACATGTATCACTTGCGCAACATCTCCATACTTGCGCGCCTTAATTCCTTAGCCATTTTTTCCAAAATTCTTTCACAAATTTTATGAAAAATAAACCCACTTAAGAGTTTAATTTATTCAACTCCTGTGCAGATTCAATGGCTCTTAGACCTGGATTAATTGATGAACTGGCTAGCAAGCAGATAGATGATATGATGAATATCATTGGTCCTGATTACTATACTGTCAAAGACAGTACTCTTCCAGATTTGGCTAAGTATCTGAAGAAATATCTTCGCGACTTTCCTCACTGCACTTATTTACCTTTGTATGGTCATGGTCATCTGCAAGAAGTCATTATTCCAGAAGTAAAGAATTATCTTCCATTTTCTTGGTTCCAGAATTATACCAATTTTGCTTCAGCAAATATCTCAGGCAGAGGAGTATTTCAAACTGCTGGAACTATGGAGAAGGCTTATGTGATGCATCATAGCCCTTGCACACCAGATCTGAAAAAACATACACCTGAGCTTCAACCACATTGTCATCCTTCAATCTTCCGAAATGCTCAAATGGATCAATCCAAAGGCTGGAAGAAAAGTTGGGATTTCCGTCCTGGGGGAGGTGTGAAGCCAACTTGGATGTGGGTATACTGGGTGCGACAGACTTGCGCAGAGTTTATTGAGGATCTGAAGAGAGCTGCAATATATGAGGCTGTTTGGGTTGGGCAAACATATATTTACAGACATGATAACTTCGTGCCAGAGATACTCAGCCACTGGAGCCCAGCGACTAATTCTTTCCATTTGACTCATGGAGAAGTAGGTATCAGTTTGTGGGATGTCCACAAGATTTCAGGAGTTCCTGGCACATTCTAGCCAACTCTAGAAGCAGGAGAGTTTGAAAAGTGGGGCTATGAAGTGAATCAAAGAATTCCAAAGAAAACTCGTCTGGCGGGTTTCTTGGCAATGTGGCTCAGTGTTTATCTCTTGTCGGTCAGGGATTCGAAGGGAGGCGTTAGGCCAGGGACCTTCGTCATTACGGCCAAGTTGGCTGAGGGAAAAATGGTTGGGTTAGCTACCCCCATTTTAGCAAAGATTCACAGGAGTTTACTTCACGTCTTCCAGGGTAAATCTCCTTTAAGAATAGTGGGACCATTCCAGGTTTTGTGGGGATGGATCGGCACTCACTTTAGGACTTACAATGTACAGAATGGATTACAAATTCCTGGAAGCTCTTTCAGACCGTCAGTGCAAGCATTCTATGGAATTGCTTCATTAGATGTTAACGGTTATGACATGAAAGTAAGACTAAGCATGTATAAGGAATTCAACTTCTTTCCTTATGGAAGTCCGCCATCTGGGCGGTTTGTTGATGATGGGAAAGCCCATTTGGATTTGAGGGCATACATGCTAGATTGCAGGGATGGCGTGTTAGTTGCCAGGATTGATGGAGAAATCATATGCGAGGCCTATGCTCCATATAGATTTGCACGCCAATTCAAATGTTTGCAACAGATTATTGTATCCCCTTCAGTACATGTCAGGTTAGAGAAACATCTGATGGTTGCTCGACAACTATGGTTGCTGACATCAAGAGAGAAGACTGGGGCAGTATTTGATCTACCAGTTGAAAAAGCGGCACATTATCTGACTACATTTTATGCCGAACACTGGATAGCATCATACCCTAAAGGGATATTGAATCACCCAGTATATCAAGTGGGAAAGAGGAAGAGGATAGTAGAGAAAGAAACTCTTCCTCATGAAGGTGACGCTTCTCCACCTGAAATAGGTTCAACAGACTCCTCTTCTATAACTGATTCATAGGATTATCACGATGGGGATGATGAGGCACAACCGGCATCAAAGCGGTTTCGTGCACGATATAATCCTCCGGCCAGAGTTAAAAGACCCACTCCATCAGCTCCGGGTGAGTTATTTGATTGTAATAACTTCAATCACTGCTACTTTATAAAGTAATAAGTGTAACTTTATTATTCTCTATCTGTAGTTGCAGGAGTCGGGAAGAAATTAAAATCAAAAATTGTAGGACCTTCCTCACAGCCTTTATATCTAAGACCAGAGGCTGTTCAGCTATGGCAGAGCTTATACTGTGATACTGAGACCGCCTGGCTGGATTTGTGTGAGGGCCTACAACTTCCTGGAATAGGATATCTTCTAGCTTCTAAAGACCTTCAATACGGAGATAACCCCAATGAAGTGCGAGCTTATATCAGAGAGCTGGAAATGCTCATATATGCCACTGATAATTCGGTTCCTATCACCAGGCGGGTGAAGGAAATGATTGATCGTGGCACCACTGAGGGGGCTGGTGGTTCTGGAGATGAGGAATGGCAAGAGTACGTGGCTCGTGAAGATGTAAGTTTTCTTTCCTTATTTTCTTTGCAACTTGATTTTAGTTGCAGCTTTGTTTACTTAAGGAAGTTATTTTCTTCATCTTGCAGCTTGCAAAGAAAGGAACCGGGGTTCCTTCGCCACAATATAGCCCTGGTGGTACTGCTATCGGGGCTGCTGCTGATTCTCCTCGCGAACCAGGCGAGATATCTCCAGGCCAGCAGGCCATGAATGAGGCACTGGACATAGCCTTTCATTCTCCAATCCAAGTGCCAATAAGGGAGACTACTGATACTCCGAAAAAACAAAAGAATCCAAGGAAACGAAGGAGGAAATCCATAGCTAAACGTTTCATTAGCAGTGGTAAGTCCTTCAAACAGTCATGATTTTATACCCATAATCATATGGTTACTCATATTTTTGAGGATTGCAGGGGCTTCTTCAATTTCCCCTTTGAGGGAAGTGACTGATCCTTCTTCAAAGGTCGTGGAGGGTGCTGTAGAACAATCACAGACTCAGGCTGACTTGGTTGCTCCTGGAGAAGAGCTACCATCCATTCCCAGTATCCCTCCTATCACTGAAGATTTTGTCCAGGGTCAGGGGTTGCAGGGCATAAGTCGGCAAGAAGACGTAGCAAATTCTCCCACTGGTGAGACTAATCAAGATTCTGAAGTATCATTGGATGAAATGATGAATCAAGGAATGAATTTTGAAGAATTTTATGATCATGCTAAGTTTTCATATGATTTAGAAGACCTTGGGCGTGAGTGTTACCCTTCGCCCAAAAAAAATTTTTCTTTTAAAAAATATACTTCTAACCATGATGTAAAATAATATGCAGTTTCTTCCGTAGAAGCCGTTGAAATGCCAATTCCTGAAGAGGGTGTGGACACTGATGTCAACCCTATCATTGCAGAAACATTAGCTCAAGTAGAGCTAAATCCAATAAACTCTCCTGAGACCCATCTTGAAAATCATGTTGAAACTGGGAAAGATAGGGAGAAGTCTTCTCAGGTTGCTGAACCACCATTGGGTAATGGATAACAATATTTGTGATTGTGCTTTATTCGCAAGACAATCCATCCTTTTGTTATCCTTTGAAGCTGACTAAACCTTTCAATTAATCATGCAGGACCATCAACTGCAATAACTAGATCCGAAGATGAGGCCTCAGCCTCTGCCCCAACGGGAATTGAAAGTGAAGAAGCACAAGTCAGGGGGGAAAGAGCAGGAAAAGGCACCTCCCTAAGTGCGCTAATTCCAGATTACATACCCCCTTCTGACGATGATATTGAATCAGATCCAGATATGCTTAAAGCATTCAGCTTTTCACGACGTAAGGCATGGAATAACATATGGAACATCATATCGGGGGTTCCTTTAGAAGAGCTACCATCAAAAATTTCCCGATTGTCATCCCAATTTGTTATAATGGGACTTGGTGGTTTTGGGTATGAAAAGATCCATGCTGCGGTGAAACAGATCATTTTCAGGAGGCAGCAAATGCAGACAAGTCGCGAAGATTTGACCAGAGTGAAATTATCAGTCAACATAGGCGAATTTGAGGCTGCGATATCCCTGGCTGAAGGTGATTATGCTGTCAAGATGAAGGATCTGAAGCAAAAAATCAAAGAAAAGGTCGTCCAGCAGGTGCAACTCCAGCAACAGTTAGCTTCTGTTACTGGGGAACTTGATCAGCTTAATAAATCATTGGATGAAACTCATATGAATGGCATGAAAGCCATTGCAGATGCTAAGAAGGCACTTCAGCAAGCTGAAAAGAGTGAAGCTGGTCAAGTGCACGAGCTTCAAGTAACTGTTGATAAGGCTCAGGATGCTATACATCAAATGAAGACTTATGTTGACAATCTTCTGTAATTCTTGAAAAAGAGAAGAGATTCCAGTCTGTGGATGTCCTTCTAACTCTTGTGTATCAATGAAAAACACTGTTGTCTTCAATCATTTGTACTTTCATTCTTCCATTACCTGCTTCAAATTTACGTAAGCTAATGGGCCTAGTAATCATAGTTTGATTTTTACTAGGATTATTACAAATAACCCTACAAACTTTGAACCTTTTAACTACTCAATATTACCTAAATCATACAAAAAAAATTATATTTAGTGAGCTGGAACTTGACTTTTATTCAGAGTTCCTTTGTCTTTTGTGTGGCCAGTTTAAAGTCATGCACGCTGGACATAAAGGGGCTAATGTTTAAGGTCGAAATAGCTTTGACCGAAAAATGGATTAAAAATGGATTCAATTCCTTGACAATTTATCTGAAAACATATTACCATACTCAAGTATGAGGGAAAAAATGTAAACTATGGCTTAAGAATATTTGAATCTGAGGAATGATATGAAAAAGAGCTAAAAGGCATTAGAAGAAGTAGTTTCCAAGAATGAAGTTACTATTATTTAACAAAACCCGTTAGGGGGTTGAAATATGCAGGGCCACCTATGGGCATTGGCTGCATAGTCAAATAAAATAGCATATTTTGGCTGACAAGTCTGTTATGTGGACTGTTTATGCAAGGCCACCTATGGGCACGTGCTGCATAGTCAGGCAAAAGAACTCCCAGAAATTTACTTTCCTAGTGCTAAAATCCAGTGAAAGTTTATGGAGATTCAAATTTTCTAAAGCATAGAGTTTGTTGTATGGAAAGTGGTACTTGAATATAGAGAAGATATTTCCAAACAAGAATATCGAATAACTGGATGAATATCACTCCTACGAAGGTCTGGCCCAAACGTAGGGAAGAAGAATAAACCCTAGACTTGAATACTTTCAGATCATGAAAAATGATATGGGACAAATATGTTAAGGATGGCTATTTTTGCAGATCCCTACATACTATCGTTTTAAGACAAATAAGGACAAAAGAGGCATTCTTCCCAAGAATGAAGTTACCATTATTTAACAAACCCGTTAGGGGGTTGAAAACATGCAGGGCCACCTATGGGCATTGGCTGCATGGTCAAATAAATAGCATCTCTTGGCTGACAAGTCTGTTATGTGGACTGTTTATGCAAGGCCACCTATGGGCACGTGCTGCATAGTCAGGCAAAAGAATTCTCAGAAGTTTGGCATTTTTGTGACTAGAAGTCATGAAAAGGGTTATGAAGATCTGAAAATATTTAAGGTTAGGATTATAACACATAATGATGGGTATTGTCCAATGTATATAGAGATACATAGGTCAATGATAACCATAATCATGTTGTGGCTGGGTCCTGAATTGAAATTTTGGACTTCACTACGTATCTCATAAGAATGAGAATCAAGCCATACGTAGTTCTTGAAATGCAGTTTAATGTCGTGCAGGATGAAAGTATGAGTGATCTTAGTTTAGGGTCATAGAATTCGGACCATAATAATGAATACACAGTGTGTGTTTTCATGAGGACTTTTCAGCCAAGGGACTGAAAGTGAAATTTGGGGTTAGGCCCAAAATACTTGGGACTGGATTCGAGGGACACTCGAATGTTCCTACGTATCCCATAAGGATGGGAATCAAGTCCACGTAGTTCTAGAATTACCCTTAGTACAAATTTGGTTCATACATGTGAAGGGTGAAAGGGGACTTTAGTGTAATAATGGTTTAACCTAAGATAAAAAGTTCAGGCATTACCATGTATGCACGTAGTCTTTTGAAAATGAAAACCATGATTGAAAAAAATCAATGTCAATAATGGTTCCTTCTCAAAAGAGGAAATCAAAGAATATTGTAGTTTATTGTCGTACCAGACAAAAGTGTTGTATAGTTTAACGTCATATAACAAGGACGAAAGTGAATCAATGTAAAGATATTGATTCCAGGGGGGTTTCACAAATCATCATCATATGAGATGGTGGTGAACCGATGTGAAGAGATTGTTTTTGGGCTTGAACCCTGGGAGGTTGCCTACATACCCAGCCTGGAGGGAAAGGATCAAAGTCCGTGTAGTTCAATTAAAGAATGATTCAATGATCAAGTTGTTCTTGGGGACAATGATCTAAATAAAAAAAATGTTGGGACTTACACATGGTTAGTGGCCCAATGGGAATGTTATGGTTGATGTTCTCTCTAAGCTCACGTGAGTCATACTCGGTGTGAGAAACAAGAGGTAATAACAACCTTAACGATGCACAGTTTAATGTCATGTAGGACATAAAAAAAGGGACTATGCAGTTTAAAGTCTTGCAGTTAGGACTATTGGTGCTGCACAGTTTAGTGTCATGTAGCAGGGACAAAATAACAGTTTAATGTCATGTAGGACATATCAAGGACTTTCTGTACAGTTTAGCGTCATGTAGTTAGGACGATGGGGACAATATAGTTTAACGTCATATTGGACGAAAAAGGGGGACTGTGCAGTTTAATGTCATGCAGTAAGGACAAAAGAGTGTACCATTTTAACGTCATGTCGGACGAAAGTGTGAATAGTTTAAGGTCATATGCATGGACCGTGGATGGTGCAGTTTAATGTCATGTTGGACCTTTGATGATTATATAGTTTTAACGTCTTTCCGGACGTGAGGGACTTTTATACAGTTTAGCGTCATGTAGTTAGGACGTCACAGTTTAACATCTTGCTGGACATAAGGGATTTGCAAATAGTTTATGGTCATATACATGGACCAGGGATGATGCAGTTTAAGGTCATGCTGGACGGTTTATGGAACTTTTTCATAGTTTAATGTCGTGTGGGACGAAGTTGCAGTTTAAAGTCATACTGGACCATTACTGTATATTTTAACGTCATATAGCAAGGACGAACTGGTGTTGTACAGTTTAAAGTCTTGTAGCTAGGACTAAGGTGAACCAATATGAGGATATCAGTTCTGGGGACTTTTTATAGTTTAACATCATGCTGGATGTTGGAAGTGCCACACAGTTTAATGTCATGTTGCTAGGACACAATAACAGTTTAATGTCATGTTGGACATAATATAGTTTAATGTCATCTCAGACAAATAAGGAACTTCTGTACAGTTTAATGTCATGTAGATAGGACATTATATAGTTTAATGTCATGTAGGACATTGAAGGTGACACAGTTTAATGTCATGTTGGACGAAGTTGCAGTTTAAGGTCATACTGGACCATTACTGTATGAACCAAATGTAAGATTCTTGGTTCTGGGAACAATATTTTGTGTTTATACAAAATACTTCTTCAGAAATCATGCATTAGTTGGAGTCGTGATGTGTTCTCCATCCATTGAGATTAGAGAATACGCTCCATTGGAGTAGACCTTATGTATTGAATAAGGTCCTTCCCATTTTGGTTCAAGCTTGGGAGGCTTCTTTCCTGGTATCATTGGTGTTCTGAGAACCAATACCAATTCTCCCTGAATGAATGAACGAAGACAAACTTTTTTGTTAAAAGCTCGTGCTATCCGATTCTGATAGATTTCCAAGTGGTGCAAAGTGCACAATCTCTTCTCATCTAACTGTTCCAATTCATTCAACCACTTTTGGGATTGCTCATCTGTTGATAACTGATCACAAATGGCTATTCTGAGTGAGGGCAATTGAACTTCAATTGGAAAGACTGCTTCTGTTCCATATACCAATGAATATGGAGTAGACCGCGTTGCATTGCGAGTGGTAGTCCGATAAGCCCATAAAGCATGATAGAGTTTATCAGGCCATGACCTCTTATCTTTATCCACCATCTTTTGCAGTATATTTGAAAGAGTCTTGTTGAAGGCCTCTATCTGGCCATTAGCCGCTGCATGATATCGAGATGAATGGTTGGACTTAATGTTGTATTCTTGATACAATTTCTTTACCTCAGAAGAACAGAAGTTGGTGCCGTTGTCCGTCAATATGGTATGAGGAACACCAAATCTAGTAATGATGTTAGACTTGATGAAGCTAACAATTCATTTAGAACTGACTTCTTTGAGAGGTACTGTCTCTACCCATTTGGAAAAGAAATCAGTAGCAGTAAGAATGTACTTAAACTGCTTGGCCATAGCTAAAGGGTAAGGTCCCACCACATCCATTCCCCATGTGGAAAATGGCCATGAGTATTTAGCTGTATGAAGCAAATCTGGATGTTGATGAATGAAGTTGGCATATACTTGGCATGAATGAAACTTCTTTGTGAAATTAACACAATCTTGTATCATTGAAGGCCAGAAGTATCCAAGCCTTCGAATTTGATCAGACAATCTATGTCCAGACTGGTGGGCACCACAGACTCCTGCATGTACTTCTTTTATGACAGCCATTGTCTCTTCACCATCAATACATCTGAAGAGAACTCCATCAAAACCACGTTTGTAAAGAATTTTCTCGAGGTGGTTTGGACCATCATAAAGAGTAAAATTGACCACACGTCGCCGAATTTGTTCTTTCTCGGCTCTATCAGGTGGAAGTGTTCCATTTTGAAGCTATTCCTTGATAGGTGACATCAATCCTGTAGTATGACCATACGGTTCAGGAATGGGACTAATTTCATTAATTTCCTCTGTTCTGACTTGAACATAATGTGAAATTGCACGACGATGGGCAATACTGATGGTTGTCTCGTCCCGATTTGGATCTGCTAAAGCTGTGGCTATATTAGCCAGTGCATCAGCTTGAGCATTTTGTGATCTTGGGACATAAGAAAATGTCGGTTCTGAAGGAAATTCCGACATTAACTCTCCGACGTAATCATACAAAGGGATTAATTCTTCTTTTCTGATGGCATAATCCCCATTGATTTGTTTGATTACCAGGTCTGAATCACCTTTCACCTTTAAGTGATTCACTTGTGCTTGAAGCGCTAACTCCAAGCCTGCAATGAGAGCTTGGTATTCAGCTTCATTATTGGTACCACCTTCCCACAAAAAAAGGAATAAGGTAACATTGCCTTATCTGGAGAAATGAGCACAATTCCTAAACCAACTTTGTTGAATTTAGGATTTTCCATTTTCTTCCCTGTTGGACTTCTAGAAGCACCATCAAAATACATTTCCCATGTTTGAGGACTCTCTTGAATAGAAAAAACTTCCTCATCAGGGAGTTCGATATCTAAATATGTGTCTTCCACTGAAGGGTGTTCAGCCAGGAAATCAGCCAGAGCTTGGCCCTTAATTGCCTTTTGAGACACATACTGGATGTCGAACTGCTGTAGAATAACGGCCCACCTTGCCAGACGTCCTGTAAGTATTGGACGACTAAGGATGAATTTAAGTGGATTATTACGAGATACCAATTGGACCTCATGATGTTGCAGGTAGTGTCTCAGTTTCTGAATGGCAAAGATTAATTCTAGGCAGCACTTTTCAATACTCGAATACCGGGTTTCTGCTTCAAGCATAGTTCTACTAAAATAGTAGAGACTATTTTCATTCCTAGCATCATTCTTTTGAGCGAGAAAGGCACCCAATGATCGCTCTAAAGCTGTCACATAGAGGATAAGAGGCCTACCCTCAACAGGTGGCATGAGTACTGGTGGACTTAAGAGGTATTTCTTGAGAACATCAAATGCTTTTTGACATTCTTCAGTCCACTGGTAAGTGACTCCTTTCTTCAATAATTTGGTAAAGGGTAAACTTTTGCCTACCAAATTGGCGATGAAACGCCGAATATAGGCTAAGTGTCCTTGAAGTCCTCTTAATTCTTTCAAATTCTGAGGAGGTGACATACCAAGGATTGATTTGGTCTTCTCAGGATCGACTTCAATACCACGATGGAGTATAACAAAGCCGAGGAATTTTCCTGAGGTTACCCCAAAAGCATATTTTAAGGGGTTCATCTTCAAATTATGTTGTCGAAGCTTGTGGAATATGACTTCCAAATCAGCCAAGTGATCAAAACGTTGTTTGGATTTAACCACCATATCATCAACATAGCATTCAACAAATTTCCCTAGAAAAGGTTTGAAGATACGATGCATGGCGCGTTGATATGTTGCACCTGCATTCTTTAAACCAAAGGGCATCACCCGGTAACAAAACACACCTTGAGGATCTCTGAAGGCTGTATATTCCTCATCTTCTGGGGCCATTCAGATCTGATTATATCCAGAATATCCATCCATGAAAGAAAGTACTTCATAGCCAGCCGTCGCATCAATTAAGAGTTCTGTAATCGGAACTGGAAAATCGTCTTTGGGACAATACCGATTAAGATCTCTGAAATCGATGCAAACCCTAATTTGTCCGGTCTTCTTCTTTACAGGGACAATATTAGCCAACCACTTGGGATATTGAACTTCTCTGATGAAGTTAGCTTTGATAAGCTTATCCACTTCAACCTCAATTTTGGAAGCATAGGTTGGGTGTGTTCTTCTCGCGGCTTGCTTGAATCCTCGATGTTCTTTTGGAAAACCCAAGTGATGGGTGGAAACATCAGGATCAAGGCCAGACATCTCTGTATAATTCCAAGCAAAAATATCTTTATTTTTCTTTAGAAAAGAAATATACATCTCTTGTTCTTCAAGGGTCATGGCCGCACTAATTAAAGTGGGGTGTGGATCTTTCTCTGTACCCAGATTTACTTCTCTGAGTTCATCCACAGTGGTAGAGATACCCTCTTCAAATGCTGGAGGAGCATCTCTAATATCTTCCTCTTCCTCTTCATCATTTGTTATTTCTTCTGTTTCTACTTGCAAAGTAGATGAAAAAACGAAATTCTTATGATCATAAGAGATGTCAAAATTCTCACATTTTGAAGAAGAAGCTTCCATTTCCGACCCTATTGATGATAAAGGGTCTTCTTTGGGAATCACAAAGGAGATGATGGATTGAGAATCGACATCAATATTCACCTCTGGTGTTGCTATAACTTCTTCTGGCCTGATTAGCGAAGTATAGACTTGTTGGATTTCAGCAGACGAAATGAAAACGTCACCACTTATGCTTTCATCACTGCTTGGTAAGTTACCAATTTCTCCCATGTTGTCTGGCTCAATTGCCGTAATTGACATTATGGATCTTTCCATAAGAGTATTTTGATTTGGGCCTATTTTGTCAATTTCACTGATAGGTAACACATAATCTGTACTCACATGTGAAAATGGATTTATTGGAATTTTTTCCAAACCATATGGAGCATTAACTTTGGTAATTTCCTTCATTGTAGATTTTTCTCTTCCCTTCATGTGATAAAATTCCGCCTCAATGTATTGAGACTCACATGTCTTGAACAGGGCCTTATCACCATACAATGTTCCAACTTGACCATCGAAACAGTATTTGAGACATTGATGGTATGATGACGGAATAGCTGCATGCTGATGTAGCCAGGGTCTTCCCAGCAAGATATTGAAAGCTGAGTCCTCATCAACAATCATGAAATCCGAATTGGAAACAAGATCTCCAAACTGAGTTCTGAGTGTAACTTCTCCCAGTGGTTCTTGTTCATTTTTATCATATCCTTGCAACATCATGGTAGAAGGAGATAAATCAGATTTCGTGAGGCCCAATCGACGAAGTGTGAGAATGGGCATGAGGTTGACTCCTGAACCATTGTCAATAAAAGCTCTTCGAACATCTATACCATTGACTTTGCAAGATAAGTACAAAGGTTTTATGTGCCCATGCACAACATCATCTTCATCTTTATCAGTAAAAGATATCACTGCATGGCATTCTGCAGGATTATTCTCTATGTGATAAATTCCAGCTGCAACAATTTCAGTTTCAAACTCCTGAGGACTTGACAAAGCTTCGATGAGTGCTTCCCGAAGATCTCTTGATAGATTCAAAGCATCCAAAATTGATAATTTGGCTGGTACTTGGGCCAAGTGTTTCAATATATCATACTTTTGATCTAGAGGCCTGTGTTTCCCAATAGGAATATGCGGTTTAGCAGGTACCTTGGAAGCAGATGCTTTGGAAGCTGATGCATCTTGTATTGAAGTTGGCAACATCTTTGGTTTTGGAAAATTAGACTGATTAGATCCATTTACTTGCTGAGATAAAGAAGATGGAACCTTTAATCGATCTTCCAAAATAACTATGCCGAAGCTGAGTTGGCCATTGGCAGAAGAACTTGCTTGTTCATTTTGAGCTCGCTGAAGGGCTCTACCACGATTTTCTGCTGCATATACAGTGCTAGCAGGGGTAGAATTAGAGTAGTGGCTTCGGAAAGATCTACGTCTTCCCCTATATCCTGAACCTCTAGAACTTCCTCGGGTTCCCTTATTTGAAACAGGGAATTCAGGCTCATCAAGACTGCAATATGAATCTGTTAATTGAATCATATTAACAGAACCAATGATTAACTCTTCGTCTGATAAAGACTCTGCCTGGTTAGCCTGTTTAGGCTGTGCCGTTTGGTGGGACGGTGCCCGTGGCTTTGAAGTAGATGGCATGAAATTTGCCAGAGTCAAAGACAATTTAGGCTTTGATGCATACTCATCTTCTCCTGATTCCTCTTTCTTCTTTGAATTGCGCTGCCCTTTTGAGGATTTGTCCTTTGATGGAGGCTTTACTGCAGCTTTTGTAGGAGACACATTTGGCTTCTTCAATTGTGTTCGCAAAATGGAATGGGTCCGATTGATTGTCTTTCTGACCATCCAATCATCATATTTTTTCGCAGTTTTGCTTTTGACTTCCTGCCACTCGCCTCCTTCTTCTGGATCTGTAGTGGTAATACACGCTACATGAGCTGAAGAACCCTTCAATTTGACTTGTCCCAAGTCGACCATCTTTTGCAGGAGGTCTTTAAAGACAAAACACTCCTGGATGGGATGCCCCAACATTTGATGAAAGGGACAATAATTGGGACGGTCTTCATCTCCTTCCTTATTTGGCCTCTTGGGCACTGGTAATTGAACCAAATTATTTTCCAGAGCTGAAATGAAGTAACCAGGAACTTGCTCACTTCGGAAAGAGTATGTTTTACTCTTCATATCCTCAAACTGTTTTCGTTGTTGATATTTTTGATCATTTAGACGAAACAGCCTTTGTTGTTGGCGTTCAGGAGGTGGAGCCCTTCGAGAAGATGAAGGTTTTGAAGTAGAAATAGGTACGGGTGTCTGTTTAAGCATAACTGTAGCAGTTTCTGCTTTACCCATTCTTCTTCCTGGAGCTGATGGAATTACACGAGATTTAACCTTAGCCTGTATAAGGGAATCTTCAATCTGTTGAGCGATTGAAGTAAGGTCTCGAAACCCTCCTGTGTATTTCACAGGGATCAATGGCGTGCGTAATTCGTCATGAAAATTTGCCACACAGATTGGCAACAATTCCTCCTGAGGGAGTGATAAACTCAAGGAATACGTTAATCCCTTCCAACGAGCAATGAAATCAGAGACTCTTTCATTCTCCCTTTGCTTGCAGTTTGTAAGATCGAAAACTGTCATTTTTGGCAATGTTGAGCTAAACTGAAGAAGGAATTTTTGACGAAGATCCTCCCATCCGATGACTGACCGGGATTTCAAGCTTGTATACCAGACAAAAGTTGGTCCTTGCAAGGTTCGCACGAAGCATCTGAGTTTCACTGCTTCTTGCTGCTCTGGAGTTCCCATCATAGGATCACAACAAGATACGTAATGCTTCAAATGTTGTTCAGGGTCGCCTGATCCATTGAAAGTAGGGAAAACAGGGTTTCCAAAACTGGATGGAGGAGAAATTGAATCTACCCATTCAGGGTAAACTTTCTTTTCAGGTTGAACTTGCACTCGTTTCCCTTCCATAGTTTCGAACCGAGCTATTAATGACTCAATAGTAGTTATTAACTTTTGAGAAACGTCAGGTTGAACTTGGTTTTGGGTCGGTGCAATGAATGGAGCTTGGACAGACGTGGTGGTTGGTGCTTCAACTGATGGTAGTGCTGCCAACCGTTGTTGTGTTTGACCCGTAGGATTAGACCTCTGTGGGTGTACTGACAAAGGAGGATATTCTTGATCCATCTCAGTAGTTACAACAAATTCCTTCGGCTGTCGGACTTCAGCATTCTTAAGACGAAGACTACTCTGAAGTAGTTCTGCATTCAACCTTCTTAATTCTTTCATTTCTTCCTCCTGTTGTGCAAATCTTTGCTCTAATGAGAGCGATTGACCTCCTTCAGAGGAAAGGGGGGAAGTAACCTGATTTTTTCCTTTCCCCTTATTGGATCCTTTTCGGAGAGGGGGAAGTGGGTTACTTGAAGGAATACCCAGATTTTGGGTAAGCCTTTGATTACGTGTGCGCACACCTTCTTCATTTAGGTCTGTGTGCGCGACTTCTTGAGCAGGAACCTCTTCGTCTGATCCCTCTGATTGAGCCTCATCTGGTGAATCAGCAGCAACGACATTGATGACATTAATGGATGCATATTGCATGGAATCCTTTCTATCAGCATTTCTGTGATATTGTCTCCTTCTATGTCCATGATGAGACATGGCATTCCGTTGACTTGATCCCTCAGGAATTTCTTGGAGAACCGTCACTTGGAGAGAATCTCCTGACAGCTTGGCTCTTCGTTCCTCTTGAGGCTTATTCCCTAATCGAGAGAATACTGACTTTCTCTGAGGGAGGGATTGAAGATTTGAAAAAGTCCCCAGTCCGGTGGACTGGGGGTGTTCCTGCTGCTTCCGCTCAACTCCTCGAATCCCATTCGTTGACTCTAAGGGTTGGGTTAGAGAATTCCCCAGTCTGGCAAGCTGGGGTGTCTCTTGACATGCTATATCTGAGATCTTCTTGAAATCTCTCTTGATCTTGCGAATCTTAGTTCGGAAATTAGCTGGATGCATTAACCTGTATCCACTTTTATCACCTGGTTCAACAGACCGTTGGATGATTTCCGAAACTTCTGTCATTTGATGACGTGTTTGCTCTAGACGAGAGGCTTGTGCAATATTCTCGCCTGCTTGATGTAGGATCAATTCAACAACTTGTTCTCTATATACTTGATTTTGAGAGGAACTAGTTGAAGCTTGTTCTTGAGAAAGCTTTTGATTATGAACAAATCCCATTGACCGTGGCCGGCCATGGGCAATAACATTGCATGAAACCATTTTCGGCGGGCTTTGCTGACCGGAAAGCACTGTGAAATGTAGTGCTCCGTGAACACCCCATCCTCTGATATGAACATTAGATGGAGCATTGGAAATTAACTGACGCAATCTTCTTAGTGCGCCAAGGCATGAACGTTGAAGGGTTCTCTGTTGCTTTTCAGCCTTCGGATACCGAGAGACTGATAGAGATGCCAAATCAATCTGGCGTTGTAACCCTTCTATTATCTTAAGATGATTTTCATATTCATCGTAAGATAATACCTTCTTCTTTAATTGACAAAGAGTTTTCCATATGTTGAGACGAATATCATGGATTCCATCATCCGTCAACATCTTTGGAATGTCATAGTGGGAATCAGCCAAAGGCCAAAACATGACTGGTACTTCACCTTTTTCCAAATTTTTCCTCATGTTCAGCATTTCCTCTTTATCATTAAATGAAGATTCTTCTACCTGTTTGGACCAGAGTTGGTGTTTCCTGGTTGCTTCATCGGATTCAACGAGATTGGTAGAGAAATCACTATTCATGCTGGAAGATGAATGACCCAGGGAAGGTTCGGAGAATAACCTGAACCCCAGGCTATCTTCTGATGGAGAAAGAGTTTCACCTGCCGATAGTAAAGCATCAGACATGACTGGTTTTACGTTTTCAAGTGCCTCGAGATAGGAGGCCTTTCTCGTCACTACATTGCCTTCTGAAGAATTTTCGAGACAACGTGAATCACTACTGCGGAGAGGACTTTCGCAGCGAAGTTCATCACCATGAGGAGGACCGTCATGATGGGTTACAGCAAAAGATGAAATCTCTTGCTCCTTGGCCTTCTGACCACACAGAGGGTTCCTGTGGCTCTCATCTGAAGAAGAAACTTCAAGATTGACCGAATTTTCCTGAAGCAAGTCTTCATGAGGAAGTGTCTGTTGAAGACCTTCAAAATTAATGTTCCTGTTATTAGGAACTGAGGGAGTAGAATCTTGAATTCCGACAGATAAATGTCTGAGGGCTTCAAGAACTCCAGCATCGAGCAAGGCTTGGTTACAGATTGGCCTTTGATCTCCTGACTGTGCTGAGCAGATCTTTTTCTTAGATGCCTTCTTACTCACTTTAGAAACCACTTGATGACGAAAGTGATTGCTCTGAGTAGGTGTATGTACCTGATCAGGAAAGATGGTCAGGTTAGGCTGACGATCATCGCTCAAATCAGGTATATGTGCCTGACTTGGTTGTCCGTATGATATGGGGGAGTATGCCCCATAACCCTCTTGGACTGGAACAGATGTGTGTGTCTGTTCCGGAGTGAATCGTTGATGTGTCACTCCATTGCTAGGGATAGATTTATTTGTCTGTCCCTGAGATGATGCTGAAGCTGTTATGATATCCGGGAAAGCATCCAGAATATGAGCAAGAATTTTCTTATGCTCTTTAACCATTGACAAAATATGTTTGGCGACATCAGCCGCCGGAACAGGGATATACGTCCATTCCGGGCTTGGAGTAGGTGTATGTGCCTGCTCCTGTCCTCCTTTTCCTGTCAGTGAATCCTGACACTATTCAAGTGTGGAGGCAGAGAGTTGAGTCTGCCCCCTGTTTGTCGTCGGGACTTTCCGACTGACTTCTCTGGGTGCTACCAAGCGAGACTATTGATAGACCTCATTAGTATTAGCAGGTGTATGTGCCTGCTGATTACACTTCGCCAAACGCGGTTGACGAGATCCATCATATGTAGTCAGACGAGCCTGCTGACTAACTGATGATGTATAAGAAGGTGTATGTTCCTGCCTATAGTACTCCGCCGGAATTGCCTGGCGGGATCGGCTTGATGCTGCCAGACGAGTCTGCTGGACAGCTGAATTAAAATGGGCAGGTGTGTATGCATGCTCGGTGTTTTCCACCAAGTTAGGTTGGTGGACTTCTCCGGAGATGGCAGGGATGACAAACTGCCTATTGTTAACCGGATTCCGTCTCTGGCAGTTCATCTTGCTTGCTCGGGTTCAAGGAACCTGAGCTGAATGCCTGGAGTCGGTACCCTCATCATGTTGAGGGCGCACTACCGCACGAGTCTGGCGGCGATTGTTGATGGGAGCCCTCGGGAAGGACTCCTGTCTTTTTGAATTAAGGCCCCGAGGGACCTGCTCATTCACTTCCTCGGAGTAAGGGAGTGAATGGAAATTGCGTTCCGGGGATAACGACCCGAAACGGTTGGAGACGGTAGTCAGCACCGCCTGCTTCTTGATTGCTGGCCGCCGTTGTCCGGACGACCAGGTAGAATTGTTAACTTGGAGGGCTTGACGAGCGGCCTCCAGAGTTGGGATAGTACCGTTGCGACGGTACTCCTTAACCAGTGCATTAGAAACACAGCGTTGAAGACGCTGAGTTGGTGATGTCATCCTCAGAGCGGATGACGTTCCAGCAGGAGTAGCAGCATTGGTTTTCACAGCAGCAGACCTCACAGTAGAGGTGTTCCCAGTAGCAGTATTCACAGGGGTGAATTTAAGGAAATCCATTTTTGCAGAAGATCTTGAAAAAAAAGAGTGCCTATTCCATGTAACAGACATAATCAAGATGAATCCGGCCACTGCATCTTTTGAATGAGCATATGTCAATTATTTCCTTGTTGGCCCAAGGGGCCTAACAAATAAGAATAACATCACTTTCACTTGGTTAAGGATTCACGTCGGGTTCACCATTTTTGTTCCGCACGGAATCCGTGGATGACCTCCTGGACGGGAGATTCAAACGTTCCGATCGGTTTCTAACGGGTTTGTTCGTAGAACCGGAAACATCCAATGATTCCACATCCGTTTGGACCTACTTTCCAAAGGCAGGCGCCCATTAGCTTGTGGACTAATGAGGCTTAGGAATTTGCATTGGTCGAGAGGATGGGAGGTCGGACTCATCACACCTTTTTGAGGGGAATTATTGTCTACTCCGGGACTCTCTTTATAGATTTAAGTTATGGCCGTGATTCCTTATTACATTACCAAGTATAAAATGTGCTTTCCTTTAGTTTTTAAAAATCAATGATTAAATATGCAAAGAAATTTAGAGAATCTTTTATATGTATTCGAGGTTCTTCATCAATAGAGAATCATCTATATTTGTTTAGAGATTCTTGGTCAATGGTATCCTTCAAAACATTTATATAAAAAGTCTCTTGATCATTTATGATGACCAGGCTGGTTTTAAAGCCACTCAGTGGGGCACTTGAAGTTTATCGTCATTCAGAAGGACAGAGATTATCTCAAAGTTGGGATCGAACCCATAAATGGGCTACCTACGTATCCTTTGTTTTGGAAAAGGAATCAGAACCCACGTAGTTTGAGAAATGGGGTATGATGCTTATGATTGATGGCTCAAAGATGAATTTCATAATTACTTTTACACTCTAAGCTCACGTGAGTCATGCTCGGTGTGAGAAACAAGAGGTATTGGTAAAATTTAGACAATTGTGCCATAAAAGATGGAATCATAAGAATTTGTTTGGGGCTTATGTATAGATGACTGCCCAGATAGATGAAGGTTTAGGATTTACTTTTAGGGAGAAAATCCATGAATAGGGTCCATAAAGTTATATGTGCTTCATGGAGATTTGAATACTCTAGTCTTGGGGCTTACTCCTAAGGAGGATGCCCAAGTTAGGAGGGGACTTATGATTGGGTTTTATTCCTGAAAAGTAAGCCCAAATCAAAGGTAATTTATGACTGGTTAAGAGAAGTTTTAAGGGGACTTGGGGCTTATTCCTGAAAAGGAAGCCCAAGGTTATGACTGAGTCTTATTCCTGAAAAGGAGACCCAGGTTAGGGATTAAGGTTTTGGGGCTTACTCCTGGAGAGGATGCCCATATTTTGAGGTTGGGGCTTATTCTTAATAAAGATGCCCAGATCAAAGGTTTTATAACTGGGGATTATTCCTGAAAAGGAGACCCAAGTTAGGATTTTCTCATCTTAAAGGATGAGGTTGAATGAATGAACTCTCCGTATTTTAGTGACATAAGGATATTTAAATCACAAGACTTTGAGAGAGATTTCACAGAATTCCTTTCAGATAAGAAAGTCAAATCAAGAATTCATGCCATAAATGGCTTTGAAGAGTATCTTGAAGACTGAATCTTGAATAGGACAGGTGAAATGGCTTAAGAGGGGTAAAATGGGAAAGATGGGCACCCAAAAAGATAGGGGCGCGCAAGTTTTGAAAGGCGCGCAAGTCCTGCGACGGCGCACAAGTATTGGTCGCGCAAGTATACTTGCGCGACATGAGGGGTACTTGCGCGATTTTCAATCAGCATTGAAATGCTTGAGCGACTCTTTATTAAACCCTTTACCATCCTCTTGAGGTTCTTACGGAAAAGGGACACACAAGTTATATTGAAGGAATTAAGTCGGCGCGCAAGTGTTTGATAAGTTTCAACACTTAGGCCTTCCTTCTTCTCTTTAGATCTTCCGTTCTAGGTAAGAAATTACCTTAGAAGTGTTCCGGAAGCTTTGATAAGAGACTTGGGCGTCGGGAGCTTCAATCCGAGTTTCTGAAAAAAAAAAAAGATCCTCTCGAATGGGGGGCCCACAGGGTCTATTTATAGGCAAAAGAAGACCCAGGGCGGTTACCGGGCAGTTACCAATTAGGTCGCGCAAGTCACCTGCGCGACCAAGGTAGCCGCGCAAGTATACTTGCGCGGCAGTGGTATCACTTGCGCGGTGGATTTGCTATTGATCCTTTGTTCATGCCTTTGTCTATTTTTGATGTTTTCTTCAAAGGATGAATCACTTTCAGCTGAGATATTCCCTTTTCCGATCTTTAAATTCTATGACGAAAGGAGTGTCAACAAAATTCCCCCCTCAGAGTTGGATCCGAAGAGAAATGAGGATTTGACTCTGAGGAAATCGAATCCTTTCAAAGGAAAAGGGAGGGCGCGCATGTCTTTCAGTGCGCAGAGGATGGCGCGCAAGTCTGCGTCGCGCATGCCTTCAGCGCTCTGAGTGTGGCGCACAGGTAGGCTTCCGGGCCTATAAATACCCGGCCTCATCTCCATTACATGCATCTGGATTTCCGGATTTCTCGAGCTCTCGCCGCGCTAGTCTTCGTTGTCGCGCAAGTCTCCTGTTTTCACTGTTTCCTCGCTGCCGCGCTACTCTCAAGGTAATAAGGCTTGCGCGGAAATACTTGCGCGACAAAAACTTGCGCGGCACATGTATCACTTGCGCGACATCTCCATACTTGCGCGCCTTAATGCCTTAGCCATTTTTTCCAAAATTCTTTCACAAATTTTATGAAAAATAAACCCACTTAAGAGTTTAATTTATTCAACTCCTGTGCAGATTCAATGGCTCTTAGACCTGGATTAATTGATGAACAGGCTAGCAAGCGAATAGATGATATGATGAATATCATTGGTCCTGATTACTATTCTGTCAAAGACAGTACTCTTCCAGATTTGGCTATGTATCTGAAGAAATATCATCGCGACTTTCTTCGATGCACTTATTTACCTTTGTATGGTCATGGTCATCTGCAAGAAGTCATTATTCCAGAAGTAAAGAATTATCTTCCATTTTCTTGGTTCCAGAATTATACCAATTTTGCTTCAGCAAATATCTCAGGCGGAGGAGTATTTCAAACTGCTGGAACAGTGGAGAAGGCTTATGTGATGCATCATAGCCCTTGCACACCAGATCTGAAAAAACTTACACCTGAGCTTCAACCACATTGTCATCCTTCAATCTTCCGAAATGCTCAAATGGATCAATCCAAAGGCTGGAAGAAAAGTTGGGATTTCCGTCCTGGGGGAGGTGTGAAGCCAACTTGGATGTGGGTATACTGGGTGCGACAGACTTGCGCAGAGTTTATTGAGGATCTGAAGAGAGCTGTAATATATGAGGCTGTTTGGGTTGGGCAAACATATATTTACAGACATGATAACTTCGTGCCAGAGATACTCAGCCACTGGAGCCCAGCGACTAATTCTTTCCATTTGACTCATGGAGAAGTAGGTATCAGTTTGTGGGATGTCCACAAGATTTCAGGAGCTCCTGGCACATTCTGGCCAACTCTAGAAGCAGGAGAGTTTGAAAAGTGGGGCTATGAAGTGAATCAAAGAATTCCAAAGAAAACTCGTCTGGCAGGTTTCTTGGCAATGTGGCTCAGTGTTTATCTCTTGCCGGTCATGGATTCGAAGGGAGGCGTTAGGCTAGGGACCTTTGTCATTGCGGACAAGTTGGCTGAGGGAAAAATGGTTGGGTTAGCTACCCCCATTTTAGCAAAGATTCACAGGAGTTTACTTCACGTCTTCCAGGGTAAATCTCCTTTAAGAATAGTGGGACCATTCCAGGTTTTGTGGGGATGGATCACCACTCACTTTAGGACTTACAATGTACAGAATGGATTACAAATTCCTGGAAGCTCTTTCAGACCGTCAGTGCAAGCATTCTCTGGAATTGCTCCATTAGATGTAAATGGTTATGACATGAAAGTAAGACTAAGCATGTATAAGGAATTCAACTTCTTTCCTTATGGAAGTCCACCATCTGGGCGGTTTGTTGATGATGGGAAAGCCCATTTGGATTTGAGGGCATACATGCTAGCTTGCAGGGATGGCGTGTTAGTAGCCAGGATTGATGGAGAAATCATATGCGAGGCCTATGATCCATATAGATTTTCATGCCAATTAAAATGTTTGCAACAAATTATTGTATCCCCTCCAGTACATGTCAGGTTAGAGCAACATCCGATGGTTGCTCGACAACTATGGTTGCTGACATCAAGAGAGAAGACTGGGGCAGTATTTGATCTACCAGTTGAAAAAGCAGCACATTATCTGACTACATTTTATGCCGAACACTGGATAGCATCATACCCTAAAGGGATATTGAATCACACAGTATATCAAGTGGGAAAGAGGAAGAGGACTGTAGAGAAAGAAACTCTTCTTCATGAAGGTGACGCTTCTCCACCTGAAATAGGTTCAACAGACTCCTCTTCTAGAACTGATTCATCGGATTATCACGATGGGGATGATGAGGCACAACCGGCAGCAAAGCGGTTTCGTGCACGATATAATCCTCCGGCCAGAGTTAAAAGACCCACTCCATCAGCTCCTGGTGAGTTATTTTATTGTAATAACTTCAATCACTGCTACTTTATAAAGTAATAAGTCTCACTTTATTATTCTCTATCTGTAGTTGCAGGAGTCGGGAAGAAATTAAAATCAAAAATTGTAGGACCTTCCTCACAGCCTTTATATCTAAGACCAGAGGCTGTTCAGCTATGGCAGAGCTTATACTGTGATACTGAGACCACCTGGCTGGATTTGTGTGAGGGCCTACAACTTCCTGGAATAGGATATCTTCTAGCTTCTAAAGACCTTCAATACGGAGATAACCCCAATGAAGTGCGAGCTTATATCAGAGAGCTGGAAATGCTCATATATGCCACTGATAATTCGGTTCCTATCACCAGGCGGGTGAAGGAAATGATTGATCGTGGCACCACTGAGGGGGCTGGTGGTTCTGGAGATGAGGAATGGCAAGAGTACGTGGCTCCTGAAGATGTAAGTTTTCTTTCCTTATTTTCTTTGCAACTTGATTTTAGTTGAAGCTTTGTTTACTTAAGGAAGTTATTTTCTTCATCTTGCAGCTTGCAAAGAAAGGAACCGGGGTTCCTTCGCCACAATATAACCCTGGTGGTACTGCTATCGGGGATGCTGTTGATTCTCCTCGCGAACCAGGCGAGATATCTCCAGGCCAGCAAGCCATGAATGAGGCACTGGACAAAGCCTTTCATTCTCCAATCCAAGTGCCAATAAGGGAGACTACTGATACTCCGAAAAAACAAAAGAAGCCAAGGCAACGAAGGAGGAAATCCATAGCTAAACGTTTCATTAGATATGGTAAGTCCTTCAAACAATCATGATTTTATACCCATAATCATATGGTTACTCATATTTCTGAGGATTGCAGGGGCTTCTTCAATTTCCCCTTTGAGGGAAGGGACTGATCCTTCTTCAAAGGTCATTGAGGGTGCTGTAGAACAATCACAGACTCAGGGTGACTTGGTTGCTCCTGGAGAAGAGCTACCATCCATTCCCAGTATCCCTCCTATCACTAAAGATGTTGTCCAGGGTCAGGGGTTGCAGGACATAAGTCGGCAAGAAGACGTAGCAAATGCTCCCACTGGTGAGACTAATCAAGATTCTGAAGTATCATTGGATGAAATGATGAATCAAGGAATGACTTTTGAAGAATTTTATGATCATGCTAAGTTGTCATATGATTTAGAAGACCTTGGGCGTGAGTGTTACCCTTCGCCCAAAAAAAAATTTTCTTTTAAAAAATATACTTCTAACCATGATGTAAAATAATATGAAGTTTCTTCCGTAGAAGCCGCTGAAATGACAATTCCTGAAGAGGGTGTGGACACTGATGTCAACCCTATCATTGCAGAAACAGTAGCTCAAGTAGAGCTAAATCCAATAAACTCTCCTGAGACCCATCTTGAAAATCCTGTTGAAACTGGGAAAGATAGAGAGAAGTCTTCTCAGGTTGCTAAACCACCATTGGGTAATGGATAACAATATTTGTGATTGTGCTTTATTCGCAAGACAATCCATCCTTTTGTTATCCTTCGAAGCTGACTAAACCTTTCAATTAATCATGCAGGACCATCAACAGCAATAACTAGATCCGAAGATGAGGCCTCAGCCTCTGCCCCAACGGGAATTGAAAGTGAAGAAGCACAAGTCAGGGGGAAAGAGCAGGACAAGGCACCTCCCTAAGTGCGCTAATTCCAGATTACATACCCCCTTCTGACGATGATATTGAATCAGATCCAGATATGCTTAAAGCATTCAGCTTTTCACGACGTAAGGCATGGAATAACATATGGAACATCATATCGGGGGGTGCCTTTAGAAGAGCTACCATCAAAAATTTCCCGATTGTCATCCCAATTTGTTATAATGGGACTTGGTGGTTTTGGGTATGAAAAGATCCATGCTGCAGTGAAACAGATCATTTTCAGGAGGGAGCAAATGCAGACAAGTCGCAAAGATTTGACTAGAGTGAAATTTCCAGTCAACATAGGCGAATTTGAGGCTGCGATATCCCAGGATGAAGCTGATTATGCTGTCAAGATGAAGGATCTGAAGCAAAAAATCAAAGAAAAGGTCGTCCAGCAGGTGCAACTCCAGCAACAGTTAGATGCTGTTACTGGGGAACATGATCAGCTTAATAAATCATTGGATGAAACTCATATGAATGGCATGAAAGCCATTGCAGATGCTAATAAGGCACTTCAGCAAGCTGAAAAGAGTGAAGCTGGTCAAGTGCACGAGCTTCAAGTAACTGTTGATAAGGCTCAGGATGCTATACATCAAATGAAGACTTATGTTGACAATCTTCTGTAATTCTTGAAAAAGAGAAGAGATTACAGTCTGTGGATGTCCTTCTAACTCTTGTGTATCAATGAAAAACACTTTTGTCTTCAATCATTTGTACTTGCATTCTTCCATTACCTGCTTCAAATTTATGTAAGCCAATGGGCCTAGTAATCATAGTTTGATTTTTACTAGGATTATTACAAATAACCCTACAAACTTTGAACCTTTTAACTGCTCAATATTACCTAAATCATACAAAAAAAAGTATATTTAGTGAGCTGGAACTTGACTTTTATTCAGAGTTCCTTTGTCTTTTGTGTGGGCAGTTTAAAGTCATGCACGCTGGACATAATGGGGCTAATGTATAAGGTCAAAATAGCTTTGACCTAAAAATGGATTAAAAATGGATTCAATTCCTTGACAATTTATCTGAAAACATATTACCATACTCAAGTATGAGGGAAAAAATGTAAACTATGGCTTAAGAATATTTGAATCTGAGGAATGATATGAAAAAGAGCTAAAAGGCATTAGAAGAAGTAGTTTCCAAGAATGAAGTTACTATTATTTAACAAAACCCGTTAGGGGGTTGAAATATGCAGGGCCACCTATGGGCATTGGCTGCATAGTCAAATAAAATAGCATCTTTTGGCTGAAAAGTCTGTTATGTGGACTGTTTATGCAAGGCCACCTATGGGCACGTGCTGCATAGTCAGGCAAAAGAACTCCCAGAAATTTACTTTCCTAGTGCTAAAAGCCAGTGAAAGTTTATGGAGATTCAAATTTTCTAAAGCATAGAGTTTGTTGTATGGAAAGAGGTACTTGAATATGGAGAAGATATTTCCAAACAAGAATATCGAAGAACTAGATGAATATCACTCCTACGAAGGTCTGACCCAAACGTAGGGAAGAAGAATAAACCATATACTTGAATACTTTCATATCATGAAAAAGGATATGGGACAAATATGTTAAGGATGGCTATTTTTGCGGATCCCTACATACTATCATTTTAAGACAAATAAGGACAAAAGAGGAATTCTTCCCAAGAATGAAGTTACCGTTATTTAACAAACCCGTTAGGGGGTTGAAAACATGCAGGGCCACCTATGGGCATTGGCTGCATGGTCAAATAAATAGCATCTCTTGGCTGACAAGTCTGTTATGTGGACTGTTTATGCAAGGCCACCTATGGGCACGTGTTGCATAGTCAGGCAAAATAATTCTCAGAAGTTTGACATTTTTGTGACTAGAAGTCATGAAAAGGGTTATGAAGATATGAAAATATATAAGGTTAGGATTATAACACATAATGATGGGTATTGGCCAATGTATATAGAGATACATAGGTCAATGATAACCATAATCATGTTGTGGCTGGGTCCTGAATTGAAATTTTGGACTTCACTACGTATCTCATAAGAATGAGAATCAAGCCATACGTAGTTCTTGAAATGCAGTTTAATGTCGTGCAGGACGAAAGTATGAGTGATCTTAGTTTAGGGTCATAGAATTCGGACCATAATAATGAATACACAGTGTGTGTTTTCATGAGGACTTTTCAGCCAAGGGACTGAAAGTGAAATTTGGGGTTAGGCCCAAAATACTTGGGACTGGATTCGAGGGACACTCGAATGTTCCTACGTATCCCATAAGGATGGGAATCAAGTCCACGTAGTTCTAGAATTACCCTTAGTACAAATTTGGTTCGTACATGTGAAGGGTGAAAGGGGACTTTAGTGTAATAATGGTTTAACCTAAGATAAAAAGTTCAGGCATTACCATGTATGCACGTAGTCTTTTGAAAATGAAAACCATGATTGAAAAAAATCAATGTCAATAATAGTTCCTTCTCAAATGAGGAAATCAAAGAATATTGTTGTTTATTGTCGTACCGGAAAAAAGTGTTGTATAGTTTAACGTCATATAACAAGGACGAAAGTGAATCAATGTAAAGATATTGATTCCAGGGGGGGTTTCACAAATCATCATCATATGAGATGGTGGTGAACCGATGTGAAGAGATTGTTTTTGGGCTTGAACCCTGGGAGGTTGCCTACATACCCAGCCTGGAGGGCAAGGATCAAAGTCCGTGTAGTTCAATTAAAGAATGAATCAATGATCAAGTTGTTCTTGGGGACAATGATCTAAATAAAAAAATGTTGGGACTTACACATGGGTAGTGGCCCAAAGGGAATGTTATGGTTGATGTTCTCTCTAAGCTCACATGAGTCATACTCGGTGTGAGAAACAAGAGGTAATAACAACCTTAACGATGCACAGTTTAATGTCATGTAGGACATAAAAAAAGGGACTATGCAGTTTAAAGTCTTGCAGTTAGGACTATTGGTGCTGCACAGTTTAGTGTCATGTAACAGGGACAAAATAACAGTTTAATGTCATGTAGGACATATCAAGGACTTTCTGTACAGTTTAGCGTCATGTAGTTAGGACGATAGGGACAATATAGTTTAACGTCATATTGGACGAAAAAGGGGGACTGTGCAGTTTAATGTCATGCAGTAAGGACAAAAGAGTGTACCATTTTAACGTCATGTCGGACGAAAGTGCGAATAGTTTAAGGTCATATGCATGGACCGTGGATGGTGCAGTTTAATGTCATGTTGGACCTTTGATGATTATATAGTTTTAACGTCTTTCCGGACGTGAGGGACTTTTATACAGTTTAGCGTCATGTAGTTATGACGTCACAGTTTAACGTCTTGCTGGACATAAGGGATTTGCAAATAGTTTATGGTCATATACATGGACCAGGGATGATGCAGTTTAAGGTCATGCTGGACGGTTTATGGAACTTTTTCACAGTTTAATGTCGTGTGGGACGAAGTTGCAGTTTAAAGTCATACTGGACCATTACTGTATATTTTAACGTCATATAGCAAGGACGAACTGGTGCTGTACAGTTTAAAGTCATGTAGCTAGGACTAAGGTGAACCAATATGAGGATATCAGTTCTGGGGACTTTTTATAGTTTAACATCATGCTGGATGTTGGAAGTGCGACACAGTTTAATGTCATGTTTCTAGGACACAATAACAGTTTAATGTCATGTTGGACATAATATAGTTTAATGTCATCTCGGACAAATAAGGAACTTCTGTACAGTTTAATGTCATTTAGATAGGACATTATATAGTTTAATGTCATGTAGGACATTTAAGGTGACACAGTTTAACGTCATGTTGGACGAAGTTGCAGTTTAAGGTCATACTGGACCATTACTGTATGAACCAAATGTAAGAGTCTTGGTTCTGGGAACAATATTTTGTGTTTATACAAAATACTACTTCAGAAATCTGGCATTAGTTGGAGTCGTGATGTGTTCTCCATCCATTGAGATCAGATAATACGCTCCATTGGAGTAGACCTTATGTATTGAATAAGGTCCTTCCCATTTTGGTTCAAGCTTGGGAGGCTTCTTTCCTGGTATCATTGGTGTTCTGAGAACCAATACCAATTCTCCCTGAATGAATGAACGAAGACGAACTTTTTTGTTAAAAGCTCGTGCTATCCGATTCTGATAGATTTCCAAGTGGTGCAAAGTGCACAATCTCTTCTCATCTAACTGTTCCAATTCATTCAACCACTTTTGGGATTGCTCATCTGTTGATAACTGATCACGAATGGCTATTCTGAGTGAGGGCAATTGAACTTCAATTGGCATGACTTCTTCTGTTCCATATACCAATGAATATGGAGTAGACCGCGTTGCATTGCGAGTGGTAGTCCGATAAGCCCATAAAGCATGATAGAGTTTATCAGGCCATGACCTCTTATCTTTATCCACCATCTTTTGTAGTATATTTGAAAGAGACTTGTTGAAGGCCTCTATCTGGCCATTAGCCGCTGCATGATATCGAGATGAATGGTTGGACTTAATGTAGTATTCTTGATACAATTTCTTTACCTCAGAAGAACAGAAGTTGGTGCCGTTGTCCGTCAATATGGTATGAGGAACACCAAATCTAGTAATGATGTTAGACTTGATGAAGCTAACAATGCATTTAGAACTGAATTCTTTGAGAGGTACTGCCTCTACCCATTTGGAAAAGAAATCAGTAGCAATAAGAATGTACTTAAACTGCTTGGCCGTAGCTGAAGGGTAAGGTCCCACCACATCCATTCCCCATGTGGAAAATGGCCATGAGTATTTAGCTGTATGAAGCAAATCTGGAGGTTGATGAATGAAGTTGGCATATACTTGGCATGAATGAAACTTCTTTGTGAAATTAACACAATCTTGTATCATTGAAGGCCAGAAGTATCCAAGCCTTCAAATTTGATCAGACAATCTATGTCCAGACTGGTGGGCACCACAGACTCCTGCATGTACTTCTTTTATGACAGCCATTGTCTCTTCACCATCAATACATCTGAAGATAACTCCATCAAAACCACGTTTGTAAATAATTTTCTCGAGGTGGTTTGGACCATCATAAAGAGTAAAGTTGACCACACGTCGCCGAATTTGTTCTTTCTCGGCTCTATCAGGTGGAAGTGTTCCATTTTGAAGGTATTCCTTGATAGGTGACATCCATCCTGTAGTATGACCATACGGTTCAGGAATGGGACTAATTTCATTAATTTTCTCTGTTCTGACTTGAACATAAGGTGAAATTGCACAACGATGGGCAATACCGATGGTTGTCTCGTCCCGATTTGGATCTGCTAAAGCTGTGGCTATATTAGCCAGTGCATCAGCTTGAGCATTTTGTGATCTTGGGACATAAGAAAATGTCAGTTCTGAAGGGAATTCTGACATTAACTCTCTGATGTAATCATACAAAGGGATTAATTCTTCTTTTCTGATGGCATAATCCCCATTGATTTGTTTGATTAACAGGTATGAATCACCTTTCACCTTTAAGTGATTCACTTGTGCTTGAAGCGCTAACTCCAAGCCTGCAATGAGAGCTTGGTATTCAGCTTCATTATTGGTACCACTTTCCCACAACAAAAAGGAATAAGGTAGCATTGCCTTATCTGGAGAAATGAGCACAATTCCTAAACCAACTTTGTTGAATTTAGGATTTTCCATTTTCTTCCCTGTTGGACTTCTAGAAGCACCATCAAAATACATTTCACATGTTTGAGGACTCTCTTGAATAGAAAAAACTTCCTCATCAGGGAGTTCGATATCTGAATATGTGTCTTCCACTGAAGGGTGTTCAGCCAGGAAATCAGCCAGAGCTTGGCCCTTAATTGCCTTTTGAGACACATACTGGATGTCGAACTGCTGTAGAATAACCGCCCACCTTGCCAGACGTCCTGTAAGCATTGGACGACTAAGGATGAATTTAAGTGGATTATTACGAGATACCAATTGGACCTCATGATGTTGCAGGTAGTGTCTCAGTTTCTGAACTGCAAAGATTAATGCTAGGCAGCACTTTTCAATACTCGAATACCGGGTTTCTGCTTCAAGCATAGTTCTACTGAGATAGTAGAGACTATTTTCATTCCCAGCATCATTCTTTTGAGCGAGAAAGGCACCCAATGATCGCTCTAAAGCTGTCATATAGAGGATAAGAGGCCTACCCTCAACAGGTGGCATGAGTACTGGTGGACTTAAGAGGTATTTCTTGAGAACATCAAATGCTTTTTGACATTCTTCAGTCCACTGGTAAGTGACTCCATTCTTCAATAATTTGGTAAAGGGTAAACTTTTGCCTGCCAAATTGGCGATGAAACGCCAAATATAGGCTAAGTGTCCTTGAAGTCCTCTTAATTCTTTCAAATTCTGAGGAGGTGACATACCAAGGATTGATTTGGTCTTCTCAGGATCGACTTCAATACCACGATGGCGTACAACAAAGCCGAGGAATTTTCCTGAGGTTACCCCAAAAGCACATTTTAAGGGGTTCATCTTCAAATTATGTTGTCGAAGCTTGTGGAATATGGCTTCCAAATCAGCCAAGGGATCAAAACGTTGTTTGGATTTAACCACCAGATCATTTACATAGAATTCAACAAATTTCCCTAGAAAAGGTTTGAAGATACGATGCATGGCGCGTTGATATGTTGCACCTGCATTCTTTAAACCAAAGGGCATCACCCGGTAACAAAACACACCTTGAGGAGCTCTGAAGGCTGTATTTTCCTCATCTTCTGGGGCCATTCGGATCTGATTATATCCAGAATATCCATCCATGAAAGAAAGTACTTCATAGCCAGCCGTCGCATCAATTAAGAGTTCTGTAATCGGAACTGGAAAATCAGCTTTGGGACAATACCGATTAAGATATCTGAAATCGATGCAAACCCTAATTTGTCCGTTCTTCTTCTTTACAGGGACAATATCAGCCAACCACTTGGGATATTGAACTTCTCTGACGAAGTTATCTTTGATAAGCTTATCCACTTCAGCCTCGATTTTGGAAGCATAGGTTGGGTGTGTTCTTCTCGCGGCTTGCTTGAATCCTCGATGTTCTTTTGGCAAACCCAAGTGATGGGTGGAAACATCAGGATCAAGGCCAGGCATCTCTATATAATTCCAAGAAAAAATATCTTTATTTTTCTTTAGAAAAGAAATATACATCTCTTGTTCTTCAAGGGTCATGGCCGCACTAATTAAAGTGGGGCGTGGATCTTTCTCTGTACCCAGATTTACTTCTCTGAGTTCATCCACAGTGGTAGAGATACCCTCTTCAAATGCGAGAGGAGAATCTCTAAGATCTTCCTCTTCTTATTCATCATGTGTTATTTCTTCCGTTTCTACTTGCAAAGTTAATGAAAAAACGAAATTCTTATGATCATAAGAGATGTCAAAATTCTCACATTTTGAAGAAGAAGCTTCCATTTTCGACCCTATTAATGATAAAGGGTCTTCTTTGGGAGTCACAGAGGAGATGATGGATTGAGAATCGACATCAATATTCACCTCTGGTGTTGCTATAACGTCTTCTGGCCTGATTAGCGAAGTATAGACTTGTTGGATTTCAGCAGACGAAATGAAAACGTCACCACTAATGCTTTCATCACTGCTTGGTAAGTTACCAATTTCTCCCATGTTGTCTGGCTCAATTGCCGTAATTGACATTATGGATCTTTCCATAAGAGTATTTTGATTTGGGCCCATTTTGTCAATTTGACTGATAGGTAATACATAATCTGTACTCACATGTGAAAATGGATTTATTGGAATTTTTTCCAAACCATATGGAGCATTAACTTTGGTAATTTCCTTCATTGTAGATTTTTCTCTTCCCTTCATGTGATAAAATTCCGCCTCAATGTATTGAGACTCACATGTCTTGAACGGGGCCTTATCACCATACAATGTTCCAACTTGACCATCGAAACAGTATTTGAGACATTGATGGTATGATGACGGAATAGCTGCATGCTGATGTAGCCAGGGTCTTTCAAGCAAGATATTGAAAGCTGAGTC